>CM061549.1:175273304-176518304 GCA_030864215.1 Capsicum pubescens
TCGCAACTTTTTTTTTTACATTAATACTTCTCAACTTTTAAAAATGGTTTGAGACTTGATAACAACCGTTATTATTGAGCTGTTGCAATAGATCATCCATCTATTACAACAGATTTACCATCTATTGCAACAGATGGTCTGTATGTGCAACGGATGGTCTGTTAAAATAAATTTATCATCTGTTGCAACAGATGGTTTGTATGTGCAATAGATGAGATATCTGTTGCAACGTATATATTATCTGTTATGACAGATGAACCATCTGTTGGAGGATATGTTTTGATTTCTTCGAACTGATTCATCAGTTACAACGGATGAAGAATTCGATTCATCAGCTGTTTTGAATGTGTTAGATAAAAAGTCACGACTCTTCACCTATTTTTAAATAGTCATCATATACGTGCAGATGAATAAACACTGTTTGGTCTGTCCTAATAGATTTACCATCTGTTGTAACATATGTATTATCTGTTGCGATAGATGGACCATCTGTTGGAAGAGATGTTTTGATTTCTTCTAACAGTTGATTCATCAGTTGCAATAGATGGAGAATTTGACATGTCAGCTATTTTAAATGTGTTAGATAAAAAGTCACGACTCTTCACCTCTTTTTTAATAGTCATCATATACGTACAGATGAATAAAGTTTGTCTGACATGTCTTGATAGGGTAGAAAAAATAAGGTGCGTGTAGATGAATGGATCCACTTTCGTATGAGAGAGTTATGTATTATTGATCAGGCTACCATGACAGACACACATAAAGTACAATGATTTTGTGAATGTAGTTTTTTACCGACTAGACATTGATTCTTCAAACAAGATCCTGCATTGTATAATTTAGTTTGATAGGTACGAACTTATAAGGCCTAAGGGTTCCAAGATGGTGGTGTCTCTACCTTGTTACAATTTAATAATGTTTTATGCTCATGTTTTTGTGTCAAGTTTGGGAAAGGGTTAAATTTTTTGGCAGCAGTGTAAATATCCAATAGTGATTGGACCAATTTTAATGGTGCAATGGACATCTTTAAAGGCCTCCAAAGCCTCTTACAACAGAAAACAATGAATGGACCAATAGAAATTCCGTTGGTCCAAAATTATATGAATGGGATGCTCGGGGAGACTATTATACAATAGAAGGTGCTTGGGAGAATACCTGAATGGGAAGGGGGTGGAGAAGACCATATATCATCTTAGACTTTGTTTAAGAGGAAACACAGGGAATCAAGTAAGGAACTTCTAATGAATTTGGCCAATGAAATTGACATGAGAAACAAAAAAACTGAATGAGCTTCAAATGTGGAAGTGTATCCATATATAAAAATCTGTCAGTTGTTGAAGAAAAAGAAGAATGGTCAAGAGGACTAGACTGGTCACTTTGCTAGAGATTGCAACTAGTGAGCATGGCCTCAATGAAGACTCACAAAGTGTAGGACCAGAACTCTAAGAAAGAAGCTTCACAATCACAGGAGATTAGTAAAATTTTTAGTCAAGAATGAAACCTTAACCAACAACTGCAGAAGTAAAAATAAGGGAAGCCAATGCATTAATTTCTAAAGTCTAACTTGCATTCCATGCCTTCTGTTTGTGGCTATGATCAGGTCAATGGCAGTAAAAACAAAAAGGTCTAAAGTAGGGTAGAAATCCCATGCCTTGTTGTTTCCACTGCCTTTGACCTGACCAAATCCATAAACAGGAGGCATGGGATGCAAGTTTAACTTGTGAAATTGCCACCTTGGCTTGATCACTTATTATTAATTCAGGAGTAGTTGGTCCAGGTTTCAATTTTGAATGACAATCTTACCACCTTTCGTGCTTGCGAAACTTCTTCCTCAGAGTTCTGGTTCTGCATTTTGTGGGTCTTCATTCAGGCCACGCTAGCTAGTTACAGCCCCCTAACAAAGTGCACAACTCCAATCCACTTGAGCATTTTTGTTTTTCAAGAACGACTAATTGATTTTCATTTTTTGGATACATTTTCACATTCGCAGCTCTTTCAGTTTTTTCATTTTTCATGTCAATTTCATTAGCCAGTTTTGCTACACTTCCCTTCCTACCCTGTGTTTCTTTTTTAATAAGGTCTGATTTGATATATGGTCTTCTCTACCTCCCCTTTCCCATACAGATATTCTTATAATAACCTTCTGCTATATAATAGTCTCCTCGAGTAACCCATCCATATATATTTGGACCAGAGCAATAACTATATTCATTTTCATTCTTGTTTGCAGCAGTGTAAGGCTTTAGAGGCCTTTTAAAAGTCCATTGAACCCTTAAAGTCAGTGCAATCGCTATTTAAATATTTACACTTCCACCAAAAACCTTAACCCTTCTCCAAACTTGACACATAAATATTAAAAAAATCTTCATTAAACCGTAAAAGGGTATTGACACCACCTACTTGGTCCCTCAGCCTTACCAGTTTGAACCTAACAATCTTAACTGTAAAATGCCATATCTTGTTTGAAGGATTAACACCTAATAGGTAAAGAACTAACAGTCATAAAATCATTATACTGGATGTGTATTTTCAGGATAGATTGATCAGTAATACATACCTTCCACATATAAAGTGGTTTCATCTGCAATAACTTATTCTTCCGAACCCATCTTTACTCTAGCCTTTAATGCTAGTCGGGCAAAAGTTGATCCAGTTTCACTTTCTTTTATCTACAAACAAGAGAAATACATTTGATGTCAAACAAGAGAAGAACAAAAAGAGCATTACAAAAGGGTAATAAAAAATTGAATGAATAAATAGATAACCAATCTGATGTAACAGATTCCCCATCTGTTCAACTAATAAGGTATCTGTTGCAACAGATGGATGACATGTTGCAACAGATGGGTCATCTGTTTGAATAAATCAAAACAGCCTTGCTACTGGTTTGATTTCTTCAAACAGATGCTCTGTCTGTTCCAATAGCTGATTCATCGGTTGCAACAGTTGAGGAAACTATTGCAACACCACCACCAACAAAATCAACAACAAAAAAACAACACCATATGTTCCAACACCATCAATAATACGAACACCACATGTTCCAACACCACCACCACCCCCAACAACACCACCACCAAAGTAACAAACAAAAGACATAAAAAAACTATACTGACAACAAGGCTTTTTAAGTTCTCATAATAGATGACATTTTTTGCATAATCAATAAAAACAACGATTCGTTCATTCAAGACTTAAAAGTCACCTTTTCTTTAATTTTCTCGATAAATAGGAAATTGGTAATGGGTAAATCATTAATAGCAACAGATGTAAATATCTAATTTAAATAACATACAAAGAAGAAGACGAGAAGAAAAGAGAAATAGTGAACCATACATGCAATGTCAAAAAAGCAAAGGGATCGGAACATCCAGTTCAGTCGAGAAAAGATATTAATAGGTTGAGATCCAAAAGGATCCTCATCCGAAATAAGAAAGAAAAGAGAAGAAAAAAGTAAAGAAAGAAAATTGAGAATAAAAATGAGAGAGAGAGATGAGTTGAGTTTCTCATCTCGAGTTTATGGCTGAAGGAGAAAGTATTCTACTCCCTTCGTCTTAAATTAGTTGAGTTGGCCCCTATAGACTTGGCACATCCATTAAGAAAAATATTTATTAGGGGTCTATTTTACAAAATTAGCCTTATTAATTATTCTTTGAAAATATAAATTTGAATATATACAACTTGTTTAGTCATTTAATGATAAGGGATTATCGAAAGAGCATATTAAAATCCTCTTGATTTCATCATTAAGACAACTAAATTAAAATAAATATTTTTAGAAAAAGGGTCAACTAAAATGAAATTGAGGGAGTAGATTTGGGTTTTAAATATTCATTAATAACTTTTGAGGGGCACGAGAAGACGGTGACATTAAAAAGACAAGATAAGACTACTCACTGAGGAGATTTTTGAGTTATCCAAGTAATATTTTTTACCACCTTAGTGTTTTATCTTTTTTTTCTGGGACAAAAAATACCTAAATTGCTTTACAAAAATGATCTTAAAACATCAAAGTCATACTTTGCAACAGATGACAATTTTTTTTTGAAAATTTTCAAAGCCCGGTCATCTATCACAACAGATGATTCCAACAGATGGGTAATCTGTTGCAACAGATAACTTAATCTGTTTGATTAATTTCAATAGATGGGTCATCTATTGCAACAGGTTGGATATTTATTTATATACAATTTTAATTGAGTTCATATGTTCAACTAATTACTTAATTGATTAATCTAGGACTAGGGGTGAGTTCTCATAGGGTCAACTATAACTTCAATTGAGTTTTTGGCAATCACATGATGAGACGGTATTATATTCATCCTGACCAGAGTCGTCGATCGATCACTCTAAGGTAAAGCGATTCTTATTACCTAATATGTTTAACTAATACCTTAATTGATCATAGGGTCAACTACAACATATGTAAATGCCTATTTGATAATTTACAATAGATGGGTAATCTATTGTAATAGATGACTTAATATGTTTGACTAAGTTCAACAGATGGGTCATCTGTTGCAACAGGTTGAACCTTATTTTTATACAATTCTAATTGAGTTCATATGTTCAACGAATGCCTTAATTTATCAATCTCGGATAAGGGTGAGTTCTCATACGGTCAACTACATCTTCAATAGAGTTTTTGGACAAATGCATAATAAGATAGTACTGCGTTTCTCCTGACCAGAGTCGTCGATCGATCACTCTGAGGTGAAGCGATTCCTATTACCTAATATGTTCACCTAATACCTTAATTGATCATAGGGTCAACTACAACAGATGACAGAGCCTATTTGATAATTTAAACAGATGGGCAATCTATTATAACAAATGACTTAATCTGTTTAGTTAATTCCCACAGATGGGTAATTTGTTGCAACAGATGACTTAATCTGTTTGATTAATTTTAACAGATGGTTCATCTGTTGCAACAGGTTAAACATTTATTTTTATACAATTTCAATTTATTTTATAAGTTCAACTAATGCCTCAATTGATTAATCTAGGACTAGAGGTAATTTCTTATAGGGTCAACTACAACTTTAATTGAGTCTTTTGGCAATCGCATGATGAGACGGTATTGCATTTATCTTGACCAGAGTCATTAATTGATCACTCCAAGATGAATCAATTCTTATTACCTTATATGTTCAACTAATGCCTTAATTTATTAATTTAGGACTAGAGGTGAGTTCTCATAGGGTCAAATACAACTTCAATTGATTTTAACAATCACATGATGAGACGGTATTGTGTTCCTCCCGACCAGAGTCATCGATCGATCACTCTGAGCTAAATAGATTCTTATTACCTTATATGTTCAACTAATACCTTAATTGATTAATCTAGGACTAGGGGTTAGTTCTCATAGGGTCAACTACAACTTCAATTGAGTTTTTTGGCAAATGCATGATAAGATGGTACTGCTTTTCTCCCAACCAGAGTTGTTGATCGATCACTCTAAGGTAAAGTGATTCTTATTACCTAGTATGTTCAACTATTATCTTAATTGATCATAGGGTCAACTACAAAAGATGGCAAGACCTATTTGATAATTTATAACCGATGGGTAATATGTTGCAACAAATAACTTAATCTGTTTGATTATTCCAATAGATGGGTAATTGATTGCAATAGATGCCTTAATTTGTTTGATTAATTTCAACAGATGGGTCATCTATTGCAACTGGTTGAATATATATTTTTATACAATTTCAATTGAGTTCATATATTCAACTAATGACTTAATTGATTAATCTAGGACTAGGGGTGAGTTCTCATAGGTCAACTACAACTTTAGTTGAATCTTTTAGCAATCGCATGATAAGACGGTATTACGTTCCTCCCAACCAGAGTCGTCGATCGATCACTCTGAGGTAAAGCAATTCTTATTACCTAATAAGTTCGACTAATACCTTAATTGATCAATCTAGGACTAGGGGTGAGTTCTCATATGGTCAACTACAATTTTAATTGAGTCTTTTGACAAATGCATGATGAGACAGTACTTCATTTCTTCTAACCAAAGTCGTCGCGATCACTTTGAGGTGAAGCATTTCTTATTACCTAATATGTTCAACTAATACCTTAATTGATCATAAGGTTAACTACAGCAGATGGCAACGCCTATTTGATAATTTATAATAGATAGGTAATCAGTTGCAATAGGTTGAACATTTGTTTTTATACAATTTAAATTGAGTTCATATGTTCCACTAATGCCTTAATTGATTAATCTAGGACTAAGGGTGAGTTCTCATAGGGTCAACTACAACTTCAACTGAGTCTTGACAATCGCATGATAAGAGGGTTAAAAAATACGCATATCTTTTATAATCTTAAAAAATAATTAATATCAATTCAGACCAAATTAACATTTTCAAAACTTTTCCAAAATACAAATCAATCCATACAAATCATCCATTTGTGAGAAAAATATTTCATCATTTCAAATCTTGAGTTTTCTCTCTTTTCTCTCTCTCAACAATATAACAACTACTCAACAAATCGCTCAACCCTTCATAACAGATCAATTTTTTTCTCATTTCCGATAACATAGGTGTTATTTTTTACTTCATTCTTTCTTGTATCAATCATTTTCTCTGTCTTTATAGGAAACAGAGTTAGAGAAGAGTTCTATATTTGTTATTTTTTCTAAAAAATAAGGGCTTTTAAGTTAATGATAAAAAGAAGACTTTTAGTTGTATTATCTTTACGAATGAGTTTACAATTTTGAGTTTTGATGGTAAAATCATATGAAGAACTTGATAAAACCCTAGTTTTTGTCGCAGTGTTCTGTTGACTGACATGGTATTATTGGATGGTGTTTGTGGTCGTGGTGGTGGTGTTGGTAGTCGTCGTAGTGGCACTGGTGGTGTTTGTGGTGGCTGTTGGTGGCATTAGTTGGTGGTTTTTATGGTGGTTGTTGGTAGTATAGGTATTCATGGTGTTTGTGACATTGGTTGGTTGTGTTTGTAGTGGTGGTTGTTGGTGTGTCGGTATTGGTGGTGTTTGGAATGTATTTTTTAAAATTTATGCATACATCAATTGTAATGTAATTTTTGTTTTTCTGTTGTTTGTAGGTAAAACATATCTCCCAAAAGAAAAGAAAGTAAAAGTGGATCAACTTCTGACCACCCAACAACAAAGGCTACAGTACATAGGGATTCAGAGGAGTTTCCTAAAACATCTCAGTTAGAGAAAAGTGAAGCTGAGGAGAGATATAAAAATAATGTTGAGGGAGGTGGACAAGGGTCTGTAGATGGTGATGAAGAAAATAAAAGTGATAAAGAAGAGGAATTAGAGAGTGAGAAAGAGGATGATCATCAATATGATGATAATGGATCACCAATGGGGCGTGAATTAATATCGACATCCCAGCATGATCCTATCAAAACTATTAGTATTGGCAGGTATCAAGTTGTGCTTCCGATAGATGACCCAAAAGAACTAACTGTTGAACTTGTACTTAAATGTCAGTTGGGGAAAAAATTTAATTATTTTAGGAATATTATGAAGAAGGAAAATATAGATGAACTTTTTAAGAGGAGCTGCTTTGGACGCTTTCTCGAGATGCCCGAGGACCCCCTTGCCCATTTCCAAATGAGGATGGTATATGATATTCTCAAGCGCATGATCAAGTACGTAGGGGATGATAAAGATTTGAAGGAGGGGGCAAAAAGATGGATGAAATTTGGATCAACTACTGTGGCATGCCAGTTTATTTTAGCTTGCAAGAGTTTGCCATAGTGACGGGTTTGAGATGCGATCGTCCAAAAGAACTTATCGCCAAGGCAAGTAAAATAACTAAATGACCCAACAAAACTAACAAACGCAAGGAAAAAATAGATGGGTTATTGGACATTGCTGGACGTGGCTATAACGCATTGGATTTGATGACAGATCTCAAGGATAAAACAATATCAAAGAAGTACAGTCAGAAATTGTGCTTAGTTTGGTTTGCCCATTCGGTTATATTGGCAAGAGATGTCAACAAGATCATGAATATGATTTTTTGGTGCGTGCTGAGTATTTTAATAAATTCAACAATTATCTCTGGGAATATGATAACTTCTACTTGTGTAATACCCCATACTTTTATCTAGCTTGAAATTGTCCCAAGAATGTTAGAAGCTTTATTTGAAAGATGAATCCACTTTTGTACATGTGGTATTTTTAAGATTTTCACTTTTTGTCACGTAGGAATTGAATAATATTTCCATCGATACCAATTTCATCAAAATACGATATCAAAAGACAAAGTTATGGCAGAAATACAAAAGACAGTAAAATCGCCCAGGTGCGACGGTGAGGCCAACGGACCGTCGGACTAGCGGTGAACCGTCGCCCATGACCGTCGCAGTAAGGTAGCATGACTACCTTCTGCCCAGGATCGACTTCCCAGGCTGATGGACCGTCAGACTAGCGACGGACCGTCACGCAGGCCGTCGCAAGGGAAATAGTGAGGCCCTATTTTGCCTAGAAGCGACGGTCAGGACCGATGGACCGTCGACCCAGCGATAGACCATCGCACCCCACCATCGCACCAAGGCAGTAAGTTCCAGTTTTGGTTCCAATGCGATGGTCAGTCCAACGAACCGTCGACCCAGCGATGGACCGTCGCACTTACCACGCATGCTCCGTTCAGTTATTTTAAAGCCATTTCTAAAGGGTCTTTTTGGTCTATTACCACACTTTTATATACCTAGTTATATTCGACCAAATCTAAAATATTCATTATCCATCTACAACAACAAAAATAGGGTTTTCTCTATAAGATTAACCCCTAATAACAAAATCCAAATCTTCTTCAAGAACTAAGAGATTCAAATTCTTCAAGTTCAAGAACTTCAAGAAACTTAACACAGGTATGCATAGTGGTCATTCATGGACTCCTTTTGTCCATGGAGCCCAAGAATATCTTTTTAAAGTTCAATTGTATGGATTTCTTTATGAATTTCATGTTGGGTTGCTTTTGTTCATGTTGATAATGACCAATTGAATTTTAATCCATGTTGGGTGATCAATTTTACGTGGAATTTATTAGTATAAAGGTAGATTCATGTGGACCTATGATTAAAACATTTGATGATGAAATTAGAGTTAAATCATGATGTTTATTTGTTATATAATGTTGTCTACATATACTATGCCTACCATGTGTTTGATTAAATACCTATGTGAAGGAAAAAAATGCCCAACTAGTATGATCTTATGAAATCCCCATTTATGTACAAACTTATGCATATCACATGTTTGATGAATTTCCTCAATAAATGAATTATGGATTACGATGTTGGTCATGTATTCAAGAAAGTCATGCTTTGTCAGTTTCTTTCCATCAAGTCCTGGGGGTACTTATACCCAACAATTTAGTTGTATGCCTAGAGCCAGTGTCATGTTTTTCACGATATCCTCAATCAAGATATGATCCATAGAACTCAGTCAGTCATGTAGCTTAGGAAATCTCAGTAATTCATTAGCCTCAGTAGTCTCACGAACTCAGTCAATTGTCAAATATCAGTAGTATTCCGTCTGTCAACAGAATTTAGTAAACTCAGTCCATGTTCAGATCAGTTAATTCATGTTCAGTGTCTATTCATATGGGAGTAGAAATTAGCACCGAGAGAACCCAAGGATGGGAACTCACCTGCCAGTAGAGGGTGTTATTCTTAGAAGCAATTCTTGCATTCTAGAACTACGTAGCCAGCATAGATTGAGACATCATACCTGCCAGTTGAGGGTAGATAAGGTAGATTAACTTGCTAGTCAAGGGTTCCCACCATTCTCATTAGAGTAACCTGCTAATCGAGGGTCACTCACATATTGTCCTTACCAGTGGCGCGGTATTGACACCCTTCCAATCAGGGCACAAATTGGACCCCAATTCATCTATAATGCATCATTTGGGGCATGTCAGTTAGATAACTACTTCCTATAGTTTTATGTTATAGAATCAAGACTGTCAGATACAGTCAACTCAGAAACAGTACGAAACTCAGCTAGTTCCATCAGATTTAGAACTGTCAGATACAGTCAGTCATGTCATCAGTTATCAGAACTCAATCATTAGTCATGTTAGTTATCAGTAAATTCATGTTATCACGATTTCAGATATAGTTACTATGTATGCATGCATGCATTCTCACGTTTATATTAGTTAGTTAGTCAGTATTGTTCATGCATATGAACCCCATGTATTCAACCTACCTCACATGTATACCGATACATTCAAAGTACTGACACATTTGCGCTATGTTTTCTTATACCATAGTTTCAGAGACACGATCTCCATAACATCAGTAGATTCCAGTCTCAGCAGTCAGAGCTAGAAGTAAGTCCTCATCTTTTGAGGACATGATCATTAATTTATTATCTTATTAATTTATTTATTATTTGGAGTTAGTTGGGGACATGTCCCATCAACTCCTTATTCAGACAATTCAGTCAGTTAGAGGCTTTCCAAACTATCATGTTCAATTAGTTCTTTCAGTTATTTTGGGTATTTCATACCCCATCCATATGTTATGATTTATTAGATCCTATGTTACAGTTTTGAACCTTATGTCTTTTAGTTTATGTTTCCACATGATATAGTATGTTATGCAATATACAGGTACAAATATCAGTCATGGGTTAGCTTGTGGTCCTTCTGGGTCATGAGCACCGTGTAGCATTTTGGGTACCAGATTTGGGGCGTTACAAACTTGGTATCAGAGCCTAAGGTTCAATAGAATCCTAGAAAGTCTGGAAGTTGCATCTAGTAGAGTTTTGTGCATGAGTGTGTTGCGCGCCACATTTATGTGCAGGAGGCTATAAGATGTTTTAGGAACAGTTTTCCTTCTTTCTGTATTCATGTTGTGCCAGTGAGAATAATCTCAAGTCAATCTCTCAGTCTAATCCATTTCTTCTCCTTATTTCAGAATATGCCTCCCAAGAGAAGAACTCAGCCTGTCCAAGAAGATCCTTTAGACGAAAATGTTTCTCATACAGAGTTTAAAGATGCATTCACTACTCTTACTCAGTCAGTTGCTACTCAGAATGAATGACCAACTGTAGTTCCAGCCCACCCAGTGGCCAATTCAGCTGTAGCCAAGATTTGGGACTTCACCCGAATAAATCCTCCATCATTCCTTGGGTTTAAGACAGATGAGAACCCTCAGGAATTCCTAGATTAAGTTCAGAAGGTTACAGACATCATGGGGGTTACTTCTAGTGAGAGTGTTGAGCTAGCTGCATATCAGTTGTAGGATGTTGATTACACTTGGTTTAAACAGTAGAAGTCAGAAAGGCCAGATAATACAGGGCTTATTGAGTGGGACGAGTTTGTAACCGCATTCTTAGAGAGGTTCTTTCCCCAAGATCTGAGAGAAGCCAAGGTGTTAGAATTCATCAACCTCAGGCAGGGCAACATGACGGTGAAAGAGTATTCTCTTAAGTTTAATGAATTGGCCTGATATGCCCCTCATGTGGTTGCAGACAACAGGGACAAGATGAGTAAGTTTGTTTCTAAGGTGAATGATAGTGTGGTCAATGAGTGTAGGTCTATAATATTGAATAGTGACATGACTTTAGCCAGGCTTATGACTCATGCTCAGCAGATAGAGGAGCAGAAGATTAAGATGAGGGAGAAGCAGAATAAGAGAGCAAGGACATGTAGTTTTAACTTTGCTCAACCCAAATCAGAAGGAAGAAACCATTCTCAGTTTCATCCTAAGTCCTCAGTTCCAGCTCCTTCTTCAGCTAGTGCTCCTATGCCTAAGTTCAAAAATAGAGCTCCAGGCTCTAAGTCTCAGGGAAGTATTAGCAGTGCACGCACCTATCCCCTTTGTTAGACTTGTGGCAAGAACCACCAGGGTACTTTCAGAGCTGGCAGTGATACTTGTTTTGGGTATGGTAAGCCAGACTATAGAGTTAGAGATTGTCCACAGTCAGGTCCGCAGGGTCAACATAATCCTTTCTCAGCTCAGTCCAGTCGCCCGAATCAGCAGGGTCCCACCTCCAGTGCTACTAGTGGGCAATGCCCAAACAGACTCTATGCTTTCTAATCTCGGCAAGATCAGGAAAATTATCTTGATGTGGTTACTGGTACGTTATAGATCTTTCATGTATATGTTTACGCTTTGCTAGATCCAGGTGCTTCTTTGTCTTTTGTTACTCCCTGCATAACAGTTGATTTTGGAGCCAGTCTCAAAATTCTAGCTGAGCCCTTTTTAGTTTCTACCCCAGTGGGTAAAACCATCATAGCTCGGTGGGTATACAAGAACTGCCCAGTTATGATATCTCAGAAAGTTACTTCGGTGGACTTACTCAAATTAGAGATGACTAATTTTGATGTCATTCTCAGCATGAATTGGCTTCATTCCTTCTATGCCATAGTTGATTGCAAAAATAGAATAGTCCAGTTCCAGTTTTCTAATGAACCCATCCTAGAGTGGAAGGGTAGTGTATCCGCTTTCTGAGGTCAGCTTGTTTCCTACCTTCAGGCTCAGAAAATAATATCTAGAGGATGTGTCTATCATCGTGTTTGAGTTAAGGACACTAGTTCCAAAACTTCCAGTCTTGAATCAGTCCCAGTAGTGAATGAATATTTAGATGTCTTTTCCAAAGATCTTCCAAGAATTCCTCCAGAAAGTAAAATAGACTTCGGCATTGATCTTCTTCCAGATACTCAGCCTATATCTATTCCGCCGTACAGAATAGCACCAGCAAAACTCAAAGAATTGAAAGAGCAGTTGAAGTATCTCTTATACAAGGGATTCATCAGACCTAGTGTATCCCCGTGGGGAGCTCCAGTATTATTCGTGTGCAAGAAAGACGGTTCTCTCAGAATGTCTATAGATTACCGTCAACTTAATAAGGTCACGATCAAGAACAAGTATCCCCTTCCCAGAATCGATGACTTGTTTGACCAACTTCAGGGTGTTAGCTATTTCTCCAAGATAGACCTCAGATCCGGCTATTATCAGCTCAGAGTCAGAGAATGTCATATTCCAAAAATAACTTTCCGTACTCGATATGGTCACTTATAATTCCTAGTCATGTCCTTTGGTCTTACCAATGCCCTAGAAGATTTCATGGACTTGATGAACTATGTGTTCAAGCAGTACTTAGACATGTTCATCATAATCGTCATAGATGATATTCTGGATTATTCTCACGGTAAGCGTGATCATGTAGACCATCTCAGAATTGTACTTTAGACTCTTAGAGATCATCAGTTGTTCACCAAATTTAGCAAGTGTGAGTTTTGTCTAAGGTTAATAGCATTCCTTGGCCATATCATTTCTGGTGGTGACATTAGAGTAGATCCTTAAAAGACCGAAACAGTAAGAAACTGGACTTGCCCTGTATCTCCATCAGATATCAGGAGTTTCTTGGGTTTGGCTGGCTATTATAGATGGTTTTTTGAGGGATTTTCTTATATTTCTTCCCCTATGTCCAGGTTGACTCAGAAGAAAGTCAAGTTTCAGTGGTCAGATCCTTGCGAGAAGAGTTTTCAGGAGTTGAAGACTCGACTCACCTCAACTCCAATTTTAGCTCTTCCAGATAATTCAGATGGGTTCGTAATGGATTATGATACATCCAGAGTAGGTTTGGGTTATGTCCTCATGCAACATGGTAAGGTCATAGCCTACACCCTAGACAAGTTAAATCCCATGAGAAGAATTATCCTACTAATAATCTTGAGTTAGCCGTCGTAGAATTTTCCTTTAAGATTTGGAGGCATTATTTATACAGTGTTTATGTAGATGTGTTCACGGATCATAATAGCCTTCAGTATGTCTTTTCTCAGAAAGATCTCAATCTTTGTCAGAGAAGGTGGTTAGAACTCTTGAAAGATTACGACATGAGTGTCCTTTATCATCCGGGCAAGGCCAACATAGTGGCCGATGCTCTCAGTAGACTGTCTATGGGTAGCGTTGCTCATGTCGAGGACAATAAGAAGAAGTTAGCCTAGGAAGTCCATCAGCTTGCCAGACTAGGCGTTCTAGTAGTCTATATAGAGGAGGGTGATAAATGGGTTCAGAGTAGTTAAGAATCATCTCTAGTTTCCAAGGTGAAAGAAAAGCAAGATAGAGATCCTAGCCTTGTCAAGTTAAAAGAGTTAGTCAAGGATCAGAAAGTAGAGGTTTTATCCCAAGGGGGGATGGTGTTCTGCGTTGTTAGGGTCGTCTGTGTGTTTCAGCTGTAGATGACTTAAGGTAGCGAATTTTTGTAGAAACGCATGGTGCGTGCTACTCTATTCATCCAGGGGCCATAAAGATGTACCACGATTTATGAAAAATGTATTGGTGGAGTGGGATGAAGAGAGACGTTGCAGAGTTTATGGCTAAGTGATCTACATATCAATAGGTTAAGATAGAGCATCAAAAGCCTAGTGGGTCCATGCAGGAGTTTAGTATTCCTACTTGGAAGTGGGAAAAAGTGAACATGGACTTTGTGATGGGTTTGCCTCGAACTCATCATCAACATGATTCGGTTTGGTTCATTATAGACAGGATGACCAAATTAGCTTATTTTTTTCCAGTTCATACCTTTTATTCAAACGAGGATTATGCTAAAATCTACATCAAAGACTTGATCAGATTGCATAGTGTTTCATTATCTATTATCTCAGACAGAGGTACCCAGTTCACTTCTCATTTCTGGAAAGTGTTCCAAAAGGGTCTTGGTACTCAAGTTCATCTTAGTATAGCCTTTCATCCACAGACAGATGGTCAACCAGAAAAGACCATTCAGACTTTAGAAGATATATTGCGTGCCTGTGTAATTGATGTCAAGGGCAGTTGGTATGACCACTTGCCTTTGATTGTATTTGCATATAACAACAACTATCATTCCAGTATTCATATGGATCCATTCGAAGCTCTCTATGGTAGGAGATGTAGATCTCTAATTGGTTCATTTGAAGTTAGTGATGCCTCAGTTATAGGGCCTAACTTGGTATTTGACGCCTTAGAGAAAGTTCAGTTGATCAGAGAAAGACTCTGGGATGCTCAGAGCTGACAGAAGTCTTATGCAAATGTTCGTAGAAAGGATCTCAAGTTCAAGATTGGTGATCATGTCTATCTAAAGATTTCTCCCAAGAAGGGAGTGAAGAGGTTCGGCAAGAAGGGAAAGCTCAGTCCCCGATATTTTGGTCCCTTCAAGATTCTCAGTCGCTTTGGCAAGGTAGCTTATGAGTTTAAATTGTCTTCAGATCTAGCTTCAGTTCATCCAGTCTTCTATGTCTCCTTGCTCAAGAAGTGCATAGGTGACCCAGAAGTTGTAGTCCCTATTCAGAGCATAGATGTTCAGAACAACCTCTCTTATGAAGGAATTCCAATCGAAATCCTAGACTATCAGACTCGTAGATTGAGGAACAAGGAAGTCCCTCTAGTTAAAGTTCTTTGGCGAAATCAGTCCGTTGAGGGAGATACTTGGAAAGCAGAAGCAGACATGCGTACCAAGTATCCTCACCTCTTCTCCGCCAACTCAGATCAAGCTCAAGGTAACAGTTCTTCTTAAGCTTACATAGTTTCATGTTCAGTGTTTATCACAAACTTGGTACCAAGTACCATTGCATATTCAGTCATGCATTCATGTATCATCTCAGTTATATAATTATGCATCAAACATGCATTCTAAATATGAGAAACTTAGTTCATCAGAACACCCAGTCATGCATCAGTTACACATGCATCAGATACAAATGTTCAGTATGATATATTCAGTTATCAGTCATGTCAGTCATGAAATCATGTTCCAGCCAGTCATTTTTAGTATGTACGTCAGTTTAAATTCTTTCCCCCTCACCCAGTCTCATTCGAGGATGAATGTTCTCAAGGGGGAGATATTGTAATGCCCCATACTTTTTCCTAGCTTGAAATTGTCCCAAGAATGTTAGAAGCATTCTTTGAAAGATGAATCCACTTTTATACATGTGGTATTTTTAAGATTTTCACTTTTTATCACGTGGTAAATTGAATAATACTTCTATCGATACCAATTTTATCAAAATCCAACATTGGAAGAGAAAGTTATGGCTGAAATACAGAAGGTAGTAAAACCGCCCAGGTGCAACTGTGAGGCCGATGGACCATCAGACTATTGACGGACCATCGCCCATGACCGTCGTAGTGAGGCAGTGTAACTACCTTCTGCCCAGAATCGACGGTCCATGCCGATGGATCGTCGGCCTAGCGACGGACAGCCGCTCAGGCTGTCGCAAGGGAAACAGTGAGGCCCTATTCTGCCTAGAAGCGACGGTCAGGACCGACGGACCGTTGACCCAGCGACGTAACATCACACCCCACCATCATACCAAGTCACTAATTTCCAGTTCTAGTTCCAGTGCGACGTTCAGTCCGATGGACCGTCAACCCAGCGACGGACCGTCGTACCCACCGTCGCATATTTCGTTCAATTATTTTAAAGCCATTTCTAAAAGGGATTTTTGGTCTTTTACCACCCGTTTATATACCTAGTTATATCCAGAAAAATCTTAGAAATTCATTATCCATCTACAATATCAAAATTAGGGTTTTCTCTCTAAGATTAACCCCCAAGAACAAAATCCAAATCTTCTTCAAGAACTAAGAGATTCAAATTCTTCAAGTTCAAGAACTTCAAGAAACTCAACCCAGGTATTCATAGTGTTCATTCATGGACTCCTTTCATCCATGGAGCCCAAGAATCTTTTTGCAAAGTTCAATTGTATTGATTTCTTTATGAATTTCATGTTGGGTTGCTTTTGTTCATTTTGATAATGACCAATTTAATTCTAATCCATGTTGGGTAATCAATTTTATGTGAAATTTGTTAGTATAAAGGTAGATTCATGTGGACCTATGATTAAACCCTTCGATGATGAAATTAGAGTTGAATCATGATGTTTATTTGTTATATAATATTGTCTACATATATTATGCCTACCATGTGTTTGATTAAATGCCTATGTGAAAGAAAAAAAATGCCCAACTAGTATGATCTTATGAAATCCCCATTTATGTACAAGCTCATGTATATCACATGTTTGATGAATTGCCTCAATAATGAATTATGGATTGCGATGTTGGTCATGTATTGAGTCAGTTTCTTTCCATCGAGTCCTGGGGATACTTGTACCCGATAATTTAGTTGTATGCCTATAGCCAGTGTCATGTTTTTCACAATATCCTCAGTCAATCTATGATCCATAGAACTCAGTAAGTCATGTGACTTAGGAAAGCTCAGTAATTCAGTAACCTCAATAATCTCACGAACTCAGTCAGTTGTCAAATATCAGTAGTATTTCATTAGTCAACGGAATTCAGTAAACTCAGTCCATGTTCAGATCAATTAATTCATGTTCAGTATCTATTTAGATGGGAGTAGAAATTAGCACCGAGTGAACCCAAAAATGGTAACTCACCTGCCAGTAGAGGGTGTGATTCTTAGAAGCAATCCTTGCGTTCCAGAACTACGTATCCAGCATAAATTGGGACATCATACCTATTAGTTGAGGGTAGATGAGGTGGCTTAACCTGCTAGTTGAGGGTTACCACCGTTCTCATTAGAGTAACCTTCTAGTTGAGGGTCACTCACATGTTGTCCTTACCAATGGCGCGGGATTGACACCCTTCCAATCAGGGCATAAATTGGACCCCAATTCAGCTATAATGCATCATTTGGGGTATATCGGTTAGATGACTACTTCCCACAGTTTCATATTATAGAATTAGGACTGTCAGATACAGTCAACTTAGATGCAATACAAAACTCCGCTAGTTCCATTAGATTTAGGACTGTCAGATACCGTCACTCTTGTTATCAGTTATCATAACTCTGTCATTAGTCATGTTAGTTATCAGTAGACTCATGTTAACACGATTTTAGATATAGTTACTATGTATGCATGCATGCATTCTCACGTTTATATTAGTTAGTTAGTCAGTATTGTTCATGCATATGAACCCCATGTATTCAACCTACCTCACATGTATACCGGTACATTCAAAGTACTGACACATTTGCGCTATGTTTTCTTATACCATAGTTTCAGAGACACGATCTCCATAGCATCAGTAGATTCCAGTCTCAGCAGTCAGAGCTAGAAGTAAGTCCTCATCTTTTGAGGACATGATCATTAATTTATTATCTTATTAATTTATTTATTATTTGGAGTTAGTTGGGGACATGTCCCATCAACTCCTTATTCAGACCATTCAGTCAGTTAGAGGCTTTCCAGACTATCATGTTCAATTAGTTCTTTCAGTTATTTTAGGTATTTCATACCCCATCCATATGTTATGATTTATTAGATCCTATGTTACAGTTTTGAACCTTATGTCTTTTAGTTTATGTTTCCACATGATATAGTATTTTATGCAATAAATAGGTACAGATATCAGTCATGGGTTAGCTTGTGGTCCTTCGGGGTCATGAGCACCGTGTAGCGTTTTGAGTACCAGATTTGGGTATGGTAAAATTAATCACTATTTTTACAACTTGACTGTCCAATATTTACTAACAAAGCTATCCATAAGGATGGCCACATTATACGACTTTCCTTGGGCTTTCATGGTAAAATTAATCACTATTTTTACTCATCCATTAATTTATATTGAATATAGTTATTATGACTTTTTTTTTGCTTGCATCCTGTTTACATTTCTTAAGATTGGGCATTTGAAGCCATTCCTCCCCTTAGAAAGTAGGTAATGGATTAACCAAATGAGGTTTCTCATCCAAGGATGTTTAGGTGCTTGTTTACAAAGAATAACACAAGAATTAAGGAGGCTGATCTTTTTAACCCTCCGAATGATGCAATACATCTTCTTCAGGTAAAATAATTTGACTCAATGAAAGATATTGAATAGATGTTATATCTGGTGCAAAAGATGTTATATCTGATACACCAGATAGGACATTTATTGCGATAGATTACCCGTCCTATGCCAACTGATGCAACAGATGGGTATTCTATTGTGACAAATGATTAATATCTTGCATCATATTACACATCTGTTGCTTTGGTTCTCTGAACCCAACTCTTAACAGATTAACCATCTACTACAAATTATGCAACAGATGGGTAATCTGATGTAACATATTATTAATCTGTTGTGACATAGACATCATCTGTTGCATAACATGTAACCCAAAAGATTACTCATCTTGTACCAACTGGTGCAACAAATTGGTAATCTATTATGACAACTGATTGATATTTTGCATCAGATTATCCATTGTTGCTCTAGTTCTCTGAATCTGACTCAAACAGATTTTAACTATCTACTGCAAATTATGCAACAGATGTGTAATATGATGTAACATATTATTAATCTGTTGCGACATACAGATCATCTGTTGCATAAGTTATCTGTGTTAACATGTAACCCAACTATGAAAATTATTATATTATATGATTTAAATATATGTCTTATTTTTTTATAGGTTGTTCATCCACGGATCGTGCCTACTGAGCAGGAGTTGGGGGTGACTTCTTTTATTACTATAGGTCATGTTGATACTATAGCAGACCCAATGGTGGACTAAATAAAGAAGGAATTGGCTGGAGCAATAACTATAACAAGAACAGTTAGGCAAGGTCAGCCTAATGTTGAGGCTCTTTATAACCAACCTACTGAGGCAGATTTAGGTGCTTCTTCTGGTGAAGTTGTTGGTGTTGGTGGCAGGCATGCTGATGCTGCTACCACTCATGGTGATGAGCATGTTGATGCTCAAGAAAAAATAAATATGTTTGAAAACACCCCTTTCACAAGTCCTCCTCACCCTTACACAGGTCCCTCTCACCCTTACACCGGTCCCTCCACCCCTCTTCACCCTTGTGTTCTCATTGCAAATGCGAAGTGTGCAAGGAAAATTATGATAATCTCTTTGAAAAAGTAAAGGCTATTGCTAAAGCTGTTGAGGAATTTGAATCCAAGAGGGGTGTCATACCATCCAAGAAGGTGAAAGAGATATACACTACTACAGCGGCGGTTAGGAGGAAGAAAAGAGAAATTAGCGATGTACTCTCCAGTCGGAAATAAAAAAATATTAAAGTTTAGGAGCCATTGAAGAAGGTCGACATATACGCGGAACTTGGCGCCAAAGATAAAAGGGATTTGCAATGGGCCAAGAATGCTAAGTGAGGCTCACCAGATTACCCTAGGCCTCCCTTTTTCCCCCAAGACTTCCAGATTATGACAGATATGTATATGCGGTACGAGGATAAGGTAAGTTTAATTTTCCTAACCTAGCCTTCTAATCTACTCCATGAAGAAGAAGCTATGGAACAGATGTGAAATCTGTTGCAATAGCTGGGTATTCTGGTGCAATTGGTATTGGTTCTATTTCAACTTATTATCCATCTGTTGCATAAGTTGCATTGGATTATTGATTCAGAGAACCTTATGTAACATATGGACCATTCGTTGTATCTTTACAATTACTAACCTATTTAAAAATTGACTTCTTATATCACAGTATGTGGACGAATTTCTCTGCCTCATGAGTAAAAGACAATTAGCGTACCCAGAAGCTTATGACGCTGCCGATAGGATAATGGACCTCGACTTCTACAAGAAGCTCAAGGATAAGTACGATAAAATCAATAATGTAACATCATTCTATAGCATGGGATTTGATTAATTAGTTTCTAAGTTGGACTGGGATAAAGAAGAAATAATAAAATATGTTAGAGGGGAGCGGTCAAATCCACACGACAAGAGCTGGACCGAGGCAAAGAGGATTCTTGCAATCATAAGCATGGACGGCATACATTATCAGGATTTTGAGATACTACTCAAGGAGGGAAGGATCAAGGTTTATGATTGCAACGAACCTGCCATCGACAATGTCATTTTTTATCCACGTGCAGCCACTGATGGACCTTTTCCCCATCTTGTTGAGGAAGAGTAAATTGATGTATCATTTGCCAGATAAAGTGTTGATGAAGAAATCATGGTATTTTAAAGGTCGAAACAAGGGCATGAACCTTCCAAAAAATGATACCATTTTTGTGTGCAGCTCACACGCACTTGCACACATTGAATGTTTGTTGACCGACACATAAATTGCCGAGCCAATGACCTTTCTGTGGGACAACGTTGTGGAAAACCTACAAGAGGTCTGGGCTTATGGGGTACTAACTGGGTGCTTGGAGCCTGTGTATAAATAAGAGCCTGTGAAGTGAAATTTTTTTATTTCAAGTCACACTTCACTTTACATTACTTGTACATGTAGCGTCGATAATTTTTTTTGATGAAAGTAGAGTTTTTTATAATGCAATAGATTGTCAATCTGTTGTAAAATATATTCTATCTGTTCTGGCAGATAGTTTATCTATTGCATTATGTCGATGTTATTTCTACCTAATCTAAGTCTAATAAGTTGCAACAGTGGGAAGACCTGTTTGATAATTTCCAACATATGACCTAAATTTTGTAATATATGCCTAAATCTGTTTGATTTTTTCCAACAATTACGCTTGAATATCTATGTGCTCGACAACTCCAAACCAGTAGAAAATACACCACCATAAAAATTTCAGCAATTAGGCTTGAATATCCATGTGCCCAACACCACCAAACCAGTAGCAATATTGGCAACAAATGTAGTATCTTCTTGCTCGATTTTGTTTCTCTTCAGAAGCCTTTACTTTCTTCAATAAATCCCATATTACACGATTTGCTTGTGAAGGGTGTCGTTCTTCCTACTAATCAAATTAATCGCATCCACCCAATTTCTATAAAAACAAGAACACAATTACAAAATAATTACAAGTTAATAATTAATCAACTAATTAAATAAAATAAATTACCTTTGAAATCTTACAAGTAAAAAACCTATGACCTAGATTTTTTTGAGTCCAAGAAGTCTTCAGTAGAGCTTCATGACCGCACTTACAATATCAAAAATCTTTATCACAAAAAATAGTGGAAGATGAAATACGTAGAAAAAATACAAATAAGTCTTTACAAATAAAAAAATGCAGAAAAAAATACAAATAATCGAGTTGAATTTGGATAGAGAAAAAAAGAAAAAGAAGAAAAAGAAGTTTTTGGGAATTTAGGATTAAATTTTAGGAAAAAGATGAATATATAAGACAATGAGAGAAAAATAATCATTGGGGGCCAAATCAACAAAAATGAGGGTTCAACGAGCCTTGGCTGCGTGAATTACACGTGAGTAGCCAACAGGGCAAAACGTGACAAACTGACACATTTGATGCCTATTTTATTTTACGTATTTAAAATGAACATTGTCTACTTGTGCCTATTTTATTTTAGGCGTTTAAACTGAACACTGTCTATGGGTTTCACCTTTTTTATTTCAATTCACTTTCACTTTTTTTTTACATGTAGTGGCAATTTCTTATGTCTAATGAAAGTTAAATTTTTATAATGCAACAGATTGTCCATCTGTTGTAACTGATATTCTACCTGTTCTGACATGTAGTTTATCTATTGCAATAGGTTGATAATTTATTACATTATGTCGATGTTTCTATCTAAGTCTATCTATTGCAACAGTGGGAAAACCTGTTTGATAATTTCCAATAGATTACCTACCTGTTGCAACATATGTCTAAATTTTTTTGATATTTTCCAATAGATGTGTCATCTATTGCAATAGATACATTATCTGTTGCAATATTTGAATCTAGTATTTCATTTTAATTAATAAGTTCAAATCTAAGAAAAAAATAAAATTCATAGACAAAATAAAATAAATTGAATCCTTCAGAAATTAGCTGAAATAAATCAACAAATAAATAAAATGTAAAAAAATTATTATGAGTACAGATCTCAACAAATACATCAATAATTTAAGTATTGATGACAAGAATTCCTAAGAAGAGTTGAGGTTATTACTTTGATAGACTCAAGTTATAAAGATCTACTTAATATGGACAAGTTGTTTTTCATCTGGTGCTATGAAATTCAACTTTAGTCGTCGTGGATCTTTATTATTGCTTACATACAATTTTTGCACTTTTTATTCTCCGTATTTCCATAAAAGAAGTAGCATATTGTCAATGTTTTTCAGCAGTAGCTTCTACATCCACCTGGAAAGTTAGAATCGGTCAATGTTAATCACGGGAATACAACAAAACAAAAAAGGATAATTTATCTGTTCTAGCAAATCAAACAGGTCTTTTTCCTATTTTAAATTATCCCAAATAGATTATATTTCTATTGCAACAGATGACTCAATTCTTGGGACAAATTTCTACATGAGGAAAACCAGTATGATAATTTCCAACGGATGAACCATCTGTTGCAATATATGACTCATCTGTTGCAGCAGATAGGTCATCTATTGGTACAAATAAAAGCGGTACAAAGAGTTGTTTGATTTTCTAAAACAGATGAGACATATGTTGCAACAGATACTTTATTTGATGCAACAAGTTAGTCAATTGTTGCAACAAATGTATATATTTATTTGATAATTTTTAGCAGATGTGTCATCTGTTGAAATAGATATGTATCTATTTGTTAGTTGGAACAGACATATATATTCACCTTCTTCAGCTCGTGTTGCTCTTCTTTGACCATTGTACAATGCTCAATGCAAAACACAGACACAAGAATTGCAATTTTGCTTTTTTGGATGCTTGATAATGCCTTGGAATTACTTTTCTTCTCCTCTTAGCCTTAATCTTTAATAGAGTGGATGGATATAAACTCCTCTTTGATGAAAAGACACCTCTCTTAGATGTCAATTCCTTTACAAAAGTAGTTAATGCATTAATAACATTAATCACTACATCATGTTTTGCCTTGCAGTCTTGACATTTGCATCCAGAACATTCGCTGGGAGAGACAAAGTCTGTATAACTAGTATGATCATACTCATAATGCTTTATTTTAAATACTATAAGAGGAGCATCATTAGAACCAACAACAACACCACTACCACCACCAACAGCTCTATCACCACTAAGACCATCAACAACAACAAGCCCATTCTCCAAAATTATTTTTCTTGTAATGGATGTAGCTCCAAACAATTCCATTTTCATTCTGTCAATGGCCTTAGGGTTTGATAAAGTTTGCAAAGATCGTAAAGTAAGAAAAAATGAAATCTTCAACTCTTGATTGGTCGGAACTAGCGATGGATGCACAATCTAACATAAATCATTACATATATTAGAATGATAATTAGAACATTAAAAAAATCATTAATTAAAATAAAAACTTAATTATAATTATACTTACTGCATCCTTCGAGGGGTTGACGAGATCAAGAAATTTTATATTTTTATCAGTTTTGGCTTACAACCATCTCAAGATTCTTGGACAGAAAACTTATTTCTGATAGTTCACTTGTTGTCTCAAATAAGGATAATTCAAACGCCCAAGCCTATAAAATAACGTCAATAAATTGAAACCATTATTAAGTAAAAAAATGAATGATATCATAATAAAAGAAAGAAATATTAACCATGAAAGCCCATGGAAAGCCATATAAGTTGACTGTCCTTGGTGCTAACGGAGTCAACAAATATTTGACAGTCATTTTAAAGCTTTCATAACCCCAAGGATAGCTGTTAAATGACTCAATATCCTCGCAGAGCTTTATTAAACCAATGCTTATGTTGTTATTAACGTCTCTCGCCCAAAGAATATTATGTACAAACCAAACCAAGCACAATAACTGTTTGTGCTTCTTTGAAATTCTTTTACCTTTCAACGCTTCTATTAAATTTTTATTTTTGAAGAT
The DNA here is from genome assembly GCA_030864215.1 of Capsicum pubescens. Taxonomy (NCBI): domain Eukaryota; kingdom Viridiplantae; phylum Streptophyta; class Magnoliopsida; order Solanales; family Solanaceae; genus Capsicum; species Capsicum pubescens. Next base: position 175,298,007 of record CM061549.1, read on the forward strand.
TGAACCAACAATGGACACCAGGTTATCACGATCACACGACTTTTCTTTGCCTTTTTTGGGTGTGCGAGGTGCTTTTTTTCATGGTTAGAATAGGATAACATGAGAAAGAGGATAATATTTTAGTTTAGTAACTATGGCAAACTCCTTCCAACCAAAACAAACAGGCATGCCACAGTAATTTATCCACACCTCATCTATCTTATCTTTATTTTCATACATAAACCTACACTTGAGAAGTTCATATACCATTTTCATTTGGAAACGAGCATTGTTTTCCTCCGGAAAATCAAGATATTTCTCAAAGCAGCTGTCCCTGAAATAAGCATCAAATTTTTGTTCTTGAAGTATTTTTCTAAAGGCGTCGAAAGATTTTCCCATGGCTGAATAACCACGAAATCACCCATTAAATCTGTGGTACCATCCCATTGCATTCTCACAAGATAACGATCAATGCTGAAGGTTTTGACAAACTCTTTGGTGGAAGGGCTATTAGCATTTGGATCATCTCTTTTGAAACATTCCTCCTCTCCGTGTTCATCATATTTTGCTCCTGATTGAGATAACGCTTGTAAAGTAAGCTCATAGAGTGGTGGATATAGCCTAGCTGCTTCATTTGTTCCTTTACTTGGACTTGATTTGGTTTCTATTTTTTTGGGAGCCATATTATCTAAAATGACCAGGAACATAAAAAAATATATTATAGTTGATTAATGCATCGTTAAAAAGGGATAACAGTAAATCTAACATGAAAAATAGTAAAATAACAGTTACAAAAAATCACACATCTGTTGCACCAGGTAGGTTATCTATTGCACTAAATAACTAACCTGTTGCAATAGATGATTAATCTGTTGCAATAATACAAAATATATCACTCATATTTTAAGACAGATGAATGGTCTGTGCAATAAATCAGACACCTCTGCAACATATGAGTGATTTATTGGAACAGTAAAATAACCTGTTGCAACGGATGAGTAATCTGTTGCAACAATACAAAATATATCACTCATCTGTTGAGAAAAATAAATGGTCTGTGCAATATATCACACATCTGTTGTAACATATGAGTGATCTGTTGGAACAGTCAAATAAACTGTAGCAACGGCTGAGTAATTTATTACGACAATACAAAATATATCACTTATTTATTGAGAAAGATGAATGTCTATGCAACAGATCACACATCTATTGCAACATATGAGTGATCTATTGAAACAGTAAACTAACTTGTAGCAACGACTGAGTAATCTGTTGTGATAATACAAAATATATCACTCATCTGTTGTGAAAGATGAATGGTCTGCGCAACAGGTCACACATCTGTTGCAACATATTAGTGATCTATTGGAATAATTATCAATGATCACTATTATTTAGATTTCTTCCAACAGATGGATCATCTATCACGACAGATGAATGATCAGTTGGAAAAATTAAATGTTGGACCTATGCTTTGATATTTTCGTAAAGTTCTTTAAAATTAGAGTGTGATATTCTTTTATTTTTTCTTACATGTTTAAGATTGTCTAAATTTTTGGTAGGTCTTTGGTGGATGGTGATGGAAGGTGGAGAGAAGAAGAATAAAAACGAGGGGATCAAAGTATTTTTCGCAAATGAAACAAAAGAGCTCCTCACGCAGCATATACAATGTGTCATGTCATCAAAAAGTGTCAAAATGACATAATAAAATCTTACATGAGATATTGTAAATGAATAAAACTTAGTTATGATGTCCAAGTGAAAGGTAGTATCAAGTTCAGGGGGCCATCCATCTAGTTATGATGTCCAAGTGAAAGGTAGTATCAAGTTCAGGGGGTCATCGCTGGATTCTGTCTTAAAATTTAGACTTTTAAATCTGAATACACATCTGAATATTAATATGTAAATTAAAATTTAGATGTATAAATTTGAATACATATCTACATTTGAATGTTAAGATATAGTCTCTAGATTTGAAAATGTGATGATTGAGCCTATTTATTTTCAATATTCATATGGAATGGAGAAAAATAAATATTCATATGAAATTAAACTATATGAATAAAATATTATAAAAATCTCATTTCAGCAAAATGAATTTATTTTTTGATGGAAAATAATATCTTGAATGATTATATTTGATATAGAATTTAAACTATTTAAATTGCAAATAAATTTACATATCAATAATGAAATTTCTTAAGAATTCTGTATAAGTTAATCTTTTCGTAAAGAAATTATTCAACTAAATAAAATGTTGTTCCGCTTCTATTTTTATTTTAGAGTTTCAATTCTTCAATTTAACTAAAGAGTAGTCCATTTTTATAACGTATGTGATTTTGGTTATTCATTCCCCAATATTATATCAGCAGATTAATAAGTGTCAATCCATAGCCTATACTAACATTTATCGTATGTGATTTTTGTTATTCATTCCCCACTATTATATCAACAGATTAATAAGTAAAGTATCAATCTATAGTCTATAATAACATTTTATTTCTTGTGGTTAATTATGTACACTTAAATTGGTCGATTTAAATAGAAAGAAACACCATTATGCTGAAAATATTTTAAAATTAAAATTAAAATGTACAAATGCAAACTAATAGTTAACGAACGCTAACAAATGCAATTGGAAGTTGGTGCTCTTTTTTCATCCGCTGATAGCTTATATTAACACATAAGCAACGGAATCAAACCAGAAATAAAGGAGAGCAAACAGTAGATTCCGAAAGAAATGAATATACAATAATAACTCAAATTCACGGTGATAGAAGGAAACGAAATTAGTAGATTTCAATTGTAGGGGTGCGGATAACTTATGTTTGTTGAAATGTTATATCATAGCATTCCTTAGTTATTTGTTTTAACCTTATTAATTCTTCTATATTATTTTTAAGGTATACTATATTTTCCATATTTCTTGTTTTTATGTAGTCAAATAGATTCTTTTTCATAAGTGTTTCTATTAATCTTATTTGCTCCATATCTTGTCTCCAATATTTTAATTATTCATAGTTTATCATTTTAGCCTATGGTAGTTGTAATTTTACAAATTTCTATGTAATAATTTATTCTAATCGTACTATATTTGATATGTAATTCTATGTTATCTATGTGATCCATTAACATTTGTTGTTTATGTATAGTATCGTTTTCTAAGGTTAATTTTATTCTAAGGAATCTTTCTTGTAATTGTCTTTATTCTCTTTTAAGCTGATTCCTGTAATTAATTTCTTCATATAGTCAACTTTATTTTTCTCCAACTCTTTTAATATATCCATCTGAATAATAATTATCTAGGAATGAATAGTAGCTATCGTCGTCATTTAAGTGTATCCGTTCTAATTTATCTTCTATCCAATTTTCGTCTTCAATATCAAATACCTTTTCCCATATAATTTTCTTTATATCTATCTCTATATCCTTAAGTACATATAAAACAAGTATCTTAAATTCATCTATCATTTCAGTATGTAAGTAAATATTCATTTTTCATATGATGCTATTTTTCAAAATATTTCCTCCAATCATATACATAACAAAATATGATCATCTTAGATCACTATATACTAGATTATTCTTAAATAACATGTTCTTCGGTCACTATTAGCATGGTAATCTGGATACTTTTTCCCTAAACAACGCCTCTATTCTGGTTACTCCACTATCACGGTTTCTTTGCCTCACCGGTTTCACCTTTAGGATGTCATAGTTCTTGAATTTTTTTTACCTTTTCCACTTTGCTAATAAACTTCTTAACATGCTATTCTTCGAATAATTCTACTATAAAGTAACTAATATGAGCTTATTTTATTATATCATGATTGTCAGGAATTTATGAATTTAGCTATTCATAATCATAAATAAAAATACCTGTTCAGGTAGATTTGATAAATCTGTGCTTTGCTCATCCATAGATTAGTGTAAAACTGAATATCTTTATTGATTATATGAGAGAATATTTTTTGTGTACAAGAAGGCTTGCTTTCCGTGTAGAAAGTCTTGCCTTATCTTGGCAAATTCCTTGCCTTTTTATAATCTACAAAATACGTGAATTATTTTACACTATTCCTACTTTTACTATTCCTATACTATTCCTACTTTACACTTGTACTAATTTTTACAAAAAGTAGAAAATATCTTTACAAAAGTCAAAGTAGCTTTATGAAAGAAAAGACTTAAAATAACTTTACATTAAATAGAAAAGGCTAAAACCTTAAATAATTTACGTAACTTTAATAATGTACTTGTCCTTTTCTGAATCTTCTTTATCTTCTTATTGACTTGTCCATTTCTATCTCCTTGTGTCCTTATCTACTTGGTTTCTTCTTTGTCATTACTCAATCCTTTATTTGCTTTGATTGTCCCTTATCTTCATTCTAACTGTACATCTGGTATAATATTGTCTTCTCCATTACACCTTGAACATAGATGGTCTGGATATTTATGTCCAATTGTCTTGCAATATCTAGTCAATAATTCTTCTGAAATAAATTTTTCTTTAATGGCTCTGGTAGTTGGTTGCCTTTCTGGATTAAGTAGCGTCATAATACATCTTTGAATTTCCTCTGTATCTGCTTGTCTTAACTCTCTTCAATTTGAATAAATCATTAGCTGGTATCTTGAATAGTAACTCCAAATTGGGTGCCCATTTAAGTATTTATTTGCTAACTCTTGGATGATTGTGGATATTCCAATAATTAGTTTATTTGCGTAAAAATCTGGTATACCAATTTTTGGTATTTCTGCCTGTGGTTCAATATCTTCTAGTATGATCATATCTTTTGTCATTCCTATTTTCATGACTTGTATAACTGGTTTAATCTCATCATATAATATCTCTGCAGGTGCTGTATAAAACTTTATAAAAAATAAGTTGCCTTTGATTATATTTTTATAAGTGGTAATTGCTTTATATATCTCTGGTATAGCTGCTGACTCACTTCCGTCTTGGGTATATATGGTGTTTAGTAATCCTTAACTGAAACATGTTCTAACTAGATTTGAGTTAGTTTTTGGTAATGCAATTAACTTATTATATTCTTGTAGTTTTTGGGTTATGTAATCTGTATTTGGTTCTTGGATATTTATTGCTCTGGGTCTAAGGTTTAAATGTGTTTGTATTTTGTGGATATTTTCAATATATGTAATGCCCTAATTTTCTGAACCGGAATGCTACACGGTGCTTATGACCCCGAGGGACCACAAGCTAACCCATGACTGATATCTATACATGTATACTGCAATTCATGACATAATAATGCAGAAAACATGCACAATAGGCCATAAGGTTCAACTGAAATAATATAACATCCATATGGGCGAAAAATACCCAAAACAACTAAAAACTGAATCTAAAAGCTAAATCTGAGCATAAATCCGAAAGCCTCTAAGTACTGTCTGAAATAATGAGTTGAAGGAATATGTCTCCAACTAACTCCGTAAAACTAAACTAAAGAAATAAATGAATAAATCGAATAATGTTGTCCTCGAATGAAGAGGACTCACTGCAACTCTGTATGCTGAATGCGACTGCTACTGCTGGTCTGGGACTCGTTCCTCTGAACCTATAGTGTAACATGAAAAGAAAGCACCATAGCGCAAATGCGTCAGTACAACTAGAGTACTGAGTATACGAGTGAGGTAGGATAATGCAAGGGTTTACATGCATGAACAATGCTAACTGACTGACTGATATGAACGTGAGAGCGTAAACATACATACATAGTAACTAAGATCGTGAGTACATGATAGCTAGATCTGTACGCTAATACATGGTTTACTGATAACTGACATGGCTGAAACTGTAGTTCTGATAACATGGGCAACTGTATCTGATAGTCTTAAATCTGATGGAACTATCTGAGTTCCGCACTATAACTGAATTTGACTGTATCTGACAGTCCTGGTATACTGATATCTGAAGAACTATCTGAGTTCTTTTACTGAGACTGAGTCTGAAACTGTGGGAGGTAGTTGTTTAACCGACATACCCCATATGTGCCATTATGGCTAAGATGGGATCCAATCTCTGCCCTGACTGGAAGGGTGTCAATACCGCGCCACTGGTAAGGACAATATGTGAGCAACCCTCATATAACAGGTAACTCTAGTGAGAACGGTGGGAATCCTCATATAACAGGTTAAGCCACCTCATCTACCCTCATATAACAGGCTGCGATGTCTCAACCTATGCTGGCTACATATTTATGGAACGCAAGGATGACTGCTAAGAATCACACCCTCATATACAGGTGAGTTCCCATCCTTGGGTTCACTCGGGGCTAACTCTTACTCCCATCTGAAGAGACTAAACATGATTCAACTGACTGTACATGGACAGATTAACTGACTTCCGTTGACTGATGGAGTAGTACTATTATCTGAGAGTTAACTAGGATCATGAGATTTCTGAGGTTTCCTGAGTCACATGACTGACTGAGTTCTATAGATTATAGCCTGACTGAGATTATCATGACAACATGACATGGCTCTAGGCACACAACTATGTTTTTCGGGTACGAATACCCCCAGGACTCAATAGAAAAAAACTGACACACATGACATGACTTGATCACAAGATTGGAGTCCACAATTCTCTATATCATAAGTAGGGGATAGTATACTTCATGTATTTAATCAATACCTCAAACATGGTAGGGAAAGCATGGATATAATTCGCACACAAAATTCATATTTCCATCATCATACATACTTCATGACATCACCATAAGAATACATAAATAGCATGGGCATTCATATTGAAGTGTATCGCTAACATGGACTTGTCATTTAGATATCATGAAATCATGTAAATAGGAACTTCTAACATCCTAGGTATTTTATCAAACACCTTACATGCATTCTTTAAGGCATAGGTGGATTTCATACTTGCATTAGTTCAACCCACCCAAAGTTCATGATTTTCAACCAACAATCACATATATTCCATGAAAAACATCCTTAGATATCATCTTGAAACTTGAACAACAATCATCAACGTGTACATGCTTATATCACCACAAAAGTTTACAAAATAACATTTAAAAGCATGATTCTTGAACTCTATGAACGAATTGAATCCATAGATGAACACTACGCATACCTTAAAGCTTGATCTTGAAAGAGATCGAATGTTTTTGAAGGTGCCTGAAGAAATCCTTAGGCTTTCCCTTGATTTTTCTTGACTAGGGTTTAACCCCTTTGGGAAAGAATGTTCTTGTTCCTGAGGAGATGATCTTAAGAGGAAACCCTAATCTTGTGGTTGAAAGTGTATGAGAGAGCTTTTTGAGATGTTTTAACTAAAGAGAATGGAAGATAATACGTTCCTTAAGAGTTATAAGTCGTGGAAAGTGAAGAGAAAAGACCAAAATACCTTTATGAAATAAATTTCCAATTGCTGAAAATAATAGCTGACGACATTTGTGACAAGACGTCAAAAAATTTCTAAGCCATTAAAAATATCGTCACACAGAAGCTGGAATTGATGGTTTCTGCCTAAGTCTGACGACCTTCATGGTAGGGCGTCACAAATGTGGTAAGCTACCACGAATTTCGTCACTTAGGAGATGGTTTCTGCCTAAGGCTGACGGCCTTCGTGGTAGGGCGTCACAAATGTGGTAAGCTACTACGAATGTCTTCACACAGGAGCTGGATTCTGCTTAAGGCTGACAATCTTCGTGGTAGGGCGTCACAAATGTGGTAAGCTACCACGAATGTCATCACACAGGATCTAGATTTTGCCTAAGGCTGACGACCTTCGTGGTAGGGCATGACAAATGTGGTAAGCTACCATGAATGTCGTCACATTATTTCCAGCCTGACATGCTGGAGTAAAATAGGAATAACTCTTTCCTCCGATATCAGATTTAGGCGAAATTGGTATCATTGGAAAGATAATTCAATTACATATCTGTTGATAGGTTATGAGATAAAAAATTCCAAGTATAATGATAGATATTCTTGTTTGAAGTTGACTATACCAATATCCTTCTCAAGAATTCAATCGGTAAGGAATGTTTTGATTCGTCTGATAGCTGGGAGTCATTTGAAGCCTTAATATACATATAACCTACTCATAAAACTATAAAATAACCATGATGTACTATGCATGAACTTGGTACATGGCTCTAATATTGGTTTGGATTTTTTGGGGTATTACAATATCTCCTCATTGGAAACATTCGTCCTCGAATAATGACTGCTTGAGAGGGGAGAAAAGATAAAACGACGCATACACTGATCATGATCAACTGGCACATGATTTTAGGAATGAATTGATTTCTAAACTGAATATAACCTAACTGAACATGCATATCTGATGCAAGACTGATAAGCTGAACTCATGAATGCATGATAAGCTACGCACTAATACTTGATACCAATTTTATACTGGAATTTTGAACATGTAAATGAATAAGCTTAAGGAAAATGGTTACCTCGAGCTAATTCTGAATTAGAGGAGAAAAGATGAGGGTACTTGGTTCACATGTCTGCTTCTGCTTCCCAAGTATCTCCCTCCATGGACTGATTCCGCCAAAGAACCTTGACTAGAGGGACTTCTCTGTTCCTCAGCCTACGAGTCTGATAGTTGAGGATTTTGACTGGAATCTCTTCATAAGAGAGGCTATTCTGAATGTCAACGCTATGAATAAGGACTACAACTGCTAGGTCACCTATGCACTTCTTGAGCAAAGAGACATGGAAGACTGGATGAACTGAGGCTAGATCTGAAGGCAATTCGAGCTCATAGGCTACCTTGCCAAAACGACTGAGAATCCTGAAGGGACCGACATATCGGGGACTAAACTTTACCTTCTTGCCGAATCTCTTCACTCCCTTCATGGGAGAGATCTTGAGATAGACTTAGGCATCGACCTCAAATTCGAGATCCTTTCTACGAATATCCGCATAAGACTTCTGTCGGCTCTGAGCAGCCTGGAGTCTTTATTTGATCAACTGAACTTTCTTTAAGGCATCAAATACTAAGTCAGGACCTATGAATGAGGTCTCACTAACTTCTAACCAACCGATCGGAGACCTACATATCCTACCATAGAGAGCTTCGAATGGAGCTATCTGAATACTGGAGTGATAGCTGTTGTTGTATGCGAACTCAATCAAAGGCAAGTGGTCATCCCAGCTTCTCTTGAAATCAATTGCAAACGCCCTTATCATATCTTCTAGAGTATGAATGGTCCTTTCTGCTTGACCATCTGTCTGAGGATGAAACGTTGTACTGAGATGAACTTGGGTACCAAGACCCTTTTGGAATGCTTTCCAGAAGTGAGAGGTGAACTAGGTACCTCTGTCTGAGATGATAGATAGTGGAACACCGTGTAATCTTACCAACTCCATGATCTAGAGTTTGGCATAATCTTCGGCTGAGTAAGAAGTATGAACTTGAAGGAAATGAGCTGACTTAGTCATTCTGTCTACAATGACACAAACTGAATCATGCTGATGACGTGTTCTAGGAAAACCCGTCACGAAGTCCATGTTCACTTCTTCCTACTTCCAAGTAGGAATAGTAAACTCCTGCATGGAACCACTAGGTTTCTGATGCTCTATCTTAACCTGCTGACATGTAGAACACTTAGCCACAAACTCTGTAACATCCCTCTTCATCCCACTCCACCAATAGATCTCACGCAAGTTGCGGTACATCTTAGTGTCCCTGGATGAATAGATTATTGCACACCATGCGCTTCTGCAAGAATTTGTTGCCTCAAGTCATCTACACCGGGAACACACAGACGACCCTGACAACGAAGAACACCATCTCCCCCTTGGGAGAAAACCTCTACTTCCTGACTCTGAACTGACTCTTTTAGCTTGACAAGGCTAGGATCCCTACCTTGCTTCTCTTTCACCTCAGAAACTAGAGATTACTCTGAACTACTCTGAATACATACACTACCCTCTGAAGAGTCGACTAAGAGAACACCTAGTCTGGCAAGCTGATGAATCTCCTGAGCTAATTCCTTCTTACTATCCTCAACATGGGAAACACTACAGTCTACTGAGTGCGTCAACCACTATATTGGCCTTGCCCAGATGATAAAGGATACTCATGTCATAATCCTTCAAGATCTCTAACTACCTTCTCTGACGAAGATTGAGATCTTTCTGGGAAAAGACATACTGAAGGCTCTTATGATCTGTGAAGACGTCTATATGAACACCATATAGATAATGCCTCCAAATCTTTAAGGCAAAGACAACTGCTGCTAAATCAAGGTCATGAGTAGGATAATTCTTCTCATGGGGTTTTAACTGTATGGAGGCATAGGCTATGACTCTACCATGCTGCATGAGGACACAACCTAAACCTACTCTGGATGTATCACAATATACTACGAATCCATCGGAACCGTCGGGAAGTGCTAAAACTGGAGCTGAGGTGAGTCGAGTCTTCAACTCCTGAAAACTCTTCTCACAAGGTTCTGACCACTGAAACTTGACCTTCTTCTGAGTCAATCTAGACATAGGATATGCAATAGAATAAATCCCTCGACAAACCATTGGTAATATCCAGCCAAACCCAAGAAACTCCTGATATCTGATGGAGAGACAAGGCGAGGCCAGTTTCTTACCGCTTCGGTTTTCAGAGGATCTACTCTAATGCCATCACCGGAAATAATGTGGACAAAGAATGCTACTGATCTTAGCCAAAATTTTCACTTACTAAACTTGGCGAACAACTGGTGATCCCTGAGAGTTTGAAGAACAATTATGAGATGGTCTGAATGATCACGCTCTGTGTGATAATAGACCAAAATATCATCTATGAAGACTATGATGAATGTGGCCAAGTACTGCTTGAAAACCCGATTCATCAAGTCCATGAAAGCTGCAGGGGAATTGGTAAGACCAAAGTACATGACTAGAATTTCAAAGTGACCATACCGAGTACGAAAAGCTGTCTTCAAAATGTCACATTCTCTAACTCTGAGCTGATGATAGCCTGATCTGAGGTCTATCTTGGAGAAATAATTGACACCCTAAAGTTGGTCAAACAAGTTGTCTATCCTAGGTAGTAGATACCTGTTCTTGACCGTGACTTTGTTGAGCTGACGATAATCAATACACATTATGAGAGAACTGTCTTTCTTGCGCATGAATAAGACTGGCGCACCCCATGGGGATACACTGGGCCTAATGAATCCTTTATATAAGAGATCGTTCAATTGATCTTTCAGTTCCTTGAGTTCTACTGGTGCCATTCTGTATAGCGAAATAAAAATAGGCTGAGTATCTGGGAGAAGGTCTATGCCAAAGTCTATTTCCCTTTCGGGAGGAATGCCTGGAAGATCTTCGGGAAAGACGTCTGAATATTCATTAACCATTGGGACTAATTCGAGACTGGAAGATTTGGAACTGGAATCCTTAACATGCATAAGATGATACACACACCCCTTAGTAATCATTTTCCTTGCCTGAAGGTAGGAAACAAGCTGACCCCTGAAAGACGAAGTGCTACCCTTCCACTTTAGGATGGGCTTATTCGGGAACTGAAATTGAACTATCCTATTTCTACAGTCGACTATGGCATAGCAGGAATGAAGCCAATTTATGTCGAGAATGACATCAAAATCAGTCATTTCTAACTCGACTAGATCTGCTGACGTGGATTTTTGAAATATCATAACCGGGCAGTTCCTGTATACCCGCCGAGCTCTGATGGTTTTACCCACTGGGGTAGAGACTGAAAAAGGCTATGCTAAAATTTTGGGACTGATTCCGAAATCTCCTTCTATGTATGGAATGACAAAAGACAAAGATGCACCTGGGTATAGCAAAGCATAAACATGAACATGGAAAATCTGTAACGTACCAGTAACGACATTAGGAGAATTTTCCCGATCCTGTTGGGTCTGAAGAGCATAGAGTCTATTTGGGCGTTGCCCACTAGTAGCATTGGAAGTGGCACCCTGCTGGTTCAGGCGACCAAACTGAGCTGTGGAACGATTCTGATGACCCTAAGGACCTGGTTGAGGACAGTCCCTAACTCTGTGGCCTGACTTGCCACAACCAAAATAAATCCCTTGACCCGCTCTACACACACCCTGATGGTGCTTACCACAGGTCTGACACTAAGGATAAGTGCGGGCACTGCTAACACTGCTCTGATATTTAGAGCCTGGTGCTCTGACTCTGTTTCCTTTCCTGAACTTCGACACTTGGGCACTAGCGGAGGAAGGGGCTAGAACTACTGACTTAGGATGAAACTACGAATGATTTTCTCTCTCTAATTTGGGCTGAGCAAAACTGAAACTGCCTGATCTTGCTCTCTTGTTCTGCCTCTCCCTAGTCTTAACCTTCTGCTTCTCTTCTGTTGAGCGTGGGTCATGATCCTGGCTAAAGTCATATTACTGTTCGGCATCGCAGACCTACACTTATTTACCACACTATCATTCACCCCTGACACAAACTTGCTCATCTTAGCCCTATTATTTACAACCACATGAGGGGCATATCTGGCTAGCTGAGTAAATCTAAGAGAATACTCTCTAACTGTCATATTTCCCTGCCTGAGATTGATGAACTCAAGAACTTTGGACTCTCTCAGCTCTTGGGGAAAGAATTTGTCTATGAAAGCCGTGACAAATTCTTCCCACTCAACAGGACCTGCATCCCCTAACCTTTCTGCTAACCACTACTTGTACCAAGTGTGAGCGACATCTTGCAATTGGTATGTAGCTAACTTGGCACTCTGAGAAGAAGTGACTCCCATGATATCAAAGACCTTCTGGACTTGGTCAACGAATTCCTGAGGATCCTCGTCTGGCTTAGACCCAAAGAAGGACGGAGGGTTCATTCGGGTGAAGTCCCGAATCCTAGTTGCTGCTGAATTGGCCACTGGGTTATCCGAAACGACTGCTGGTCGTTCATTCTGGGCAGCTACAGACTGAGAAAGAGCGGTAAATGCGGTCCTGAACTCCGTATGTGAAACATGTTTGCCCAAAGGATCTTCGGGCTGAGGAGCTGGCTGATTTCTTCTCTTTGGAGGCATGTTTCTGAAAAAAGAGAAGAGCAGATTAGACTGAGAGACTGACTTGAAATTATGCTTACTAGCATGACATGCATACTGAAGAAAGGGAACTGTTCCTAAAACATCATATAGCCTCCTGTACATAAATGTGGAGCGCAACACACCCATGTACAAGACTCTACTAGATGCGGCTTTTAGACTTCCTAGGACTCTATTGAACCTTAGGATCTGATACTAAGTTTGCAACGCCCTAATTTTCTGAACGGGAATGCTACACGGTGCTTATGACCCTGAGGGACCAAAAACTAACCCATGAGTGATATTTGTACTTGTATACTGCAATTCATGACATAATAATGCGGAAAACATACACAATAGGCCATAAGGTTCAACTAAAATAATATAACATCCATATGGGTGCGATGTCTCAACCTATGCTGGCTACATATTTCTGGAACGTAAGGATGACTGTTAAGAATCACACCCCCATATATAGGTGAGTTCCCATCCTTGAGTTCACTCGGTGCTAACTCCTACTCCCATCTGAAGAGACTAAACATGATTCAACTGACAGTACATGGACAGATTAACTGACTTCCGTTGACTGATGGAGTAGTACTATTATCTGAGAGTTAACTGGGATTATGAGATTTTTGAGGTTTCCTGAGTCACATGACTGACTAAGTTGTATAGATTATAGCTTGACTGAGATTATCGTGACAACATGACATGGCTATAGGCACAAAGCAATGTTTTTCGGGTACGAATACCCCAAGAACTCAATAGAAGAAAACTGACACACATGACATGACTTGATCACAAGATTGGAGTCCATAATTCGCTATATCATAAGTAGGGGATAGTATACTTCATGAATTTAATCAACACCTCAAACATGGTAGGGAAAGCATGGATATAATTCTCACACAAAATTCATATTTCCATCATCATACATACTTCATGCCATCACCATAAGAATACATAAATAGTATGGGCATTCATATTAAAGTGTATCGCTAACATGGACTTGTCATTTAGATATCATGAAATCATTAAATATGAACTTCTAACATCCTAGGCATTTTATCAAACACCTTACATGCATTCTTTGAGGCATAGGTGGATTTAATACCTGCATTAGTTCAACCCACCCAAAGTTCATGATTTTCAACCAACAATCACATATATTTCATGAAAAACATCCTTAGATATCATCTTGAAACTTGAACAACAATCATCAACGTGTACATGCTTATATCACCACAAAAGTTTACAAAATAACATTTAAAAGAATGATTCTTGAACTCTATGAACGAATTGAATCCATAGATGAACACTACGCATACCTTAAAGCTTGATCTTGAAAGAGATCTAATGTTTCTAAAGGTTCCTGAAGAAATCCTTAGGCTTGTCCTTGATTTTTCTTGTCTAGGGTTTAACCCCTTTGGGAAAAAATATTCTTGTTCCTGAGGAGATGATCTTGAGAGGAAACCCTAATCTTGTGGTTGAAAGTGTATGAGAGAGCTTTTTGAGATGTTTTAACTAAAGAGAATGGAAGATAATACATTCCTTGAGGGTTATAAGTCATGGGAAGTGAAGGGAAAATACCAAAATACCCTTATGAAATAAATTCCCAGTTGCTGAAAATAATAGCTGACGACATTTGTGAAAAAGCGTAAAAAATGTGGTAAGCCGTCAAAAATGTCGTCACATAGAAACTGGAATTGATGGTTTCTGCCTAAGTCTGATATCCTTCGTGGTAGGGCATCATAAATATAGTAAGCTACTATGAATGTCATCACTTAGGAGATGGTTTCTGCCTAAGGCTGACGGCCTTCGTGGTAGGGCATCACAATTATGGTAAGCTACCACGAATGTTGTCACACTGGAGCTGGATTTTGCCTAAGGCTGAAGACCTTCATGGTAGGGCATCACAAATGTGGTAAGCTACCATGAATATCGTCACACAGGATCTGAATTCTGCCAAATACTGTTGACCTTCGTGGTAGGGCGTCATAAATGTGGTAAGCTACCACAAATATCGTCACACTGTTTCCAGCCTGACATGCTGGAGTAAAATAGGAATAACTCTTTGCTACGATTTAGGATTTAGGAGAAATTGGTATCGGTGGAAACTAATTCAATTATATATCTGTTGATAGGTCATGAGCTCAAAAATTCCAAGTATAATGAGAGATATGCTCGTTTGAAGTTGACAATACCAATATCCTTCTCAAGAATTCAATCGGTAAGGAATGTTTTGATTCTTCTGATAGCTGAGAGTTATTTGAAGCCTTAATATACATCCAACCTACTCATAAAACTATAAAAGAACCATGATGTACTATGCATGAGCTTGGTACATGGCTCTAATATTGGTTTGGATTTTTCGGGCTATTACAATATAAGATCTGGTTATGTGATTATAGCCTTTCTTTTCTTGGTTTAGGCTTTCTAGATATATGGTAGTTTGTGGGGGTATGAACAAAGGGTCTTTTGGTGTTTTTGGTATAAATGGCTTGTCAAATATTTTGTTCAAGTTCATATTTGGGTTCCTTCTAACTCCTTTGCTTGTACCTGCAGAAGTAGATTAATAAACATTATGGGTTTTTTGGAGTGTCCCAACGTCTCCTTTTATCTCTGGAATTTTACTGTCTTCCGATCGACATTTCTCTGCACACTGCTGAGTTATCTGAGTCATAGCTTCAGACTTCAGTTTAACTTCATTAGTCTTTAGCTTTTCTATCTTATTTCCCATACTATCCACTTTCATTGAAAACGTAGTTAGGATTTTGAGTATCTTTTCTAGAGCATCGTCTTCTGTAATATCAGTTTGGGTAGCTTTGTCTTGATATGTAATTTGCAATAACGTTCTTGTTAGTCTTGATTACTTCAATTGTAAATGTAAAATTTAATATATTAAATACTAATCTCCGAATTTCCTTCGTTGTAACTGAATTTTGTATTTTTCTTGTTAACCACCATCGGACCTGTGTATTATCTGTTCCTACAATAAACTTGTTATATATAATATATGACTCAAATGCTAATAAACATTTATATAATGAGCATAATTCTTTTCTATTTATTTCCCATTTTATTTATGTTTCATTAAATGTTCCTGAGTAGTATCTACAATGATGTTCTAATTTTTCTTCTTCATATCTATACTTAAGTACTACTCCATAACTATATTCACTTGCATCTGCTTCTACTATATATGTAAATTTTTTATGTATTTTTATTTTTTGAACTTGTTTTTTATCTTCTTCGTTGCAATTAAACTCTACATCCTTTTTTAATTTTTTCTGTAATGGCTTTAGGTTTTCTGCTAATTTTGGTATATATTATCTTACTTGGTTTACTAATCCTAAAAATATTTGTAATTTCTTTTTTGTATCTAATTCTTCTTTTGAATTTATTATTTTTTGTACTATATGTTGTTGCATTTTTACTCCACTTTTATCTATTTATATTCCTAAAACTCTATCTGATTTTTCATAATTTTGGATTTTTTTTTCACTTAAACTTATTCCTGAATTTTCTATTATACCTGCAAATTGTTCTAGTAATTTTAAATGTTCCTCTTTAGTTTTTGTATATAATAATATATCGTTTATGTATACTATACAATTAGGTAACTGTTTGAAATAGTTATCCATAAAATGTTGATATCTACCTAGTGCATTTTTATATCCAAATGGTAACACATTTCATTCATAAAATCCTTGTGGCACTGTAAATGCAGTTAACTTTTTAGATTCTTCTTCTAGCTTTAAATGGTAAAATCCTGATTTACAATCGAACTTACTAAAATAATTATATCCTTGTATCTGTCTTATTTTTAATATCTTATTTGGTATTAGATAATTATATGTCATCGTTTTTGCATTTAGGTTTCTATAATCAATAAACATTCTACTTTTTCCTCTTTTTTTGTTCACTGTGTTTATTTACTATAAATGCTGGGTTATTGTGTTTACTATTATTTTTTTGTATGTATTGTTTTTCTAATAATTCATCTATATGCATTTCGAATTGTTTTAAATCATCAAAGTTATATGTTAATGGTTTTTGAGTTATTATACTATTTTTATCTATTAGTTCAATTCTTACAGTAGTCTTATGTTTTTCCCTTCCTTTTAATGGATCTTCACTATATAGTTGTCTTAATTTTCGCTTTATTTTTTCTACCTTTATTATAATATTTTGGTGGATATCGAAATCTGATTTTATCATAATTAGGTGGCATTCATCTAGAAGAATGAGATACATACCACCTAATTATGATAAAATCAGATTTTGGTATCCACCAAAATATTATAAATATTGTATAGATGAATAACATAACAAAATCACAAAAATATAAAGAACTAAAACAAATAATATCTAAAAACGAAAAGAATTAAAAATAAGAAAAGAAAGACTACAATATAGCAT
Organism: Capsicum pubescens; assembly: GCA_030864215.1. NCBI lineage: Eukaryota > Viridiplantae > Streptophyta > Magnoliopsida > Solanales > Solanaceae > Capsicum > Capsicum pubescens. The sequence continues at coordinate 175,315,429 of CM061549.1, forward strand.
GATTGTTGGAGTATGCCAAAAATCAATAAAAGCACAAAAAAAAGAAATATCATATTTAGAATCACAAATAGATAGTCTAGAATACATATATCAACATGATCTATACATTATCAAGTAGATAAAATGAACAAGGAAGAATTTATAATAGATAAAAAAACATATGAAAATCATGAAGGATTAAAGATAAGAATAGTATTTTCTAATCTGGGAAGATGATACAAGAAAATAGGTGAACATTTATACTTAATGCTAGAAAAGAAAAACTAAAATTAGAAGATAAATTTACAACCATGGTAAGAATAGCAAGAGAAAACGAAGAAATAGATAGGAAAAAAGAAATAGATAAAATAAAACAACAGACTACAGAAGAAATACGAAAAATAGAAGAAACATAAAATAATAGGATTGCTGAACTAGAAAAAGAACTGCAAATGCTAAAAGAGCTGTATGAAAAAAGACAGAAAGAAAAAGATAAAGAACAAAAATTATTAATTGAGATAAATCAATTTAAAGAAAAATTAGAAAATAAAGAATTAGAAACTAATGAAATAGAAATAAATACAATAGATGCTGAAGAAAAGATAATTATGATTCAGAATATAGTGAAACATATACAGAAATCTTAACAAATAGAGAAAAACTAGAAATTAATGAAAAACAAGAAGTAATTAATAAAGAAAACTTAGAAAATACAAACACGGAAATAAACACTCTTGATAAAAAAGACGATGAAAATATAATACCTAGTACATCAGAAATAAGAAAACCTACATATTATTATAAAGATAAGTTTAAAAGATATAACCTAAAGGATGAATATAACAAATGGACACCAAAACAAATAATTAATAAAAATTATAACTTCTTAGACTTAGACTGTGTAATAGATGTAGATAAAATGATACAATTATGGATAGGATATATAACAAAACAATTATTAGACAATGATATAAATGCAACAGATATACTAGAATGTATAGAAAGAACACTAATACGAACAACAAAATTATGGTTTTTAAATTTAACTGAAGAAACTAAAAAGGTATTAAGGGCTGATAAAAAAATGGAAGGAACAACAGTAACTAAACTAACACCTATAGACATATTAAAAAAATATGAAATAGCTATAAAAGATGAAATTAGCAGTATGGCAACAGAAGAAGAAGAACAAAACAAAGAAAAAGATACAAATAGGAATTTAATGTTAAAACTAGCAATATGTAATATGTGCTATATAGATGAATATACGTGTGCATTTAAAGAATACTACTATAAAGGAACATATAATACAGAAGAAAGTAAAGAAGTAAGAAGATTATATTTTTGTAAATTACCTGAACCATTTAGCTCAAAAATAATAAAGAGTTGGGATGAAACAAAAATAGTAGATACCCTAGGAGCAAGAATAAAATTTCTACAACAATGGTATAGAAATCTATGTAAAAAATACAGAGAAAAATAAAAATAGAAAAAATATTAATAAGAAATTTAGCATGTTGCAAGGATAAAATAACACCCCAATTTGGATGTGAAGAAAAATATTATAAGAAAAGAAAAAGACATAGGAAATATAAGAAGTACAGAAAGTCAAAATATAAGTATAAGAAACCAAGAAAAAGATATTACGTAAAAAATTATAAATATAAAAGACCATATAGAAAAAGAAATTTATAAAAGAATGTACTTGTTATAATTGTGGAAAACTAGGACATTTAGCTAGAGATTGTAAAATGCCTAAAGACCCCCAAAAGAAACAAATATCATATATAAAGATAGAAAATACAGAATATATGCAAATAGATAATATAGATTACGAATTAGAAAGTGACGATAGTATATATGAAATTTCGGAAAATGAAACAGATAATGAAATAGATAGTAAATCAGATGAATCAAATAACTGAAAAAGATATAAAAATAATAACAAAGGAAGAATATTTAAATGAAGAAGGAACAGATCAGAAAATAATATTTGATAATAATATATTTGACGAGATAAAAGGAAAAGAATTAGATTTAAGTGTAGAAAAAATATTTAAAATACCAACAATAAAAAACATATTTAGTAGACGAAAAGAAGAATACTACGTAGTAAGCCAAAAAGAACATGTAATAGACTATAGATATGCAAAAGGTAGAGCTAGCATACCACTAGTAACAAAAAGAATAATTAATAAAGAAATAAAAGTTATAAAAAGTAAAGACCCAACAAAATACGTACACCTTGGAGGAACAAAAATATTAATAAAAGCATATTTTAGAGAAGGAATAGATACACCAATAGAATTATATTTAGCAGATGATAGAATTATAAAACCAATAGAAAAAAGTATAATAACTACTATAAGAGGAAATTTAATATACCAAAAATTTAAATTTATAATAACTGTGAATTATTCAGTAGCAATAACAGATAAAAACATAGATAAATCATTAGTATTATATTGGAAAATATCAGGAATACAACTAACCCCAAGAAGTAAAATATTTATAGCAAGATGTAAAAATCTATATGTATTAACAACAAAACATAAAATAATGGGAAAAAATAAAATTAATAAAATACAAATAGAAAGTCCTTTTGAACAATTTGTAAAAACAATTGATAACAATGATTATAGTTACAAAAACATAGATATAGAAGAAGATTTGAAAATAATAAATAATAGAATAAGTACAACGAAAAGAATAGCTTTGGAAAAACCAGAATCATCAGGATCATCGAAAAGAACAAATTATGAAATAACTTCAACAGTTAATTTAACTCAATATTATATAATGGGAAAAATAAATGAAAAAAAATATTTAATACTCCTAAACACACGACAAGAAGAAAACCATATAGCAAAATACCTAGTAAAAAATGAAGAAATAAAATCTAATAGTAATATATGCCCAGACCTACCAAGAAGTTTAATAATTATTAAAGATACAACTGAAAAAGAAATAATAACAGGAATTAGAAAAATAAAAATAGAATTTGAAATAAAAGAAGATATGCGAAAAACAGACATAATATTAGGAATAAAATGGTTAGAACAAGTAAAACCCTACAATATAGAACATACACAATTAACCATAACCTACAATAAGGAAAAATTATTAATAAAGAGAGCTTTAACATGGAAATATATGTACTGATGAAAATAATAGTAGAAAGATGTTATAATAGAAACTATACACCTATGATAGATACAGGAGTAGGAGCCAACTTATGTAGATATAATTGTTTACCAGAAGACAAATGGGATAAGCTAAAAACACCAATAGTAGTCAAAGGGTTTAATAATGAAGGAAGCTTAATTACCTATAAAGCTAGAAATATAAAAATACAAGTATGGGATAATATATTAACAATAGAAGAGATCTATAATTATGAACTAACATCAAAAGATTTGCTTTTAGGAATGCCATTTTTAGATAAACTATACCCACATATAATAACTAAAACACACTGGTGGTTTACAACACCATGTAAACAAAAGGTAAGAGGAAAAAGAGTTATTAATAAAATAAGAAAGAAAACTGATTGGATAAAAGGAAGTGAACAAATCACACAAAAATTAGAAAATATAAAAAATGCAAAAGACACAATAGAACTAGTTATATTTCAATAAATAAAGAAGAAATAACTATATTTTCAATAGATAAGGTAGAAATAATAAAGAGAAAATTAAGACAACTATATAGTGAAAATCCATTAAAAGGATGGGAAAAACATAAGACTATTGTAAGATTGAACTAATAGATAAAATAGTATAATAACCCAAAAACCATTAATATATAACTTTGATGATTTAAAAGAATTCGAAATGCATATAGATGAATTATTAGAAAAACAATACATACAAAAAAGTAATAGTAAACACAATAGGCCAACATTTATAGTAGATAAACACAGTGAACAAAAAAGAGGAAAAAGTAGAATAGTTATTGATTATAGAAACCTAAATGCAAAAACTATGACATATAATTATCCAATACCAAATAAGATATTAAAAATAAGACAGATATAAGGATATAATTATTTTAGTAAGTTCGATTGTAAATCAGGATTTTACCATTTAAAGCTAGAAGAAGAATCTAAAAAATTAACTGCATTTATAGTGCCACAAGGATTTTATGAATGGAATGTGTTACCATTTGGATATAAAAATACACCAAGTAGATATCAACATTTTATGGATAACTATTTCAAACAGTTACCTAATTGTATAGTATACATAGACGATATATTATTATATACAAAAACTAAAGAGGAACATTTAAAATTACTAGAACAATTTGCAGGAATGATAGAAAATTCAGGAATAAGTTTAAGTGAAAAGAAAGTCGAAATTATGAAAAATCAGATAGAGTTTTTAGGAATACAAATAGATAAAAGTGGAGTAAAAATGCAACAACATATAGTACAAAAAATAATAAATTCAAAAGAAGAATTAGATACAAAAAAAAAAATTACAATCATTTTTAGGATTAATAAACCAAGTAAGAAAATATATACCAAAATTAGCAGAAAACCTAAAGCCATTACAGAAAAATTAAAATATATACCAAAATTAGCAGAAAACCTAAAGCCATTATAGAAAAATTAAAAAAGAATGCAGAGTATAATTACAACGGAGAAGATAAAAAACAAGTTCAGAAAATAAAAATACTTTGTAAAGAATTACCAAGATTACAATTTCCAGACGAAAATAAAAAATTTACATATATAGTAGAAGAAGATGCAAGTGAATATAGTTATGGAGTAGTACTTAAGTATAGATATGAAGAAGAAAAATTAGAACATCATTGTAGATACTACTCAGGAACGTTTAATGAAGCAGAAATAAAATGGGAAATAAATAGAAAAAAATTATGCTCATTATGTAAATGTTTATTAGCATTTGAGCCATATATTGTATATAACAAGTTTATTGTACGAACAGATAATACATAGGTCCGATGGTGGTTAACAAGAAAAATACAAAATTCAGTTACAACGAAGGAAATTCGGAGATTAGTATTGAATATATTAAATTTTACATTTACAATTGAAGTAATCAAGACTAACAAGAATGTTATTGTAGATTACATATCAAGACAAAGCTACCCAGACTGATATTACAGAAGACGATGCTCTAGAATAGATACTCAAAACCCTTACTATGCTTTCACTGAAAGTGGATAGTATGGGAAATGAGATAGAAAAGCTAAAGACTAATGAAGTTAAACTGAAGTCTGAAGCTATGACTCAGATAACTCAGCAGTGTACAGAGAAATATCGATCGGAAGACAGTAAAATTCCAGAGATAAAAGGAGACGTTGGGACACTCCAAAAAACCCATAACATTTATCAATCTACTTCTGTAAAAACACCAAAAAAACCTTTGTTCATACCCCCACAAACTACCACATATCTAGAAAGCCTAAACCAAAACTCAGCTGTACAAGAGCGGAGCGACTATAAGTACAAAAAATTCATAACTGAATACTATAACATTGCCTGAAATAGTATAGAAGGCAAAAATAAATGATATTGAAAGTCGGGATTATTTTTGAAGGTAGGAGCTCACCGCTAATTCAAATCAACCGAACATCACGCGAGACCAGGGTTCACAATTTCCACTCAAACTAAGATATGCATCTGAAGAGTGCAGAAAACAGAAAAGAATACAACCATTAGTACTAAGTAGGCATCATAGTCCGACTCGGCTTAAACAAATACTATATCAAATAAAGAATACTAGAATAACCACACACATAGAAAAAGTTTCAATAGTTCAGTATCAACAAGAATAACAAATCATCTCAATTTAATCAATAAAAACACTATTGATGTAATGCAATGATAGGCAATGACCAATGCCTACTGGTATATACCCTTTCCTCAGTCTTTTTGGGAGGTGGTATCTATGAGTGTGTCATGACCCTAAAGTCGAGGTCATGATGTCACGTACCCCATCCCAATTTTGAGTGGATAAGCCTAACATCCGAACAAATAAATGAGGCAGAAAAAAATAAACTCAATATGAGACATCATAAGAAAGTCAGGCTATAATATAAATACCAACAAAATTCAAAATTGATCAAAATATAACTCCAATCACAAAATCTGATTTTATGAATAAAGAGGACTAACACTGATAATGAGAATGAAAATATATCAGTTTGACTCTAAATCATAATATAAAGACAATATAGAAAAGATGGAGTTCCAAATTAAGCCCCAAACGAGGAGCTCACCCGTCCTTCAAACCAGCCTCGACCACAATATGATCTCAGGCTCTACGGGCCGCACTCGAACTAAAATCTACACCAAAATGGTATAAAAAGTAGGAGTTAATATGGTCCACTTGTACTCAGTAGGTATCATAAGCTGACTGAGCAAAGAAGAAAACTAAACAAGTACAGAATACTATAAGCACACTTCAACTTGCATATAAAAATGTTTCCAACGATAACTCAAATTGTATTTCCTAATAATCTTACAAGTATAATAATAGTATAACAAACCTATACAAGAATATATAAAAGAGGGCTAAATACACGATATCAAATACATAAAATAAATGCAAGCAATGCAATATAATGAGATGATAATGATGTCGGCCATCGCATGACACCTCATATACATCTTACGAACATAAGATTCTAGGACATCATCCACGGGAGGTTGGAAACCGATATACTTTCATAATCTCAAGCTCATTTTTCAATCAGCCTTGCCAGGAAAATCCTCAGTCAATAGTTTTATAAAGTTTTTCATTTTCTTTCAAAGTTAGTGTTTCTTTGTGGTACCAATTCGATGTATATGGATGAATGAAATGAAAATGCATACTCATAACCAAAGTAATATCATTTAGTGAATCAATTCAATGATGGTACCAAATGAGTTCAAATATCAATAAATCATGATATAAGACAATACATGACACCACACTAATGGAAAGTCAAGTAAGACATCAATAATAGCATTTCAAGCCCCAGTCAGGCATCACAATAAAGATAGAAACAATGCTAAAAAAAGACCAATATGAACTCCTAATTGGTCTCACAATAATAATTATTTATTAAGTCAAATATAATATTCATAAGCCCCCACATGAGCATCACAATAATAATCTCTCAAATTAATAATAATACTCACATAAACTTTAATACATGCAACATAATAAAATAACTATCTCAAAATATGAATCTCACGATAAGATCCCTAATCTATAGCATATGAATGATTAACTACTCAGCCTAGTCTGAAGAAAATTAAGCCATAACCTATCTTAAAAGTCAAATCTCAAGCCTGAACCCTTCAATACAGAGCCTTTCCCTTTCGTACGATCTCAAAACTAATCAAATATGTCAAAAATATAATCTACCCAATAAAAGGTCTAACAATATTCATATTATGTACTTTCATTCCAGATCCAAAAATAGATTGAAAATTGATTTTGAAGGAAAAAAGAAAAAAGCCAAAATTTTATTTAAGATCAAGTTTTCCATACTTCAAGGACTCTAAATATGAAAATTCATCAAAAATAAGTTGAAATCGAGATTGACATCATCGAAAAACTATCTTATCACTTTACCAGGTAAACCTTCAGAATTTCAAGTTTAAAATTCCAATTTTGAAATTATTTTTGAGATTAAATTAATGAAGAATGATTGAAATCAAGTTTCAGAAGCTTACTCAAACACTTTTGATGAAAATCCTCTTTAAAATAATCTTTCCCAAAGTTCTAAGTTCCAAAAATGGTAAAAATAAGAAAAAATTGCGAGAAAAAACTTGAGTATCATTCTAGATGAGCAGTACTTTTTTGCGATGGTAGCCACTTATATCGTGATCAGAAATCGACCCAAACCAAACCCTTCACGAATGTTGCCCTTGCCTCGCATTTATGATGACCGAACTTTCCAACCCTTCACCATTGCGAGCCCCTTTACTGCGATTAGAAAGATTAAATAAATCCTTCTTTGTAAATGTAAGGAGGTTTCCACGAATATGAAGGAGGAGCTCTTGCCACGATCCTGAAACACCCTAGTTTTTTGGACCTTCGAAAATTTCCTAGAAGTCTAATCTCTGGACCCAATACGACTCATGGGTACGAGCCGTATATTGGGGTACGGATGGTATGGTCCGGTCGTATACTCACCAGTATTGGTTGGCGGGATGTATTTTGGTTACTGGAATAGATATGACTTAGGGGTACGAGTCGTATTAATGGTTACAGATCTTTTGGTTCCTCAACTTAATCATAGACTTAGTTACTTAGGTTAGATCTGAGTACGAGTGACTCACTATGAGTCGTAAGCTAGGGTACGAATCATACCAGGGACTCGTATGGTAGACATTGTTCAATCCTCCTGGTATTTTATTCTGCCAGGGATACGGGTTATGAATACGGATCGTATGCTTCAGTTACGACTTGATTGGATGAGTCGTATGCCTGAAAGTGTTTGATCCTAGGGTTGAGGCCAGGTTATGAATAGTGCATACCGATCGTATCGGGGGGTATGACTTGTGTGGGTCATTCGTATCCCTACGATGGGATTTTGGTGCAACTTCAGTAAGGGTATTCTGGACATATCCCCACTTATCCTAATAGGGTCCCATGACTTTTAACCTACTTGGGAGGTTATTTACCCTATTATTCTATTCATTAACACTTAGAAACTCTTCCTAAACACTCCATAATTTTCTCAAGAGCTTTTGGACAAAAGGAGGTAGGGTTTCAGCTAAAGGATCAATTTGGGATTTGTGTTAGTGATTTCTTTCCATTATTATCTTAATTTAAGGCATGTTATTTTCCCTCATTATTAATTTTACTTAAAAGCATGGTTTATATAAATGTTTTCATGGTTTTACTATTACATAATTTTGGTTTTCAAATATGATTTGAGGGTTTTGATGTTAAATGGTTGGTTGTGGTTTCCCATGGTTTTAATTATGCTTTTATATGAATTAATGGTGGTTTTGGATAATTGGAATGCATGGGAATGGTTTATTGATAATTGGAATTGGTTTTGGTCATATTATGCCCCCAATGTGTTTGACAAAATGCTTATAAAGATATGTTCATTGTATTGACTTCTTTTAATGGAACTCTTGCATGTTTTAAAACTTTGTAAATAAATTGTGCATAGTTTAAATAGTTTGGAATTGTAAATGGATAATTGGTTATGCTTGTGGGGAACATGGAAGCCTTCCAAGTGGTTTAATATGGTAAATGGAAGGGAACTTGAAAGTTCCCCTGAACTTATAAATGGTTGGCTATGGATGATACTTGCAAGTAAGGGTTGGTATGACGATACAAATATCAATGGCCTTGGTTAATAAATGGATAATGGTTTGGTTATTTGGAAATTGGTTTTAATTGGGCAATCATCGTGGGAGGTGTAGCTAAGCGTTGGAAGGAGTAGGTCCCAGGGGGACCAAATTGGAAACTCATATTTGCCAATATAAGGTTGGTCTTGGTGGCCGTGTGCATGATATAACACTTTATTTTGGGGATGTACTAGTCATCCCATGAGATACTTCCCTGGTCATGCGACTATATGAACTGGGGGCCTTTTAGCAGGGGAGCTGAACCCATATAGCCTGTAGGTAGTTTAGGATGGCAAAGCTACACAACTCGGGTAAAGGTTTTAAAGGAAATTTAAACCCGATCCCTTTTCTCGGCATGGTTATATATTATATACATATAGTTGTGTGGCATATGGATGGTTTTACTTGGTTTTATAAATGACATTATTTTATCCTCACCCTGAGATCTTGCTAGCGGTCACTCACTAATCCCGTCTACTGGCGGCTGTATACCAAATCTATGTAGGAACCGACCGTTTTACTTTTCCAACATAGTGATTGACTCAAGATCAGCATTTGTACTGAAGTAGTGATCTTTCATCCTTTCAGAATGCATCATTTCATGTTATGGATATTCCTAGACATTCTGGTTTTATTTTGGATCAATTTTGGCTATGGTTGGGGGCATTTCCCAACCGAATTTATTAATCTTTTGGTTAGAGGCTTTGTGGTACTTGTATGGGTTTGAATGGCCAGGATCGATATTGGTGTCGGCCATGGCATTGGAATAAGATGGGAGGCTGGCATCGTCGGACATAATTTCTCACTATTCCATCCTATTATATTTTGGGATTAATTATATTATGTTTTGAAATATCTTTGGTTATTGCTTGGTTTATGGACCTTGTTTGGTATGATTTGGTATGGATGGATTATTGGTATGGGATGGTTGGACTTGGTTGGGTCGGTCACAGTTGTGATCTATTTCTAGAGTCTTTATGTGAGCTTTGACACTATATTGTTTCATGCTCAAAATTCAGCCAACTCAGGGCAGTCGGCTGGAGGTTGAGTTGGGTAACGGGGGTGGTCTCCGATCCTAGTCAAACTTCGAACGCCCATTACATCAAGGCCCATGGGCGGGTCGTGTCAAATCCAAATCACAAATCGTGTAGACACCTATTCATTTTTATTCTAGATATGAGAATTCTTACCACCCAACCATTCATTTAATTCAAAAGCTAAATCAATTTTTATTTCAAAATAATTTAATTTCGTTGACTTATAAACAATACACCCTTATGGTGGGGCCCTTCCCCGGACACAGCGCATAGCGGTAGCTTTAGTGCACCGGGCTACCCTTTTCTTACTCATAAATAACTATTTCTCAATACAATTGATAAGTAAATACAATACGTAAAATAACCAATAATGCATCCCTATAATCTAATCTAAATTTTTACAAGAGCACTATACAAGGAATAGAGAAGTTCATGACACAACATCCATATAGAATCGAGAGGACAAGATTTGTTGAAAAATAATCACCATCACTTCTATAGAAATTTCAACCGACCTATAACATGGCTATATTCCTGGAAGGAGATATAATAAGTTTAGTATCAATACAAACATACGTATTGGTAGGTATCATCAACCGATTAGGGTTATAGGAATAAATCATGACTTTAAGTAAAATTTCGGTTACTAAAGCCCATTCATACAAGTATTGATCCTTACACTTAGATTCTCTATGACCTACTTTTCATTTAACATTTATTCATATATTTTTTTCCTTTGAAAATCCATTGAAAATTACGTCTCCTAATCTACCTTATCTTATTACTTCAATTTCGATAATCCCAGTTCTAACCTATTTCAGATAGTTTAACGGACTTCACTATATTAATACTTATAGATGCTTGTACTTTTAAATCTTTCTCACACATTTTACTGACACCTCAATCCAAAATACAAATACCTGACCTTTCTACCTTTACACTTGGTACTCTAACAACCTTTCTCAAAATACTTACCCTTTCATGTACATTTCTTCTAGGGTACCCTCCAAGTTGTTTCGTCCACTTAATTAAACCATTATGTTGCTTATACTCAAGTATCTACATAGCTTTACTAATTTAGTTCTAACTTAGTACTTATGCTTTCTTACGATTCCCCAATGCAAGTCATGGGTTTTCTAAAGTCCTATCAACAACCTAATCTAACCTTAGTTTACCCTCTCATCTTTGGTCGTCCTTACCCTACACTACATTCTTAATGCAATTGAACTAGTTCAACTAACCATAACTCTCACAAAATTAACCAATTCATGCCACGAATATTGTACGGTCAGAGTATAACAACAAATTACTAGACAATTAAATTCTAAATCAGTTATTATCATTTTAGTCCATTCAAACACCATGTTAGAAGGACTAAGACATGAAAACTCCCAACATTACTATCAATATTACATCCATCTAGTCCAAATGTACTATAATTTAATCATAACTACCTTATAGGTAAATTATGTTGTTACGGAGAAGAGAAAGTTATCCCGCACGTGCCAGGCATCTTTCCATGTTGCATTCCCAATAGGTGTGCCTCGAAATCTTCCCCATGAAGCATGACTTTTGATACCTAATAGCTCTAGTTGTGGAGTCTATTCTGGGTTTGATGGTAGAGGATGAACTAAGGAGGTTGTAAATAAGAAGGTCTTAAAGAAGAAATTCAGACTGGCTATTATTCGAATTACTGCTACATCAATTGATATACTGCTGCAATAATAGGCAGTAGGCTGACCCATTTTTCTTTAATTCTCGGCCCAATTATATTGAGTCCCACTTTTTCTTCATAAATTAAATTCTATCATGTCTGATAAAAGGACTTTATTCATCATAATTTTTCTGGAGCAGTTTTCATCACAAGGACATTTTGGATCATCACATTAGATATCAATTTACCCATCATTCATCCCTAAAATAGATACATAGTGAAGATATAAGGATTCTAGGCACGACTTAACAATTTAGCCCATGATACGTGGAAAGAAAAATGATCTCTAATCTCTATTAACTCATTTCGTCTAACCTTGGTTAATTATCAACAGATGCCAAGAAAAGCCAACTTAACTGGCCAACCTGAACCTTAGTAGGTCCCTACACTATCCAATCTTGACACGCCAAAAATTTTAATAATCATGATTTTTTTAATAATATCTTACGTAATAACTACCCCCAAAATACCCAAACATCACAAAACACCATAAAGCACAAAAGTTGAGATGAAAAATAACACATGGAAAATTTCACCACTATAGTAGCTGATTTACCGCTGCAGCAGTACCTTTGCAGCGGTAAACTTAGCACCGAAGTTGTTCATAAAAGTTCAAATATGGGAAAATGAAACATTTCCCCTAATTTTACTTCCCCACTCCAAAAATCTCTCAATTCTCACTATGGAATCTCCTTCCAACATTAATTTTAAGGTAAATTCCTCATTCCTACTACTTTATTTATGTACTTACTTTTGGATGATTTTTGGTGCAACTTTTGAATTTGAATTTTGGTGGTATTCTTGCACAAAATGATGATCATGTTAGATTATCTTACATCTCCAATGCTTCTACAACATTCTAAGTGTAAGATTGACATATTTCTTAGTGGATTTTAGCCATGGAAGGGGTGGAAGGTGAAGGGTTATCTCTATAATAAATTTGGATTATTTGGGATTTAATTTGGGTGTTATATACTCCCATTTTAGTGTAAAAAGGTTCATATGGACTTCACCAAATCCGATCTATGCTTAGAATTTAAAAAATTGGAGCAAAAATAAAAAATACGCCATGGGTGGGGACATTGGCGGGTCGATGCTGGAATCGCTGCAGTGGTAAATATTTTGGTAATAGGATTCTATTCATTGCAAAATTTGTTTGGAATATTTTTCATCATAACAACGCTTTGGGTCATTACAAATTTTGCTACACGTAGTAGTTTCGCTAAAGGACAAGATCCAAAATTCTCTGAACAAATTCTAAAGATTCATTCGAGACCCGACAGAAATAAACCAATAATGTTACTAGGCTAATTTTAATACTCCAAACTCAATGGAACCATCAGATTTATCAAATGAGGTCATTTTCAGCAAGTTAACTCCTGGGACTCCTTTAGGATAAATTTAACTAGTTTCTAATATATTAATTCAAAACTTAATATAAAGTTTCAAAATCAGAACCAACTACGCAACTAACTTAAAATCGACATTTGGAGTAATAGAACTGACAGAATCACCATCCGATTCTTGGACCACAAAATGTTGACCAAAGTTAAACTAATCACTTTAAAGACTACTCAATACCTCAAACTCATTCAAATCATTCCAAATGCTTTGGGAATCATTCAAACTATTCACACATGTCATAAATGGTATGTAGCAACTATAAAAAGGCAAAATGGTCAAAATACATAAAATTGAAAATTACAACAAGGATCATTACATTATCCACAACTAAAATACAAGCTCGGCCTCAACTGAAAAAGTAAATAAAGTACCTAAATCGGTAAAATATTATGGGTATCTATTCTGTATGGAGGACTCAACCTCCCACATAGCCTCCTCAATCTACCAATGCCTACAATGAACCTTTATAGAATTAATGTGTTTGGACTTCAACTTCCTAATTTGTATATCTAGGATAGAAATGGGTTCCTCTTCATAGAACAAGTCATGAGCTAATGTAGCAGAATCCCACTAGATTTCATGTGAATCAGCTATATGGTATATCTTCTACATAAAATTATTGAATTCCAAATGCAAAATTGACAAATGTAGAGGAAAAGCTAGTCTATATGCCACATATCTAACTTCTCAAGAATCACAAAAGGCCCAATAAATCTCACACTAAGATTCACTTTATTTCAAAATATCATCACACCTTTCACGGGTGATACACTCGAAGTATGTATTATAACATGTGAATAGTCCACTCTAACTGAACATCCGTCTAAGGGTGAAAAGTTGTGCTCATATTATCTGAGTACCCAACTTACTCTACATAAAAATCCAAAAATTTGAGGTGAATTGAGCACCTATATTATAAATTATGGATATTAGTACTTGATCTTGGGCATATTTATACTCCTAAGTATCATTACCTATGCGCGTTTAACTTAGTTTTAAGGACTTCTTGATGTGTTAATGAGTCATTAATGGTGTGATTATGTATTTATATTTAAGTGACATGTTTATAGTGTTTAAGGTGAATTCGAAACAAGTTAAGAATAAAAATGTACTCAATAGAGTTTAGATGAGAAAATTACTGGTGCTAGCTTGAGCTATGCTTATTCTAGTGTTCTTTAATAAACTCTATTGTGTTGTATGAACTAATGCTTGTTACTTAATGTTGTAGGAGACCATTGAATGAGTTAGGAGAAATGTATAGAAGTGAAAAACTTAAATAATGTTGGAAAGGGAACTACAAAATGAGGGACTTGATGACAAGTTCAAAGAGTAAACTATGAAGAAAAGTGGCATTTTAAGCACAAGGGTGTGCCATTCCCTCAGAGATCTGAGATAAGGGCATGACACACCCTTGGCCAATTTGTTGATGGATAATTCTAGTGAGGGTGCACGTTCTGGGAATTCCATGCCCTGTGATATCTACAATAAGGGCATGCCATACCTATGGGTAATTTCGGCCTAAATTCATCTTACACTATAAATAGGACACTTAACTCCCATCCTAAATATATTGGACAACTTTTAGAGAGATGAAATAGATAAGGAATTCTCCAATTAGTGTATTCTTCTTCACTTTATTTTACTTTTAGTTTTTACATATGAATTCCATTATCATGATTCTTTATACAACTATAAGTGGCTAAACACCCCCTTTCTAGGATTGAGGCTACCAACATGATTGTGTAATTATGGTTTATAGGTTGTTTCTATGTTTATCAAGTATGTGATTGTTCGTATGTTTTTGTTTTACTATTCTAAAGCATCATGAACCTTATAGGATAAATTGTAGTCCCAAAATAAATTGATCATAGGAGTGGAGGAACGAAATAAAAAATGTATTGAGTGTGGATCATATATTTAATCATTAGAATCTAATTGTTAAAGGATGATTTGTGTGAAGGATATAGATAGACCTAAATGACCCACTTGGTTAATGAAACATGAAGATATTTTAATGCATCCAAGATAAAGATTCAATCCCCGCTACATTAAAACTTTCGAACCTCAAGAATTGACTCCACCAAGTTGACAAACGCATGCATATTACTTAACCAAGAGATCATAAAAATCAACTCACCATCATCAAACATGTTCCCTTACCATCAGAGAGTCACCCATATCCACTCATTGATATCCAATTCATCATAAGAATAGGCGTAAGAATTAAATTTTGTTCACTCTCACAAGGAATTCACATGTTACATAATATGAACCATAAGCTTTCCCTTAGTGTCGTACTCAACTAATATCAGAATTTAATAGCTCAAGATCAAGTAGGACTTAAAGGATTGTAATGTAGGCTAAAGGATGGGTAGGAACTATTCTGGCCAGTAATAGTGACTGTCTTCCCTAAGCGCTTTAATACATCACACTTTACATTAGACTTCTCTCTAACCAACCAATTTTTTACCACTTTTATCTTCCCTCTTCTCTTTTGTTTTACTCCATCTCTTTAAGCTAGTTCATACCTATTGAGTAAGGAGTATTTTATATTAACACAAAATTCAATTTTGATCAAGTTTCTTTTCATTCCATTACTCTCAACCGTAACACATAGGATTTTTCACCAATAGCTACTATTTTGGGGCTTCACTTTGACTTTATCCATCTTCAATTTAACAATCCTTAACCTTTAAATTTTATAACAATAGCGCTTATGATCTTTAGATCTAATTATGGTCAATTAAAACAAAGGGATAAGCAATATATTAGGCTACTAATGAACAAGATAAAGGCTAGCCTAGGATAAGTAAGATCATATAGCAAGGGTAGATAAAGAGGGTAAAAATCATGGCAACCAAAGAAATGTCTATATCATCTCCTAAATGCAATATTATTTATTTTTCTTTGCACACACACACTAAACAAGTTCTATACATCAAAATACATTCATAGAATATACAAAAAAACTCACTCACACCTAGCACATGCTCAAATAAAAGAGGACCTCTATAGACTCTCAACCAAGCAATAATAAGAATTTAAAATTAAACCAATTTTGCACAAGAGTCATATAAATGAGCCTAGGTGTCTCAACAATTCACTATTTATGCTTTCATATTTAAAGCCAACTTGTATCATGTAAACATATAAAGAACTTAGCAAGAATATCTCATTTATTCCTTGTCACAACCTAAACCAGGGCTTGGCCGTGATGGGTATCTCAAGTCCACCAAGGACCAGAGGCCATCCCCTATATCCTAGCCAATTGAAACACAATAGAACTAGCAGTGGATGAATTCTGAACATATAACAAGATAGAGTTGAGTTTCAAACATATAACAAGATATGCAACTCAACTAACACTTAAAGAAATCTAAGAAATTTAACATCTATCCCAATCCACAGTAATCTACAAAGCCTCTAAAATTAAAGAACAACCTACGCCGGGACATGAACACCCTGGAATTTTTCCCTTGCATAATTTTCTGAGCCTTAAATATTTTGTACATCATATAAATACATCATACCAATCGTATGGAGTGGATATAATTTGAAGTCCTTGATCATATGTTGGTCAGTGTCATATTGGCCAAGTTTTGTTCTTGGTATGAGAAGGCATCATACTAGTTGTATGTTAGGGTAAGAGTATTATGGTTTGAATCGTATATTAATCAGTGCGTTCTTGATCATATTCAGTCTTGGATATGACTTGAGTGGGTACTAGTCATATGGTAGGGTATGATTCATGCAAAGGAGTCGTATGTTGGACATATTATGGTTTCCAACATTCTAATCAACATATGAATAGAGGGTATCACTTATATGATGTTGGTATGAGTGGAAGGGCAAAACTGTACTCTCCTACGTATATTTTCCAGCTTTTAAGCTGGGGGTATTTCGTACATTTTACACCCCAAAACCCTTAAAACCCCACGTCTTATAACATATTGTAGTCCCTCATAACAAACATGGAAGGATCAAAACACACTCAAAATCCTCTATAAACTCTCTCTTAAATATTGGGCTAGGGTTTCTACTAGGTGTTCATCAAGAGGCTCAAGAGTCAAGTTCCTTTCGTGAATCTTGATAAATAAGATATCTTTGCAAATAAAGCATCTTCGTGAATAAGGCATATGACTCTTTCCTCATTGTTAGTTCTCAAATATCATATGTTTTAAACATTGATTGTGATTCATTAATGGTGGTTTTGAAAACCAATGTTGAGGGTTTTGTTGCATATGGTCGAGTATTTTTTATTCTTGGTTTAAATTATGTTTATACATGTTCTTGGTGATGGTTTGCACATATGGGTGCTTGGTAATTGTGGATTAACAAATAGTTCATTGGTAACCCTACACTTGATGATTTTTACCTTGGTTTTGATCTTGGTAATGGTATATCCTCAACGTGTTTCTGACAATGTCTAAGAGAATAAACTAGTCACATAATGAATTAGGTTTTGAATTAATGCCTGGTATAAGAATGTTAATAAAGGATAAATAATTTTGTAAAGGTCTTGATGACAAAAAATTGAATTGAACTGTGCTTTGAACTAAGGCATTGGCCTAATAATGTAAATAGTTGGTAAAAAGTTTCATGAAGGCCCTATTGGCCATGTGTTTCTTTGAATTGTAACCTTGGTGATTTAAATGGCTAAATGGGTTTGAGTTCTTAAATGTTGAATTGAATTGATAACTTTATATTGATAATGGGTTCAAGTCCCAAAGTCGAATGATAATGGTTATGACATGTTATATGCTCATAAGTAGGGTTGGTATGATGATACCAATAGAATGACTTTGGTAAGTGATTGGAATAATAGTTGTGTGTATGTGTAAAGAATTTTTTAATTGATTTTAAGCGGGATGTGTATCCGTGCCATTAAAGTGGAGTCCAAAGTACTAACACTGGAAACCGTGCTAGTCGATGGGGGTTTCTATATGAATGGGAGGTTTGAGTCCCCCAAATTGATATATGAATGTTAGGTTTGAGTCCTCCATGTTGTATGCATTAGTACTACTTAACTTTAATTATGCCGGGAGATTTGAGTCCTCCTTATTAGGATATATGAATTTTGATATTCTCTGGTTCGTATGGCTACCCACATTGTGGCCCTTCCAGCTTGGGAGAGTTGGACCCATATAGCCCGTGGGTGCCTTGTTTTATGACGATTATGCTACACAACCCAGGTTAATATTTTCAAAGTTCATGCTAAGCCTTGTCCCCTATACCGGTGTGATATATATATATATACACATGATTTTGATTGCATATAATGGTTTGACTTGGTATTACACAATGGAATTATTTTATTTCTCAATACCTAAGTTACATTTTAGCGCTCCAACCGCTAACCATCTTCGAACGCTATATCCCCACACAATATAGGGACCGAAGCTTTTTTTTATTTTCCTGTTTAGTGACCAAGTGATCCAGTAATTCTTGAGATTGACATTGAAGTGGTGAGCTTCCATACTTCAGAAGACATTTATTTCATGGTCCTTTACTCTTTTTCTTAGACTTGGTTTAGACATTGTTTGTTTTGCTATTGTCGGGGCATGTCCCGATATACTATTGACTTCGATTTTGTAGAGACTTTGTGGATTACTATGGACTTGGGTGTGATGGTTTAGTATGTTGTTTGGTGGATTGACTTAGATACTTTATGAGTTATTATTAGACTTACTTTCTGCTATCTTGGTATATGTTCAGAATTTATTCGACACTTGTGGTTGATATGTTGGTTAGGTTTGGTTAAGGGGGCGATCTCTGGTCCACACGACACTTGAGATACCCATTATGGACAGGCCCTAGTTTGGGTCGTGACAAAGTTTGTATCAAAGCCTAGGTTCATAGTCCATAGGGTATCCACAAAGCCATATCAAGTAGAGTCTTTTTTATGGGCGTGTAGTGCGCCACAGTTATAAGTGTGAGGCTATGAGACACTTAGGATTGTTTTACTTTCTTGTTTTCTTACTTTGAGTTATAGATTCTAAGGTCCTGCATTCTTCTGATTTCCATTTTCTCATCTTTTAGATCATGCCTCCAAAAAGATCTAATGTTCCTACAAACTTCTCTGTCCCAACTGGAGGCAATGTTGATGGGATATGCTCTACTTCTAGGTTCTATACTTGTTCAAGGTTCACTGCATTTGACTATCATCGTAGGGTTCTACTTGCCCTCATAAATCCTACTACTAAGGGCAATACTCATATTCAGTTGCCTCAAGGGAAGGCTACGAATGTTGAGTTTTATTGCTATATTAATCTGTTAACTCAGTTTGTTGCTTCATGACCAGAGTGTGGTGTTCCTATTAAACTATCTTCTGAGGCCACAATGGTTGGCCAGTTCATCAGGTTGCATCCTCCCATGTTTACTGGTACAAAGGTTGAGGAGGATCCTTAAATTTTCATTGATGAAATAGAAATGATCTTCTAGGTTATACATGCCTCAGAGGTTGAAGGTGTCAAGTTTGCTTCCTACCAATTGAAAGATGTGGTGTACCAATGGTACAAGGAGTGGGACTAGTCAAGAGGTGAGGATGCTAGTTCAGCCGTATGGCATGAATTTTCTAGTATGTTTATGGACTGCTTCTTTCCTCAGGAGTTAAGGGAAGCTAAGGAAAAATAATTTGTTAACTTGAAGCAAGGATGTGTGATAGTCAAGGAGTATGCCTTGAAATTCCATCAATTGTCTCGATACGCTCCTGAATTGGTATCTAATATGAGGGACCAACTGAGAAAGTTTTCTTTGGGATTGTCTTATGATTTGATTCTTTAAAGTAAGGATGCCTTGTTGACCAAGAACATGGACATCTCTAGATTGGTTATGTATATGCAGTAGGTTGAAGAGAAGAAGAAGAAATAGGATGATATTGGTGAGAGGCAGAGTAAGAGGTATCAATTTTCAAAATAGAGAGGGGGTCATCATCTGAGTAGAAAGTGGCCTAAGAGGAAGATTTGGGGGAGTCCTAAATCCTATTCTACGGCTAGTTCTCCCTACCCAAAGCCGTCAGGAGATAGATATCCTTAGGTTGGTGATGCTTTTAGGGCACAAGATGCCTCATCTCAGGCCAGTGAGGCCCAATCAGCACAGTCCTATCCTTTTTGTAGAATCTATGGTCAGCATCATCATGGTCAATATGAGAAGAGGAGGAATTGATGTTTTATGTGTGGTCAGATCGGTCATATGCAACAGGATTGTCCCTCTAAAGTTTCTTCTGGGGAAAACAAAGTTCCTATTGCCTCTTCATCATCTCCTTCACCGAAGGGTGCCACTTTTGTCTTCAATACTGGTCAAAATTGCCTTTATGCTCTCACTATTTGTCAGGAGTTCGAGGCATCTCCGGATATTGTTTCTGATATGTTGAAACTCTTTTCGCATGATGTGGATTATTTGCTTGATCCGAGGTCCTCTCTCTCTTATGTGACCTTATTTGTAGCTGTGCATTTTGGTTTTGGTCCTAAGTGTCTGTCGAACCCTTTTTCTGTTTCTACCCTAATAGGAGACACTATGGTTGTCAGAAGTGTCTATAGATGATGTGTGGTAGATGTTGGTAGTACAAAAAGTTTGGTGGACTTGATAGAGTTAGACATAGTTGATTTTGATGTTATTCAGAGGATAGATTGTTTGCACTCGTGCTATGCTTTCTTAGATTGTTGGACCCATAAGGTCATGTTTAAATTCCCTAAAGAGTTGGTTGTTAAGTGGGAGGGTAGTTCTCTAGATCCTAAGGGGAGGTTTATATCGTATCTTATAGCTCAGAGGTTAATCTCCATAGGTTGTCTCTATCATCTTGTTTGGATCAAAGATTCTAATTTGGAAGGTCCTTCCTTGCATTTGGTTCCGATGGTAAATAATTTTCCCGAGGTCTTCTCTAACGACCTTCCCGGTATCCCTCCCGATAGTGAGATTGATTTTGGTATTGATCTTGTTCTAGACACTCTGATGAGTGGTGAATTTACCACTTATTTGCACTCAACATTTGTGCACACTACTATGCTTTGGATGTATATGTAAGACAAAGTTGTGATCAAATACACTAATTTCCACATTTTGTAGGCATACAGGTTAGGAGAAGGAAATATATGGATGCGAGCTAAAAAATGTCAAATAGGATAAAAGAAGTCCAGCTAGAAGACCTGAAGTAGAAACAAGCCTCAGTTACCATGATTGCGGTTTGTGGCCTGCGATCGTCGCTAGTCAAGCCAGGTCAAAGTTCTCCAATCGCAGTGTCCTTACCGCAGTCGTGGTGTACGTAATCGAGGATAAGATCCAACGATCGCAACTATGTCAAAATATGCTCAGGGGCAGTTTTGTAACTTCATTCAGCTGAACCTAATTCCTTTTAGAGGCTATAACCCTTTCTCTTTTAGGCATTCAAAACTCTTGGAATATTTTGAATTTGATGTTTTAAGCCCTAATTTGGGAAACAATTGTATTTTAATTTGGATACTTTGAATTTAGTGTAATCGAAGAATGGATTCTTTGAATAATCCCTATGGTAATTTTTCTCTTTTATTCATGAGTAGCTAAACTTTCATTGTCTTGGGATTATTTTGAACTAAGGTGCAATTGTGTATAGGTTGTGATGTATTTGTGTTTATGTTAGTTTGTAGATGATGGGTTTCACTATTGTTTGTTTTAATTAGTTGTGATTTGTGGGTGAAATCCCCAAATACCCAAAATGGCTTTGTGGGAGAAAACCCAAAATTCTTGAAAGCTCACACCATCCTTGAAAGAGGGGTTTGGGTGAACTCTTGGAGCCCATGTCATCCTTTAAAAAGAGATGTAGTAGACAATTGATGGATTTATTTTGCTAATTTTCACTATCTTAGACATTGGGTGATTAGGAAGTTGAATATATCTTGGACATCTTCCTAGAAATAGGGATGCCCAGTTGAGGTAATAGGTGATTGTAATTGGCACACTTGTTTGGTACCCGAAAGGTTCAACGAGTGATATTATTGAGGGTTTGTTGACAAACTAGCCTCAAAGTCCTTCGACCTAGCCTACCACATCATTGATAACTAAACTTTACACCAAATCTTCATGCACCCATGCATAACTTGCCTTTAAGTAGACATAATCCAAGACTCTTCTCACATCGAATTTAAACCACAATTGATGTTTGATTTGTTGATTTGATTTGTTATTGATAAACACTTTCCAAAAATCAAACCCCCAATTTTTATTCATGAGTTTTGTTTTATTCATATTGCGGGTAACTTATTAGTAGTATTTAACACCCATAGGACTAGAATTCTAATTTCGCATCTCGTGGATTTGACCTCTACATAAGTTGAGCTATTGACAACAACCGTCCTCTATCAATTTTGATGGTATAGGTGAGCATTATCAAAATGGCACCATTTTTGCAGAGTGAAATTTAGTTTTCACTTGTGCGGTGTTGAGTGTTACTTTGGGTACACCCGTTGTGGTTTTTATTTATCTTGGTTGTTGTTTTTGTTTCTTTTTTATGTGATTCCCATAGTATTCATGGAGTATGAGTGACAATGCAAGCATTGCCAGGCCTTTTAATGGCCCTCTTGATGTCGAGGACCAACTCAATGACGTTGGTCATTCAAGTTCCATCCATATCCCACCTACTCAGTGGAACAATGTATTTTATGTCACGAGCATCATGTTGCATATGCTACTAATGAAGGGACTTTTTGGGTGAAAAGCCTATGAGGACCCCAACCTACATTTGAAGAACTTCATCGAAGTGTGTGCACCCTTTGATATTGCACACATAACCCAAGAGTCCATCCGGCTTAGTCTCTTCCCATTTTTTGTAACGGGAGAGGCGGTATTATGGCTTTTTTCTCTTTTGGCTGGATTAATAACTTTATGCGATGAACTCAATGTGGTCTTCCTTGATCGGTATTTCCCACCATCCAAAATGCTCCAATTACGTGATGAGATCATAAACTTAGGCAATTAAATGGGGAGACCTTGTATGAGGTGCGGGAAAGATTCAATGAAAAACTCTTGTATTGTCCCAACCATAAGGTCTCAGAGAAAATGGTTCTCTAAATCTTCTACTGGGCTCTTGATCTACTCAATAAAACAGTGGTAGACAATGTGGTGGGGGATCTTTGTGAAGTTGACTTATCATGCGACTTCAAATTTGCTTTTTGAAGTTACCAAGAAAAATTGGGGGTGGCATACACGGGATGCCGAGGTACCAAAAGGATCTCCTACTACCACCGTTGTTAACAAGGAACAAAAAAAAAGAGATGAGGAGGGAGAGGAGAATATGGAAAAAATGATGACTCAATTGGAGCTTTTGATGAAACATATGATGGGTGAACCTAAAAAAGCAGTGAATGTCATGACATCCAAGGCCTATAATGATGAATAGGCCAAGAATCTGATGAGAAGATTCAATATTTGGCCAATTATTTAGGGGTTTCCCGCACCGCCTATCAAAGGCAAGGTGCGAACGAAGGTTAGAACGAAAGTGATTGAGATAGTGACCGTGATTGGAGGGATAGAGATTGTGACTATGATTGTTATGTACCTCCCCATGACTGAGCAAAGAGTGATGAAGGTAGCTCCATCAACCCCAATAAATAAAGAATTGAAGAGCTTGGAAAGAATTTTGATAAAAGTGGAGGGAACAGACAAAATGGTCTGTGAATTGAAAGGTGATTTTTCACAACTCAACCAAACGGTTGTGTCCCACTCCACTTTTATAAAAAAATTGGAAATGGAAATAGGGCAAATCTCCACTCAATTGAATGCTATACCAAACGGGGTCTTTCTAGTTACACTACTATGAACCCAAAAAATGAAGCTCAAGTATTGACAATAGTCACTAGGAATAGTAAGGCTCATGGTGATAATTTTAAGGAATTTAAGAGAGTAAATGTGGAAAAGAGCCCAAGGTTGAGCCTATGAATATTAAGACAAAGGTTGTGGTTGAGTCAAAATAAAGCCCCCTGGCATCTCAAAGTGAATAAGATGAACAAAAATCGATGGAAATGTGATAGCCTAATGGTTATGAACACACGAAAATGGTTACTAAGATGCAAATTCCAGCAACCAAATAAAGAGAAAACAACACATAGAATGGAGATAAAGAAGAAGAATGCTTGAAATTAAAGAATGCTTGAAATTAAAGGATAGATAGAAAGACCCTTACTCCTATTGAATGATTAGCACTAGAAGATGTTTCAAAATCTTCAGCACATCTCACAAATAAGAGTTAAAACCTTCTTCTTAGGTGACCCAAAGGAAACACTCTTCCTCAAGTACACCTTTCTTGCCAAATTATCCAAAACAAGTGAAACCCTAACTTCAAATGTTCTTGGACCAATTTTTAGATTCTAAGAGCTAAAACTAGAGACTAAAACTACACTATAAGAGTAATATCCAAATGTCATCAAAGTCTAATGAAAAGAGAAGTAAAATGTTCTATTTATACTATTACATTTAATGGACAAAAATGCCCTTAATGAGGGAGGGAATTTGGGGCGCCTCTTGATTGTTTTTTTTGAGTGCATAATGACTTCAATTCCCTTCACTTGGGGTGCCTCTTAACTGTATAAGTTTCTTTCCTTCCTTCTCTTGACCAATGCTTCAAAATACTCCAAAAAGTCTTCAATTGCTTGCTAATTCCAAAGACTTTACCCTTAGAACATACTTTGTGCTTTTGATGCTCCTTGTGCTTGTATGATCCTCTCCATCTTAAAGAAATTTGTCCTCAAATTTAGATCTTGGAAAAGCAAAGAGAGAGAAAAAACAAAACACAAAATCCCCTTGGTCGGAGTGTTAGCATTAGTACCACACTTATATCATTAACCCATGGTTGCTCACACTTAACATACATCCACATATCCTTGGTTTTTAACATAAAAAGCTTAGCATAAAGGGTACCAAAGACATAAATTGCCTCAATATCAAGAATACGTGAGGACGACCAGCAACTATAACCTTCACATCTCAAGAGTATGCCGGGGTCAAATAGGATAAAATGATAAAGGTTTAAGTCTAGATGGCCCATTCCTTTCACTAGGTTACCAAGTTCACAATCATTCAAGATATTATACATAACTTTGACATACACAAGGCCACTATAAAAAAGACTAATATCATAGATTTCATTGCACAAGTTCAAACGTCCATGTTCAATACCAAGATCATCAATACAAGCATCATCACTAACTTGGAAATTCTCAAACATACCATTCTCATGCTTAAGTAGTGAACTAGTTTTAAGAGAAAGTTGATCATTATTCACAATAAAAGAGTTACTAAGGAAAGATCTATGCACTTGCAAACCGAAAACCACTTTATTAGACACTAAATCACAATATTTGAAGTTCAAAGAAGTGTTGAGGCAAAGTCACCTCGGGGTAGGCTTGGGCAGCCTATTTTTTTGGCGCTCTTGGTCAACTGAGCCTCTAGTTCATTTCTCATGTTTTAATGTGGAACTCCCTTTGGATCCTTCTTGATTATCATTTCTTCTAGTACCTACACATAAGAAGAATCAAAGCTAGGCAAAATGCTAGCTTTTGAGATAGGTAGTGACAAAGGTTCTTTGTGGACAAAACCCACAATCAAGCAATTTTTTTCCTTTTCAACCTCACTACCCGCGACTTCCCTTTCCTTTTCCTTCTTTTCTTCACACTCTTCTTGTATGTCAACATCAATCTTCCCTCCATCTTGAAAAATGACCTCATCACCCTTCGATTCTATCACCATCTCTTCTCTTAGTTGTATGGGGTGATTTTGGTTTAGTGGATCTTGGGGAGGAGGCATTGGATTACCTTGGTGATGTATTTGGATTTATGGCATGGAATTTTGTGGAGTGTGAGGTCTTTGGTAAAGTGGATTTGGGACTTGGTGGTTTATATTTTGTGGAGGCTTTGGTGGATATAATCTATCAACCCTCGCTTTCAATCTAATCACACCACCCATCAAGGATACTATTTCACCCTTCATAGAATCCACATTACTTTTCAAGGAATCATTATCATTCTTCATTTCTCGGGAAAAGGCCTCAAATCGAGCCATCAAGGCTCCAATAGCATCATTTCCCAAAGGTTGGGAAGTAGTACCTTTGGATTCCATGGAAAATGTACCTAAAAGAACAAAAAAACAGCAAGAAACACAATCTACAAAATGAGCAAACAAGTTAGTTCAAAATCCTCACTTTACTCACACTCAACCTCACCTCACACTTGGCTTCACAAATGTTGGAGAATCGGCAATACTTGGCAAGTTACTTGAGAGGTGAGAAGCTTTGGATCAGAATCAATATTTGTTTAAAATGACTCAAATAAAGTGATGCACGGACTTGAACCAACAAAATACTACAATATAAAAATGAAAAAAGCACACAAAAATCGAAGACACGAAACAAACGGACCCAAGACTAATTCTCAACCTAGTAGGTAGTTACTAGTTTGATAATTAATGATAAGGTTTAACACACAAGGAACTAGAATAAAAAAAGACAAACTAAGAAAAATCTAATTTTAGAGATGAATTTGATTGATCACAAATGATGATGTGGCACTACGTGGTTGGTTGTCTCTTTTTTGAATTTTTTCATTTCCCAATCCCATGTTTCGGCCAAGTATCAACTTTAGGAAGAAGAATTCAGCTTTGAGGGGGTAAGTAAACAATTTGGAGCTCTTTTAAGACTCTAAAGGAAATTAAAATGAAATGGTCCCCCCCCTTAATTAATTACAAGTGTACTTGATTTGTCCTTTGGTCCCCCCCTTTCTTTTGGATGGATTAGGAATATACTAGGGAATATTCTTGGACTAACAACAAGCACACTCTGTTTCTTCCTTTCTTTTAGATCAAACAAACACTTTGAATATTCTTCTTCACTAAGATATGAAGATCATGGATGAACAAGATAAATATTCAAGTGTTGACCAAGTTTGACCAACAAGCAAAGGAACTCAAATCTGAATTTTCTTTTAGATCTAGGTTCCTTAGGCCAAGACAAACACAACCAACATAAAATAAGCCACAAAATACCAAAAAAAGGATGACTAAAAATGAGATCCCACCTCAAAAGCTTCAAACAAAGCACAACAATGGTGGATCAAGCTCAAATTCAACCAAGCTTCACTCTAAAAGTAGATCTAGACACTATTAGTGTTAAAGAACAAGAATCTAACACTAGAAACTATCAAAACACAATAAAAACTTGTAGATCTAACTTGGAAATTTTGGATGTACAATAAACAATAAGACAACACAATTTTTTTTTGAGATTTTCGGATTTCTTGACTCTTTTTGTGGGATTTTCTTAATAAGAACACTAAAACCAAGATTTAGGAATGTTAGAACAACCCTAACCAAGGCTTTGATACCAAATGATAGCCTATAGACTACCAAACACACGAAATTGGCACAAGAATGCAAAAATCAGCAAGTAAACAAAGAGAAAATCAACACACTAGAAGGAGATAAAGAAGAAGAATGCTTGAAATTAAAGGATAGATAGAAAGACCCTTACTCCTATTCAATGATTAACACTAGAAGATGTTTCAAAATCTTCAACACACCTAACAAATAAGAGTTCAAACCTTCCTCTTAGGTGACCCAAAGGAAACACTCTTCCTCAAGTACACCTTTCTTGCCAAATTATCCAAAATAAGTGAAACCCTAACATCAAATGTTCTTGGACCAATTTTCAGATTCTAAGAGATAAAACTAGAGACTAAAGCTACACTATAAGAGTAATATCCAAGTGTCATCAAATTCTAATGAAAAGAGAAGTAAAATGGTCTATTTATACAATTACATTTAATGGACAAAAATGCCCTTAATGAGGGAGGGAGTTTGGGGCGCCTCTTGAGTGTTGTTTTGGAGTGCATAATGACTTCAATGCCCTTCACTTGGGGTTCCTCTTGATTGTATAAGTTCCCTTCCTTCCTTCTCTTGACCAAGGCTTCAAAATACTCCGAAAAGTCTTCAATTGCTTGTTAATTCCAAAGACTTTACCCTTAGACCATACTTTGTGATTTTGATGCTCCTTGTGCTTGTATCAAAATGGATGAAGAGGTAGTTGAGAATTATAAACCACGAGATGATGTATTTCCCACCATGTAAGCCTCCCCTCCATTTCCACTAAGGCTTAAGAGGAAAGAGGATAATGAAAAGTTTAAGAAATTCATGACTAAGCATAGCAACCTCTCTATCAATATCCCACTACTTGAGTCTATCCAAGAGATTCTGAGGTATGCTAAGCTTATGAGAAAACTAATGTCAAAGAATAAGCTTATAGGAGGTGACACCATTGAAGTCACCCATTGGTGTAGTACTAGCATGATTAGTGAAATGGCAAAAAAGAAATAGAACCCTGAGGCCTTTACTATTCCATGCAACATCGGGACACATAAGTTGAAAAAGCTTTTTGTGACCTTGGTGCGAGTATTAATATCATGCCCTTTGCAATATATTGAAGGGTTTGATTGAAACCCCCCCCACCCACTCAAACGTCAATGAATTCTCTTATGGCAGACTATTCCATAAAAAAACTTGTTGGTGTTTTGTTTGACGTGTTGGTGAATGTGGATAAATCTATAATTTCGATGGACCAAGAGGTGCCTATTATCCTTGGTCGACCTTTTTTTGCTATCTAAAGAGCCATTATAGATTTGGAGCTTGGGGAAATGAAGTTTAGAGTACATGATGGTGAAGTGTTATTTCGAGTGGTGAAAATTAAGAAGCAACCCATGGAGCTTAAAGTGGTGTCAGTGATAGGTGTTGAGGATGAGGAAGTGAATAATAGGTCCCTTGAGGATCCAACTTGAAAAAAATAGAAGACGTCGTGCCACGATGATAACTAAGGCGCTATGTGAGAGGCAACCCACAAATGGCATGAAAGTGGTTTGAATCCTTTGTTTTTAATTTCGCAGTGTAGATTTTTATTTTTCCATTTGAATAATCCTTGAATTTATGACACTATGGAGTGTGTTGAATGAATTTGAAAAAATAAAAGTGTGTAATCTTTGCATGGTGAAATGGATAGGGGAAAATGTGTCAAAGTTAGTAATAAGCTGAACAAGAGAAAATAGAGGTGCAAAAATGCCCTCACTTACTGTAATCACGCGACCTTGGCCGCGATCACTGTCACCAGCATGTCCACGATTGCGGACCCTTGACTGCAATCATGGTAGAGTCAGTTTAGAAGACTATTCGACTGTCCCATTTCCCTCACACTCCTTTTGAAAATTTTCTCTTAATGTTGCACCCACTCCTGGGCACATTTTAGGAATTCAAAAGCATTAGATCTTCACTTTTGCATAATTCCCTTTGGTAAGTGACTTGAATTAATGCTTTAATTATTGAAAATATCCCACAATATGCATGTTATAGGGAAGGCCTAAATCTATGATTTTCAATGTTAAATCTATGTAGAAATTTACTTGCCTGTTAATTAGCTACTAGAATATGGTGTACACACGCACGAGGAAGCCTGGAGTACCCAAGTTGTGTGTTAAGTTTAGAAAAATGAAGGGTTCACACCAAGTGCTCGATCAAATGCCCAAATGAGTATTCACTAGCGGTTTCTACATTCTAAGGGCATAATAGAGTACCTAGTAAACTTGTTCAATGATTCCAGTGCAAAATCTTGTTGTAGAAAATGTTTTGGATAAAAATTTGAATTTTTGGACATTGGAAACTTTGAATCAAATCGGTCTCAGGTACCACGATCGCATTTCTATGGGTCGCGATCGTGGTAACTGAGGCTGATTTTCTGCCTCAACCAAAAGTTCTACACTTCAAATTTTTTTCCAAACACCACCAAGAAGCCATCCCATGAGCTTTAGTGATCAACATGGATTAGTTTGTACATGTAAATATCAATGATTAATTTGGTTGCATTGTTTTCATGCTTTTCAGGATTATTTCATGGAAGAATACGATCAAGTCTGATTCATGGCACTCGAGTGCCACACTCTTTACTATGGTGATCTTGTTAGGACAAAGCTTCTCCCAGAGAAAGGAATATGCTTGGAGAAAGTGCCAAAAAAGCTTCCGATATTTCATGACAGCCTTGTGGCTATGGGGTGGTAGTGATTCACCCCAGATTCTTGCTAGGTGAATGAGCAATGAGTCTATGATTTCTAAGCTAACCTTAGCATAGTATATATCTTAGACCCATCCAACATGAGTATCAGGATTCGAGGGAAGGAGGTGAACTTTAGGTCGGAGCAAATCAATGATATCTACGGGCTGTCAAATGTAAATATGGGTGAGTTTAAAGAAAATGGGTATGATCCGGAAAGCTAGTTGGCAAAAAGACTATGTACCGGAAAGGAAGTCTCTTGGGCGGTGACCAAGAGAAACATATCCATAAATGACTTCATTGCCGAGGCTCGGAGTTGGTTGAACATAATATGTAGCCGAGTCTCCCCTTGCACCCACATGCCTGTAGTTACAGATTTGCGGGCTCGAATGGTTGCTTGCATAATAGATGAAATTCCTTTGAATGTTGGTCAACGCATAATTTTTGACATAAAAATCTTCAAGAATGAGGGTGGTACGTATCTCTCCTTTCCCTCTGTGAAAACTGAGCTTTGCAGGATAGCCAGGGTTGAGAAGTACCCTGTAGATACTTGGGTGCACCTTGGCACCCCCATCTAACCTCTCAAAATTTGAGTTGAGGGCGCATCGGGAAAAAGTAGAAAGAGAAAGATAGACTTGGGAAAGTCGACATATGAGGATCCTGAGTCTTATAGGCCATCCATCATTGGACCTCTTGAAGATAATGGTGTTCATATTGTGGACATTAGGGAGCTTGTGTTGGGTTTTACCTAGGGGCAGGAGATCCCTCCACTGATATGTGTCTCAATCTAATTATGAGAAGTATTGGGAGGACTAATAAAAGTAGGGAGATACCATTGCTGAGCTTGAGAGAGCTTATTTATCCTTGGCGGCGTCACATAAATATCTTTGGGTTTCATATGAGAAGATGGTAAAAAGGGAGAAAAAGTGAGATAAATTCTTCATTAATATGTGGAAGGGGGTGAAGAGCTTATGGAAGGTCCTAAAACCCTATGATAGACTTCCTTCCTCCCAAGTGGAGAGCGATGATGAGGCCCCAGCCAAGTGGTCCAAACCAAAGGATGCTGATGATAATGCAGAGATCGAGAGTGATAGCAGCTCTTGATACAGTTTCATAGAGCACCCTTATTTCTCTTTATGCTTGATTATTTATGTAGTGTGAAAACTGCTAGCTTTTTAGATGGGGGTGCCTATTTCCGCATTCATTTTATTTTGGGCTAGTTTTATTGATATTTCAGGGTGTTATTTATGTTCTTTTGGATGATTTTTATGTTTTCTTTGGGTTGAAATATTTGGGCACTCTGATGGTGCCCACATTTTCATGGATTAGTCATTTTTGTTTTTAGATTTTCACTTTATCTTTATTTTATGCATGGCGATATTGGATGAGATTTTCCCTATGATAGACTGAGTAAGGACATTCTTACGGGAAAAACATCTAGATTGAGTTTTGAGCCATGGATGCATAGGAAGTCTAAGTACCCATAGCATCGAGGTCATAAATACAAGGGAAGTATGAGTACCTGTGGCATTTTGGATTTGGGATCACATTTATACCTATGGCAAAGTTTGAGTAGCCATATAGTTTCCCCATATGAAAGCCGAAATGTGAGACAAAGTCTTGGGTTGGTGCCATAATTAGAAAATTGTACGTGGTACAAATGCAAAGAAAACACCCCGTCAGTCTAATTTTTTTTCAAAAATCAAGGGCAAGGACGTGAGCGATCTTGTAACAATTCTTTTTCTCTTTTTGTGACTCCAAAAGTTTGGTTTGTGAAAATTGATAGATACACCATCTTTGTGTCTAGCGGGTGGGGCAATTGAGCCTCCTTGGTAAATTTGCATTCCATGTGAGGTGATCTTATTTGTCAAAATCTCATGTATAATTGTACCATCTAGAACTTGCCCCACTCTAGATTAAAATTCCTACCCTTCCATAGATGTTATCCCTAGTCACCCTCTTTGATCCTTTAGACCTTTCTTTGGAAAACACATTGCAAGCCGTAAGCCATTCAATTTTTATCCCTCTTTTGAACTCTACCCTCTTTGAACTTAAAAATGCAACTTAAGGCTAAAATCCTACGTTGGGAGTGGTGAAGATAGAAAGAGGTAACTTTAGGCCACAAAGTTTTAAGTGAGTGCCTAAGAGGTTAAGCATTGAGAATAAATGAATAACAAAAAGAAAGGATCCAATAAAGGTAAGAAAAGCATAAAGTGTACAGGAAAAAGAAATGAAAAGAAATTGGGTGAACCAAGGAAATAAAAGTGGGCTCTTGTGTAAAGAGTGAAGACAAAAGAAGTGGCCCATGGTCAAAAGTCAGATGGAATAGTCTAATGTAGATGTTCAAGAAGGGTATAGTCATCTTGTTCCTATATGATATCCTACCTACCCCAAACCTACATTACAAGCTCAAAAATTCTTTCGAGATCTCCAACCAAGTGTTTTTATTGTAGTGGCAAACAAAACTGGGCAAGCCTATGGCATGGTACTTTTTAGCATAGAGATTACTTGAGAGAGAGAGAGAGATTTTTGCACTTAAATCCCTTGTTCCATATTTGATAACTTGGTGTGTGAAAAATAAGGCAAAAAAAGTATGTTGAAGTTGAGGTCAAAAGTGAGTCACTTCTAGAGTATTAGTGATTGTTTCATGGTTTCTCTTTGAAGTATTTTGCACCCTTGAACATTGCATTTCATTTTGAGAGAGTTTGTGAGAATAGCTTTGCCCATGTTTGAAGAGCTATTTGTGGGAGTAACTAAGCTTAAAGTCATTGTGATTATTGGCTCATATAATTTGGGCATACATATGCATTGTCTCATGGTAAGAGGTATTTTTTCTTGAGGACAATCAAAACTTTAAGTTGGAGATGTTGATGAGTGGTGAATTTACCACTCATTTTCACTTAAAATTCATGCACACTACTATGCTTTGAATGTATAAGTGAGATAAAGTTGTGATTAAATGCACTAACTTCCATATTTTGCAAGTATACAAGTTAGGAGAAGGAAAGATGTGGATGCGAGGTAAAAAGGATCAAAAAGTAGAAAAAAAGTGCAGCTAGAAGACCTAAAGCATAAACAAGCCTCAGTTACCACGATCAAGTTCAGTGGGCCGCGATTGCGGCCAGTCAAGCCAGGTCAAAGTTCCATAATCACGGACAATCTACAACTATTTTGGCTACGAGGAATATGCCCAAGGGAAGATTTTTAACTTCATTCAACCAAGCCCAATTACTTTTAGAGGCTAAAACCCTTACCTTTCTCTTTTGGGCATTCTACACTCTTGAAACATTTTGAATTTGAAGTTTTAAACCCTAATTTGGGAAACAATTGTATTTTGATTTGGAGACTTTGAATTTAGTGTAATTAAAGAATGGATGCGTTGAATAATCCCTATGGTATATTTCTTTCTCTTCTTTTCATGAGTAGCTATACTTTCATTGTCTTGGGCTTATGTTTTACTAAAGTGCAATCATGTATGGGTTGTGATGTATTTGTGTATATGTTAATTTGTAGATGATGGGTTTAACTTTTTCTTTGTTTAATTAGTTGGGATTTGTAGGTGAAAACCCCAAATACCAAAAATGGATTTGTGGGTGAAAACCCCAAATTCTTGAAAGCACACCATTCTTGAAAGAGGGGTCTGGGTGAACTCTTGGAACCCATAACATCCTTGAAAGTGGGATATGGGTGACAAAAAAATAGTGGATAATTGATGGATGTAGTTTGCTAATTTTTACTATCTTAGACATAAGGGTGATTAGGAAGTTGACTATATCTTGGGCATCTTCCTAGAAATTGGGATGCACAATTAATGTAATAGGTGATTGTTATTGGCACACTTGTTAGGTACCTAAAAGGGTCAATGAGTGATATTCTTGAGGGTTTGTTGACAAACTAGCCTTAAGGACCTTCGACCTAGCCTACCACATCATTTAAAACTAAACCTTACACCAAATCTTCACGCACTAATGCATAACTTGCCTTTAGGTAGACATAATCCCAAGATTCATCTCACATCAATTTTAAACCATGATTGTTGTTTGATTTGTTGATTTTATTTGTTACTAATAAACACTTTCCAAAAATCACACCCTATTTTTTCATCAGTTTAGTTTATTCACATTGCGGGTAACTTATTAGTAGCATTTAACACCATGGGACTAGAATTCTTATTTCTCTCCTCGTGGATTCGACCTCAACATAAGTTGAGATATTGACAACGACTATCCCATATAAATTTTGATGGTATAGGTGAGTGTTATCACACTCGTCCAATTTTTATTCCCCCATATAGAATTGCTCTGGCTGAGTTGAAAAGACTCTAGGACTAACTAAAGGATCTCTTAGACAAGGGTTTCCATCCTTGTGTGTCCCCGTGGAGTGCACTGATGTTGTTCATGCATAAGAAGGATGATTTCTTTTGGATATGTACTGATTATCGGCAATTGAACAAGGTGATGGTAAAGAACAAGTATATCCTTCCGAGAATTGATGATCTCTTCGATCAGCTTCACGGTGCCAAGTTATTTTCTAAGATCGATCTTTGTTCTAGGTATCATCTAGTAAAATTAGAGAGGTGGATATCCCTAAGACAACTTTGCATACCCGGTATAGGCATTTTGAGTTTTAGGTTATGTCTTTTGGGTTGACCAATGCCCCGACGATATTTATGGATTTGATGAACAGGGTCTTCCATCAGTTTTTAAATTTATATGTCATTTTCTTTATTGATGACATCTTGGTGTACTCTAAGAATGAGGAGGATCATGTCGATCACCTCCGTCTTGTGTTGCGGACCTTAAAAGATCAGTAGTTATATGCTAAGTTCTCCAAGTGTGAGTTTTGGTTGAGTGCCATAACTTTTCTAGGTCATGTTGTGTCTAGTGAGGGGATTATGGTAGATTCTCAAAAGGTGATTATGGTTAAAAAGTGTCCTAGACCTACAACTCCAACCGACATTTAGAGCTACTTGGGTTTAGCTGGGTATTATAGGAGGTTCGTAGAGAGTTTTTCTTTTATTGTTGCTCCATTGACCAAATTGACTCAAAAAAAGATAAAAGTTCTTGTGGTCTAATGCTTGAGAGGGTAACTTTGAGTAGCTAAAATATAAGTTGACTTCATCTCTAGTCTTGACTCTACCTGAGGGTATGGAGGGATTTGTAGTTTATTATGATGCATCTCGAATTGGTTTGGGCTGTGTGTTGATGCAGCATTGTAAGGTAGTTGCTTATGCCTCTAGGAAGATGAAGGATTATCAGAGTAATTATCCAACTCATCGCTTGGAGTTGTTAGCTATGGTGTTCGCATTAAAAATTTGGCATCACTATTTATATGGGGTGCATGTTGACATCTTTTCTGATCATAAGAGCCTATAGTATGTGTTCACTCAGAAAGAGCTTAACCTCAGGCGAAGGAGACAACTTGAGATTCTTAAGGACTATGATATGAGTCTTCACTACCATCCAGGTAAAGCTTACGTGGTTACTGATGCTCTTAGAAGGTTGTCCATGGGAAGCTTGTCGCATATGGATAAGGATAAACGGGAGTTGGTGAAGGATATTCACCATTTGGCTAACCTTAGAGTTCGTCTCTTAGACTTTAAGGATGGTGGTGTCTTAGTGCAGCAGGTAGCACAGTATTCTCTTGGTTTAGAAATAAAGGAGAAACAGGTGTTAGATCCTCTTTTGATGAAAATCAAAGATGATGTGGGTAGCCAAAAGGTGATGGTTTTCAACATCGGCAAAAATGGTTTCTAGAGTACCAAGGGAGGTTATGTGCTCTGGATGTGGATGGGTTGCAAGGCAGGATTTTGGCTGAGGCCCGTGAGTCAAGGTATACAATTCATCCCGATTCAACAAACATGTATCATAATCTCAAGAAGATGTATTAGTGGAATAACATGAAACGGGATGTGGCCGACTTTGTGGCTAAATACATAGTATGTCAACAAATGAAGGTGGAGCACTTGAGGCCCAATGGTTTTTTTTCAAGAGATTGAATTACCAGTGTGGAAATGAGAGGTAATTAATGTAGATTTTGTTATCGCCCTTCTAGGGTCGTAGAATTAGTGTGACTCTATTTCGGTCATCGTGGATAGGATGACTAAGTCCACTAACTTTTTTCCCATAAAGACTACTTTTTCTGTAGAGGATTATACAAAGTTGTATCTTTAAGAGGTTATAAAGTTGCATGGTGCGCTTATCTAGGTTATCTCTAATCACGGTACCCAATTCTCATCATATTTTTGGTGTTCTTTACAGTATGGTTTAGGGACTAAGGTAAGTCTTAGTATGACTTTTCACCCACAGTCGGATAGGCAAGATGAAAGGCCTATTCAGACTTTGGACGATATGTTGTGAGCTTGTGTGATTGATTATGGTTATAGTTGGTTTGACCATTTTCCTTTAATTGAATTTGCTTATAACAATAGTTACCATTCTAGCATTAGTATGGCCCCATTTGAGGCATTATATGGTAGGAGGTGTAGGTCTCCTATTGGGTGGTTTAAGATTGGTAAAGCGGAATTATTAGGCCCAAATTTGGTTCACCAATCTATAGAAAAGGTGAAGGTAATTTGGGATAGGTGTAAGGCCTCCCATAGTCGTCAAAAGTCTTATACAGATGTAAGGTAAAGAGCTTTGGAGTTTGAGATTGGAGATTGGGTGTTCTTAAAGGTATCTCTGATAAATGGGGTTATGCGGATTGGAAAGAAGGGGATACTTAGTCCCCGGTATGTTGGCCCATATGTGGTTTTGAGATAGATTGGCAGTGTTGCATACGAGTTGGATTTTCCCTCTAGCATGAGTTCCATTCATCCAGTAGTCCATCTATCCATGATGCGGAAATGTGTGGGAGATCCTTCGTTGGTTGTTCCTTTGGAGGACATTAGTGTCTCAGATTCCTTGTCTTATGAGGAGGTCCCGGTGAGGATCTTGGATTGGCAAGTTTGTAGGTTACGAATGAAAAATGTTGCATCGTTAAAGGTTCTATGGTGGAACCAAAAGTCAGCGGAAGCTACTTGGGAGGCCAAGGAGGACATGAAGTCCAAGTATCCATTCCTATTCTCGATTCCAGAATATTGTGCATGATGTATGTGTTGTTCTTAGCACTTCTGTTTTATATCTTTGTTGATGATAGATTTATGAATCTCTAGGTGTTTGTTGTTCGTCTAAAAGGTAAGAGTAGAGGCGTTTGGAGTTTAATAGTGTTTGTAGTGTGTCGTCCCATCATTCGATGATGAATGATCCTGGGGGAGAGGGGAGGAGAATGAAACACCCCAAACTTTTGACCTTGCAAAATTTTCTGAGCCTTGAACATTTTGTGCATCATAGGACTACATCATACCACTCGTATGGAGTGGATATAGTTTGAAGTCCTTGGTCATATGTGGGTTAGTGTAACATTGTCCAAGTTTTGTTCTTGGTACAAGAAGGCGTCATACGAGACGTATGTTAGGGTATGAGTAGTAAGGTCCAAATCGTATGTTAATCAGTGTATTCTTGGTCACATTCTTCCTAGGACACAATTTGAGTGGGTACTAGTCGTATGGTAGGGAACGATTCATGCTAAAAAGTCATATGTTGGATAGATTATGGTGTCCAACATTCTGATCAACACACGAGTGAAGGGTACCACTCGTATGATATGGGTACAATTGGAAGGGAAAACTGTACCCTCATGCGCACATTTTCCATATTTTAAGTTAAGGGTATTCCGGATATTTACCACCCTAAAACCCTTAAGACCCCACATCTTATAACACATTATAGCCTCTTGTAACACACTTGGAAGTATCAAAACACTCTCAAAATCCTCTCTAAACTCTCTCTTGATAATTGGGTTAGGGTTTCTACAAAGTGTTTATCTAGAGGCTCCGGAGTCAAGTTCCTTCTGTGAATCTTCGTGAATAAGGCATGTGACACTTCCCTAATTGTTAGTTCTCAAATATCATGTGTTTTAAAACATTGATTATGATTCATTAATGGTGGTTTTGAAAACCAATGTTGAGGATTTTGTTGCATATGGTCGAGTATTGTTTAATCTTGGATTAAATTGGGTTTATACATATTTATGGTGATGGTTTACTCATATGGGTGCTTGGTAATTGTGGATTAACAAATGGGTCACTAGTAACCCTAAACTTGATGGTTTTTACCTTGGTTTTGGTCTCGGTAATGGTATGCCCTCAACGTGTTTGTGAAAATGTTTAAGAGAACAAACTAGTCACATGAGGAATTAGGTTTTGAACTAATGCTAGGGATAAGAATTTTAATGAAGGATAAATGATTTTGTAAAGGTCTTGATGACCATAAATTGAATTGAAATGTGTTTTGAACTAAGGCACTGGTCTAATAATGTAAATAGTCGGTAAAAGGTTTCATGAAGGCCTTGTTGGTCATGTGTTGATTTGAAGTGTAAACTTGGTGGTTTAAATGGCTAAATCGGTTTGAGTCTCTAAATGTTAAATTAAATTTATGACATGTTATACGCTTGCAAGTGGGGTTGGTATGACGATACCAACGGGATGCCTTTGGTAAGTAATTGGACTAATGGTTATGTGTGTGTGAAGAATGTTTTAATTGGGATTTAAAGCGGTATGTGTAGCCGATCCATGAAAGTGGAGTCTGAACGACTAACACTGGAAATCACGCTAGTCGATGCGGGTGTCTATATGATTGGTAGGTTCAAGTCCCCCAAATGGATATATGAATAAGAGGTTTGAGTCCCCCATGTTGTATACATTGGTGCTACGTTACCTTGATTATGCTGGGAGGTTCAAGTCCCCCATAAAGGCATATACAAATATGGATATTCTCTAGTTCTTGCGGCTACACACACTGGGGCCATTCCATCTAGGAGAGAGCTGGACCTATATAGCCCATGGGTGGTTTCTTTTATGACGGTTATGCTACACAACCCTGGTTAATGTTTTCAAAGTTCATGCTAAGCCTTTTACCCTATACCAACACGATATATATATATATTTATGATTTTAATTGCATATGATGGTTTGACTTGGAACTACATGATGGCATTATTTTATTTCTATATCCCTGAGTTACATGCTAGCGCTCCAACTGCTAACTATCTCCGGATGTTGTATCCCCATGCAATACTGGGACTGGATTTTCTTTTTCTTTTCCTGCGCAGTGACCAGGTGATCCAACTATTCGTGATATTGACATTGAAGTGGTGAGTTTCCTTACTTCGAATGGCATTTATTTCATGGTCCTTTACTCTTTGTTTTATACTTGGCTTAGACATTGTTTTTTTGGTTAATGTCGGGGGCATGTCCCGACATATTATTGACTTTGGTTTTATAGAGGCTTTGTGGACTACTGTGGACTTAGGTGTGATGGTTTAGTATGTTGTTTGGTGGATTGACTTAGATACTTTATGAGTTATTATTAGACTTACTTTCCGCTATCTTGATATATGTTCGGAATTCATCCGACACTTGTGGTTGATATGTTTGTTAGGATAGGTTAAGAGGGCGATCTCTGGTCCAAGTGGGACTTGAGATACCTGTCACGGCCAGGCCCCAGTTCGGATCATGACAGGACATGCCCCGGACAATAGCCAGAAAGAGTCAAAAGGGAATAGTCCAAAACAAAATGAAAGTAAAACATGAAAAGAGGGTATTTCAAAGTATGGAAGCTCCCCACTTCAAGCTGACATACTATCGATCCAAAAATCGCCTAAATACTACAAAAGAAAAGCAGAAGTGTATCCGTTCCATTCATTGGATAGGGATACAACATTCAGAGATGGTTAGCGGGGTGAGCACTAGCATGTAATTCAGGGAAGGGATAAACTAATTCCACGATCAAGTCAGTCCAAAACAATTCAAAACCAATGCACACAATCATGAATATATATATATATATATATATATAATATGTTGGGATAGGGAACAAGGTTTAGCATGAGATTTAAATCATTAACCTGGACTGTGAATCTCAAACTATCCTAAGGTCACCCACGGGTTATATAGGTTCATCTTCCCCTGCTGAAAAGGTCCCAACGCGTTTTAGCTGCACAAACGAGGAAAATCCAAGGATGATCCAGGGAATACCTCGACCCCAACAAATCAAATGTATGTATATATATAAATTTATATAAGTGTGAACCATGCACACGGTCATAAAAAAACCACGCCGGCAAATGTGGTCTCCAGTATCGCCCCCCTTCCCCAAGACCTCCACCTTCCATGGCGAGCTACACAACCCCTTTAATCCCAATTATAACAAGTTTCACATAACCCATCTATTTAACCAAGGAATTTTCTGTTAAGGCATCAGCCATAAGTATCGTCTTACCATTATGCTTACAAGTTTATAATTATGCCATACCAATTCCATTAGTGGAGGAATGCCACGACCCCCTTTGTTCATTAAATAAAGATGGGGGAATGCCACAACCCCCCTATTCATTAAATCAAGTTGGGGGAATGTCACGACCCCTTTTGTTTATTAAATCAAGTTTAAAATCAGAAACAAGGCCAATAAGGCCTTCACAACATCTTTTATCCATTTAACCAATTACGCAATGCAATAGTTTAGGGAATAAGCTAAATCATGTGATTAACCATATTTTAAGTCCAATCATGCAAGTAGGTTAAGGAAACACAATTTCCAAACCGAATTCCAAAACTAAAAATCATCAATTTGGGGGAATATATCGACCCCCCTACCATTCACCAAACCCATGCACCTTAAAGAGTTTCAAAATAATTAAATAAAAGATGAACGCTTGCACTAAAACCATGGGAATTCAAATCAAGTAACAATGCTTCCAAAACCATCAACCCAAATCAAAATCCATATTCAAGTTCACATGAGTAACCCTTTAAACACATGATTTAAATAAAACAAGTTTAATATGAGAGGTACATGCCTAAAAGTATCACAATTATAGAGAGAAATCACCACTTGGAAGCACTAAAAGATCAACCTTGAGAAACCCTAGCTTGTTCTTGAGTTAGGGATTTGAGAGAGTTCAAAAGTGCATTTGATTATGTATTTTGAATGATAATAGGGTCCCAAATGGTTTTAAGGTCATGGTAACGATTGGTAAAAATAGAAATTGAACAAAGTACCCCTAATGAAACACTAAAGATTTGTCGCCCAGTCGTAGTAGGTCACCTTACGACTCATAATGACTGATTACAAGTCGTCCCTTAGACTCACAGTTTGGGTAGTGTCCTAAGGCATCCTCACTGTTGATCCTACAAGTCATACCATACGATATACATGCACCTTATGAATCGTAAGGTCTTATCATAGTCACCATAGAAATAAGGGACCACCACACTAGTGAGACTATGAGTCCCATTTTATGACTCGTAATGTCTCACCAAGACTCGTATGGTCTTAATCTTACCCAGGATAGAAACTCTGGTACCTACACTGGTCACTAAATTATTGGGGCACTACGAATTGTATAGAGTCTTCACAACTTGTTAGGTGAGTCGTAGTATGGGTAGTAAGCTCAAATCTCAAAATTTTCAAAGGCCAAAATTCTAGGGAGTTACATTACCCCCTAGGATCATTCATCCCCGAATTATGAGTTAAGGCATACCTTTACATGATTCTAAGACCTAAACATAACGTAATTTCCTTTAGCAAAGCGAGAAAATTAATATGATAAGGAAAACACATACCTTAAGCACGATTGTCTAATCCGGGGAACAAGAACAGAAATCTGGAATTCACGTCCTTCTCAGCTTCCCAAGTATCTTCTTCAACCTTTCGGTTCTCCTATAGAACCTTTATGAAGACACATCCTTAGTTCTCAAATGACGGACTTATGTATCTACAATCTCCACCGAGACTTCCTCATAAGACAAGAAACCTAAAATACCAGAACTCTCAATAGGCACAACCAAATAAGGATCACCAACATACTTCTTCAACATCAAAACATGAAAAATCAGATGAACTGAACCAAAACTCGAAGGCATATCCACCTCATAAGCAACCTTCTTAACTTTTCTGAAAATTAAGTATAGACTGACATAATAGGGGTTGAGTTTCCCTTTCTTTCCAAAACTCATCACTCTTTTCATCGGAGACACCTTTAAAAATACCCAATCACCAACATCAAACTCAAAATTCCTTGATCTCAAATCTGTATAGGACTATTGGCTACTCTGAGCAGTTTTGTGTCTGCCTCGAATCACCTTCACTTTTTCCATAGATTGGTGAACTAAGTTCGGACCAAATAATCTAGTCTCACCAACCTGAAACCACCTGAAGGGAGATCTACACCTCCTACCATACAGAGATTTTAGAGGACCAATCCCAATACTAGAGTGATAGCTATTATTTTTCGTGAACTAGATAAGAGGTAAATGACCTATCCAACTACCTCCAAAATCGATCACATAGGACCTTAACATATCTTCCAAAATTT
The DNA here is from genome assembly GCA_030864215.1 of Capsicum pubescens. Classification (NCBI taxonomy): domain Eukaryota; kingdom Viridiplantae; phylum Streptophyta; class Magnoliopsida; order Solanales; family Solanaceae; genus Capsicum; species Capsicum pubescens. The sequence continues at coordinate 175,358,352 of CM061549.1, forward strand.
AAATAGTCCTCTTTTCTTGTCCATCCGTCTGAGGGTGGAATACGGTGATAAGGTTCACCTATGTGACCAAGCCTTTCTAAAACAAATGCCAAAAGTGAGAAGAGAATTGTGTACCTCGATCTGAAATTATGGAAACTGGAGCACCATGAAATTTGATGATATCTAAAATAAACAACTTTACATAAACCTCTCTAGTGTAAGTAGTCCTCACAGGTAAGAAGTGGCCAGACTTAGTCATACTATCCATGATGACCCAAATCAATTCATGATGATTCTGAGACTGTGGAAGACCAGTAATAAAATCTATGTTGATCCCCTCCCACTTCCATATGGGTAACTCTATCTCTTGAGATATGTCGCTAGGCCTGAGGTGCTTAATCTTCACTTGCTAAGACACTATGCACTTAGCCATGAAGTTATCCATACCTCTCTTTATGTTGTTCCACCAATAAATCTCCTTTAGGTCATGATACAACTTTGTTGAGCCCGGATGTTCCACCAATAAATCTCTTTCAGGTCTCGATATATCTTCGTCAAGCCCGAATGAATTGTATAACTCGACTAATGAGCCTTATTCAAAACTTTTTCTTGCAGCCCATACATATCGAGAACACACAATCTACCTTGGTACCTTAAGATACAATATCCACCAATCTTAAATGCCATGACCTTTTGTTGACCCATCTCAGCATTAATCTGTATCAAGGTGGGGTCAAAAACCTACTTCTCCTTCACCTTCTCATTAACAGATGACTTCACCACCTCTTGTACAATCACACCTCTATCATCAGAATCTAAAATGTGAACTCCAAGATTAGCCAAATGATGAATGTCCTTCACCCATCCACATGAATTCCAATCAACATTTGGAGGGTCTAGGCTACTTTTTTACCGCCTCAACTTTCTTTGGATATACCATGATCTACTCACTATACACCAAATAACCCAGAAAGCTCACAACATTCAACTAAAATTCTCACTTTAAAAACTTGGCATACAATTGCTAATCCTTAATAGTTTGTAACACTATACTAAGGTGATTGGAATGGTTCTCCTCACTCGTAGAATATGCCAAAATGTCGTCAATAAACACATTCACAAATAAATCCAAGAACTATTTGATTACTCGATTCATCAAGCCCATAAATAAAGTTGGAGCATTATTCAACCTAAATGATATTACCATAAACTCATAATGACTATATCGAGAACGAAAGGCAGTCTTAGGGATATCCGCCTCCCTAATATTCAACTAGTGATAACCCAACCAAAGTTCCATATTAAAAATACCTAGCACCATGAATCAATTCAAAGAGATCATCTATCCTAGAAAGAGGACACTTATTCTTCATTGTCACCTTATTTAGTTGCCGATAATCTATACACATCCGAAGGGAACTATCTTTCTTACGCATGAAGAGCATAGAGGAATACTATGGAGAAACACTAGGATGGAAGAAACCCTTATCAAAAAGATCCTTTAAATTCTCCTTAAATTTTTTCAACTCAATCGGAGCCATTCTGTAAAGAAGAACAGAGATAAGACGGGTATCCGACTGAGGATCAATCCTAAAGTATATTTGTCTATCAGGAGGAATACAATGAAGATCATCGGGAAACACTTTAGGAAATTTACTAACAACATGGAAAGATTATAGTGAAACACCTTAGATTTTAACCCTTAGTTGAAGTTTCTGGGCAAGGATGACTCATGGGTACTAGTCGTACCATAGGATACGGTTTAGTATCCTCTTACTCGTATGTTAGAAAATGTGGTAGGGGTTACATTATTTTCAAGGTATGGTTTAGACTCTCCCAAGTCGTATGATAGGGTACTATTCGTAAGATATCAAGTCGTATGATGTGTTAAGCTTGGTCTTGTAGAAACTGTCTTGGGTACGGTTTGTAAGGTACTACTTGTACCTTTGGATACGAGTTATACATACATGGTTGTATGTTGAGAAGATTATAGGTCCATGGTGATGCCTATGGTACGAGTAAGGGTACCACTCGTATCATAGGGTACAGTTTAGTTGGATAAGTCATACCCTCCTGAGAATAAGTTTTTAACTTTTAAGATGGGGATATTTTAGACATTACCCACCCCTAAACCCTTATGACCCATGACTTATAACATTGTTTGGACTTTTATTATTTATAAAAACAAAATAAAAAACATCCTAAAATCCTCTTTTATACTTCTTTAACAAGATTGGGGCTAGGGTTTAAGGTTCATCAAGGAGGTCATCTAGGAGCGTGTAGACCAAGAATCTCTTCGTGAATCTTTTTGTATAAGGCATGTGACTCTTCCCTCTTTGATATTTCTCAAATATTGTGTGTTTTAAACAATGATTTGATTCTTAAATGGTGGGCTTTGAAATCAAATATTAAGGGTTTTGATGGATAGTTACTCTTGTTTGAACTTTTGTTTACACTTGCTTTTGGTGATGATTTGCACATGAGGAGGATTGTTGATTGTGATTAACAAATAGATCATGAGTAACCCTAATATTTATGGTTTTTACTTGGAGTTTGGTCATGATAAAGGTATGCCCTCAAGATGTTTGTGAAAATGTCTAAGAGAAATAACTAGTTACATGCTAATAGTGTTTTGAACTAAGGCAATGACTTAATGGTTAAGAATGGTTTGTAAGTGACTTTTAAAGGCCTTGTTGGCCATGTAATTAGTTAGTTGATGACTTTGGTGGATTGCTTAGTTAAAGGGTTTAGAGTCCCTAACATTAAATTGAATTGTCTTGAACTAAGTGGTATATGAATGCTAATGAAGAATGTATGGTTTGATAAAGGTCTTGATGACCACAATTTGACTTGAATGATAGTTGAAACTAAGGAATTGGCCTCTTAAAGTGATGGATTGATAAATGTTTCATAAATACCTTTTGTTCATATATGGTGTTGAATTGTAGCCTTGAGGCTTGAATTGGCTTAGTGGATTAGAGTCCCCAAATATGAACCGAGTGGATGTGAATGCATGCAAAAAGGATTAAAGTCCCAATGTTGACTATTAATAGTCACCATAGATTTAGGTTAGAGTTCCTTGACAAATTAAATGGCTTGAGGTTAGAGTCCCTTGCCAAACGAAAGGCTTGAGAATACAGTCCCTTGCCAAATAAAATGGCTTATTGTTAGAGTTCAGATGCTTCATAAGATGGCTTGAGGTTAGAGTCCTCTTAACTAATAAAACCAGAAAGTTCAAAATTCCTAAGATATGTGAGTGAAAGGTTAGAGTCCTCCACTTTATGTTTCATGATTGGATGTTCGAGATGCACGCTAAGGCCTTGTTCCCTTTCCCGATACTTGACTTATCTATAAGTCTATATATGTGTCTATGTATATAAATGTGTTGCTTATGATGATTTGACTTGGATTTGAATAATGGCACTATTTTATACTTACCCTTAAGTTGCATGCTATCTCTCTAACCTCTAACCTTATTTGGACGTTGTGTCCCCATACGATATAGGGGCTGGAGCTTCTTATTCTCCTCCAGCGCAGTGACCAGGTGTTCGAGAGGTTCGTGTGTTGACTTTGAAGTGGTGAGGTTCCATACTTCAGAAGGCATATATTTCATTATCTATCTATCTTATGTCATTGACTTATTTTACATTTGGTTTTGGCTATTGTTGGGGGCATGTCCCGACATATTATAAACATCAAATTTGTAGAGGCTTTGTGGGTAACTGTGGACTTGGGTATGTTGGTTTAGCATGTTGATATTAATGGAATGATTAGACATTCTTAAGCTATGTTTACTAGTATTGTTTCTTCTATCTTGATTATATGCTAGGAGTTCATCAGACACTTCTGGATTGATGTGATGGTTTGGTTAGGTTGACAGGTCAATCTCCGGTCCTTATTGGGATCGATATTCCCATATGACAAGGTCCGATTTTGGGTCATGTCATATTGAGAGGGAACCTCCAAACTAGATCTCTAACCCAACTAGAACGCATAGGAACCCCTTGGAAATCAACTTTTTGGCTCTAAGATACGAAATAAGCTTTCCCTTAGGAACTAAGGAACTTCCCTCCCATTCCTTTACCGGTTTATTTGGAAATTGGAAATTGACCTTTTGGGTCCTACAATCTTGAGAAGCATAGTACAAGTGAAACCAATCCATCCCCAGGATCACATCAAAGTTTACAATATCCAATTCAATCAGATCCTCTTATGTATCCCTATCATCAATAGATACCACACAACCCCTATAGACCCTACTAGCTACAAAGAATCACCCATCGGAATAGAAACAGAGAAGGGATCGATAATACTCTCAGGTCCAAAACCAAAATAAACAACCGCCTAAGGGGTCACATAGGAAATGGTAAACCCCGGATCAAGCAAACAATAAACATCATGAGAGAAAAGTTGTAATGTACTAGTAACAACATTAAGAGATGCCTCAGATTCTTGACGGATGGCAAGAGCATAAAGACAGTTCCGACCAGTGCCAGTACTAGAAATAACACCCTTTGTCATAGGAGCTGAAGAAGTAGAAACCAAAACCGTATTAGCTCCAGTAGCTACATTTGTTGTCGGACAGTTTCTCTAAAAATGACCAGGCTGGCCACATTTGAAACACAAATTCCTCCTTTCATCACACTAACCACGATGCATTTGTCCACTAAGTCTTCTAGGAGGATATGATAGAGCTGACTAAGCTCCACTAGCTTGGGTCTGAGGACCTTGGGTCTTAGACCAACTGTTTGCCTAAAAGCAAGGATTTCCAGATGACTTAGGACACAGAGCACTAACCGAGAATAAGAACCAGAATTTCCCCAAGCCTTCTTCTTGCCCACTGCCTACCATCTCTGCCACTGTTCTGCTGGCCTCCACCATGCTCTAAATACCTAAACTTCTTATTCTGTCACTATCCCATTTCTTCTTCCTTCTTCTTATTGTCTTCAATCTGTTGTATATACACCATCATAGTCAACATCGCTGTCTTATGCTTCAGAACCAAGTCCCGTGACAAATCTAAAACAAACTTTCTTATCCTTGTCCTCATGCTAGACACCAACTCCAAATCATAACGAGACAACTGATGGAACTTCAAAGCATACTCCTTTGTAGTCATCCTTCCTTGCTTCAAGTTCACAAATGCCTCAGACTTAGCCTTCCTCAACTCCTAAGGAAAAAAGCGATAAAGGAAAGCACTAAAAAATTCCCCCCATATAGCCTGCTCAGCATCGTCACCCCTCGACTACTCCTACTTATCATACCACTAGTATGCCACATCCTTTAACTAATATATGGAAAACTCCATGACCTCCACATCTGTAGCATGCATCACCCTGAATATCTTCTTCATTTTATTAACAAACCCCTGAGGATACTCCTCAACCTTAGAGCCTGTAAAGGTTGGGGGATTTAACCTCATAAATTAGAAAACTCTACTGACCTCAGAATATGGAGCAATAGAACCAGCACGGTCAGGCTGGTGATACTAAAAAGTCACCAACTAAGTCAGCAAATGAATAGATCAATAAAATTTCATTTTAGAAATATCTCCTTAGGAGGGTGAGGCATGAACATAATTATCCCAAGAAGTCTGAGGAGGACTGGTAGGGACCGATGGAACTCCACATAGGCAGTTAGGAGTAGGGTCCCTAGATCGAGTCTTTACTCCATAAGTAGAATGATTTTCGTCTATATTGTCCTCAGGTTGGATAGAGGAGTTTTCTTGAGCATCAGATCTTTGGGGAGGCATGATTTAAAATGAGAACAAATGGAATTAAGGGAGATTTAAAGACCTCAGACTCTATATCCCAAAAAATAGATCACAAAAAAGGGGAAATATTCCTAAATGCCTTGTAGTCTCTCTCTAAAAAGTGTGGCACACTACATACCCATAAAAGAGACTCTACTTGACACGTCTTTGTGGATACCCAATGACTATGAACCTATGCTCTGATACCAACTTTGTCATGACCCAAACAAGGGCCAGAACAGAATAGGTATCTCAAGTCCACCGAGGATTGGAGACCGCCCTATGCACCCTATCCAACTAGAACACAATACAAGTAGAAACAGATAAATGCCAAATATATAAAAAAATATTGTTGAGTTTTGAACATATAACAAGACAGACAACTCAACTAACTCATAAAGAAATCTAAGAACTTTAACATCCATCCCAATCCACAATAATCCACAAAGCCTCTAAAATCCAAGAGCAACCTAAGTCAGGACATGCCACTGACAATAGCCAAAAAGAGTTCAAAAGGAATAGTCCTAAACAAAATGAAACAAGAACATGGAATGAGGGTGTTTCGAAGTATGGAAACTCACCACTTCAAATTGACTCACAATTGATCCAGAAATCACCTAATCACAGCACAAAAAAAGCAAAAGTATCTCCATTCCCTGCATCGCATGGGGATGCAACATCTGGAGAAAGTTAGTGATGTGAGTGCTAGCATGTAACTCAAGGAAGGGATAAATTAATGCCATGATCAAGTTATTAAAAAATCATTCAAAACCAATGCACACAATCATATATATATTTATATAATAGGCCAGGATAGGGAACACATTTTACCATGAGATTTACAATAATTAACCTAAACTATGTATCTCTAACCATCCTAAGGGAACCCACGAGCTATATGGGTTCAACTTCCGAGTAAAATGGGTCCCATCATGTGTTAGCTGCATGAATAAGGGAAAGCTAAGGATGATAAAGGGAATACTTTGACCCCAGCTAATCCAAATTATATATATAATTTTAAACCATGCACATGGTCATACAGATCCCCACCCCGGAAAATATGGTTTCCAGTATCGGTTCCCCCAGGACCTCTACCTTCCAAGGTGATCTACACAACCCCCTTTATGCCTAATTAAAACAAGTTTCACATAACCCATCAATTTAATCAAGGAATTTTCTATTAATGCATCAACCACAAGTATCGTCATTCCATTACGCTTGCAAACTTATAATTATGTCATACCAATTCTATCAGCTTGGGGGAATACTATGACCCCATTTGCTCATTAAATCAAGCTAGGGGAATGCCACAACCCTACGTTTTTTATTAAATCAAGTTAGGGGAATGTCACAACCCCCTTTGTTCATTAAATAAAGTTTAAAATAAAAAATAGGGCCAACAAGGCCTTCTAAACTCTTTTTATCCATTTAACCATTTATGCAATGCAATAGTTTAGGGAAATAAGACAAATCATGTGATTAACTATATTTTAAATCCAATCATGCAAGTGGGTTGAGGGAACATAATTTCCTAACCAAATTCCAAAATAAAAAATCATCAATTTTGGGGAATACCTCGAACCCCATCTTATTCAATATACCCATGCACCCAACGAGTTTCAAAATACATAAATAAAACATGAACACTTGCACTAAAACCATGGGAATTCAAATCAAGTAACAATCCTTCCAAAGCCCTCACCTCAAATAAAAATCCATATTTAAATTCACACGAGTAACTATTTAAACACTTGATTTAAGTAAAACATGTTTAAGGGGAGAGGTACATGCCTAAAAGTATCACAATTATGGAGAAATCGCCACGTGGAAGCTCTAAATAATCAACCTTGAGAAACCGTAGCTTATTCTTGATTTAGGGATTTGAGAGAGTTTAAAAGTGCATTTAATTATGTCATTTGGATGATAATGGTATCCCAAAAGGGTTTTAAGGTCGCAGGTCATGATTGGGAAAAATGGGAAATGTCCAAAGTACCTTTAATGAAACACTAAAGACTTACCGCCTAGTCGTTATGGGTCACCTTATGACTCTTAACGACTGACTACGAGTCATCTCTTAGACTCGTTGTCTAGTCAATGTCCCAAGGCGTCCCTACTATTGACCCTATGAGATGTAGCATACGACTCATACACGGACCTTACGGCTTATAGGGTCCTATCATAGTAACAACATAAATAAGGAACCACTATATTAGTGAGACTATGAGTCCTACATTACGACTAGCAATGTCTCTACATGACTCATATGGTCTTTATTGTATCCAGGACATAAACGTTGGTACATACACTGGTCACCCTATGATTGAGGCACTACGACTCGTATAGAGTCTTCATGACTCGTTAGGTGAGTCGTAGCTTAGGCAGTAAGCTCAAATCACAAAATTTTCAAAGACCAAAATTCTAGGGTGTTACATTTCTAATGACAAATATTTTAAAATTTCTCCTAAAAATAAAAAAGAGATATTGGGTTCAAAGGGTGCCCCCTAAAAAAGAACCTAAAAGAAAAACCAAGGGGTGGATGAAGTTTTCTTCTACCATACACCAATTAAAAAAGAAAATAAATAAAGATAAAATATTTTTGTAATTTCTTATATTTAGTCACAAACAAGAAATTTTTAAATTTAGTCACAGACTAGAAAAGCTAAAAAGTGGAAATCCTATCGCAACACTTCACCATAACCAATCGGAAGATTCTGCACCCCATATTTAAAATCATACTTTATCCACAAAGTATAAATCAAAAGTAAGGATATAAATACTCCTAGAGGACTCTAGGCCTTGCTAGTAGAATTATCACCATCAAAGGGGTTTGATGGACCCCACACTCAGTCTTTGCCTTGATACTTAGCTCAGATCTCTGGTACTTAGACTTTCATTCAACCCATGACTCAAACAAAAACAAAAAAAAGGTGATATAAGGAAAACCCAAAAATAAAATACCTATCTTAACTTGGGTTGCCTACCAAACAGCGCCTTATTTATTACCATGACACAACTCACATCACAACTTTCAACCATATTCTTTTATCCTCTTTCTTCTACTCAGAACCCACCTTCTTACTCTTTTTGACCACTTAAGTTCTTACTCTCAATGTATGTGGCTATCTACCTTTTCATGCTCCTCTTTCAGTTTCTCAACTTTGGGCTTAATTATTAATTTGGGAAACTCTATGAGAGAGTCCGAAGAAGTCATTGGAGGTTGTACTCCTCCACCCCACACTCCTCTATTTCCATAAACATGATTATTACCAAATCTTTATTATGTGAGGGTGTATTGAGGGTTTTGTATACTTTGAAGACCATCTTTTCATCATTTAGTCTTTTTTTAGAGGTCCTTCTCTCATATCAATAAGTGATCCTCTAGTTTCCAAGAATGGGCATCCTAGTATTATTGGCACCCTGTCATCTACATCATAATCTAGAATGACAGAGTCAACAGAAATAATGAATTTACCAACTTTGATGAGAACATTCTCTATGCTTTCTTTGGGGACCACTCTAGTTTTGTCCACCATTTGGAGTACCTTTAAACATGGCCTCTATTTCCTTATGCCAAGAGTATTAAACAAAAATAGGGGAATCAAATTTATGCTCACCCCAAGTCACTTAGAGCATGTACCACATCACTTTTTCTAATTTGTATAGGAAGGGAGAAACTCCTAGGATCCTTAAACTTTTTGGGCATCTTGCTCATCACTACTGAACTACTCCCCTCAGTAAGTGCTACTATCTTTACGTAACCCATATTTGTCTTATTTTTCACCATACACTTTAGGTACTTAGCGTACTTAGCCATTCTCTGCAAAAATTATAAGAGAGAAAGGTTAAAATAAAGTTCTCGGAACGTCTCAAAGAACTTATTAAAGCATACATCCTTTTTAGCCTTTTTAAGTTTCTAAGGGAACAATGGTGGTGGTGCTCTCTGGTGTATGCTCAACTACCTTAGCTTTTGGGTACTCAAAGACTTTCCATATTTTCAGCTTCTTTGGCTAGCACTTATTTCTTATTTGCCTGTTGTGGGACTAGCTCTGTTTGTACCTCTTGATTTTTCTTTGGAGGTCTGTCAATCAGGTCATTATCACTCTTTAAGGTGATTTAAATTACTTACTTAAGTTTAATGTATCAATAGAAAAAACCCCTTGAGGTATTATATTTTGTGCTTGAGCCAACTACCCCAATTGTCTCAAAAATTTTCTAGGCCATTTGCTAATTTTTTATTTCCACAACCATTTTTTCTTATTTGGCCAAGATTTTTTTCAAAGTTTCTTCTATGTTACTGGCTTGTGTATTGTTAAAAATACTCTATTGCTACTGAGACTATTGAGTATGAGACTAATTAATACCTATGAGTAGTTGGTCTAACTCTACCATTTGTGATTGTAGGCATTACCAGAGTTTGGATTTCCTTTTATGCATTACCTATAAAATTCACTGACTCTGGATTTTCTCTACATGATTTTGTGGAGTGACCACTATTTCTAGAAATCTCACACCAAGACTGAGCCTGCTGAACTGCATTTACTTGAGCCTAAGTTTGATTCACAGTCAACTTACTAAACTGTGTAATTATTTGACACTTAAAGGATGCCAAGTGATCGGCCAATGCTGTGACATTACCACTTTAATTATACTGTAGTCTTCTTCACTACACTTCTAGAAATATCACCATTCCATTTGAGATTACCTTGTACAATTTGATTCAGAACAGTATATAGCTCATCATAAGTTTTCTCCAAAGCTTGAACACCTACAGTTGGATCTAGCAAACTTTTTGTGTTATGGTCAAGAGCTTCAACAAAAGTATGAGATAATACCTCATTGGTCTATTGGTGGTGTGGAAAATCTCTAAGAAGAGACTTTAATATCTCCTATGCATGATAGAGATTCTTATCTGGCTTCTGCTTAAAACTCAAAATCTTATTCCCCAACCTTGCAGTTTTACTAGACGGAAAGAATTGAATGACTAACTTCTTTGACAAGTCATCCCAAGTTGTGATAGAGTTTGAAGGTTTTTCATTCAATAATTATTTTGCTTCCCTAATAGTGATAAGGGGAAATCTGTGAGCCTCACGTAGTCTTTGTAGACTCCAGTGGGAATGAAGGTGTCACTAATTCCCAAGAAATTCTATAGGTGGACCTGCGGATCCTCATGTGAAAAGAAAGTGAACTTCCCATTGCCGTGCAACAATTGTACCATGTTCAGTTTTAACTCAAATCTACCCCCAGGTTTTGGTTTGCAAATATCTAAGGTAACATTAGTTGCGAGTAGGATTGCCACTTAGCATACTGTCCTGCAGGCTAGTTATTCTTCAGCCATGGTTGTAGGATTGGTTTTTCCCTGTTAAATTTGTGGGATGTGATAGAGAATTACTACTTCTCTCCTTAATTAATGTAAGCATCACTCAAGTTTAGGATATGGGTTAACCAAATCTCTTTCCATTGCCTAGCTTTCTTACGACTCAGACTTGTACTGCAAGTTCAGAAGCTAAGACCAAGTTTTTAACACTTTTGAAGCCAAATGGAAAAGCTAAAAATTAGAAAGTTTCCAATTTTCATGTCCTCATCAATGCTGGTAAAAAGTTATTGCGTCCAACCGCACACACAAGTGTACGTGGTCGTGTAAGTAATTCAGTGCCTCTTGCAAGAAGAGTATTGATCCCACCGGGACTTAGCGTTTAACAAGCAATTTTATTCCAAGTTTCCTAATGATAATAAATAAGTGTGAGTGTAACAAATTAAAAGTTTGGGTTATGTAATTATAAACTAAATAGCAAACGAATAACGGGATGAAATTTGGACTTTAAATATTGTACAGAGAGTTCTAGGGTTGAAACTTACTACTCATTCATGCATAACTATGGTTTCTAGTTGGTGTTGGTGTTTACCATGATTGTCAATCTATAGGAGTTCTATTATAACTTTATAATGAACATCCTCTAAGTCATCTACCCGAACTAATCTCACAACGACATCATTTAGCGAGGATGCGAATCCTTAATTCAGATGCATTTAACTATCTTCCCATTTTATTAAACAAGTGGTCCATTTAGATATATATTTATCCTACAATAAAATCATCCTTTAACAATTTTATTCTTATTATTAAAGATATGATCCACACTCCTTATATTCTTCATTTTTTCACTCCACTCCGATGGTTAATTCATTTTAGGACTACAATTTATCCTAAAGTCCATGATGCTTTAAGATATTATAACAAGAATATAAGAACATTCACATACTTTATAAACATATAAATCAAATATAAACCATAATAACACAATCATTTTGGTAGCCTCAACCCTATAAAGGGGGGTGTTTATCTACTCAGTCTTACAAAGAATCACAATATTAGAATTTCTATGTAAAAAATAAAAGTAATTAAAGTGGAGAAGAAAACCCTAATTAGAGCCTTCCGCATATGTTTCCTTACTCCAAAAGTCGACCAAGATATTTAGGATAGGTTCTAAGTATCTAATTTATAGTGTAAAATTCAATTTGGCTGAAATGTTTAGGATAGGATCTAAACGTCTGATTTATAGTGTAAGATGAATTTTTGCCAAAATTACCCTTGGGCGTGGAACGCACTTATCGCGAAATTCACAAGGTGTGGCATGCCCTTAACGCATACCCTCACTTGAATACACCATCAAAAATTTGGATAAGGGTGTGACACTCCCTTATTTTGGAGCTCTAAGGGTGTGGCACGCCCTTGTGATTAAAACACCACTTTTCTTCGTAATTTACTCCTCCCACTTGCCTTCAAGTCCTGCATTATGTAGTTTTCTTTCCAACTTCATTTAAGTTTTTTTTGCTTCCTACAATTTCTTTTAACACATTCAGTGGTCTCCTACAATATGAGGTAACAAGAATTAGCTCATGCAACACAATAGAGGTCATCAAAGAACACTAAAACACGCATAACTCAAGCTAGCACCACTAGTTTTCTCATCTAAAATCTACTATGTATATTTTGATTCTTAACTTGTTTCAAATCAACCTTAAACACTATAAATATGTCACTTATAAATTAAATATAGAATTACACCATTTATGACTCATTAACACGTCAAAAATTCTTATAAACTAAGCTAAACATGCATAGATAATGATAATTAGGAGTATAAATATTCCTAACATCACCACCCCAAACTTAAAGCCTTGTTCATCCTCGAATAACTCTTAACACTAAGAACAATCTAGGAGGACTCTATCATTACTACTCAAACTAAGACACTCAAGCTAGAACTCCAACAACTACATAAACAGCAAGTTCCACATTAAGCATGTCATATTAGGATGGAAAATACCTAAACACTTTAAATCTTCCTAACCTCAAGAATAGACTCCACAAAGTTGGAAAACTCATGCATATTACTTAACCAAGAGTCATACAAATCACTCCACCATCATCAAACATGTACCCTTACCACAAGAGAGTCACCCATATTAACTCACAAATATGCAATTTATCACAAGAATGGGTGTAAGAATCAAATTTTGCTCACTTGCACAAGGAATTCACATGTTACACAAGATGAACCATAGGCTTACCCTTATTTTAGTACTTCACTAATATCCGAATTTTAAAGTTGATGATTAATTAGGGCTTTAAGGGTTGTAATGAAGGGTAAGGGATAGGTATGAACTATATTGACCTGTAATATTAACTATCTTCTTTACTGACCTATAATATTAACTATCTTCGCTTTAATACATCACACATTCCATTAGACTCCTCTCTAACCGACCAAACTTTCACCACTTTTATCTTTCTACTTCTCTTTTTCCCCATCTTTTTAAGCTAGTTCACACCTATTGAGTAAGTAGTATTTTCTATCAACACATAATTCACTTTTGATCTATTTTCTTTTCATTCTATTACTCCCAACTATAACACATAGGATTTTTCAACACACCAATAACTACTATTTTGGGGCTTCTCTTTCACTTTCTCCTTATTTAATTTTACACTCCTTAACCTATAAATTTAATAACTAAAGCACTTAGGATCTTGGATCAAATTATGATTAATTGAATGAAAGGGAATAAGCTACATATGAGGCTACCAAAGAATAGGTTAAGGGCTCAACCAGGATAACTAAAATCATACACTAAGGGTAGATAAAGAGGGTATAAAAACATGGATATCAAAGAAATACCTATATCATCTCCTAAACCCAACATTCTTTATTTCACTTTTCAAACATATCAAGAAAGTACTTGACATCATTTTTCCAACAAGAATAACATAAAAGACTCACTCGTATATGGAACATTCATATATGGAACATACTCAAATCAAGTAGGATTTATATAGATTTTCAACCAAGCAATAGCAAGAATTCAAAATTAAGCCAACATCGCAGATGAGTCATATAAATGAGCCTAGGTGTCCCAAAAATGGTCATTCAATTCATTACACATGATTCATCTTTCAAAACCAACTTGCATCATGTAATCATACATAACACTTAGCAAGAACATTTCAATTATTCCTAAGATAAAAATTTAAAATTACCACTAAAAATTAAAATGGGTTACAAGATTGTAAGGGCTCCCCCTTGAAAAAGAACCAAAATTATAAACCAAAGGGTGGGTGAAATGTGCTTCCACCATACACTAAAAATAAATAAAGATAAAAGTACTCCATGTAGCCAATAGTCTTTCAAATGTAGATCTTGCCTAACTTATCAGAATAATAACTTACCTTCACTTGTATAATACGTGCGAATTTATTCAACCTATCTACAATCACCCAAAAAATCAAACTTCTCCAATGTCAAGGGTAAATCAACCACAAAGTCTATAGTGATCTGCTCACACTTTCTCAAGAATATGCGTCCTTTATTGTAATGACCCTTTAGGTTATTTTCTCTATTTCTACTTATTTTCACTATTTGGAGCTTTCCTACAGATTTCACAAGTCATTTATGTGTTCCTGGAACTGACAGTTTAGTTATCGGGCAGTTCATTTATTTTTTAGAGCCAATTCTCTATTTTGAAGCCTTCACTGGTTTAAATTGGCTATCGAACAAAAAATTCAGTCAAATGATCTCATATGATAAATTTGGCTATTCCAATAGCTTTGGGATATCGATTTTAGGTTTGGTGGATCCTTGGTTTGGGTCCTGAGATAATTATGAGCTATTGGTCAAAAATTAAGAGAAATGACAAGTGGATGTGGGACCCACTTTTTAGTGTAACAACCTCGGATGGAAATTTTAACTGTGCCATTGAGTTTGGAATATCAAATCTTATTGGGTAGCATAATCCATTTCCATATACAGGATTTTGGATGAATCCCGAGTGGTTGGCAGAGTATTCGATATTTTTCTAGTCTTAGTTAGTGCTAGTGCGTCGTGACTGTGATGACTTTGATCACCTACACGATCTACCAACTACCAGAAAGTATTGCATACGTGACACTTTTTCCACGTAAGTGACTCCCTTGGTAGCAGAGCAGGTATTGCGTAGATAATACTATTGTTACATAAACGACATCTACTTGGATAGTCAGATATGGCGTATCGTATAAGCGATATCTATGCCAGTACTAGGTAATATGTAAGCGACCCAAGGTTTTCTTAAGTAATGCCCGTGTACCTGGAAAGGTTATAAATACCCCATTTATCCCATTCTTCACTATTTCTCATCCATTCTCTCAAATCTTAAACCCTAAAATATGGAAAAGCTTGGGTATATCATTTGTGGGTGATTTTAGAGCTTGTATAAGGATTATTTACACAAGTTCCCATCAAATTTGTGGTGAGATTTCCACTATTTTAATGGTAGATTTCCCCATTTTTATCTAAAATTCCTCAAAGCTTAGTGACTCAATTCTAGCACTAATGTAGCTTAGCATCCACCCATTTTTTAGGGTAAATATTCCTTGAGTATAGGAGGTGCCGTGTTGGTTTTGGAAATACAATTTCCATAAATGGGCCCTACATGGGATTTTACAAAATTTTGGATCCAAAGCATAATAGTGCAATATGGGTGTCATTGTTCTTGTTTTGATGAGTAGATTGTGATTTTAATAGCGTGTCACCTTGTGAAAGCTTTTTACAAGGGAAAATAAGCAATTTAGTAAATTCTTTAGGCTTTCTTCGGCACCTAGGCAGGCTAGGTTTACCATCTTTACAGATTGATCTATCTCGTAGTATGATTATGATATTATGCTAGATATGTGGTGAGATTTAGGTATTTGATGCACAAATGAGAGTATTTGGTTTAATTGGGCTATTAGACTATATTAAAATCGTAGACTTGGAGTAGTTAGCATAGTTATTCATGGATTTGGCGGATTGTGCTTTACGGTATATATTTAAAATGAAAATACCTTAATTACTCAAGATAGGTGATATTGTACTAGTTATTCATGTTTGAGTAAAACTGTCCTTAGTTTCTCAAATTATGGGAATTGCCTTAGTTGCTATTGTTCTAGGTAGGTTTGCATTAGTTATTTATGTTTGGGCAGGATTACTATCTTAGGGATAATTATGTCTTACTTAACATCTAGGAATGAACTTAGATATCGTAGCCTAGTTTGGGGTAGAAGTTGTGTAAGTGGATTTTTGGAGATTAGAAGTGGGCCCCTTTGACCCATCTTAGGCCAAGACTTGTGATAACTTTTTAGACTTATTTACATATGTTATACTCTTATTAATGGTAGTTTTGACACTTGAGGAGGTTGAATATAATTACTGAGTATGTTAGTTGAATATTAAAGGATCGATGTTAATTCCGAGTTTCGCTAATGATATTGCTCATATGTATGATTACAAATATAATTTATAAGTTTGATTAATGATTATACATGTGATTATGTGTATAGCTTCAAAATATAATTAATAACATGGCCCATTGATATGCGTAATGCAATATATATCGGCATTATTAAAGGTTAATGGCATATACATTTATGATATGGCGTATGCATTATATATAATATGGCTTATGGTTAGGATATGGATTATATAGATGATATGGATTATGTATGTATATAAATATATATATATATATATATATATATTATGGCTTATGCCTATGATATGACTCATAGATATAATGACTTATAGATTGATTAACGACTTATAGATATAATGGGTGGACTATAGATATGAATATTGGTATGAATTCTTGATATGCTTAATAGTATTGCTTATTAAAATTAGTATTGATATGGATTCTTGATATGGCTAATAGTATGACTTATAAAAGTGATTATGGATGAGAACTGCAGATATGATTCTTGGTTCGGTGTATAAATATGAGTAAAGAGATGGTTTATAGCAATGATTTATTGGTATAATCTATTAAGTTTAGCTTATTGTAATGGATCTAAAAAATGGTTCATTGATACGGTTTATAAATATGAGCTCTGGTTTAAGTCCGACAATTGTTGATGGTTTTGATGATATTAGTTTTGATTCAAGCCTGGCAAAAATTAATAATTATAATAATGATTCTATTTGGTTTTAGTTCGAGTCTGGCATTGAGGATTGTTTATGATGTGATACAGGATGGATGGATTCTTGGTTATGGCATGATAACTTATCAATTACGGCTATTCGGTTGTTAGTTTTCTTGATTGTACCCTTTGGGTTTATAGGGGCTTGCGATAGGTTATTTACTTTTATGTAAGTATTGTCTTATGGGGCCAATCTTGTCATTAATGGTATGATATTTCCGTTATCATTCTCTTATGCATTTATTTATCTATGAACAACGGCGTTAGAGCTTATTTTCAGGTTCTCTCCATTTATGTTGACTTAACTTATGTTATCTGGTATCGTATGGTATTTATATTATGATTTAGCCCAGTTGGCCAATAATGCCTAATAAGTAACCATGGTTTTGGTACCCATACTACACTTTGTACCTTTTTGGCAAAGATCCAAGTACTAGTTGCCGCCGCTGATTCGACGCTTGTGTAGAGTTGATTTTTGAGATTGGGTGAGGTCTTGGAGACAGAGTTACCCTTTTCCATCTATTTATCTGTGTCTAGTCTTTATCTTCAAGACGAATTGTATTTGACTATTCAATACTTATATTTTATTGTAGTAGCTCTTGAACTGACATTATTGACTCTTGGAACATTTATTGTTTCTATCTATCTATTAGACCTGTATGACTATATTATTGCTATTTGAATCTTTAATTGTAAGCTTCTGGCATTTTAGGCCCTTTTCTCTCCAAGTTTGCCCATTGCATCTAGCTCTAGGCTATGGTTCGGCTTACGTAATAATAGGATTGAGTAGGTTCTATCATGACTCATAAAATGGGTCATGACAAATTGGTATCAGAGCCTATTTTTCACCGATATTGTTGGTATAAGATCAAGTGTCTAGTAGAGTCCCACAAATCAAAATGATGACGTCCTTTTTAATCTTCGGGAGAGTTTAGAACATTCTAAGGAGTTCTTCACTTCTTTTACTCATTTCATGTTAAGAGTCAGAGTTGATTTCTAGAGAATTTATTTGGTTTCACTCTATGAGATGAGGTTCTTGAGACTGAGCCTAGGAATCCTATCTCTATTCAAGGATGACCTAGAGGTTGTGGACAACCTCAAGATGTGTCCCCAGCTAGGCTCTAAGATAGGGGTCCTTCCCAGACCCTATTCTTTCTCCCGAGATAGAGATTCTTTTGCCACAATCAGTGGTGGGCCAGGGACCATCCCAGGATCAATTGAGATTTATTTCTTATTTAGTGCTCAGAGATTCTTTGGTTAAGCTTTTGGGGTTGGCTGGTGGTGCTCCATCTGATGATGCACAGTCTACAGACCGGAGTGGTACTGAAGCAGAGTCACAGCTTGTAGTTGTATCTCCTATAGTTGAGGTCCCTCTTACTCCAGGGTTACTCAGTCGGTAGTTGCTTAGCCACTGGTTACCCAGCCTGCTATGTCTGTAGAGGAGTAGAAGATATTGTGTAGATTTTTAAGATTGGCTCTACCGAGGTTTTTTAGTGCACCGGGCAAGGATACTTATGAGTTTCTATTTGCTTGTGAGGATAGGCTCCATAATTTGGGCATATCTGAAACTCGTGGTGTGGATTATACTACTTTTAAGTTAGAATTGAAAGCTCGACATTGGTGGAGAGGTCATCTTCATTCTAGGACTACTGGATCTTCTCCTTTGACATGAACGCAGTTCTTTGATATATTCTTTGAGAAGTACATGACTCACAGCCTTAGAGATTATTTGAGAGATCAGTTTTTGAGGTTGGAGCAGGGCTCTATGACTTTTATGGAGTATAAGGCTTATTTTCATGAGTTGGATATGCATGCTACTTCTATTCTGACTACTGAGTATGTGAGGGTTCATTGCTTTGTCCGAGGATTGAGACTTCCTCTTCGCGTGTCTATACAAAGTTTGGTTGCTGTGGGTAGGTCTTTTGTTGAGGTTTTCAATCATGCTCAGCTTATTAAGGAGATGCATCACGAGGACCAAGAGGGTGGAGATAAGAGGCTACAAAATTAGGGTAGGTTCAGTGAGAGTCGTAGTAGCGCTAATTCAAAGGCAATGATACCCAAGGTAGGTACCCTCCACGTCACTGTATTAGTATCAAGTTCAGTCTAGTAGACCCATTTAGGCCATACTTTAGATTACCAATGGAGGCTAGTCTAGCTCTAGTGATTGTCCTGGCCAGGGTCATGGTCAATTTTCTAGGGTCTGTCTTCTAGCTATTCTAGTCGTGGTGGTTATTCTTGGTCAACTGAATCTTCTAGTTCCTGTCCTCTGCCTAGGGCATGTTATGGTTATGGAGCTTTCAGTCATTTCTCATAGGAGTGCCCCAGTCGTGGAGAGATCATTCCTTCATCTCAGAGTATTCCATCAATTAGGGTAGTTCATACCTCAGTTAAAGGTGGTATGCATGGTCGAAGGGGTGGTCCCTAGGGTGCTCGTGGAGGTTCTTAAGCAGGTAGGACAGGAGGTCGTTCAGGATCCTAGCAAAGAGGCAGGGGTGGTCAGTTGTCTGTAGTACTTGCTAGACCCAAGGTTGAGTCTTCAGATGTTGTTATTATAGGTATGATTTTGGTGTGTTGTTAGTCAGCTTTGGCTTTATTTGATCCACAATCCATTTATTCTTATGTTTCTTCTTATTATGCACCATAGTTAGAGTTATCTTGGAATTTATTATTTATGCCGTTACATGTATCTACTCCCATAGGTGATTCTTTAGTGGTGGATCCGGTTTTCAGATTATGTGTCTCATGCTGATCTTATTATATTGGATATGGTAAATTTTTATGTACTTTTGTGCATGGATTGGTTATCTCACTATCATGCGATCCTGGATTGTTTTTCCAAGCCGTTAGCCACACTCGACATACCCCTGATCGTGTGGTAGGGAGTTGTAATTCATGAGCCGACGGGGATTATTTCATATATGTATGCTAAGAGGTTTATTTGAAGGGGTTGCGAATCTTCCGTTGCTTATATTCGTGATGTTAGTGTGGAGAGTCCATCGCTTGACTTTATTCCTATAGTTCATAAGCTTTCTGATGTTTTTCCTACCAATCTACCTGACTTTCCTCTCAGGCATAGTATTGTGTTTGTTATCAATCTTGAGTCGGAACCCGACCTATTTCTATGGCACCTTACCATATGGCTCATACAGAACTTAAGGAGCTAAATTATTTGCTTTAAGATCTTATTGGTAAGGGTTTCATTAGAATGAGTGTCTTTCCTTAGGTAGCTCCTGTGTTTTTTTGAAGAAGTGTTTCGGCCTGATTTATGAGTCATGATGGCACCTACTCTATCTCGCCTTTAGGTTAGCCAGACCATAACCTGAAGCTAAATACAATGGGTTAACTTGGTGGAAAATAACCAACATAAGCGAAAATCAACACCGCAACTTATAAATAAGCTTAATACTCGCAATAGATAAGGATCGTCAACATAGATACCATCCCACAACCTATTAGACACAGTACAAGAGCATCTAGTAATAATAATACAACCCAAGTATCTAGAATAGTCAATAACATCTGTCTCAAAACAAAAGACTGAACATAGAAAGATAGAGGGAAATAGGTGACTCTGACTCCAAGAGCTCACCCTATCACTAGATATCAACAAATCACGAACGTCGATTAACAGCAGCAACTAGTACTCAAATTTTCACAAAAAAGGTGCAAAAGTGTAGTATGAGTACCAAAACCACGAGTACTCTGTAGGCATCATCGACCGACTAAGATAAATCATGACATAGATATGATAAAATGCAAGATAACAAAACTAAGTCAAGGTATAGACAAACCTAAAGTAATCCATCATCACCATGCATAAAAAAATAAATAAACAAGAATAATAGCATAATGTAACATAAAGCATCAAAACAAGCAATTATAACTATGAATTGGATTCTATACGCCAATTAAAGTGAAAAATTAAATAACCCATCGGAAGACACCATAAACCTGGAAGGTACAAACAATATAGAATAACTCACCACCGTCATTTATCAACTCTTATAATATAATTGGAATTAATCCAAGTCATTCCACACTGCAACCATCGAGTGTCCAAATTCATCATTTTCCAATTATTCAACACTTATCAACTAATCATCATGTAACAACTAATTCTCATGTATCAATAAATCATCCTTCATCAACTAAACATCACTTATTAACTAATCTTCACATAGCGGCTTATCATGACTTATCATCTAGTTGTTCATTACCAATTAACCAACATTTTTCAACGATACAATATTTATCAATTAATCAACATTTGTCAACAAGCCAATATATATCAACTAACCAATATTTATCAATGAATCATTATATCACCAGAGTCTGTTCATATTATACTGTATTATAACTATTTTCTAATTTTCAACTTCACTAGATTGTCAATCTCGCACCCCAATGTCATTATATCATAATAAGTATATCATCATAGTATAATACGTACAATCGGACTCGAACTGGCATGGATATTCAACAATATCCTCATAAATGTCATCATAACCATCTTTCGGTCATATCGAGCATGTATATATATCATCATAATCATCCTCTGTCCTTACGGGGTATATATCATCATAATCATCCTCCGGATTTGATGGGTATATATCATCATAATCATCCTCCGGTCTTGCCGGGTAATAATATCGTAATCATACTCCGACCTTGCCAGGTATATATCATCATAATCATCCTAAGGCCTTGTCGGGTATATGTTTTCATAATCATCCTCCAGCCTTGTTAGGTATATATCATCATAATCATCCTAAATATGGGAAATATCATAATCAATAGAGTACTTAATAGAAAAACCATGAACATAATATGTTAACATGATCAATAATCATAATCAAAATCATGAGTGATAGTATAACCAATTGCATTATTCCTAATATAGTAAATAAGCATGATCTTTGGCATATTTAATAGCATAATCATTGATATAATCAATAAGCATTCTCTTTAGAAAAGTCCATAACATATTCACCAATATAGCCATTAAACATGACCTCTTACATAATCATTCTATACTTTCAAGCATAGGCAATAACTTATCATTAGCCTAATTAATGGCTTACCATTAACATAATAGATATCTTATCATTAGCTTGATCAATATTTAATCCATGGCATACTCTATAGCTTATTCATAGAATAATCAATGGCTTAATCACCAATATAGCCAATAGTCATGAACTCTAGCATGAACAAAAGCGTAAATTCTAATTTACCGATAAGAATATTCACTAGCGTAGTCAATAGCTCATTTGTTGGCTCAATCAATAGTATAATATATGGCATTGCCAATAAGATAATCAAGGGCTTATTCAATGGTATATTGGGTAGCCCAATCAATAACATATTCAATAGTTCATCATAAGCTTAACCAATAATTCATTTATAGCCTAATCATTAAGCATTACTGCCAACGTCATTCATCATAACCAACAAGAACCAAGGCATCTAAATATCACCAAAATAACCATCTCCCTAGATGTACACCTGTGTATCAAAGGTTCTTTAATAACTATCAAAAGTCTTGGCTTAAGTGGATGGAAGATCCCACTTCTAAATCCCCAAAATCATTTATCAAGCAACATCTACCAAGAACTAGGCTAAGGTATTTTAATCCATTATTAGATGTTGAACAAGCCATAACTAGACCTAGGATAACAATTCCTACTAATTTAGAGCAACTAAGTCAATTTCATCAAAGGAAAGACAACTTGGGTAAGTTCATCCTAAACTCAAGTAACCAAGAAAATCTCCTCATTAATAGAGTAAATAAGGTATCTCTACCCTAACAATAACCCACAAGGTCAATTTTACCTAAAATAAAAATAACTAGGCTAATTATGCCCAAAACAGTATCCAAAATAACCTAAATGATCCAACTAATCCCGAGCATTTCAATTTATCACACCAATACGTAAAACCCATCCCAAATCTAACACAATATCATAAACATACTACGAATTATCTCAATCTAATAAGTGGTAAAACCTAGCCTACCTGGATACCAACGATCCGCTAAATCACCTCTTTTCCCTTTCGAGAAGCTTCCGCGAGATGCCAAACTATCAAATTACATTCTACACATCAATATGAGAATAATAATTCCCATATAACACAATTGTTCTTTGGGTCTAAAAATCACCACAAAATCCCATGTGGGTCCCATTTATGAAAATTCACATTTTTGAAACTAACTCAATGCTCTCTAATGCTCAAGGAATCATTACCCTAAAAAATGGGTGAATTCCAGGCTAATTTGTGGCTAAAATAAAGCCCCCAGGGTTTTGGGACTTTAGAATAAGAAGTGGCAATTTCTATTATAAAGGGTGAAAGCTTACCTCAAATTGGTAGATAGTCACATTAATAAGTGTTAGACAATCTCCCAAATCCAACCACAAACACCAATTTCAAGATATCTCCCTTTTTAGGGTTTTAGTGTCAAGAAAATCGATGTAGAATGAGCAAAATCAGGATCAAATGGGGGTATTTATACCCTTACCAGGTCCTCGGGGCTCACAAACACGAACCGATGTTTACGATCGCCATACATGGAGACAGGGTAAGATGTCACTATCACAACATCCCCTTATTATGATCGTGGTCTGGCGGACTGGTCAAAGAGTTGTGTTCACGACTGGATGTATCATAATCTCGATACTTTCTACCCTGCTTAAGGAGTCGTGATTGCAGCCAAAGCCACCACGATTGCAATGCACCAGAATATTAGATACAATTTAGACTTATCTCCACCAAGCCCTCGAGATTCATCTAGAATATCGTATATGCAAACAAACTATATAGCCACACCAAATTTGACATCCCCAAATCAACGACGTAGTAAAACAAAATTTCGAGGTCATTTCGATGAAATATTGGTCGTACACCCTATTTCTAATTTCTTAACATTTTGACCAATAGGTTGAAATGAGACTAGGTGCCTCGAAACCCAAACCAAGAGTCCACCTACCCTAAAATCAATATTTTGGAGCTGCTGGAATAGTCAAAATTTGCATTCAAGGTCATTTGACTAAAGTTTTTTCCCAGTGGCCATTTGGAATTAGCAAAGAATACAAAATAGAGAATTGGTTCTAAAAAACAAACGAACTGTCCGGTAATCAAACTGTTAGTTCCATCAATTCATAAATGACTTGGGAAGCTATAGAGAATCTCTAATGACAAAAATAAGCAAAATCATGGAAAATGACCTGAAGGGTCATTCCATTATCCACTACTAAAGGAACTTTCATCTATGAAAGTTAAGGATTAAGATGTACTTGAAGTCTTGAACAGGTGAGGATACTGGGTACACATATTTCTCTAGATCTCCCATATGGCCTCTTCCACTGGGCGGTGCTTCCACTGAACCTTAATTATAGGAATCTCTCTAGTTTGCAATCAACTGACATCATTAGACAAAATAAGCATAGGCTCCTCTACGAAGGTCAATGCTCATCCAACTGGAATGATCTCAAATAACACATGAGATAGATCAGGAACATACGCCGCAACATGGAAACATGGAAAAATAGATAGACAACAACAAAATTTGAAGGTAAATCAAACTTGTAAGACACCTCACCAACTGTGCGAAGAATCTTAAAAGGTCTAATATGTCTAGGGATGCGAGTTGCCTTCCTCCCAAACCTCATCACACCCTTCATGGGAAACACACGGAGGAATAATCGATCACCAACTCCAAATATTAAGTCATAGAGTCTACGATTTGCATAGGCCTTCTACCTAGTCTGAGCATCTCTCAACCTATCCTGAATCACCTTAACTCAATACAACAATTGCTGAAGCAAATCAGTACCACAAGGTCGAATCTCAAAAGTCTTATACCATCCAATCGGAGAACAATATATCCAACCATACAAACCCTCAAAAGGTTCCATCTCAATATTCAAATGATAATTGCTATTATACACAAATTCTTCTAGGGATAAGTTCTCCTCCAATTGGCCTCCAAAATCTATAAAATAGGCTCGGAGCATATACTCAAGCACTTGAATAGTTTGCTTGGACTGGTCATTAATCTTCGAATGAAAGGCTATACTGAGATCCACCTGAGTATCCAACCCCTCCTGAAAAGCTCTCCAAAAGCTATAAGTCAACACAGAACCCCAGTTTGAAATATTAGATATGGGCACACCATAAAAATGGACTATCTCATGCACACAGATATGGGCTAACCTCTCAGCATCTAAGGACATCTAAATAAGAAGGAAATGTGCTGACTTGGTCAAATGATCCACGATGAACCATATACCATTGGAACCATGGGAAGTATAAGGAAATCTAGTAATAAAATCCATGGTAATCAGCTCCCATTTCAACTCGAGAATGGGCAATCTCTGAATTAAACCACTTTGTCACTGATGCTCAGCATTTACCTGCTGACAACAAAGAAAATGAGCTACAAGGTCTTCTACATCTCTCTTCATGCCACTCCACCAATAATGCTATCTCAAATCTCTATATATCTTAGTTGTTCTTGGATGAATAAAATACTTAGAGCTGTGAGCCTCATGAAGAATCAACTAAATTAAGTCATTAATTCTCAAAACATAAATCTAGCTATCAAATCTCAAAACACCCATGGAATCTATGGCATTCCTCTCAGACTCATCACTCAACACCTGATCATGAAGGAAGCAAAGATTACTATATCCTCAAACCGATGATCTCAAATCTTCTCAAAAAATAAAGACCTTACCTCAACACTGGCAAGAATCCTTTTAGGATCTGAAATATCAAGTTTGATAGTGACTAAATATCCCACGCCAATGACCTCTGAGAAACTGAAATACAAGCCAAGTTACCCATACTCACTACCTTTCGACTCAAGGCATCTACTACCACATTCAACTTACCTAGATGACACAAGATAGATATATCATAATCCTTAAGCAACTCCATCCATTTACGCTATCTAGTATTAATCTCTCTCTGGGTCATAAAATACTGAGACTATGATGATTGGTGAAAATTTCACAATGCATACCATAGATATAATGCCTCCAAATATTAAGAGAGAAAAATATCATAGCCAACTCCAAATCATGAGTGAGGTAGTTGCGCTTGTGAACCTTAAGCTATCTCAAAGAGTAAGTAATAAAATGACCCTCTTGCATCAATACACAACATAGAATAACAACAGAAGCATCACAAAACATGATGAATCCCTCACCCTAAATAAAAAGAGCTTAAATAGGAACTGAAGTAAGAAAATCTTTGAGAATCTGGTCATAGGTACTAAAATAATAGCAAAACCCTCAATGAATTATCTATAGTAATCGGCTAAACCAATAAATCTATGAACCTACGTTGGGTCATAGGTCTATCCTAATCACGAACTGCATTAATCTTAGTTGGGTCTACCATAATACTATCCTTAGATACCACATGTCCAAGGAATATCACCGACTCAAGCCAAAACTCACATTTAGAGAACTTGGAAGAAAACACATAATCTCTCAAAGTCTGGAGCGCGATACTTAAATACTGCACATGCTCCTCTCTTCTCCTTGAATACACAGGGATGTCATAGATCAATACAATCATAAAGGAATCCAAATAAGACCTGAAAACACAGTTCATCATATTCATAAATGTGATTGGGGAATTAGTCAAGCTAAAAGACATCACAAGGAACTCATAATGACCATAACGGGTCTTAAAAACTATCTTTAGGATATCCTTAGCCCAAATCCTTAACTGATGGTAACCAAATCACAAATGAATCTTAGAAAACACTACTACACCTTGAAGGTGGTTGAACAAATCATCAATGCAATGCATAGGATAATGGTTCTTCACCGGCACCTTGTTAAGTTGCCTATAATCAATACACATATACATGGAGCCATCCTTCTTATTCACAAATAACACAGGAGCTCCCTAGGGAGAAACACTCAGTCTAATAAAACCCTTAATAAAAAGATCTTAAAGCTGAAATTAAACTTCTTAAGCTTAGCAGGAACCATATGGTAAGGTGCAACAGAAATAGGTCGAGTACCAGACTCAAGATTAATAGAAAACTCAATCTCACGGGCAAGGGGACACTAAGTAGGTCGGTAGGGAACACATCAGGAAACTCACAAACAATAGGAATAATGTCAAGCAACGAACTCTCTGTACTAGTATCATAAATATTAGCAATATAAGACTCAAAACACCTTAAAATAAGCATCCTAGCATGAAGATAAGAAATAATCCCCGTAGGCTTGCGGCTAACTGCACCCTACCACATAACTGGAGGTATATAGGGCATGACTAAGGTAATGGTTATGGAAAAATAGACCATAACTGCATGATAGTGGGATAACCAGTCCATGCCCAAAATTATATCAAAGTTCACCATATCCAGAACAATAATGTCAACATGAGAATTAATAGCTCTACCAGTCATAACACATGATCTAAAAAACTGATCCACTACTAAAGAATCACCCACAGAAATAGATACACGTAATGTCATGGATAATAAATCTTATGATAACTATAACCATAGAGAATAGTAAGTAGATACATAAAAATAAGTGGATCCAAGATCAAATAAAGCAAGGGCTGACTGATGGCACACTAAAATCATACCTATAATAACAGTATCCAAGGACTTAGCCTCGGGTCTAGCAGGTATTACATATAACTGACCACTCTTTTGTAATGCCTCAAAATCTAATCCTGAGACGTCACACGGTGCTCAAGACTATAAGTAGCCTTATTCTAACCCTTTCTTCCTTCTACTAGATATAAATATCATAATCAAGGTAATATAGACATGAAAGTCATACTGAATGCAGAAACTATCTGAAATAACTAAAATTAATCTAAACATAATGTTTGAAACATCAATACTGAATAAGTTGAATCACAACTAGTAGTCTGACAAGCCTCTACTACTAACATCTAGAGAGTCACTGGGACAAACCCCCAGCTAACTCAAATTATTTGAAAAGGATACTAAATCATGTAAATTGATAAGTTGCAAAATCTGAGTGAATAAGTCCCCAAACTATGAGGACTCACCAACTGTAGGATGTAGATGAAGATGCCCAGACTACTCACGCTACTAATACTGAGCACCTTAACCTACATTATAAGACAATATTGCACATAGACATATATGTGGATAAGTACTTTGAGGATGTACTGAGTATATGGGGGTGAAATGCATAAGTAAAACATCATCTCATCATCATAATTTATAAAACAATGCATGCTAAATGTAAATGACTCACATAAGATGGAATATCTAAAATACTGAAATCATGGATAATAAATCAATCATACTTTATAAATCTAGTGAGTCATAACATTTAGTTCTGAAAGCTATACTCGTATTCTGTTTGTAAATCATATTGTCTAAGTGTAGAAAGAGCTCACTTCTGAAATCTGAAATCTAAAAGCCAAAGTTTGTAACTGTTGTCTTTCTATAAATCATAATTTGAGTAAACTTTGTGAGCCTTTATAAGAGTTTATTATGAAACCAGTTATGCATTTATCTGAATCAATTTGTAAATGGAGATATTTTTCTTTTTGTAATCTGTAATAAATCTATAAAGTGGATTCCAAAACTTATATGAGGATAAAAAAATCAAAACTTTATTGTAAATATGATATAATTAGCTCATAAGATGCTTAAAGCATCATCTTTCTCAAAATATCAACATATAAACTTGGGGCTTAGTAACCCATGTATCAAACTCATGTCAAAACATCATAATAATCATGCTTGATAATGAAAACAATGATAATTCATCTCAAAATCTATAATTTACTGCAATAGGCATGAAAATATGAAAATAGACATGTAATTTATCTTTAAAATATCTCAGAAACTCATAACTTTGCAAAGAGAAATAATGGGTATGAACCCTAAATCAAAACTCATGTAATATCATTCAAAATCATATGAATTTAACATTTAATTTTCCACACAATGGGAAGTATAAATCTGGAAAGTTCCATACGAAATAAATATTCTTTATTTTGGAAGCTATTTCTTGACATTCTAGGAATGAATTTAAGCTGGGAAAAGTGTGGGGTATTACAGCTTTCCACTTGGTTGGGCTCCTGACCTACCTTCTATCCTGCTTTTCTCAGAACCTTCTCGAGTACCCTAGAAACTACCCTTATGACCCTGAGAACAACCTCTAACTAAGGAATAAACTACCCTAATAGGAGAAATATTTTGAGTTGAGCCAACAATCATCCCACATCTAGAGAAATCTCACAAATAGTGACCCTGTACTCCACAACTATAATATGTCACCTGAGCTAAACTACAACTAATAGATTCAGCTAACTCGGAATAACCATCTTGTCAAGAATGACCAGAAGATGTACCTCTCGATGACTGACCATGGCGATTACTAGCACTAGACTGACCTCCATCAGTAATCTGAAGTGGTGCCTATATCATGATAAGTAATCAATTTGACAACTTACTAGCATCTTTTAAGCCTAAATTATCATGTTTTTTTATTAATTTGTTGTAATTTCTTACTTAATGCTCATTAGTGTAGGTAAAAGAGGAAATGGAAAGATGAGCAAGGAAACTTGATAAAATTGAGCTAAGGAAAATGTAAAAGAGAATAAATGTGAAAGAAAAGAGCCAAATGCTAGAAATTAGGCCCAGGAATCGACCCTTAGTTACCGTGATCGTGGCCTGAGGGTCGTGATATTGATCAACAATCAAGTTAACCAATGTAAATCATGAGATGATCACCACAATCATGTTATCATGATAGCAGTTAAGAGATGGCGATCGTTGTAGGGTGAAAAAAGTCCAGGGGCAAAATTGTAATGTGCTTAAAGAGACCCAAGAAAAGGTGGAATTTTTATAATATTTAGAAAATGTGGAATTAGGGCTTAAATAGGGGTTTTTAGATCATTTTCACCATCTTTTATCCTATCTTTCATCTTCACTTTTAAGCTTATCACTTGGAGCTTGGAGCAAAATTTTTTTACTAATCATAAGCTAATAAGACATTAGAGTAACTCAGAAGTGAAGTATTGGCAAATTCCATTGAAGATTTATTAGAATTTAAAGTTTGGATTGACATTATCCTTATCTTTCATGAATCACTTAGATAAAGATTTTGATATATTTTTGTTTATTATCTTTATGAGTTGCTAGTTCTTCCTCTTGGGGTTATGCTTGGATAGATTGTGATTTATGCATGGGTGTTATTTTTGTATCTACCCAATTAGCTATTTGTTATGGGTTTTGCTATTACTCTATAGTTGAAATGAGATTTGTTGGTGAAAACCCCAAATTGAATGAAATTTGTAGGTGAAACCCACAAATTAATTTGGATCCCCATATCATCCTTGAAAAAGGGATGTGGGTGATGAGTAATTTTGAACAACTATTTGATACTAATTATTTCCTTAGCATTATCTTAGAAATAAGGATGTTATGTGATTTAGCAAGCTTGATGGGCATTACCTAGAGGTGGGGATGCTAAGTTGAGGTTTTGGATTGGTAAGTTTGGCAAGCTCATGAGGTATTCGAAAGAATCCATGAGCGAAATTTAGTGTTTTGTTGAAAGACTTACGCTAATACTTTAAATCCAACCTACCCACGACTCCTAGATAAATTTGGACAAATTCTCAATTACCCATGTATGAATTCACACATAGAATGACATAATCCCAAGATCATTTTCTAATTGATTACACTCTAGCTATTCTTCACCTCGAGTTAGTATTCTAGTAGTCCAAAAATTGTTATATCTTTGAAAATATTCAAAATCCCCAAAATAATTGTATCCTTGATTTGAATTTAGAAAGTTGCTTTATTCTGATCTTACTCGATCACCATTCACATTGTTCCTCATGGATTTTACCCCAACTCAAGTTGGGTGATAATATTAACAATGATCATCCTACACAAAAACAATGGTATAGGTGAGCATGATTAAAATGGCGCCGTTGTCGGAGAACAATTTGGCGTATTGAGTTAGTTTGGACTTTTAGCTTACTTTCTTTGATTCAAACTTGTGAATATTTGATTGTGATTTTCTTTTGTTTCTTGTGTTACATAGATTTTCATTTTTGTTTACTTGTCACTACGGCATCTTGAAATGAATATGAATTTGGTTGTTGCAAATTTTATCTTGATGATCCATGTCCATATTATGGTGGACCCCACTTTTGGAATATTTTTAAATAAGCTCCTCGGAAAGAGGTGTGTGCGCCATCTCGATTCTATTGGGAGTACTATTATTTTTTATTTGGTGGTCGAGATGGACATTGGAGTGATTGTTCAAATGCCCCCTCACCTAGTTATGCTAACAAAAATAGTAGTTATTTTTATGAGTTTGATAGGTCTCTTGATGTGATAAAGGAAGAACAATGTGCCAGATACAATGCTATTTAAGTAATTCTTCTAAACATCTTGGATCAAGTGACTACAATGGGGGAGAACATGCATCTCTTGCATCAATCCATGGTGGCATTTGAAAGAAAAGTGAAAATAAAGAAGTGGCTGAGGAGGCCGATATTTCAAGTACCATGAATATGTCCAATCTTTAAAATAAGGTTTATAAGGAAAAATATCAAGCCATGTGGTTGATGGTGAGCTTGATGTTGAAGAATTCTTGGTGATTTGTCAGCCAACCAAACCAAAAATAATGAAGGATGCCAAAATTGAAGAAATGTTACTAGAATTAAACGAAAAAGCCAAGCAAATCCTCTGTGAAGGCTCTAGTTTATTTTGGGGTGAGAATTCCAAGAATAATACGACCCAGGAATCTGGAAGACAACCTTATTCCAACCACTTTCAACATTATTCTTTGTGGATGTGATGAAAGTCAAATCACCCTAGCAAATGACCAATTTTAGAGATGAGGTACAAAACCATTATATTTTAGAGTTTGTCATTCCAAAATGGAAAAATGACGTCCCTCACTTGAAGGCCAAAAAGTTCAAAATATGATATTTAACTAGTTGTCTCTTGATATTCTTCCCGGTACCCAATGAGCCTATTCATAAGTTTGATGTCAAGTTGGGTAAAAGATTCAAGACTTCAAAGTGAAGAGATAGAATATGTATCATTGTGCCTTTACCTTTTCCCAAAGTATCTCAAAGATATATGAATCAAAAGTTGGGTCGAAGATTTAAATCTTCTAAGATGAGAAATAAATGATAGTCAAAAGATGTCTTGATGCGACTTTAACTAAAGAGATTCTTAGGAGGCACCCTAAGGAATTTTTCTTGATGTTTTCTAATGTTTTTTATTCAATTTTCAGCTTATTTTTGGGTGTTTGTAGGTGATAGCATAAGTTGAAAAGGGTATATGAAGAATGAAATCTTGGATAAGTCTATTAGACTTTTATTTTATCATTTTCCTCTCTTAAACAAGCTCACAAGGTATGACCCTTAGTTAAAGTTTCATTAAAGTATGAATAGTGACCACATTCCATGGTTTCTTTTGGTTTGAATTTACTTTATTTGAGCTTAATTTTGTTGAATGTGGTTGTTGGGATGAAAAGTTTTGAATGAGCGACTTATTTCAAATGGTCAATTGCAATAATTCTTGCTTCCATACTCTGGTGTACACTATGTGTTCGACGAAATACCCACTTGTAGTTTGTTAGCTTAATTGAATGGTGGATGATCTAATTGGGTTAGTTTGATTACAAATGGTGTCTTTGGTGATGAATTAGTGCATTAAGCTTGCTCACATGTGTTGTTATTCTATTTTTCAAGATCTTACCTTTCATTCACACCACATGTTTGTTAAAATGCTGATAAGAGAGAAACACCTTATGTGCTTGTAAAGGTTAATGTGAACTTTCTTGGGGCATTCTATGATCATTTTTGGAGAACAGTTTTGAGTTTAATTGGTATTAAATATTGGATAATCAGTGGTTTTTTGTTGAAATTATTTATGAATGTTGTGTCCATGGTTTGATTGACTAATGTGCTTATCATAGCATCCCTGAGTGATGTCTGATTAACCTGAGAGACATGAATTCTTGCCTTGCCTTACGATAGATTGGGTTACACCATTATTAAGGTTATATGGTCGTTTGTGTTTCTATTGGTGCCATGAGTATTTTATGAGCTAAATCGATGATATGTGAAGTTGTGTTGAAATAATCCCATGAAGTGTAATGATAGTAGTTCCTTACATTCACCTAAGTTTTTCTTTAATTATTTAGGAAGAGGCAAAAGTTCAAAAATACTTTTAAAATGTCATTGACAAGAAATGAAATAAGTTTTTAAAAAAACAAATATATATATATATATTGTTTTTGAAAAGATCAAGGGTGTTTTTGATCTTTCTTTTGATTGAGACCATTAAATTCTATTTTTGGCTCTTTGGTTACAAGGATGAGTCTTTGACTCAGAGTAATAAAGCACAACTTGCTCAAATTCGTGGAAGGGCTAAATTTTTGCTCAATGAGTATGATGCCATGTGTGGTGAGATTTTTTAAATAATTCTTGTACATATGAGTATCATACAACTTTCCCCGAGTGTGTTCAAAGAAAAATTCTAGGAAAACTTGGTTTGGAGGATGAATCGAGGCCATTTTTGACCCATCACAAAGCCAAATTCCCATATTAACATTGTTCCCTAGTTAACCCATTTTATGCCTTTTACCCATCTTTCATTCTTATTGTAAAGATAAGCATGCTATAACACCTAAACCATTTTGAAAATCTCTCTTTTGGAACTTAACCTCCTTTGATGCATCACATGAGACTAAGCAATGAAATATAGGCGAAAGCCTAAGTTTTGGGGGTTTGTGTAGTTGGGAGAATAATGTAAGGCTAGTTCAAACTCCAGGTTTTAGGGGATGAATGTGATGTGTCAAGATGAGCCAAGAAAGGTGTATGTAAGGTTTCCAAATCATGTGTTTAAGAGACAAGAGACATACTGAATAGTATAGTTATATAGCCTAACCTATAGAATGTAAAGCAAAATGAGACTAATGGGGGGGGGGGGCTAAGAAGAGCTTGAAGTTAGAAAGTCCCTTGAAAAAGTCAAATATATAAAGAAATAAAAATGGTGGATTTAAATTGTTTGGTAAATACTAATCAAAAAATTTGTGAAATATGGGAAATGATTTAAAGGAGAATAAGGTGAATAATTTGAAACTTTTAGGGTAGAAGAGGTTGAGCGAATGCATTAAAGAAGGTCTCTTAGTCACTTGATCAATATGTATTCCTCCCCACATCTTAAACCTTTATCTAGACCCGCGAGACCTTGATCTTTCCAAAGAAAGTAAGTCTACATTAGTGGCAAAAAACACAAAGGACAAGCCTATGGTTCTACTCGTTATGCTTGAATTTCTTTGCGAGAGTGAGTGTGAATTCTTTCATTATTTGAGATCTATTAGAAATTTCAATGTCTTGTGTGTGAGGAGATAACTCTTGCATATGAGCTACATCGATACTTTGCGATAGAGGGTAAATTCTTACTCTCGGTTTGGGTAAATGGGTGAAGTAAGTTGCATTGTGAAGATTGAGACAATCTTTGAAGAGTTTGTGTCTCCTCTTCCCATGCTTTGTTGATTTGGATGGTTCATTTGATATAAATTTTCACCCTTGCTTTATAAATATGTGCTTATTGAAAATTTTTGGTTTACTTGTTGCCATGACATGTTTGGAAAGTTCTTTGTTAGCTTATTCCTTTAGTATAGCTTCTCCTTGGATTGTATTGAGTTAAAAACCATATCTTATTGAATTATACTCGTTTTCTTGAGGAAAAAAATAGTTTAAGTTTGGGGGTGTTGATAAGTTGTCAATTTGACAACTTTCTAGCATCTTTTAAGCCTAAATTATCATGCTTTTCCATTTATTTATTGTTAATTTCGTATTTAATGCCCATTGATGTAGGTAAAGGTTTAAATGGGAAGATTATCAAGGAAACTTGATAAAAATGAGCTGAGGAAAAGGTAAAAGAGAAGAAATGTGAAGGAAAAGAGCCAAATGCAAGAAATCAGGTTCAAGAATTGACCCTCAGTTACTGCGATCGTGGCCTGAGGGTTGCGATCGTGATCAGTAGTCAAGTCAACCAATGGTAATCATGAGAAAAACACCACGATCGCGGTATCACGATAACAGTTAAGAGATGGTGAACACGATAGGGATGAAAAAGTTCAGGGGAAAAATTGTAATGTGCTTACAGAGACCAAGAGTAAGGTGACATTTTTGTAATATTTAGCAAATGTGGAATTGGGCCTTAAATAGGGTTTTTAGCTTATTTTCACCATCTTTTATCCTATGTTTCATCTTCAATTTTTAGCTTATTACTTAGAGCTTAGAGAAAAATTTTGTACTAATCTTGAGCTACGAAGACATTTGAGTGACTCCGAAGTGAAGAACTGGCAAATTTCATTGACGATTTATTGAAATTTAAAGTGTGGATTGACATTCTCCTTATCTTTCATGAATTACTTTGATGGAGATTTTGGTATATTTTTGTTTATTATCTTTATAAGTTGTTAATTCTTTCACTTGGGGTTATGTTTAGATAGATTGTGATTTATGCATGGGTGTTATTTATGTATCTACCTAATTAGCTATTTGTTGTGGGTTTTGCTATTACTCAATAGTTGAAATGATATTTATGGATGAAAACCCCAAATTGAATAAGATTTGTGGGTGAAACTCACAAATTGACTTGTATCCCCATATCATCCTTGAAAGAGGGATATGGGTGATGAATAATTTTGAACAACTATTTAATACTAGTTATTTTCTTAGCATTATCTTAGAAATAAAGATGTTATGTTATGTAGCTAGCTTGATGGGTATCATCCTAGAAGTAGGGATGCTAAGTTGAGGTTTTGGATTTGTAAGTTTTACATGCTCATGAGGAATTCGAAAGAATCCATGAGCATAATTTAGTGTTTTGTTGAAAGACTAGTGCTAATACTTTAAATCTAGCCTACCCAAGACTCCTAACTAAATTTGGATAAATTCTCATTTACCCATGTATGAATTCAAACCTAGAATGGCATAACCCCAAGATCCGTTCCTGATTGATTATACTCTAATTATTCTTAGCCTCGAGTTAGTATTCTGGAGGCCCAAAAATTTTTATATCTTTGAAAACGTTTAAAATCCCCAAAATACTTGTATCCTTGATTTGAATTTAGCAAGTAACTTTATTTTGAACTTACTCGATCAACATTCACATTGTTCTTTGTGGATTCGACCCCAACTCAAGTTGGGTTATTATATTGACAATTATCGTCCAATACCAAAATAATGATATAGGTGAGCGTGATCAAACAGGTCGACTTGGTTGACTTTGAGACTGATAGGATGGATGCAGAGGATATCTACTATGAAAAGGGCCACCTATAAACCAGGAATCACTATGGATCCCATTAAAATAGCCCTAATGTCTAGGCCTCTTTTCACTGCCCCAATGTTCTCTTGATGCCTCTCATCCATAAGCTAATCCTGATCAGAAACCTCAGCAAAAGACCTACCCACAACAACCTAACTCTAACTAGACATACGAAGGGGAAGTCTCAACCCCATGACAAAGAAACAAACTCTCTCATACTTAGTATCCAGAATAGAAGTCGCATGCCTATACAACACATTAAAATGAGACTCATACTTCACAACAGTCATGGAGCCTAAGGCTACGAGGTATATACTTATCCAAGAACATCTTGGAGAACTAAGCCCATGTAAAATAAAAAGATCCAACTGGTCTAAAATCCATTTAACATCCACCAATGTCGAGCATCCACGTATAACTGAAATATGGTATAATCTACACCACGAGTGTCAACTAGGCCCAAATACGGAGCCTATCCTCACAAGCAATCAGAAACTCATATGCATCCTCGCCCGGAGAACCGAAAAACCTAGGTGAAGCAAATCTAACAAATCTACCCAACATTTTATTCTCCTAGATAGATATAGAAGGATGGATAACCACTGGCTAAGCAACTACCAGCTGAGCAACTACCGACACAGGAGGAACTACAACTCAGGGAGCCACAGCTATAAGCTACACCCCCGTCTTCATAACATTCTGATCCATAGACTGTGCAACATCATATGACACTCCACCAACTAATCCCAAAAGATGAACTAAAGAATTCTTGAGCACTAAAGAATAAATAAACCTCGGTGAAGCCTAGGCTGGTCCCTAACCCACCGCTTGCTGAGATGGAAAAATCTTTGGATAGGGAGAAGGAATAGGGTCTTTTAAAGGGACCCTATCATGGCCCCTAGTAGGGGACACATCTTGTTGTTATCCACGCCCTCTGGGTCATCCACGAATAAGAGAATGATCCCTAGGCTAGGTCTCAAAACCCTCGTTGTATGTAGCGATAACACATGTCCTATCCATCTACAAAATAGTAAAATCAAAGGGATGTTGCATATATAACTAGGATTCTTAGCACGAAATTAGTTAAAGAAGCAAAGAAATCCTAAGAATGTCCCATAGCCTCCCTAAGATAGGAAATGGATGTCACCATTCTGATCTGCAGGACTTTACTAGACATTTGCTTTTGTACCAACAATATCGGTGTAGCCTAGGCTCTGATACCAATTTGTCATGACTTGATTTATGAGTCATGACGACATTTCCTCTATCCTACCAGTAGGTAATCCAAATCATAAACCAAGCTAAACACAATGGGTTAACTTGGTGGATAATTTCCAACATAGGCAAAAAACAACAACACAACTTATAAATAAAATTAATACTCAAAATAGATTAATATAGTCAACATAGATAACATCCCATGACCTGGTAGATCCAGTACAAGAGTATCTAGTGATAATAATACAACCCAAGTATCTAGAATAATCATAGCATTTATCCTAAAACAAAAGACTGAACATAGAAAGATAGAGAAAAATAGGCGACTCCACCTCTAATAGCTCACCCTATCTCTGGATATCAACATAGCATGAACATCAATTAATGGTGAAAACTAGTACTATGATCTACACCAAAAAGGTATAGAAGTGTAGTATGAGTACCAAAACATCGAGTACTCAATAGGCATCATCGACTGACTAAGCTAAATCATGATATAGATAATGATAAAATACAAGATAACATAACTAAGTCAATGTATAGACAAACCTAAAGTAACTCCAACATTGTTGTGCATAAACAAGTAAATAAACCAGAATAACAACATAACATAACATAAAGCATCAACACAAGCAACCATAACTACAAAATGGCTCCCATACACCAATTAGTGTGGAAACGTAAATAACACATAGAAAGCCCCCATAATCCTGAAAGGTACAAAAAATATAGAATAACCCACCACCGTTATTTATCCACTCTCATAATACAATTTTAATTCATCCAAGTCATGCCACACTATAACCATCGAGTGTGCATATTCATTATTTTCCAATTAATCAACACTTATCAACTAATCATAATATAACAACTAATTCTCATGTATCAATAAATCATCCTTCATCAACTAAACATCACTTATTAACTAATATTCATATATCAGTCACTCATTATTTATCATTTAGTCGTTATTTACTAATTAACCAACATTTATCAACTAGCCAGTATTTATCAATTAGCCAACATTTGTCAACTATCCAATATTTATCAACTAACCAATATTTATCAACTAATCATTATATCACTAGAGTTTATTCATATCATACTATATTATAACTATTTTCTCATTTTTAACTTAGCTAGATTGTCAATATCACACTCTAATGTCATCATATCATAATAAGTATATCATCATAGTATAATGCGTATAGCCAGACTCGAACCGACATGGGCATTCAACAATTTCCTCATAAATGTCATCATAATCATCTTTCAATCTTGTCGAGAATGTATATATCATCATAATCATCCTTTGGCCTTGCCCAGTATATATCATCATAATCATCCTCTGGCCTTGTTCGGTCTATATCATCATAATTTTTCTCCAACCTTATTGGGTATATATCATTATAATTATCCTCCGGACTTGCTGGGTATATGTCATCATAATCATTCTCTAACCTTGTTAGGTATATATCATCATAATCATCCTCTAAACTTACCGAGTATATATCACCATAATCATCCTTAATATGGGTAATAGCATAATCAATAGAGTACTTAATAGCATAACCATGAACATAATATGTTAACATGATTAATAATCATAATTAAAGTTGTGAATGCTAACATAACTATTATCATGATTTCTGTTATAGTACATAAGCATGATATTTTGCATAATCAATAGCATAATCGTTAATCTAATTAATAAGCATGCTCTTTAGTAAAGTTCACAATGTATTCACCAATAGAGTAATTAAACAACCTCTAACACAATCAATATGTACTATCAAGCATAGGCAATAACTTATCATTAGCCTAATTAATGGATTACCATTACCATAATAGATTTCTTATCATTATCATGGTCAATATTTAATCAATGGCATACTAAATAGCTTATTCATAGTATAGTCATTGGCTTAATCACTAATATAGTCAATAGGCATGACCTCTAGCATTAACAAAAGCATAAATGCTAATGTATCGATGAGCATAATCACTAGCATAGTTAATAGATCATTTTTTAGTTCAATCAATTGCATAATTTATGGCTTATCTAATATGATAATCAAGGGCTAATTTAATAGTATATTCGGTAGCCTAATCAACAGCAAAATCAATAGCACATCAATAGCTTATCATAGGCTTAACCAATAATTTATTTATATTCTAACCATTAAGAATTACTCCCAATGTCATTCATCATAACTAATAAGTACCAAGTCTTTTAAATATCACTGAAATAACCATCTCCCTAGATATACACAAGTGTATCAAAAGGTCTTTAATAACTATCACAAGTCTTTGCCTAGGTGGGTTGAAGTGCCTATTTCTAAATCTACGAAATCATTTATTAATAAATATCTACCTTGAACTAGGATAAGGTATCTAAATCCACTATTAAATACTGAATAAGCCATTACTAGTCCTAGGATAGCAATTCCTCCAAGCAACTAAGTAAATTTCATCTAAGGTAAGGCAACTTGGGTTAAATTTATCCTAAACTCAAATAACCAAGAAAATCTACCCACTAATATATTAATTAAGGTATATACACCCTAAGAAGAGCCTACAAGGTCAATTTCACCTAAAATAAAAACAACTTGGCTAATTATGCCCAAAATAGTATCAAAAATATCCTAAATGATCCAACTAATGCTGAGCATTTCAATCTATCTCACCAACACATAAAATCCATCTATAATCTAAAAAAATATCATAAACATACTATGAATTAGATAAATATAAAAAGAGGTAAAACCTAGCCTATATGGACGTTGAAGAAAGCTCAGCGATTTGCTAAATCACCGGTTTTCCCTTCTGAGAAGCTTTCACAAGATGCCAAATAATAAATTTCACGTTCTACACATAAATATTATAATAGTAATACCCATATTTTACTATTTTGCTTTGGGTCCAAAAATAACCCAAAATCCCATATGGGTCTCATTCAAGGAAAACTGTATTTCCAAAACCAACCCAACACTCTTTCATGCTCAAGGATTGTGCTACAGACTTTGAGATATAATTTTCTTTTTGCCAAGTTCTCTAAGTGTGAGTTTTGGCTTGAGTCGGTGATATTCTTTGGGTATGTGGCATCTAAGTATGGACTTATGTTAGACCCGAAGAAGATTGAGGCTATTCATGATTGAGAAACGCCTACATCTCCAACTAAGGTTCATAGCTTTATTGGCTTGGCTGGTTATTATAGATGATTTGTTGAGGGTTCTTCCACTATTTTAGCACCTATGACCAGATTGACTTTAAAGGAGGTTCCTTTCTGATGGTCTGAGGAGCGTGAGTCAATATTTGGAAGCTTAAGGAGTATCTTACTTTAGCTCCTATTTTGTCTCTTCTTATAGAAAGCGAGGGATTCACCGCATATTGTGATGTTATTTGTGTTATTTTGGATTATACACTGATTTAGTAGGGTCGTGTTATTTCTTATGCTTTGAGGTAGCTAAATATGCACACGTGTATCTACCCCACTCATAATTTGTAGTCGATGACAGTGGGTTTTATGCTTAAGATTTTGGAGGCATCATTTTTATGGTGTGTATTACCAGATTTTCATAGATCATCACAGTCTTAAACATCTTATGACCCAGAGAGAGCTTAATATTAGGTAGTGTAGATGGATGGAGTTGCTTAAGGATTATGATATGTCTATCTTGTATCATCTAACCAAGGAGAATGTGCTAGTGAGTGCCTTGAGCTAAAATACAATGTGTGGGGGTATCTTAGCTCGTATTTCAATTTCTCAAAGGCCATTGGCACGGGATATTCTGAACTTAGATAACCTGTTGATTGTACAACTTTATATTTCTGACCTTAGGAGGATTCGTACTAGTATTACGATGTGGTCCTCGCTATTTTGAGTAGATTCAGGATTGCCAATTTGAGTATAAAAGGATTTGCATCATCTATGGTCATGTGTTGAATGGTGAGTCTAAGAAAGATATCATAGATGTCGAGGGTATCTAGAGACTTGATAGTCGAATTTGTGTTTCGAGGATCAATGACTTGATTCAGTCAATTTTGCATGATGCTTATAGCTCTAGGTATTCTATTCACCTGGGTATAACTAAGATGTATTGAGATTTGAGATAGAATTATTGGTTGAGTGGTATTAAGAGAGATATGGCAAACTTTATAGCTCGTTGCCTATGTTATCAGCAGATGAAGGTCAAGCATCAGTGACCTGGTTGTTTGATTAAGAGATTGCCCATTCCCAAGTGGAAATAGGATCGGATTACCATGGAGTTTGTTAGTGAGTTTCCTCATACTTCCCATGGTTCCAATGGTATTTTGGTCATTGTGGAATGGTTGGCCAAGTTGGCATATTTCATTCCTATTAAAATGTCCTTAGTATCGAGAGGTTGGCTCGTATCTATGTTAGTGAGTTGGGTACTCTGGTGGATCTTAGTATAGCATTTCATCTTCAGACTAATGGCATGTCGGAGTAAACTATTTAGTCTCTTAAGGTTATGCTCTAAGACTATGTTATGTATTTTAGAGGTTAGTGGGAGCAAAACTTAGCCTTAGCAGAGTTCTCATATAATAATAGTTAACATTCAGATATTTAGATGGCGCCCTTTGAGGCATTATGTGATTGGCAATTTTATTCCCTGATTGAATGGTTTAAGACTTTCGATATTAAACCCTAAGGTACTGACTTGCTTTAGAAGTTATTGGATAGATTCAGGATGATTCAAGATAGGTTGAAGGTAGCTTAGTGTAGGCAGAGAGTTATATAGATTGTAGACTTTATGCCTTGAGATTTGGAGTTGGTGATTGGGTATTCCTCTGTGTATCTCCCATGAAGGGTATGATGAGGTTTGGGAGTGAATGGAAGCTTAACCCCTATTGGACCCTTTGAGATTATTCATACCGTTGGTAAGGTGACTTATGAGTTAGCCTTACCCCCATATTTTGCTGCTGTTCATTTGATTTTCCATATTTCTATGTTGTAACGATACATTTCTAATCCATCTCATGTGCTTATATGGTACTTGGTCCAGTTGGATGAGCGGTTGACCTTCGTGGAGGATCCTATGCTTATTTTGGTTAGTGATGTCAAGCGGTCTTGGACTAAAGAGATTCTAGTAGTAAAGGTTTAGTGGAGGAACAACCAAGTAAAGAGGCCACTTGGGAGATCGAAAGCGAGATACTGACCCTGCATCCTCACCTGTTCAAGGCTTCAGGTACATTCTAACCCTTTACTTTTGCGAATGAAAGTTGTTTTAATAGTGGATATTGTAATGACCCTTTAGGTCATTTTCTTTATTTCTGCTCGTTTTTGCAATTTAGAGCTTTCCTATAACCACCCAAAGTCATTTATGACTTGCTAGAACTGGAAGTTCAGTCAGCTGTTTATTTGATTTTTAGAGTCAATTTTCTATTTTGAAGCCTTCTGATGTTGCTCAAACTACACCTCCAATTGAAGGATAAAACAGACGCTATGAAAATTTAGTAACCCAACTAGGTTGGGGTCGATCCCATAAGGAATACGTCAGAAATCCTTCTCGAACATGTTAAAATCACCAGCCAGTACTGAAATTAGATGCTTGAGGTTGTAATCAATTTAGGATGAACACTAAGATTACGTTCCCCCTGGTTTCTAACTCCATAGATTTACTGTGCACTATCGAACTATTTTAATACCTTGAATATAGAATCTGACAAGTTATGTATCACCAACCGCCCCTCGGCATACTTTGGTGAATTCACTCATCTCCTCTCTGTCTCAAAGTTTCTCCTTACTAACCCTTGGCTTGGACCCCAATTTAACTATCTCCTCTTGGTCTCAATTTTATTAGATGAAAGTTAATCATCTTAAGTAGATAATACAGGTAAGTTTATTTTGGCAATTAACCCCAAATCACTATTGTGGTCTTCTTTTCTCAATCTCTACCACCCTCTTAGTTTTATAGTGAATACAGGTGGGATCCTAATGTTGCCACCACTAAGAAATCAATTAAACTAAAGGAAACCACAATACATGCAAGAATCTTCATCTATAATGACTTGACACTTCCTCTACTTCATTAATCCACTAGGGTTCCCATAATCCTAGTTAAGGGAATTAGCCGCTCATAGTTATGAGATCATTCATGGAATTCGCAGACAAAATTACAGAATCAATGCCACTATAATTAAAGAAGAAGACCTAAAGTCTTAAATTGAAGATAAAACCAAAAATAAGAACACAAGTGTATATGGTGTGTATACTTAGCCCAAAGGGCATAAACTAGCCTCCAAGGGCCTATCTCTACATCTCTAGCATATATTCACTAAACAACATCTAAAGGGTATTTATAGAATACAAAACAACACTAGAAATCAAATCCTAAATAAACTAGTAAAAATTGACTAAACGTACATAATAATGACTAAAAAAATCAAAGAAGTGTATTTAGGTTACATGGAAACCCTAAGAAATAAATCCAAAACAATCTAAGAAAATTGTGTCGATGGCCACCTAAGGACCCACCTACGGGCCGTAGGTGGCACCTACAATGATAGGTGGAGTGAGGGGGCTTAGGTGCCAATCACAAAATTTTCTCTCTACTTTTGCAAGTTCTTATACATATAGACCTACCTATTCTTAGTAGGTACTACCTACGGAG
The DNA here is from genome assembly GCA_030864215.1 of Capsicum pubescens. Taxonomy (NCBI): domain Eukaryota; kingdom Viridiplantae; phylum Streptophyta; class Magnoliopsida; order Solanales; family Solanaceae; genus Capsicum; species Capsicum pubescens. The sequence goes on from CM061549.1 coordinate 175,402,763, forward strand.
CGTAGGTGCCAAAGTAAGTGGCCATTTTTTAGCTTTTCGTTTAATTTTCTTCTAGTTAGCGTCCAACACCTAGTTTCCTACATAATTAATCCAAAAACACATAAAATCCAACAAAATAGTCTTAAGTACATAGATATTCTCTACTTTTAAGCATCATATGTGCTATGGAACCATGGCATATCACCTTCGCTGGTTCAAATTAGCTATCGGGCAATAACTTAAGTTAAACAATCTCGAATGCTAAATCTGTCTATTCCAACTGCTCTGGGATGTTGATTTTTGGTTGGGTGGACCCTTGGTTTGGGTCCCAAGGCACCTGGGATTATTTTGAGCTATTGATCAAAAGTAAAGAGAAATGGTAAGTGGGTGTAGGATTCTCTTTTTAGAGAAATAACCTCAGATGCAAATTTCAACTAGGCCATTGAGTTTAGATCAATAAAAATAATAGGGTAGCATAGTTCATTTGTCTATATGGGATTTTGATTGAATTTTGAGGGCTTGTCTTTTCAAGTCTTAGCTGGTGCTGGTGCTGGTGCATCGCGATTGTGATGCCTTTGTCGCCTACGCATCACCCAACCAATAGCAATTATTGCGTACACAACACTTTTCTTGCATTAGCGACTCCCTTGGCAATAGAGAAGATGTTGCGTAAGCGATACTAGTGTCACATAAGCGATATCTGCTCGGATAGAAAAATATCGCGTAAGCAACCCAAGGTTCTCTTAAGTGATACCCATGTACTTGGAAAAGGTATAAATACCCCATTTTGCCCATTTTCACTATTTCTCATCCATTCTTTTAAATCTTATACCCTTAAAAGTGGAAAAACTCTGGTATATCATTTATGGGTGATTTTGGAGCTTGGATAAGGATTATATACGCAAGTTCCCATCAAATTTATGGTAAGATTTCCATTATTATTATTGTTAGTTTCCCTATTTTTATCTAAAATTGTTAAAATCTTGGTGACTCAATTCTAGAACCAGTGCAGCTCGGAATCTACCTATTTTGAGGGTAAATATTCCTTGGGCATAGGAGGACGTTAAGTTGGTTTCAGTAATGCAATTTTCATAAATGGACCTCACGTGGGATTTTAATAAATTTTTGACACGAAGCACAATAGTGAAATATAGGTATCATTGTTCTCATTGCTGATGAGTAGATTGTGATTTTGATAGCGTGGCACCCTACGAAAGCTTCTCGAAAGGGGAAATCTACAATTTAGTGAATTCTTTAGGCTACCTTCGGTGCTCAGGTAAGCTAGGTTTACCTTCTTCATAGATTGAGATGTCTTGCAGTATGATTATGATATTATTCTAGATATGGGTTGGGTTTAGGTGTTGGAAGCATAAATGAGAGTATTTTATTTAATTGTGTCGTTAGGCTATCTTGAAACCATAGACTTAGAGTATTTAGCGTAGTTATTCAAGGCTTAGGTGGATTGAGCTTCACAGTAAATATTTAGAATGGAAATGCCTTAATTACTCAAGGTAGCTGACATTATCCTAGTTATTCATGTTGGAGTAGAATTATCCTTAGCTGCTCAAGTTAAGAGAATTGCCTTAGTTGCTATTTTTCTAGGAAGAATTTCTTTAGTTATTCATGTTTGGGAAGTATTAATATCTTAGGAATAATTATGGCTTACTTGACATCTAGGAATGAACTTATATACCTTATCCTAGTCGGGGGTAGAAGTTGCCTAAGTGAATTTTTAGGGATTAGAAGTGGGGCGCTTTTTTCCACCTTAGGCTAAGACTTGTGATAACCTTGTAGACTCATTTACATGTGGCATACTCCTATTAATGGTAGGTTTGACACTTGAGAAGGTTGAATGTAATTATTATGTATGTTAGTTGGATATTATAGGATTGATGCTAATTTTGAGTATTGCTAATGATATTGCTCATAGTTATGATTAAGGATAAATTTATAAGTATGATTTATGATTTATATATGCGATTATGGGTATGGCTTCCGAGTATGATTAATAACACGGCCTATTGATATTCATAATGTTGTAGATACCAGCATGATTAAAGGTTAATGGCTCATATATATATATATATATATAGCGTATGTATATATAATATGGATTATGGGTATGATATGGCTTATATAGATTATATAACGTATATTTGTATATATGTGTATATATATACAATATGGCTTATGGATATAATATGACTCATTGATATGATGTGACTTGTAGATATGATTAATGGCTTGTTGATATGATGGGTAGCTTGTAGATATGACTCTTGGTATAAATTCTTGATATGCTAAATATCATTTCTTAGGAACATTAGTATTGATATGGATTTCGGATATGGCTAATAATATGGCTTATAGGTGTGATTATGGATGAGACCCGCAGATGTGATTCTTGATCCGGTGTATAAATGTGAGTAAAGGGATGGTTTAAAGCTATGATTTATTGGTGTAATATATTGAGTTTAGCTTATTAAAATGGCTCAATAAAATGGTTCTTTGATATGATTTGTTAATATGAGCTTCAGTTCAAGTCCAACAATTACTGATGGTTTTGATGATATGAATTTCAGTTTAAGTTCGACCAAAAATAATCATAATAACTATGATGCAATTGAGTTTCGGTTTGAGTTTAAAATTGAGAATTGTTTATAATGTAATATGGGATGGATGGATTCTTTGTATGGAACGACACTTGGAAAATTTTAATTACTCGTTTGTTAGTTTCATTGATTATACCCTTTAGGATTATCGGGGCATACTTTGGATTATTTACTTTTCCACATTTATTGGCTTATGTGGGCCATTCTTGTAGTTAATGGTATGATCTATATGTTATCATTATCGTATGCATTTATTGGTAGATGTGGATTGAGCATGTTTTGGTACTCATAATACACTTCTATACCTTTTGGTACAGATTTGAGTACTAGTTGTTTCCGCTTATTCGATGTTCGTGCAGAGTTTATTCAGAGATTAGATGAGCTCTTGGAGTTGAAGTTACCCTTTTTACTTCTATTTATCTATGTCTAGTCTTTTATCTTTGAGGCAAATTGTATTTGACTATTCAGTACTCATAGTTTATTGTAGTAGCTCTTGCACTAATATTACTGAGTCTTAGGGTATTTTTAACTCTCTATCTATCTATTACACCTTTATGACTGCATTATTGGTATTTGAATCTTTAATTGTAAACTTTTGGATCTTTAGGTCTTTTTTCCACTAAGTTATCCCATTGCGTCTAGCTCTAGGCTATGGTTCGAATTACCTACTGGTAGGATAGTGTAGGTACAACTATGCCTAGTAAATCGGGCAATGACATATGCATAACAATCCGATCGCTGGTGTTCATACTTTACTAGATGATAATTAAGACACTTGGCCACAAACTCAACAATTTCTTTCTTTATACCGCACCCTAATAATGTTTCTTCAAGTCATGATGTATCTTAGCTTCTCCTATATGAGTAGAATATTCCAAATAATGAGTCTTCTTAAAGATCAATCTAACTAATCCACCAACTCTCGACACACATCCATGGACACCAATCCTAAAACCACCCTTAGGATCAATAGGTGTAGCCTTTGCCTCACCATTAAGAACATTATCACGAATCTCTCTTAACTACTCATTAGTTTCAAGCTTAAATTTGCTTCATCAATGAAGATCTAACCTCAACAAAGGACAAAACATACCTAGATATTGAAATATCAATTCAAACCAGCTAGTTATCCAAGGACCGAACGTCTAAGGTTAAAGATCTCTCTCCTGCCAATAAATAAACCAAACTCCTTATACTCACTTTCTTCCAACTCAAGACATTTTCTACCATATTATCTTGCTCGAATGTCTTTAAAAATCCTTTACTAATGTATGTACTGGAGAGGAGTTATGGATATTGGTTATATAGGGGTTGACGAACACTCCATGCATCCTACACCGAAAGTTTTAGCTTTGTAGGTGTATAAGGAGGTTGTATGAAAACCTCTTGCATCACATCATCATCTTCTTCATTGAACTGTATTTATTGTGTTTATGTTGTGATTATGTTTCTGTCTTTGACTTGATTTCTATCCATCTATTCTATCAGCTATTCTATCTTCCTATACTTGTATTTGATGTACGTGTATATTTGTTCTTCTTTTCTCTACATGCGATTGTTATTCGTGTATATATTTGAACTGTTTGTGAAGACCGTGTGTGCTACTATTTGGTATATTTTCTGATTGTAGGTGGCGTGCCCATAGATTGTGTTTATATGTTTTATTTTCTACTTTACTTAGTTGACCTATGATGCCTACTACAAGTGGACTATACTTGATGTCGCCCAAAACTATACCTCCAAGAAGTATAATGCAGTCAAAGTCAAATATAGTAACCTTACTTTGTTGCGGTTGTGCAAAAACTAAATGTGGGGATTTTTGCTGTGAAAAATAAAGATTAAAAGAACTTAAATGCTTTTGGTTGTAATAAATCGGGAACGAGCACTAGGCTTGAGCTCCCCCTAGCTTCTAACTTCGTAGGCTTATCGTGCTCAATCCAACTATCACATTGTTGCACATGCAAAATATAACAAGTTATGTATCACCAACAACCTATCAACACACTTTGGTGAATCTCAGTCTCAGAGTATCGCAGGACAAGCCTTTGTCTTGGACCCCAATTCAACTATCACCTCTTGGTCTCAAGTTGATTTGATGAAGATAATTATTGTAAGTAGATGAAGAGGATTAACATATAACGATAATTAGATTTAAGTTACTATTGTGATCTTCTTTTGCCAATCTCTCTACCACTCTCTTCAATTCATAGTGCATGCAGTCGGGATATAATATTTTCAATCATTAAGAAATCAATAAGAGTGAAGAAAACCACAATATATGCAACAACAATGATGTAAAAGGATTGTACATTTCCGCTACTTTGTAAATCCGTCAGGGTTCCTACAACCCTAGCAAAGGGAATTAGCCGCTCATCACTGTGAAACAATCAATGGAATTCATAATTGAAAGCATTAAATCAATCTTACAATAATTTACGACGAAAACCCAAAGTCTCAAATTAAATAACAAATCAAAATCCAAGAACACAATCCCAAGATCAAAAGCAAATCTCATAATCAAAATATATGTTTGTGAATAGTATGCGTGTGCAAAATAAGTAAAAAACATCAAAAGGGTATTTATAGATTACATAGAAACCCTAGGAAGCCTTTTTGAAAAAAAAAAGAGGAAAACTAGAGTCAGTGTATTTCCAGTTTCTGAATCATTGTTTCTCAGCTCTCTGACACTTGTTCTGGCACCTAAACTACGTAGGTAGTACCTACGAGCCGTAGGTTTCCAAGTAGCTAGTCCAAAACTTCAATTTTCACTTGTTTTCTTCTATTTAGATCCCAAATCTTGGTTTCTTGAAAAATACAACACAAAATACATCATATCTAACAAAACAACCTAAGTAACTCATATTTTTGTAGTTTTAAGCGTCGAAAGTTCTATGAAATCAAAGAATATCACCCTCAACTTATAATTTTTGCGTGTTCTCAGGCAACAAAACATAACTAAACAACACAAAGACGCCAACTAGGAGAAACCTACGATGTCTCTGGCAGTCAATCATCAAATTTATCTCAAAAACATTACCCTATCCTATTCTAACACTTTAAAACCAACTTGTGTACCCTTGAAGCATAGTAATGCGTCACAAAGGAATCAATACATGGCGTTGCATTAGGAACAAAAAATCATGAATATGCACAAGTTACACTGCCTGAACAAATAAGCATCTTAGAAACACAACCATGTGCCCTCACAACAAAGAAGTCCCACTCACTCAATAGAATCATGCATGTTAATACAGGGACAACTATGAAACATTCACACTCATACTCATAAAGAAGTTCCAACAATATGCGTAGAATACCATAGGCTTGCCCTTATTTTCTTTACCTTAGCTTTTAGACAGTTGGGTTATGATCACTATAGGACTTTACTCGTCTTGTGATCTTCGCTTGGAGGCTGGTATGGTACATATGGGAATTTATTGAGTAAGCCTTCTGGGCACTACACTTACACTGGGGTCCACTTATCAACCAACTTTCATTTATTCCACGCTTATTTCACCCTTTTTATTCTTTTGTTAGGCATACAGGTTGGGTGTGGTTTCTTTTATTATTTTTTTCTTTTTGCTTATCTTTGTCCTTTTTATACTTTTTCTACCACACCCAACCCTACTATCTTTTTCTCTTATTTACCATTCTTCATACCCATTTCACATTACGCGCCACTATGATAGCCACTCTCAACTTAGGCGATTTACCTCAGTTGAGGTACATAATGTCCACAGAGAACAAGGGCCAAAATAGGTTCATTGTAACTAAAATTGAAAGGTGAAAGGTGAAGACAAGAAAAATATTCTATCAGGCTCAAAATTGGGCTCAAGGAATACTTATTCATATTTGGAAGGTCGTTCAGGATAAAAGTGGAATAATTTCAAGAATGGCCTATGATCCATTCCTAATTGACTATCCTACAACCTCACCAAGACCAACTGGGTAAGTTCAAGATTCAATCACACAATGGGAACACAGTAAGCATCTCACACACACATGGCACATAGCTGTATCACAAACTACTGATATCGCTCAAACTGTGCCTCCTTAGAAGGATAAAACGGTTGATGTCAAAATATAGAAACCCAACTAGGTTGGGGTTGATCCCAGAGGGAATAGGCCAAATATATCTCTCGAACTTGCTGAAATCAGCAGGTTGTGTAGAAAATAAATGGAGATTTTCTAGAATTGTAAAAAGTAAAAATATTTGGATGCTTTTTGTTGGAATTAATCTAAGACGAACACTAGGCTTGTGTTACCCCTGGATTCTAACTCAGTATATTTATCGTGCACTATCAAACTATTTGAATATCTTGCATACAGAATCTCACATGATATGTATCACCAAATATCTTGTAGACTCATTGGAAAATCTCACTCTTTACCTTGTGAGTCTTAGAGTGTCGCATTACAAACCCTTGACCTAGATCCTAGATTAACTATTAGCTTTTGGGTCTCAAGTTAATTAGATAAGAAGGCAGGAATTATTAGATGGAAGTGGGTCTCAAATTACTGTTGTGACGTCTTTTCCTAATCTCTACCTCTCTTATAAGCAAGTAGTGAATACAGGCAGTTCTTAACATTGGCCACCACTAAGAAATCAATTGAACTAAAGACAATCATAATACATGCAAGAATCTTTATCTAAAATGACTTATCACTTTCTCTACTTCGTTAATCTCTCAGGGTTCCCAAAACCCTAGCTAAGGGAATTAGCCGCACATAGTTGCAAAATAATTCATGGAATTTATTGAAAAAATTATAAAATCAATCTCATAATAATGAAACAAGAAAATCCAAAGTCTCAAATTAAATAACAAACCAAAAATAAACAAAGAACAATTAGATCCCAAGATCACAAGTCAATCTTGGAATCAAAAGATCTTTGTAAGAGTATAACGTTGCCCCCAAAGGCCTATCTAGGCATCGACTAACTATACAATGAAAATGGGTATTTATAGATTACATGGAAACCCTAGAAATTAAATCCTAAATAAAAGAGGAAAACTTGATTAAACGTACACAATAGTGACCAAAAACATCATAGGAGTGTATTTAGGTTACATATAAACCCTAGGAAATAAATCCGAAATGATCTGAGAAAAGTGTATTGGCGACCACCTACGAACCCACCTACGGGCAGTATGTGGAACTAATGCCCCTTAGGTGGGGGTCCAAAGGTGGATCTAAATCTTTTGCTCATTGGTTTTCAACTTTTGACACATATGGACCCGCCTACGCCCCATAGGTGGTACTTATGGAGCGTAGGTGCCAAGGTAAGTTGTCATTTTTCAGCTTTTTAGTTTCGTTTTCTTCCGAACTTCCAGTACCCAGTTTCCTGCAAAATCACTCCAAAAATACATCAAATCTAAAAAAATAGCAATAAGTACATGTATATTCTCCAAGTTTAAATATCGTAAGTGCCATAAAACCATGACACATAAACTACTACTTGTCCGTTTCATGCAAATGTTAGCTATGATTATTATGTCCCTAATTCTAATGCCATAACAAGATTTACAATGGTCACACATATTGACACGACCCGAATTCCGAGTCATGATGGCACCTACCACATCCCACTGGTAGGTAAGCTGATACTGTAACCCAAAGCTAATGCAATGGGTTACCTCGGTAGAAATGCCTAACAAAGACCCTATATGTGCATACAATATAAATAATAGTATTTATCAACTAAAGATATTTGATATTCAAACACAAATCCCATGACCTGCTAGTACTACTACAAGAGCTTCTAAACTTGACTTTAGGAATTTACAATCTCAAAGTCTAAACTATCTTAGATAGCCTCATACATTTATCTCAAAAGCAAAAGACAAATAAAAATAGAGGGGAAAGAGGGTAACTCACCCTGTCTCTAAATAGTCAACACAACATGAACTAGCTCAATGACGACAACTAGAACCTAGGTTTGCATAAAAAGGTACAAAAGTATATTATGAGTACCAAAACACGGGTACTCTGTATGCATCATCGGCGGACTTAGCTAAACTATAATATAAAGACGATATAAAGTAAGACAATAACTTAAAGTCAAGGTACAGAATCAAACCTGAATCTTCTCCAATATCACTGTAAGAATATATATACTACTAAGGCAATAACATGATATACTATATCAATAGACTTCATAATCGACATATCAAATGAGTATCATTTTGGAAGTGTAAAGTCACATATCCAATATCAATCATGTCATTTCATATTCAAAACATACACATCATTAAAGTATAAAACACAAGACTTACCACGACGTCCCATACCACTGGGAAGTACATGTAGAAGAACACAACCAATAACTCATCACAGTGTCCCATACCACCGAAGAGTACACCAAAAGAATACAATACAAAGAACTTATCACGACGTCCCATACCATCAGAGAGTACATCAAAAGATCAACCAATAATACAATAAAGCACAACTACTCCATAATTGTCGAAGCTATGGGTAGCACAAATCCGCCATGACTTATTATCGATAACCATATCCAATGATCATATCGTAATTTAATCACAACAAAACCAATATTGTTATGGCATAGTTATATAAGTACTAAATCTCTAGTTCATTGATAAACTCCATGTTTTAGTCTATTGAAGTTAACCTCCATTTCCATAAGCCACTAGACTACAAGTCTTATAGTTACTAGTCATCAATTATGGAACAACTACAAGTTACCTATGTTATTCGTTATTCATCTCTCCCAAGGCCATTCTCTAACTAGCATTTCCATGGTATAAGCCACCAATTAAACCATTTCAACATCGCATATTAGAAGTCAACCTAATGATTCATCACGCAATACTAAGTCTATTATCATTAAGCATATTACAACTTTAAGGACTAGTTCCTATATTTTAAGCAAGTAAGGTCCACCAACTAGTTCACTGGGCTTCTAGCCTACAAGTCATAATCATTTATTAGAAATAACTAGTCATCACATAAGCCATTTTATTAGGCGGAATTCCATAACATAACCATTATTCCAAGTCAAATAGATTTGCTAGGTAAGCCTTTGATTCTACACAAGATTACACATACCAGTTAGCCTTAACCCATTAATAGGCATAAGTTACTTCTAGTTACCAATTAGAGTCAACAAAGGTCACACCTCTCATTTAGTAAATAAGGACAAGGAATGAATAACCATTTCCCAAAAAATACATCATATCACAAGTACATAAGCGGTTTGGCCCCACACGACCTAACCTCACAAGTATCAATGAATTTATGTAAATTTGCCCCACACAACATCATAACATCTTTACCTCTTCCGAATTCATCGGGTACAAACATAACATCAACATATCCTCTAGATTCACCCAGTATTAATTATATCATCAACATATCCTTCGGATTCATCGGGTATCAACATAACATCTACATATCCTCGGGATTCACCGGGTATCATTATAACATCATCACCTCTTTCGGATTCACCGAGTATCAACATAACATCAATATATCCTTTGAATTCATCGGTCAATCTAATAACATCAACATGTCCTTTGAATTCACTGGGCAAGATCATACATCACTACCTCTTCTTGATTCACCGGGTATTATCATCATAATAACGCATCTTCTCGATTCATCAAATATCATCAAGCCATTTCACATTTCTCAAGGAAATCAACATACACACCTGTACCTAGACAAAATAATAAGGAAGAACAAGCTCACAATAATAGAGTAATAAGGATGTAAGAGAACATGTATCATCCTACTTTGCTAATAAGTGTTACCATTTAACCTGAGCATAAAAATGAACATGAGTATCCATATGATATATATAATCATCACTTTCCCAAGGCTATCCATATCATGACCACTAGATAATCCATAAAGTATACATATTAACCAACTATCATCCACATGTATAACCTAACCACCGAGGTTTTAACCATTAATAATCTCGACAATGTAATTTAGACATTCATCTAGTATCTAGGTCTCTAAGGGATTTCATAGTTCAAGATTAAGGTGGGTCAAGTCCCACTCCCAAATTCCATGAATGCCAAAGTCCACCATCACAAGTCTATCATCTACCCGAATTAGACTAAGTTATCTAAATCATATCATAAGGTCTTATCAATCTTTTCTAAGCCTATCGGGGAAAACTTTTTTCAAATATTCCTCCTAAGTCAATTCAACACCAAGGTCATTTCCTAAGTAATCCCTAGCAAGGTTAACATAATCCTAAGGTTAGGGAGCAACACCATTCTCATCTATTAGAGAAACTAAAGTATTATCATACTATACATCAAACTACAAGTTGACTATCCAAGGTTCTTAGCTAAGGGTCAAGCATATCACCTTGAAAATTCAATAACCTATAAGAACCAACTAATCCCAATTATCACCATTCAATAATTTATTCTATAAACCCCACCCAATCTCACAAGATGTCAACAATTATATTACAATCATAGTCAATCTAACTACAAGTAAGACTAACCTACCTTGAGTCCAAGCAACTCATGAGCCAACAAGTTTTTCCTTTACATTTGTTAAAGATTTCTCTTCCATAAGCCAAGCTATCATAACACAATCTAAGCATTACAACAAGAATAACCATACCCATTAGAGCAGCATTGTGCCATGGGTTCAAAAGGGCACCAAACCCTCATGTGGGTTTCACCTTTTGAAAAAGAGTTTCCAGGACCAACCTATTGTTCAACTACCTTTAAGGAGTTACAACATTTAAGCAATTTGAGTCAATCAATCAAATTTGGGGCTATAATTGAGACTCAATAATTTAGGTCTTTTGAGTCAAGAAATCATGATATCAATACCAAACTATAAGAGATTTTACATTATATTGTAGCAAGTTTCAATTTCACAAGTTGGTTAAACTCCAGTTTAACCCACAAGACTCAAAAGGTTTCACATCTCATTAGGGTTTAAGGTTTAAGAAGGAGGCACAAAAGACCAAAATCTTATCCAAGACAACACTTAAATAGGATTTGCTACGGCCTCGGATAGTGCGGTCGCGACCTCTGCCTAGCCACGATCGCACTCTAGCCTCCGGGTTACGGCATCTCAGTCAACAAAAGGCATGACTTAAGCTTTTAACTTAGTTTGGAGCTTCGATCAATTCCTCGAGATGCATCCGGGGTTCATTTTTAACAATTAAGATATGCAACCCCATAGTTTTCGATATTCTGGATGTATTGGCGATGTTGAATTTTACATATGAGGCTATTTTACTAATTTTTTTGCTTAGTCGTCAATTTTGACCAACGAAGACTTCCAATTAAGAAAGTGGTTCAGGGAACCAAACGAACCGCCAGGTAACCAATCTATCGGTTCTGTAAAGTCACTAATGACTTGGGGTGGCTATTGAGAAGCTCTATCGGCGAAAGAAGCAAGAATATAGACAATGACCTGAAGGGTCATTACATATATATACACATCAGTTGGTTATTATTTTTCTCCAAAAATCAAAACAAAGTACATTAACTGCCTTAGATACTCATTTTTCTCCTAGTTACACAAAAATACAACATAATATAAAACAAAACACAATATAATATAGTATTTCCCTAGACATGCCAATTCCATAATTATACTGCAGCTGATAGGAAAAGAAGCACGATAAACAAAAACCTGTAATGATCATGTTATACCCTACCCCAACTAAAATATTATGCATTATCTCTAGTGTGTGACAATAATATAGAGTTAGGTAAAGAGGACATACCTGGTATGCACTAGGCATCCATGTTATGCTTGTCCCCTCTGAAGGTATGTTAACCAGTGGTGGCGGTGGTATGGGAAGTGTACTACCGAAAAACACACCCATAGCAATCACAATTTGTTGCATCGTATCAACTATTGTGGATGACCTAGAATCATGGGTGGCCCTTTTTAAGGTCTGCTCAATGAGAATAGAGGGGTATTTAGATCCTCTATTCTAGCTCTTATGGTCTCCACAGCTAGGACCATATCCTCCTCATTCATGAACAAATCAAATTGTCTAGGGCCGTACGAAGGCACAAGTTGAGCAAATAATGGGATAACTGGAGGAATGGACAGTATATCTCTCTCATAAAAGAGTGTATCTCTAATCGCAGCGTGGTCATCTCCTCGCGAATTCTACCTAGGTCAAGAGCGTCCATATTGCTGAAATAAGCTGACACTCAAATCTCAAATGCATAAATGCGATAGGTATCACTCACATCATGGCGCTAATTTAAGCACTATAAAAATTATTGTGTCACTGATATCAAAGTTGTGGCTAGATTTTTAGTAGAGGGATAAGGGGGAACTGTAGGTGCCTTAACCATCTTGGATGTGGAAGTCGAGGCTAAAGTAGAAGTGGTTGGGTCCCTATCTCCCTGAGTTCTCATCTCGAGCGCATCTCTATGCTCGCCTATCTCAAACTCAAAATGAACACCCACATCATCAACATCCATCTTCGACCTATCAACATGCTCTACCGAAATTGAAGGCCTCTTAGACTAGGCCAAAATCACTATAGGAGGTGCATGAGCTATCTGTGAAAGGGTCAGGTTTGTCAGATCCTTGTTATACTCGTTTGTGCGATGCTCGTTACCTCTGATACCTTATAGACTTACTGTATCTTAAGAACCTCTACCTCATGACACAACTGCTGAATGAGGCAAGAGAAGGGCATAAGGCCAAATCCCTAAATGCTCTGTCATGTAACTCATACCTGATAATCGCTGCAAAGTTAACCTCATACCCAATTATTATGCTCGATATTAGTGCAACTCGATCTAATGTCAATAGATTATCTTCAATAGTAGGAGACAATAAAAAATAAACCACAGGCCACCAGAACTTCGTGATAAAATTTAGTGCCTCTTTTTTAATCTCCTCATTCCCTCTATCCAGGGGCGTCATTTCACAAATCAGAGTCAGGTTGGTGATCCATTTTACCAAATCTAGCCTCTGTTTCCTATGATTTGCATCTCTTATCGCCTTTATATCCCTAGCAAACCTCAGTCTATGATCACACTCAGTAGTACATACCGGGGCTATATATTCAGGCAAAGAACACGACAGATAGCTGCCACTGACATATCAATCTGAACCTCTCTCACTAAAGTAGACTCTAGCTCGGGCTATGTTGTGTCTCTGTCATCTCTAGGTATGGTCAAAGTAAATGTGGAGGCATAAGATTCATAGAACTTTGGACTACAGCTCAACTGTATGAATCCTGGCGTCTAGTTATCCTCCAAGCTATTAATAATCAAATGTGGCTTACAGGTTTGGTGCCCCTACTATGCCCGATAACTCGATCCTCCTCTCATCACAAATAGACCTCGTGGGTCGACCTACCTCAATAATAAAGATATTTTGATTATAATGCACCTGCATCCCTGGTACACACCACCTCAGGTTTACCTCATATCACATCCTAATTTTTAAGGTCATGATAGCACCTTTTATAACCCACCAGTAGGCAAGCCAAACCCATAGTCCGGAATGACTAGTAAAATACTACTCAATAGATAAAGGAAATAAATGTGGAATATATGAAATAAGATCAATACATAATAGAGAAAATGGCCAAAAGCCCTCCCAACCTTTACCCCAAATCTCAACTACACACTTGTACTTTGCGGGAGTCCTATGAACCCCCTAAACATTTTTAAAGTGGAATATTTACACCCCTAAAAGCTCATGCCCAGACATTGTTTCAGGAAGTGAGCTGCACTCGCTGCCACGTCATGCCACATCATTGCCACATCATTTTTTTCTTTTTTTACTCTAAAAAATTAATTATTTTACTTTATATATTTTACTTTTCTCTTTATTCTTTAATATATATATATATATATATATATATATATATATATATTGTCTTTTTCCATTTACCTTTCCATCTCCGTCCTCCATAATTCTTGTCGTTGCTTTCAGTTTTCCGACAAAAAAAAAAATTCCGATGAACTATACAAAAAGAGAAAGAAAGAAGCTAACATCTTCAAGAAAAAAATGAAACCAAAAAGTGTAAAAAGTGTTGGTTTTCTTATCTGCTCCAACCTCCCCACCTTAAAAACCAAGAAACACACACAAACACCAAATTCGTTGGTGAACTCGCCGGTTGGAAACACACAAACACCAAATTCGTTGGTGAACTCGCCGGTTGGAAACACACAAACACCATTTTTTGTGAACTGATCCAACCATTTTTGGTGAACTGCTCCAACCATTTTTTTAATGGAATAAGTGTTGGTTTTCTTGTTGGTTTCGACGAATGGATATTCTTTCTTTATTTCTTTTTCCTGAAAATGAACCAACCGGAATTCGTCTGTGAACTCGCTGGAAAATTGACTGAGATCTTTCGATCTCGATGAGCTCGCCAGTCGTCATATTATCTTTTGTTTTATTTCTTTTGGTGATAATTGTTGCAAGTATTGATTGTTTTGTTAAATGTTGATTTTTATTTTGAAATTTGAAACAAAAATGAAATTGGTACAGACAAAAATGGTAATTGAGAAATTAATGGTGAGAAGATGAAATTGGTAGAAGTATTGAAAATGTGATTTAGATTCCGGCATAAATAAAGATGAGAAAGATAAAAAGATTGGCCATGATAACCATTGAAGAGTTTTTGAAGCTTTTTATGAGAGGGAGTATTTTGAGGATGGTGATGAAGAAGAAAGAAAATAAAATAAAATAAAAATTATATATATATATATGTATTTTTATATTAAAAAGAAATGTAAAAAATACTTTTTGTAATATTTTCGGATTACTCACTCTCTCAAATAGAGTAAGATACACTCTCTTTACCACATAAGCCTTTAGAGGTATAAATATTCCACTTTAAAAATGTTCAAGAAGGTCATAGGACCCCTGCAAAGTATAGGTGTGTAGTTGGTATTTGGGGTAAAGGTTGGGGGGGCTTTTGGCTATTTTCTCATACATAATATAATCCCAAAAATGGGTGGTATCAGTACAAGAGCTTCTAATATAATAAGAGTACAAAAGTAAAATATCAAAGGAATTACACTGATACAACTTATCTATGAATACAATCTCGAGACTAGTCTAATACATAAGAGAGAGTTATGTAATAGTCCAAATGTCAGGAGCTCACTCTAAGTCTCTGAACCATGGATGCCCCGCACATCGCACACATCAATGGTGATAACCCATAGTATGATCTACAGGCTACAGAAGTGTACTATGAGTACCAAATAAATAGTATTTAGTAGGAAACTGCCAACTAAGCTCCAACGATAAAGCAGATAATGTAATATATAAATAGAATGGAAACTATACCCATAAGTCTAGAATCATTTAACAAGTAAATAAGATAATAAGGATAGCCTATTCTAGTCATGTCCAGAAGACAAACATAATAAGGCTAAGTAAGTATCAAGGGTGAACTATCCTACTCCATCCATATTTGTGAATCACAATACTATACCATATATCTCGGGCCAATATATGAATAAAGGGCGAAAGAGGATAGGTGGCAATATACAAGGCCAAGGAATGAATATACAATATGAACAAATGAATGAAGCGATATATGGTAGTACCATAGGTACATATAGATAGGTATATATATACTTATAAATATGAGGACAACTCAAAGTATAACCTAAATTATCATGTTCTCATTTAAAGACCTCATCAAAAACCTATATTAGGATTTAATACTATCATACTCAAGGTGTCTAATCCACATGGCTAGACATGAAATAATCTTGCATAATAATAAAATAATATGATAAAAGAGGTGAAAAACATACCTCAAATCTCGATACCAAATCAATGACCAATATATCATAACTAGCCATAATTATTATTATAACAATGATAATAACAATATCAACAACAGTGCGAGTAGCCGGCTATTCCGAACAACCAAATACCTAGCCGAGCCTAAGCATAACCCCACCGCCCTAGACTCGAAAGGTTTAATTATCACACAGCAACACAAAGCATATTCATCACCCATATCAAAGGTATGATACATAGTCACATACTGGTGATAGGTGATGCACATGCAAGAATAAATGTGAGGTATACAATCAATATCACAATCTTATCATCATAACCATCTTAATCATAACTATCATCATCATGACCATTATCATCATAATCAACCTTCAGCCTTGCTGGGTATCAATATATCATCAAAGTGTCTTCCAGTCTTGCCGTGTAACAATATCATCATAACAGTATCCTTCGGCCTTGCCGAGTATGAATATCATTATAACATTATCTTCTGTCCTTGTCGGGTAAGAATATCAGCATAATAGTATCCTCTGACCTTAGCGGGTATCAATATCATCATAACAGTATCCTCCGGCCTTTTTGGGTATCAATATTATCATAACTTATAATATATATATATATATATATAGAGAGAGAGAGAGAGATCTAGTAGGTGCACGGACTAAAGTCGTGGCTAAAAAAGTGTAAATTTGTAAGTCTGTTGCTCAGAGTGATCTTCGGGACTATACATTATAGAAGTGTAGAAAGGGTGGAATATCTCACGAACGGAGTAAATAATAGTGTCAAGTCATGGACCAGAATACGTCTCAGTCAAATATTTAAATCATCATTATTAACCTATTTTATATATAAGTTATCCAATAAGTTAGGCCATTAGTATTTTAGAGAAATCCATTTTTAAAAGTGAAAAGAGTGTTTTAACCCTTATTTAGGAAGAACAGTCATAAGATCATATTTAAGCTAGGATCACATCAATTATCGATATAATAATCTTGAATATACCCAATCTATATATGTCATCACCAGTATTCAATCAATGGAATCATAAGCGTCATACCGCAGCTTCCTCCGTCCCATACCGAAGAGATATATCTATAAACATAAATACATATATCCATATTCTACAACTACATACTTTACAAGGATAATTACTTCCCAGATGTCCAATCGATATCATAACACGGCCTTTGGCCTAATAATATTTTCAGAATAATCATAACATCAGTATCACGGTCTTAGTCCCACATACATATCCGAAACTTATATCAACAATCATATTTATAAGTCATGGCATATCTATAATTATCTCACATCTAGGAAACATAATATCAATAAGCATATTGCATCTATAAGACTTCTCATATCTATAGGTCATACATCATGATAATGAGGAATATTAACTCCCTAAGCCAATTATCATATCTAAGAGGAATATCATCTCTATAGGCTAAATAATCATAACTAAGAGGAAAATCATCTTTAAGGTCCCAACATCATGTCTAAGAGGAAATATCATCTCTATGGGCCAGATATCAAGTCTGAGAGAAAATAGAATCTCCATGGGCCAAATATCAAGTCTACTTAGAAATAACATCTACATGGGTCAATTATCAAGTCTAAGAGGAAATAACATCTCTATGGGCCAAATATCTACTCTAAGAGAAAATAACATGTCCATCGATGAAATAACATATCTAGGAGGAATATCATCTCTAAAGGCCCAATATTATAACTAAGAGGAAATAACATCTCGGTAGGCCCAATATCATATCTAAGAGGAAGTAACATCTCTATAGGTCCAATATCATAACTAAGAGGTCATAACATCTCTATAGGCCCAAATATCATTATCCGAGGAAAAATACATCATCACTCAATAATCCAAGAAGTAAACTTATACTAAGGTTTAATAGTCTCAACTATGCTTAACATTTGTAACTATGTCCACAAGGCTAACACAAGTCTTGGCCTAAGTGGGCCGAACAATCCCACTTCTAATCCTCGATTTCCATATTTAGACAAATTATGCCCCAAACTAGGCTAAGGTATCTAGTTAAACTTCTAAATGTCAAGTAAGTCATAACAAATTCTAAGATAGGAACTCCGCCTAGAAACATGGGCATTCAAGTTACTCTTCCTAAATTATGGTTTCAAAACCACTAGACTCGTCCAACCAAGGTTAATCATACTAACCCATGATTCCAACACTTAAACCACATCCTATACCTAAAATTATATCATATCCATGCTACAAATTAGCGCAATGTAGGGAGAAGGCAATAGGATTCTAAAAGGGTTATAAACACACCACCTTACGGTTCCAAATACCCTTATCTAATCCCCAAGAATCAATGATCAAGATAAGTTATTCTACTCATAATCAAGCCTAGAATTCATATTCATATTCAATATATAACACACATCATCTTCAAAGAAGAGTAGATAAAAGCCTACCTCAAGGCCGAGCCGCAAAAACTCACATCATTCACCAACTTCCATCTCCACTTCACCAGCCCAAAATGCCATCACACTACCAAAATCATAATCTACTCATCAATATGAGAATAACGATACCCATATTGCATCATTGTGCTTCGAATCCAAAAATGACACAAAAAAAAGTGGGTCCTACTTATAAAAAATGCATTTCCAAGGTCAACCCGACACTCGTACATCATCAAGGAATCAAAACCCTCAGGAAATGGGTGCAAACCAAAAAAACTTTGGGCTAAAATAAACCAAAAGTAGATTTAGGGTTTTGTGTCAAGAACTAAGAAATTCAACAAGAAATTTATGAAATCATACCTTAATACGGATGAAAATCATGATAATCGATGTTTAGCAAGCTCCCAAGTCACCCACAATGATTAAGTTTGAGTTATCACTACTCATTTAGCCTTCTAGGTCCCAAAAAACAAGTCAAAATGGCCAAAACATGGCCTAAGGTGGCCTTTTATACCCTTACCAGGTCTAAGGATGTCGTGGTCGTCATCCAGGGGTTACTATCATGCTAGGACGATCGTCATACTGACACGACTTGAACCATGGCTTTGTCATAATGGCTATTCTAAGTCCAACCAAGATTGGAGAACATCCCCATTACCCAACCCAACCAACCTACGCATATCTTGAGTTGGATGAATTCCAAACGTATAACAAGATAGCATGATTTTGTAACCCAAGATTCTAGGATAATTCTATGACTGTGACTACCCAAATGAGTCCAACCGTCTGATACCCAACCGATAACCAATAACAAACCAAACCATAATAATATCAGTTCTAATATAATTATATAATCCAAAAATAAAATAGGATGGAACAATCATAAAGTCAGACCAATGGTATCAACCCCAATAACAATGCCAATACTAAGGCTGACACCATACCGATCCCGCCCATTCCAACCCATAGTTGTTCCACAAATGCTACTAACCAAGAGAAAACCAATATCCGGTTGGGACATAACCCCGACCATAGCCAAAACCAATATCGATAAAATAACCAAAGTATATAAAAATGTCCATCATATAAAATGGAGCCTTCTTGAAATATGAAATCTCACCACTTTAATCCAAAAGTTGATCCCAAAGTCTGATCACTATGCAGGAGGAGTGGAACGACCGATTCCTGCATCACATGGGGATACAATCGCCCGATGATTGGTTAGAAGGTGAATGCTATCATGAACTGAGGATAAGGATAAAATAATGCCATCCATTAAAACTAAGTAAACCAACCATATGCATACAAATAATACACACACTCACACTCACACATATATTTAACCATGTTGGGAAAGGGAAACAGTTTTAGCATTCATTTAAAACCATTAACATGGGTATGTGAAACTTAACCATCCTAAAATAACCCATGGGCAATATGGGTCCAGTGTAACTGTAACGCCCCAAAATCGGGTCCCGAGACGTCACACGGTGCTTAGGGTCACAAGTGACCCCAAGCTAACCCTTCTACTGGCATAACTCATAAGCAACTGAATAAAAATACAAATCCATACAAATCAGTAGAAATTAACTCTTTTCTGAATCTGATCGATACAAAAATAGAATTTTACAGGATTATAATTCTACCTTTACAACCAAAATTGAAACAAAATACATCAACTTCTACTGACTGTCTATGAAGCCTCTACTAGTACTGACTGTAGGTAGCCGGGTCATGACTCCCGACTACCCCAACTCAATACGACTGAATAAAGAAAATACAACACTATAAACTCTGCATAACTAACCCAAGCCCTTGAATCAAAAGGACTCATCACCTGCTGACTGGATTCGAACGTGTAACTATACCTTGTACCTATATTTCGAGAAAATGTAGCCCACGTACAAATATGTGGGTCAGTACCATGGAAAAATACCGAGCATATGGGGGTGCAATGCATATATAAAATAATATCTTAATATCATCACAGTTTATAAAATTATGCATGCTGATATAGATGACTCACTTAGCTCGAATTAAATCATCAAAATCATGATGAATAATACATGTAAAGTAAAACAAGTGAGTCATTACAATACGTTCTCAATTCACTTTCATCTCAATTTCAAATCATCAAAACAATCAAATCTAATGTCAATTCTTATTAGAATATATTCCTTAAATCTTTTAAGAATAATGACTTTCTCAAACTCAGTCTTTTAAGCAAATATGTTTTCATCTCAGATAGAAGAGTACACACACACACATTGGGAGATCCTATAACCAACATAAACCATGTGAGCTACATGGAGTCCAACGTACAATCCACATTGGGGAGAGCCGTCCTATCCTTGCCATCGGAGTAGGACTATCGATATCAAATCCACACAAACTAGTGATCACTATATAAATCAGCCTCAGGCTCACTCCTACGGGGAAACGTAGTTCTAGGGAAGTAAGGTCACTTTATACCTCCCACTCGGTGCTAAAGATTTCTCCCGAACTTATCTCAGATCATTTCAAAGACAATCCACAACAAAACAATTTTAGTAATATAGAAATATACATCGGGAGCCATCATGCTACCCATTTATCATAATCAAATACGTTGTGGATTTCTTTCACATTCGAGTTCAAAGCGACTCCATTAAGACCAAAAGGTCAAATCATTCAACACATCTCAAATATTCAACATCAACGTGCTTATAGCACACATTTTCTCAAAGACACAATTTCAAATGGGGTTCAAGACCCAAATATCAAAATCATGATAAATATCGTTCAAGATTCATGCTTTATATCACCACACATGTAAATCCATCTTTCAAAATCATAGACATCAAAATTTCATAATAATCATCATAGAATATGAGTTCATGCTTCAAAATCATAATAATCAAGTAAAAATCATGTTTTCGTAAAGAAAATTACTTTTGGGCACAAGAACGAAAGAGTGCTCTTGTTGAAAAACCCCACATACCTTGAATGATGAACTTTAGATCGATACTCATTTTTGAGATGTTAATCGTGCCTTTGAATGATGGTTCTTGGAGTTCTTGAACTAGGAACTTGGAATCTTGAATAAATTTGCAGAATTAATGGTGAACTTTGGAGGTTCTTGAAGTTGGATGTAGGAGCTTAGGGTTTTCTTTTTGAGGGAATTTGATGAAATATAACATATAATACTTCTAATAGGCTTTAATATAGGGTTTGAACGGATTTTGGGTGAGGGGGAATGACCAAAATGCCCCTAAAAATCAAATAATTCTCGCATCTGTCCTTTGGTGGACTGTTTTGATAGTCTGAAGTAGATCAACCATAATGTTTTACTTCAATATCCAAATTGGATGAAACCAATTTAATTAGAAAGAGGACTCTCATATCTTTCCGTTGATATATAGTATCTCACCCAGATCATTATGTACGAGGAGTTATGATCGTTTGAAATTTACCCAAAAATTTACTTTTGATAGGATGAAGTAGATCGACCATAACTTTTTGCTCCGATAGACAAATTTGATGAAACCAATTTCATCGGAAAGAGGACTCGCAGAGATTTCCGTTGATATATAGTAGATCACCCAGAACATTATGTACAAGGAGTTATGATCATTTAAAGTTGGAGCAAAAATATGTCAGGCCTCAGTACTTTTTTTCCTGCACGTTTTACTGTTCATTACTATTCACGGTTCGATCGGAATGTTCATAACTCATCGCTCGGGTGTCCGTTTTGGATGATCCACATATCGTTGGAAATCTTATTTGATACTCTACGCAATGGTGGTTCATAATCTAAGACATTCCGCATGGAAAATTTATAATTCATTCTAGAAGATAGAACCCAACACGTTTACGCACAAAATTTCAATGAAAAATTTCCCGGGGTATTACAGTAACCCCCTAAATGGGCTCCGATGCGTGTATCCATATGAACCAGAGATACCATAGGAGTAGGGGATTCCCAAGTACCCTTTGCTCTCCATAATACATATGCATAGTGTACTTAGTGGATTTTCGTGTACCTCATGAGTATCATATATGGTCACCATGAACAACCCTTCATGTCAGCAAACATGAGTTTCCAGTGTTCGTCCATTGGACTCCCACCTTCATGGTAATCTATCGCAGCTTGCTATTATTGCCCAATTAAAACCATTTCCGACAACCAAACCTTTATTCCATTATTATTAACTGAGTCTATAAGTAGTGGTATCGTCATACCAACTATAGCTAGCAAGTATTGTCCATAGAACTATGTGGAAATAATAGCTATTCATAAAGCAAGCCGCAAATGTGTGTGGTTGAGATCCATAATACAACATATTCGATAAAAATATGGTATGAAATGAAAAAAAGTACCCATGATTTTATACGAAGATAATGCAGCATGCATATCACAATTAAAGGGTGGATTCATAAAAGAAGATAGAATGAAACACATTTCGTCAAAAAATTTCTACACACATGAACTCCAAAAGAATAGTGATATCTACGTACGACAGGTTAGTTCAAGTGACAATTTAGTAAACTTGGTCACCAAAGAATTGTCAACCTCAACATTCAAAAAGATAATAAACAAGATTGGGATGCAACATCTCCGAGATGTTAAGTGATGTTTTAATCAGAGGGAGTAAATATACATTGTATTCTTTTTTCCTTAATCAAGATTTTGTTCCATTGGGTTTTCCTTGATAAGGTTTTTAATGAGCCGGATAAAAAAAATGTGTGTTACAAGATATGCATTATTAGAGTTTCTTTTTATTTTGTGTTAAATTACACACACATTGTCTAGACATCCAAGGGGGAGTGTTAAGAAATATCATAAGTGTGGATGTCTCTAATTTTCAATGGTGTCTTATTTGTCAGATGTATATTTCCCATGCACAAGCCTATTGGTTACAATGGCTGGCAAGGTTGCCTATAAAAACATACCATTGCCTCCATTTTATATACACATATCAAAAAATTAACGAAAGTCTCTACTATTTATTTCTTAATTTCTTTACTCTGTTATTTTATTTTATAACAAGTTTACAGAACTTTTGTTTAGTTTTTGATAGACATTTGATTTTCTTTTATTTTATACAAATTAAACTTTATGGTTTTTTTTTTCTTAAAAAAAAACATTCACGTATGGTTTGAAATTTTAAAAGATAGGGGAAAAAGAATTCAATTCTAATTGGGTTTGATGTCCTAAATATTTAATTATTAATTAAATGTTATTATATAAATAGTAATCGCACGTACCTCACACGTGAAACCTTTGATTATTTAAAATTAGACGATTTTGTCTATTGCGAAGATTTTTAATGAAGTATAAAAAGTTTAAATCACTCCTCAAAGATCCTTCTCACTTTAATTTAATAATGTAAGCACAACATACATGGGGCTTTGAGTTGTAGGTGACATGCAAAAGAGTTTTAAAATAAGGTGCAGGTGACACAAATCTTAATTATTAAGTGGAGGTGACAATTACTTTATTATGGATTAAGAAAGTTGGGGAAGTTTGAAAATAACCCACAAATTTTTTAATTTATACTTTGATCCAAATGTTAGTTAATATAACTAGAAAACGGAGTGAAAAAAAGTATGTTTCTCTCTCTTCTCATCCGTTGTTGTTTTCTCTCTCTTCTCAATTATTGTTGTTTATTGTTGCTGCTGCTTTATTCATTATGTTTTGCTTCATTATCATCATCTTCTACGTCGTTATCATCTTCATCTTCTTCTTGTCGACCATTGTCATTGTTGTTGTTGTTGTTACCGCTACTGCTGCTATTTGACCAATTTCTTAGGTCAAATTTTATTTCTTACATCACTTTCTACTTTGGCATTACTTCATAGGTGACTTTGGTAAGTAAAATTATGATTTTTATTCGAATTTGTCATCTGGATACACAGTTACTGCTGTTTTTTCAACAATAGATAGAGTTCGATCATGAATCCAACATAAGTGCCCACAATTTAAACAGATCAGGTGCATTAGATGAGTAATCTATTGCAATAGAAGATTTATCTGTTGCAACAGACTAGTTAGTTGTTGCATCATACTGATTATCTATTGTATCAGACTGATTATCTGTTGCATCAGACTACTTATCTGTTGCAACAGATGATTAATCTGGTTGGAACAACACAAATCAGCCTCTGCCACAAACCCAACAGATAACCAATATGTTTCAACTCTTGCTATGCAAACTGGATTCAAAATTATTTCTTATGTCCAATCGTTGACAGAATGAAAATTAAATACTCCCTCCGTCTCAAATTACCCATCCCAAATTTCCTAATTTGATTTCTTATTTTACTTGTATTTTTCATTAATCAAGAAGAGATAAAAAAAATTCATGTTTTACCCTTTGTATTAATCACGTTTTCTTCAAATTAAAATATAAACATCATTTAATAGGGGTATTATGGTAAACTAGGCATATTATTAATTATTTTTATTAATCAATGTGTCATCTCAATTTGTGATGGGTAATTTGAGAAAGAGGGAGTATGAATTAAAACGTCAAAGTCGTGCAACAGACTAGTTATCTGTTGAAACAGACTAGTTATCTGTTGCATCAGACTGATTATCTGTTGCATCAGACTGTGTATCTGTTGCAACATATGAGTAATCTATTTGGAACAATACAAATCAGCCCCTACCACAAACCCAACAGATAAATCTTGCTATTGCTACTGGATTCAAAATTACTCCTTACGTCCAATCGTCGACATGTTTGTTGAGAAGATAATAGACAGAATGAAAATTAAATAAGAATTAAAACATCAAAGTTAATCAAACATAATTTTTTTATTAAACTAAAATAAATAAAAATACATATACATAGACGAGACTAAAATAAAAAAATAATCTAATTATTATTATTATTATTATTATTATTATTATTATTGTCAGTCGGCCAATCTCACGGAGCATCCTTGCTCTTACTGTTTTTAGTTCCCATTGCAGGTCATGAACCTGCATCCGAAGTTCATTCATGGTGTCTTGTAGAAAATCCATGTCCCACATTGGATCAGCCATATCTAGAACACATATGAATTAACAAAAAACGTAAAAACAAAAGTAAAGAAAAGAATATCTGAATGTAATACAACGTATACTATAAATTGGCAAGAAAAAAACTTACCTGAGTCAGGGAAGAGAAAGTGGTGGAAGGTGTAATATGAAAGACAAGATGCAATAAATAAATAGAGTGTAGTTGAATGAATGAGTAAGGAGGTACCTATTTATAGAGGAATGAATTTGAATGAGTGACAAAAAGGCGCGAATGTTCACCTCTATTTATTAATTACATTTTTATTACTGTGAAAAGTTATGACTTAATTAAATTAAGAAATATTGTGATAAATCATGACTTTTCAGATTATTATTATTAATTAGTTCTTTCCAAGAACCATTTTTATTAAGTTGTGACAACATATTCTATATCTGTTGCATCAGATAAATTATCTGTGACAACAGATATACCATCTATTGTAATAAATAGAGAACCTGTTGCATCAGATAATCTATCTATTGCAGCATTTAATCTAATTGTTCACCTCTATTTATTAATTACATTTTTTATTACTGTTAAAAGTTATGACTTTAATTAAATTAATAAATATTGTGATAAGTCATGACTTTTCAGATTATTATTATTAATTAGTTCTTTTCAAGAACCGTATTTATTGAGTTGTGACAACAGATTTTATATCTATTGCATTAGATAAATCATCTGTGACAACAGATATACCATCTGTTGCAACAAATAGATAACCAGTTGCATCAAATAATCTATTTGTTGTAATATTTAATCTAACTGTTCACCTCCATTTATTAATTATATTTTTTACTATTGTGAAAAGTTACGACTTTAATTAAATTAAGAAATATCGTGATAAGTCATGACTTTTCATATTATTATTGTTAATTAGTTCTTTCCAAGAACCATTTTTATTGAGTTGTGACAACAGATTCTATTTATGTTGCATCAGACAACTCATCTGTGACAATAGATATACCATCTGTTGTAATAATTAGAGAACTTATTGCATCAGATAATCTATCTGTTGTAACATATAATCTATTTTAAAAAAAAATTATCATTATATCATTAATCCAAATTTTCTGACTTTTTTATTATATAAATTAAAAAAACACCTTTTCAATAACTATTTTTTTAATAAAATAATAACCATTTTTATTGAGTTCTGGCAATAGATTGTATATCTATTGAATCAGATAAACTATCAGTTGCAACAAATATACCATCTGTTGCAACAAATGGACGATTTGTTTTAATAGCTTTTTTGATTTCTTCTAACAGTTGATACACCAGTCGTAACAGATGGGGAATTTGATCCAACAGCAACATTGTTGAATGTGTTTTAAATAAAGAGTTACTTTGATTTTAATAACTGATCATAACTTTTCACCATGTTTTTTTTAAATTTATTTTTTAAAATTATTTATTTATTATATAATAAAAAAAGTCACAATATATATTGGATTAATTAATTAACTTATATGATGATTGTTAAGAAAAAGGTGAACAGTCGTGACTCTTTTCTTAACAATCATCATATAAGTTAATTAATTTATCTAATATTGTGACTTTTTTTTATTATATAATAAATAAATAATTTTAGAAAACAAATTTAAAAACAAAAATGGTAAAAAGTCACGATCAGTTATTAAAATCAAATAACCATTCTTTTACGGTTATAAATTGTGTTTATCATTGATTTTCTTATTATTTATTTACGAACTATTTTTCATATTAAATAATCAAAAAGTCATGTCTTTTCACCCTCTCAATAACAATAAATTTTTTTATTAATAACCTACTGTTGCAATATATGTTCGATCTGTCGCATCAGATTAACCTCTGTTGCCACAAATGCTCAATCCCTACCACCAATCGTCGGCATGTTGAGAATAAGGAATAAATAGAATGATAATTAAATACTAAATAAGAATTAAAAATTCAAAGTCGACCACCAAAACATAGATTTTTGAATCCCTTGGGTAGATTCGATATACAAAAGGAGGAAAATAATACATACACTAAAAGAAAAAACATAACCTAATTATTATTACTACTACTATTATTATCATTACTATTATTATTATTATTGTCAACCAGAAATTTTCATCTGGCAGCAGCAGGGCCCTCCTTAGCCTTGCTCCGAAGTAGGTCAAATCCTTCATCAAACTGTCTTTGAAGTTCCCACAAGGAATCGATATGAATCTTCTTGTACGAATCTGGATCAGCCATATTTGTATTGAAGTGTAGTAGAATGAACGAGTAAGGAGGAATCTATTTATAAATGATTAAATTAGAAGAGGTTAGTCAAATAAAAAGCCACGACTGTTCATATCCCTTAATTAAATAAAACTGGTGACTTTTTGATTATGTAAATTAAAAAAAATGGATCTAAATAAAATATTTTATCTTTTATTGTATTTCGAAAAGAAAAGAAAATTTCTTTAAAATAATTCTAACATATGGGTAATCTGTTGCAAAATATATTCCATCTGTCAGATAACTTACAACATATTGACAATCTATTGCAGCAGATGGATATATCTATTTGCTTTTCCAATAGATATGTCATATATTGCAACAGATTGATCATCTATCGTAACAGATATCTGCAATTGTTTCACAATTTAAACAAATGTGGCATCTGTTGCAACTTGTTAGTCATTTATTTATTCAATTTAAGTCATAGATGGGCTAGGAAGAATAAGGTGCACGCAGATGGATGGATCCACGGTCATGTGTGGGAGTTAAGTATTACAGATAAGATCATCGGGATAACACACATAAAGTACAATATTTTTGTGAATGCAGTTTTTAACCGATTAGGCACTGATCATTCAAACAAGATCCTGCATTGTACAGTTAAGTTTGATGGGTTCGAATTAATAAGGCTGAGGTCCCCATGAAGATAGTGCAGATACCTTGTTACGAATTACTGACGATTGTTGCTCGTGTTTATGCATGTTAAGTTTTTAGAAGGGATCAATATTTGGTGTCATTGCAGAGATCCAATAGCGATTGGACTTAACTTTAAGTGGGCATTGGACTCTGAGAAGGCCTTCAAAGCCTCTCACTACATCAAATAAGAATGAAAAAATAATAGAAATTCCCCTGGCCCAAATTTATATGGAAGGGTTGACTGAGAATATGATTATACGCCAAAAGGAGCCGAAGGAGAATGCCTGCGAGGGAAACTGGAGTTGATGATAGACTATATCATCTGAGAGCTAATTAAAGAAGAGACATAGGGTAGAAAGTAACTTCTAGCAAATCTGGCCGATGAAATTATCTTAAAACATGAGAAATTTGAATCAAATGCAAATATGAAAGTGTATCCGGTAATGTAAATTCGTTTGTTGTCTCTTTGAAAGAAAAATAATGCAGATGGACACTTTCCTAGGGAGCTGCGACTAGGTAGCGTGGTTTGGATTATCACCTAGATAGAAAATAGTAGAAGACCAAGAAAGTAGCCTTACGAGCATTGAGGGTTAAAATGATGTACAGTAAGTTTAGAAAACTTGCACCAACAGCAACTGCAGTTAAAGTAAGGACTCTAAGCGAAGGCGGCAATTTTTGAATTTTAAATTGCATCCCATGGCTTCATGTTTGTGGTTTCGATTAGGTCCACTGCTATTGACCTGATCGGAACCACAAATGAGATTGAAAGACAGATTGAGTGTCATTACTTCCTTAGAAATATGGATTAATTGATTGTGTTTTCTTGCCTTAGCATGCTTTCAACATTCCTAGGAGAAGATCAGAGGCTTGTTGTAGTATATGAATCCCAATAATTTTCAAGCTTGCCTCCAACTTGACGATTTGGTATTCAAGCTTGTCGTTGTCATCTTTGAAGTTAGTATAGAGTTCCTGATCTCTTATGAGATCAATCAGGAACAGTTTCTCCTTTGAAGTTGTGGCATTAAAGAAGGCCGTAAGAATACTTTCTTCAGAACCCTTAAAGGATACATGGAGGGTCACTATATTTGTTTTAGGTCAAAATATGTTGATGGACATCGAAGATGTGGTCCCAACCGTTGAATATCTCACTTTTATTGAGTGTTGATCAATGAAGCTTGCTCAACCAACCTTCAAGGGATTTGATAAATTAATAATCTAGGAGTTACGTAACATTTGATCTAAACCGACTCTACCAAGCCTATCAAATGTTACGTAACTCCAAGCTAATTACCCTATCAAAAAACTTTTCCCTAGTTAGTGGAAAAATTAAACGAGCTCAATCTCTCAGCCTTTCTGCTGATCGCTCTTCTTTAATATAGATGACAAGATATTTTCCATGCAAAAGTCTACATGGTCAGAAGAAATGCTTGCCAGAGCAAAAGTGGCATTATCAACTCCTCTGTCTTGCTCAAGTATCCAAAAAATAAAATTTCAACTCCTTTGTCTTGCACTATTGAGCAATGTACAAGGGACACAGAAAAACAACATGAGTTAAAAAAAGTGAGAAGATAAAAAGGGGGGAATAGGAAGACAAACTGAATGCTAGATTTAGTTTATCTTTGTTTGGTTTGTTAAACAAATAAAATGCGAATGCAAATGACAATATTTCTAAAGATGAAGAAGAGATGAGATAATTCTAGATGTATTGTGTATGTAGACATGGGTTTCAATATTCATTAATTAATATTCATTAATAATTTGAAGGGCACGAGGAAGACTAGTGACATTGAAAAGACAAGATAAGACTACTCAATGAGCTCATTTTTGAGTTATCCAAGAAATATTTTTTACCACATTTTGTAGGACTACTTAATCTACTCGGAAAGAAGCTTTCTTTAAAATTAAAAGAAAAAAATTCAAATAGATATGTCATCTGTTGCAACAGATAGCAATATTTGTTTAAAAATCCTAACAGCACAGTCATTTGTTACAATAGATATAAATATCTGTTTAAAAATCTAAATATCTCAATCATCTGTGACAACAGATACAAAT
Organism: Capsicum pubescens; assembly: GCA_030864215.1. NCBI lineage: Eukaryota > Viridiplantae > Streptophyta > Magnoliopsida > Solanales > Solanaceae > Capsicum > Capsicum pubescens. The sequence goes on from CM061549.1 coordinate 175,433,541, forward strand.
GTCCACTTGATAATTAAATCAGATGTCATCTATTACAACAGATATCAATATCTGTTTAAATATCCCAATAGCTCAATTATCTGTGACAACAGATGCAAATGTCCATTTGACAATTAAATCAGATATGTTATCTGTTATAGTAGATATCAATTTCTGTTTGAAATTTTCCAACAGCTCAGTCATCTGTCATAATAGATGCAAATGTCTATTTGATAATTAAATCAGATATGTCATCTGTTGCAACAGATATGAATATCTATTAGAAATTTCCAGCAGCTCAGTAATTTATTGCAATTGATTTAGGTGGAACTAGGGATGAATGAATGAGTTCATAGGGTTAACTACAGCTTTAATTGAGTCTTTAAAATTGCATGGTGTTGGTATTGCGTTCATCCCGACTCAAGTCATCGATCGATCACTCTGAGTTGAAAAGATTCTCATTAACTTAATATTAAGCTAGTACCTAAATTGATTTAGGTGGAACTAGGGATGGATAAGTTCTCATTAACTTAATGTTAAGATAGAACCTTAATGGATTTAGATGGAACTAGGGATGAATGAGTTCATAGGGTCAACAACAACTTTAATTGAGTCTTTGGAATTGTATGGTGTTGGTATTGCGTTCATCCCGACCCAAGTCATCGATCGATCACTCTAAGTTAAAATGAGTTCTCATTAACTTAATTTTAAGATAGTACCTAAATTTATTTAGGTGGAACTAGGGATAAATAAGCTCATAGGTCAACTACAACTTCAATTGAGTCATTGCAATTGCATAGTGTTGGTATTACGTTCATCCTGACCCGAATTATCGATCGATCACTCTGATTTGAAATGAGTTCTCATTAACTTTATGTTAAGATAGTACCTAAATTGATTTAGGTGGAACTAGGTATGAATGATCTCATTGGGTCAATTACAACTTTAATTAAGTCATTGCAATTGCATAGTGTTGGTATTGCGTTTATCCCGACCTGAGTCATCAATCGATCACTCTGAGTTGAAATGAGTTCTCATTAACTTAATATTAATATAGAACCTTAATTGATTTAGGTGGAACTAGGTATGAATGAGTTCAAAGGGTCAACAACAACTTTAATTAAGTCGTTGCAATTGCATAGTATTGGTATTGCATTCATCCTGACCCGAGTCATCAATCGATCACTCTGAGTTGAAATAAGTTCTCATTAACTTAATGTTAAGATAGAACCTAAATTGATTTAGGTAGAACTAGGGATGAATGAGCCCATAGGGTCAACAACAACTTCATCGAGTCTTTGCAATTACATGGTATTGGTATTGTGTTTATCCCAACCCGAGTCGTCGATCGATCACTCTGAGTTGAAATGAGTTCTTATTAACTTAATATTTTTAAAACAATATCTTTTAAAATTTTAAAAATTAATTAAGATCAATTCGAACCAAATTACCAATTTTAAAACTTGTCATTCTTTTCCAAAATTACAAATCAACCCATAAAAATCATCCATTTGCGAGAAAAACTTTTCCTTATTTCAAATCTCAAGTTCTCGTTCTTATCTCTCTCTCTCTCAATCATACATACAATAACTACTCAACATATTGATCAACTCTTCCAAACAGATCAATTTTCTTCCCATTTTCGACCATATAGTTGTTATTTTTTACTTCATTCTCGTTTGTATCTGTTGTTTTCTCTATCTTTATAGGTAACAGAGTTCAAGAAGAGTTTTACATTTGTTCTTTATTCTAAAAATTAGGGATTTTTAGTTAATGATAAAAAAGAAGATGTTTAGTTGTATTATCTTCGAGAATGGGTTAACAATTTTGAGATTTGATGCTAAAAAGGTAGAAAACACCCAAGAAAACTCTAGTTTTTATCTTAGTGTTTTGTTGATTGTTGTGGTATTATTGGATGGTGTTTGTGGTGTTATTGGTGGATATTGTTGGTGGTGTCGGTATTTGTGTTTTTGGTGGTGGTGTCGGTGGTCTTGGTGTTGGTATTGGTGGCATTAGTGGTGGCATTGGTTGTGGTGTTGGTGGTCCATCTATTGTAACAGGTGAAAGATCTGTTGGGAGATATTAAATAGGTCTTCAAACAGATTCACCATCTGTTCCAACTGATGGGTTATCAGTTGGAGTATTTTTTTTGTAATGTGGCGTAGAATAATTTATTGAAATTTGTCTTACCTTTTTTAAAAAAATTATGCAGACATCAAATGCAATTTAGTTTTTTTTTCTGTTGTTTTTAATTAAAAGATATCTCCCAAAAGAAAAGAGACTGAAAGTGGATCAACTTCTGACCACCCAACAAAAAAGGCTTGAGTACAAATAGATTCAGAGGAACTTACTGAACAATCTCAGTCAAGACAAAATGAAGCTGAGAAAAGTGATAACTCCTTCTCACCAATGGGGTGTGAATTAATATCAAAATCCCAGCATTATCCTGTCAAAACCATTAGTATTGACAGGTTTTGAGTTGTGATGCCGATAGATAGCCCTAATAAAGTAACTGGTGATCTTGTACTTAAATGTTAGTTGGGGAAATATTTTGATGAACTTAGGAGTATTATGAAGAATGAAAATATAGACAGGATTTTGAACAAGAGTTGCTTTGCATACTTTCTTGAGCTACCTGCCAACCGCACTTTCCATTTCCCAATGAGCATGGTATATGGTCTTCTCAAGTGTAGGATCAAGTACGTGAGGGATGATAAAGATTCGAAGGAACAAAAAATAGATGGATGAAATTTGGATCAACTACTGTGGCGTGCCGATTTATTTTGGATTAAAAGAGTTTGCCACAGTGACGGGCTTGAGATACGATCGTCCAGAAGAACCTCTCATCAAGGAAACACCCCACAAAGGGTCCAACAAACACAAGGGAAAAAAATAAGTTGTTGGGCATTGTTGGACGTAGCTACAAAGCAGATGATTTGATGGCAGATCTCGAGGATAAAAACATATCAAATCACTACAGGGAGAAATCGTGCTTAGTTTGGTTTTTCTATTCAGTTTTATTGGCAAAAGACGTCAGAAAATTCATAGAATATGATTTATTGGCGCTTGCTGATGATTTTGAGAAATTTAACGATTATCCTTAGGGATATGATAGCTACTACTTGACTGTCGAATATTTATTGACAAAGCTATCCCCAAAGATGACCACATTATACGGCTTTCCTTGGGCTTTCATGGTAAAATTGATCACTATTTTTACTCATCCATTAATTTATATTGAATATAGTTATTATGACTTTTTTTTTCTTGCTTTCTGTTTACATTTTTAGGCTTAGGCATGTATAGCCATTCCTCTCCTCCGGAAGCAGGTAATGGATTACCCAAATGAGGTTTCTCATCCAAGGATCCTTAGGTGGTTGGCTTCAAAAAGCAGTAAAAATATTAAGGAGGCTGATCTCTTTAACCCTTTGGATGATGCAGTACGTCTTCTTTCTAAAATAATTTACCTCAAAGAAAGTTATTGAAACAGATGTGTCATCTATTGCGACAGATGGGTCATTCGTTGCAACAGATTACCCATCAACTATAACTGGTGTGACAGATAGGTAATCTGTTGCGACAGACTATCTATATTTTGCAATAGATTAACCATCTATTGCTCTAGTTCTCTGAACTCGACTCAATAGATTACCCATCTACTGCAAATTATGCAACAGATGGGTAATATGATGCAACATATGGGTAATCTGATGCAGTACGTCTTATTTCAACTAAAATAATTTGTCTCAAAGAAAGATATTGAAGTAGATGTGCCATCTGTTGTGACAGATGGGTTGTCTGTTGCAACATATTACCCATCAACTGCAACTGGTGCAACAGATGGGTAATATATTGTGATAGACTATCTATATTTCGCAACAGACTAACCATCTGTTGCTCTGGTTCTCTGAACCCAACTCAATAGATTACCCATTTACTACAAATTATGCAACAGATGGGCAATCTGATATAATATATTATCAATCTGTTACGACATATAGATCAACTATTGCGGCAGCTAGATCATTTGTTGCATAAGTTATCTGTGTTAACATGTAAACCCAACTGACTACAAATTATTATTATATGATTTAAATGTCTCCTGTCTTTTTTTATAGGTTGTGCATCCTTGGATCGTGCCTACTGTTCATGAGTTGGGGATGACTTCTTTTCTTACTCTAGGTCTTGTTAATACAAAAAAATACCCAACGGTGGAGTTAATAAAGAAGGAATCGGCTGGAGCAATAGCCATAAAAAAAGCAGTTAGGCAAGGTCAGCTTAATATTGAAGCTCTTCACGGCCAACCTACTGCAACAGATCCGGGTGCTTCTTCTGGGGGTGTTGATGACGGTGGCAGCCATCCTGCTGCTACTGCTGCTACTAGTCGTGATTATGATCATATTAGTGCTCAAGAAAAAATAAATACGTTTCAAAACACCCCTTGCACAGTTCCATCTCACCCCTACACCGGTCCCTCCTACCCTTACAGTGGTTTCTTTTACCCCTCTTCACCCTCGTATTCTCATTGCAAATGCAAAGTGTGCAAGGACAAAGAGGATAAACTCCTTAAAAAACTAGAGTCTATTGTTGAAGCTGCCGAGGAGTTGAAATTCAAGTGGGATGTCATACCATCCAAGAAGCTGAGGGAGCCATACACTCCTACAGTGGCGGTTGGGAGAAAGACAAGAAACATTAGACAAATACTATCCATTGTGAAAACAAAAAAAATTACAACTCCTCCCACTCCAAGAGTTGTTGAAGTTCAGGGGACGCTGAAGAATGTGGATATATATGTGGCAGTTGGCTACAAAAAGAAGAAAGAACTACAAGAAATCATGAATGACAAGATGAAGGTTCCAGAAGAATACACCATGCATTCATTTTCTGCCAAAGACTTAACAAATATGACAAATATGCATGAGTGGTACGTGGACAATGTAAGTTTACTTTTGCTAACCTAGACTTCCTATCTACTCCATGAAGAAGAAGCTACGCAATAGATGTGTAATTTGTTACAACATCTGGGTATTCTGTTGTAATATAATACACATCTATTGCATAAGTTGCGTTATCTGGGTAATCTATGAAATGATTCAGAGAACTCTCTGCAACAGAATCTTTCCACTGTGTTTTTATTCTTTACGATTACTAACCTATTTAAACATTGTCTTCTTATACCACAGTATGTTGATGAAATTCTCTGCCTCATGAGGGGCAGGCAATTAGTGTACCCGGATGCTTATGATGCTGCCGATAGAATAATAGACCTCAACTTCTACAATAATTTCAAGGATAGGTACGATGATCTCCACAGGAGATCTGGTCCTGGTGGCCGTAGATTTGATAAGTTAGTTTCTACGTTAGAATGGGATGAATACATGATTAAATATGTTAGAGGAAAGAGGTCATATCCATACGACAAGAGCTGGACCAAGGCAAAGAGAATCCTTGCAGTCATAAATGTGGAAGTCAAATATTTTCTCATTGTTGAGATACTACTTGACGAGGTAAAGATTAAGGTTTATGACTGCAACTTACCTGTCATCAATGAGGACACATTTTTAACCCACTGAAGCCACTCTTGAAGTTGTTCCCCAAGTTGTTGACACAGAGTAAGTTGATGAATCATTTACCAGCGGAAGTCTTGATGAAGGAATCATGGGTTTTTAAAGGTCAAAATAAGAACATCCAACTCCCAAAAAATAAAACCGGTGCAGCGTGCGGGCTGTATCGCTTGCATACATCAAGTGTTTGCTGACCAGCACAGAAATGACCGGTATGTGTGACGCCATTATGGGAAAGATGTAAGAGGTCTAGGCTTATGGGGTACTAACTAAATGATTGGATCCCGTGTATAAAGAAGAATATGTACAAAGACAGAGACATACAAGATAATAATTTTTTATTTAAAGCCACTTCACTTTACATGTAGTGGCAATAATTTTTATGTATGGCGAAAGTTGAATTTTTATAATGCAACAAATTGCCTATCTGTTGTAACAGATATAATACCTATTGTGACAAATTGATCTATTGGAATAGGTTGGTTGTATGTTGCATTATGCAGATGTTTCCGTCTGTCTATCGCAATAGATATACAATTTGTTGCAACATATAATCTATCTGTTGCAACTGATAGGTAATCTATTGGAACAAATCAAAAAGTAGGAAGACCTGTTTATATAATTTCCTACAATAACCTAACTAAATGGTTGGATCCCTGTATAAAGAAGAATATGTACAAAGATAGAGACGAATACGATAATAATTTTTTATTTCAAGCCACTTCACATAACATGTAGTGGAAATGATTTTTATATCTGGCGAAATTTGAATTTTTATAATGCAATAGATTGTTTATCTGTTGTAATAGATATAATACCTGTTATGACAGATTGATTATTTGTTGGAATAGGTTGGCCATCTATTGCATTATGCAGATGTTTCCCAGTCTGTCTGTCGCAATAGATATACAATTTGTTGCAATATATAATCTATCTGTTGCAACTGATAAGTAATCTGTTGGAACAAATAAAAAAATTAGGAAGACCTGTTTATATAATTTCCAGCAGATGACCAACATGTTGCAACATATGTCTAAATTTGTTTGATAAGCTATGTCGTCTCTTGCAGCAGATGTATTATCTGTTGCGATATTTGAATCTAGTATTCCATTTCAATTAACTTGTTCAAAACTAAGGATTAAATTATATTCAAAGACAGCATAAAATAAATTAAAGCCTTCAAAAATTACATGAAATAACTCAACAAATGAATGAAATGTAAAAAAAAATTATGGGTACAAATGATTTACTCTATAAATAAATCAACAATTTAAATCAAGGAGGATAGGTTATTACATTGACGGACTCAAGCTATAAAGATCTAATCAATATGGACAAGTTGTTTTTCGTCCGGTGCTACGGAATTTGTCTTTGTTCGTCGTTCAGCTTTAATGTCGCTTGCATACGGCTTATGAGCTTTTGCTTCTCCGTATTTCCATAAAAGAGCAACATATCTTTTGCGGAGTAATCTGGCATAAAGTCCATCATTTAGTACTTGTAATCCATCACTCAAATACTCGGCGTAAGCGGCAACAAAAGGACTGTAATCCCTGCATTTTTAAAAAATAGATAATACATATCTTATAGTTCATGTAAGCATTGTAAAATTTATGAAATGAAACTAAATCATGATACTTATACTTACAAGCTACCAATGGTTTGTTGAGTAATTCCTTCAACATATTGTATATCAAATGGATTACCCATTTTATCCCGGTATGATTCAATCGTCGACTAATCAGTACGAACCTTTTGTTCCCAAAAGCCCCTCATATCAAGGTAAGTAGGTAATATTTTGGCTAGCTTTTGTATCTCAGACAATGGCCCGAAACGTCTCCTTCGCGATATCGAGTCATAAACTCGGATGCGCCTCTCTTTTAGAACGACGATAGTCAATACCCAATGGAATTCATCACCACAATTGATTGGGATGAATACTTTGCCGACCAAATGCCAAGGTAAGCCAGCTATAATGCCAAAATCTTTGATGATGTTGATTAAGCATTCCTCATTTCGGAAAACTTTTGACTGTTGTTGACAATACCTATAGTAGGTATTATTGATGTAAACTTTGTACAAATAATTGTCTGTCGTTTATCTGTATTGTTCTGGTGTTTGTAACTTGGCCTTCTTTCGAAGATAGTAAAAAATGGCATTGATGTGCTATATATATTATCAAACATTTCAGATTACGTGACAAAAAAAGTAATACGTAGATGAAATTAAATAAAGTATTAATTAATAGTAATATGTATGGTATTTAAACCTCATTATTTCAGCAAGTTTGGGGCTGTGACATCAAATAGAACCAATTCTTCATTTCGGGATGTGCAACAACAAAGTCGAACATATCAAAATCAAGACTCGATTCGTTCACTTTGTAGTGTTCATCATTTTGTTTTCTACATGTTGATTTGTATGTGTTAGTGTCATGTTCTTACAACAAGAATTGTATAAATCAATATCTTCAAAGTAGATTTATGTACCTGTCGGCATAATTCTTTTACAGCCCATTAGCAATCTATTCTAAATAGTCGTTGATCAACTTTGCTAGTTTTTTTAGAGCTTCGTCCGAGATATTGAACCCTTCAAACGGGTAATTTTTTCATTTTTCAAACTGACAGACTCTATTTTTTCTTTTTCTTTGGAAGCAGTTGATGGATTATCAACTGTGGTATTATGATCTTCAGCAGTAGCTTCTGCTGTGACATTCACCTAGAAAGCCAGAATTATCAATGTTAATTACAGATATATAACAGATTGTCCATCTATTACAACAGATGAGTCTTATGTTGCAACAGATGGATTATCTGTTGGGACAAATTCGAACAGGTAAAATAAAGCAGTACGATAATTTTGGTGTAAGACAAAGACAGAGGCATTGCAATTTTGCTTTTTTCGATGCTTGGTGATGCCTTGGAAATATCTTTCCTTCTCCTTTTAGCCACCTTGATCTCTACTGGAGTGTATGGATATGAAATCCTCTTTGATGGAATGACACCCCTCTTAAATGTCATTTCCTTTACAGAAGCAGTTGGTGCATTAATATCATTAATCACTCCATCATGTTTTGCCTTGCAGTCTTGACATTTGCGTGCAGAACATTCGCTAGATATGGAAAAATCTGGAGAAAAATTTATATTACTAGTATGATCATAATCATAATGGCTTGTTATTTCAAAAACTGTAAGAGGAGCATCATTACCCCTAACAGCAACACCACTACCACTACCACTACAACTACCATCATCAATAGCAACAAGCTCACCCTCCAAAATTATTTTTCTTGTGATGGTTGTTGCTCCAAATAATTCTATTTTTATTCCATCAACGACCTTAGGGTCCGATAAAGTTTGAACAAACTGTAAAGTAAGAAAAAATGGCATATTCAACTCTCAGTTGGTCGGAACAAGCCACAGATGGACAATCTAAAATAAATTAGTACATATATTAGAATGATGATGAAATCATTTAAAATAATCATAAATTAAAATAAAAACTTGATTAGAATTGAACTTAATGCTTCCTTCGGGGAATTGAAAAGATCAAGAAATTTTGTATTTTTATCAGTTTTGGCCGACAACCATCTCAGGATTCTTGGACAGGAAATTTCTTCCTGGTAGTTCACTTGTTGTCTCAAATAAAGAATGACTTCAAATGCCCAAGCCTTTAACATAACGCCAATAAATCAAAAGTATTATTGAATAAAAAAATGATGAATCATATCATTCTAAAAAAAATATTTACCATGAAGGCCCATGAAAAGCCATATAAGTTGACTTATTTGGCGTTAACGGAGTCAACAAATATTTGACAGTCATTTTGAAGCTTTCATAACTCCAAGGATAGATGTTAAATGCCTCAAAATCCTCAGAGAGATTTATTAAATCGAGGCTTATGTTGTTGTTAACGTCTCTCGCCCAAAGAATATTATGTACAAACCAAACCAAGCACAATGATTGTTTGTGTTTCTTTGAAAGTCCTTTACCTTTCAATGCTTCTATCAAATTTTTGTTTTTGAAGCTTGGACCAACAATAGACACCAGGTCATCACGATCACTCGACTTGCCTTTGCCTTTTTTGGGTGTGTGGGGTGCTTTTTTTTGGGTTAGAGTAGGTATAACTTGAGAAGGAGAAAGAGGATAACATTTTAGTCCAGTAACTATGGAAAACTCCTTCCACTCAAAACAAACAGGTATGCCACAGTAATTTATCCACACCTCATCCATCTTATCTTTGTTTTCATACATAAACCTGCGCTTGAGAAGATCATATACCATTTTCATCTGAAAACGAGCGTTGTTGTCCTCCGACAAATCAAGATATTGCCCAAAGCATCTCTCCCTGAAATAAGAATCCAATTTTTATTCTCAAACTATTATCTTAAGGTGTTAAAAGATTTTTTCATGGCTGACTTAACCACGAAATCACCTATTAAATCTGTGGCACCATCGCACTACATTCTCACAGGATAACGATCAATGCTGAAGGTTTTGATCAACTCTTCGGTGGAAGGTCTATTAGCATTTGGATTATCTCTTTTGAAATATTCCTCATCCCCGTGTTCATTATCTTCTGCTCCTGATTGAGATAACGTTTATAAAACAAGCTCATAGAGTGGTGGATGTAGCCGAGCTGCTTCACTTGTTCCTTTACTTGGACTTGATTCGGTTTCTTTTCTTTTGGGAGCCATATTATCTTAAATTAATAAGAACATAAAATAGATCATAATTGATTAATGCATCATTAAAAAAGGATAACAGTAAATCTAGTATGCATAATAGTATAATAACAGTTCCAATAGACCTCACATCTTTTGCACCAGGTATGTTATCTGTTGCAACATATAATCGACTTGTTGCAATAGATGAGTAATCTGATGAAAACAATAAAATAGATCACTAATCTGTTGCACCGAGTATTTTATCTGATGCAACATATAACCAACCATTGTAACAGATGAGTAAACCATTGAAAACTATAAAAATAGATCACTAATTTGTTGCACCAGGTAGTTTATCTGTTGCAATATATAACCAACTTGTTGCAATGGATGAGTAATTCGTTGAAAACAGTAAAAACAGATCACTCATCTGTTGCACCAAGAAGGTTATCTGTTGTAACATATAACCAACTTGTTGCAATGGATGAGTAAACTATTGAAAACATTAAAAATAGATCATTAATTTATTGCACCAGGTAGTTTATCTGTTGCAACATATAACCAACCTATTGCAACGAATGAGCAATTCGTTGGAAACCATAAAAATAAATCACTCATCTGTTGCACCAGGTAGTTAATTTGTTGCAACATATAACTAACTTATTACAACAGATGAGTAATCCATTGGAAATATTAAAAATAGATCACTGATTTGTTGCACCTGACAGGTTATCTGTTGCAACATATAACCAACCTATTGCAATGGATGATTAATCCGTTGGAAACAGTAAAAATAGCTCACTCGTCTATTACACCAGGAAAGTTATCTGTTGCAATATATAACCAATTTGTTGCAACAGATAAGTAATCTGTTGGAAATAATAAAAAAGATCACTGATCTATTAAAACATATCACTGATCTGTTGCAAAATGGGTTATCTGTTGGATCAATATTGTTTAGATTTCTTCCAAACAGAAGAGTCGTATGTCGCAACAGATGAATGATCTGTTAGATTGTTCATCTGTTGTATCAGATTTTCATAATTGCATCATATGTTTTCATCTGTTGTATCAGATGTTTTCACCTGTCGCATCAAATATTTCATCTGTTGCATCAGATGTTTCATCTATTGCATCAGATGTTTCATCTGTTGCATCAGATGTTTCATCTATTGCAGCATCATTTTTACCAAGACAAACAACAAATCAACCCAACAACACCAACACATCACACACACACTAAGAACATCAACTGTGACAAAAAATACTAATAAATTCAAATCAATAGTTCGACAATAAGAAGAAATGCCAGAAATTAGGGTTTTATTCATTCTACATTTCAAATTTAAGCTAAAAATATTGAAATTGTTAACCAATACTAGAAGAGTAGTTGGCTCAAGTTTCTCTGTTTCTTCATAATATTTTACTTGTGAAAAAAATGGGACAATGAAGAACTCGAAGTTGTTGTCGCCAGAGAAGTCTTCACATCGATTAACGGTTGAAAGTCGAAAGAGAACTTACCCGACTATTTATCGCCGGAGGTTGAAGTCACCGGGGATTGAAGGGAAAATTTTTGTAGAACTGTGGGTTAGGAGAGATTGAGAGAAACTGTCGAGAGAGAGGAGAGAGAGACGGTTGATTTGGATTGAAAAGGGGTGTGGGTTGGGTTGATTTGTATTTTTAAAAAGATTAGAAAGTTTTGAAAATATTATTCAAGTCCACAATTAACTTAATCAAGTTTTCTAATGATGTTTGACCCTTTAAATTGGTCAATGACACCAATCCTTCATTCAAAACTTAAAAGACACCTTTCCTTCAATTTTCTCAACATACATATTTTATTGTAAGCATATAGATATTTCAAGTGGTTAATGGATCGTCACTTTTGTCTTTGTCATGCTACATCTTTTCCTTGCTGCTAGAGGCTAAGAGAGACGCATCGATTTGAACCATATTTGTAGTATGATTATTTATTTTTAATTTTTCTATATTTAAAAACTTTTCTTATTTTTAAAGTTAAATCTTTAGAAAATCTTTGATTACTTACTTAAAACTTTTTAAAAATTGGTACTTCTTATATTTTTCTTATTCTAACGCTCTCATATTTTTTTCTAAATCTTTTAAATCTTCTTAAAATTTAAAATTCTTAAATTAATAAAAAAGGTATTAATTGTCATTAATTTTGATAACTTCTAATATGGAAAAGTTCTACCATAAATATTTAATTAATTTTTAATTCTTAAATATTAGAAAAATCGTGAAAGACGATTTTGTCTAAAGAAAAGACTTTTAATGAAGGGCGAAAAGTTCAAATAACGTTTTTAAGGCCCTTCATACTTTTAATATAACTAGTTTAATCACACGTGACTCGCACGTGTAACATTAATTTTTTAAAATTAAATAATTTTATCTATTGCAAAAATTTTAATAAAGTATAAAAGTTTAAATCACTTTTCAAAGATTTTTCACACTTTAATATAATAATATAAACATAAACATATATTTTAATCTAAGAACATATATATTTTACATCATCACTTTGCGTTTTTCATGCAGTAACTCTTTCTCTTACTGCCAGAGGCTAAGAGAAACGCATCAATTTGAACCCTATTTGTGGTAAGGTTATTTTTTTTTCAATATCTACAATCTTTCTTTGCTTTTAAAATCAAACATTTACAAAATCATTGATTACATTCTTATTATGTACTTAAAACTTTTAAGATTTGATACTTCTTAAATTTTTCTTATTCTAACACTTTTATATTTATTTCTAGATTTTCAAATCTTCTTAAAATCAAATTTAGTTGATTTAAAATTGTTAAACTAATTGAAAAAGTATTAGTTGTCATTAATTTTAATGACATCTAATAAAGAAAGGTTTTATCATAAATATATTTAATTATTTTTCAAATCTTAAATATTAGAAAAAATAGTAAAAAAATAATTTTTTCGAAAGAGAAAACTTTTAGTGAAGGGCAAGAAGTTCAAACAACATTTTTAAGGTGCTTCACACTTTTAATATACTATTGATTATTGAATATATATAGATTATGTCTTTTGCTCTTCCTAAATTATTCTCATTATTAGATACATGAATGGTCTCAAACATTCATAGATATTGACGTATTTGCACAACAATATATTGTAGGCTTAGGTCATTGATAGACCCCTAAACTTGTTCAGATAATTCACTTAGACCCCTCAACTAATGTTGTTATCTATTAAACACTTTAACTATTCAACACATGTACCTATTAAGCACAAAATATTGATGTGGCAAAAAAAGTGTTTCTCACATCCCCTAAGCACGTGAGTAAAGGCCAGATAACATTTTGCTTTTAATTTTCTGGAAAAAACTTACATTTTCTTCTCTTCTAGAGACACTTGGCACTAACACATCATTAAATAAGTAGTTATTTGTTCTTTAAAAATCATATTTCTTTTAAATCAGAAAAGAAAATCCCCCGCCCCTCACCCTTTGGTGATGATTTAAGCCTATATTTTAAAAAGTTAGATGTTACATACAATGAATGAGTGATATCAATGTGTCCACATATTTTATGTTGAGCGCATAAAGAGTAGTAAGTCCCAAATAGCTATATTTTCTTGTTGAAGAAACATGAATCTGAAAAAACACACTTTGAGATAAGGACTGGGTACAAATTTAAAAAGCCTATCTGTAGCATATTTCGAAATATTATAGACATCAATCAACAAGCTAATTCCTTTAAAAAATAAATTTCTATATTAATTTAAAAACAAATGTATCACCTATATTAATAAAAAAAATATTAATCATACCACAAATATAATTCAAATTGACACTTTTGGTTTCTTTTTGTTGTTCTATAAATATTATTTTAATAGAATTATGGGAGACCTTTATTATGTAAGGTAAAGTTTAACCGATTTAAAAAGTGTTAAATAATGTGATTTCTTACCTTGATAAAAAGGTACTTGAATTAATTTTAAAATATAAAATATTAGAATAGTAATTTAATATTAATAATTTAAGAAAAAGGGTGAAAAACGATTTTGTCTAAAGTAAAGACTTTTAATAAAGGAGAAAAAGTTTGATTCACTTTTCCATTTATTTATTTTTGTTAAGAATCACTCTTTTTTAAGGGTCTTCACACTGGTTAACGATGATGAGATAACCCTAGCGAACTGAAAAATCTATATAAACATATAATATTTTTACTTAGCTATACTGTATAATTTTTTAACAAAGTATTTAGATATGATTTAGACAGTTTTTAACTTGGCCATCACTCATCAGAAACAGTTTTGAAATTCAATACGTGATTTAATTAAATATTATGTGTGGAAAACTATACCATGCAATTCTAAAGATGTTGTCTGTTAGAGTTGACAGAGAGTAAGAGAGAAATTTACCTCATTAAAAGTTACTTTTCTTCAAGCAATATAAGTGCATGCAATTGAATGAAATTCAAACTCAAACATGAAGCTCTCCAATGGAATTACCTGCAAGACAAATGCATTATCACGACTCCGCAGCAGTTTGAAAGATTGCCTTATTCAGAAATTTTCAAATCTATGCTTATTTTTTAACTTCTCAAAGCATTTTGTCGATTATTACATCTTTCCTCATCTCTCAGTGCCTAGGTATCCACAGTAAGACTTTTCTCGTTTGAACCTCACCCTTCACTTTTAATTCATTTCCATCCTAAGGTATTGCTAAATAGATGAAACTTGTCAACATCAACACAAATTATAGACAGAACCACGAATCAGAAAAACTGGGTGCTATTAAAAAGTTTTGTATCAGCTAACTTCACGAGTTGGATATAAGAGGAATCGAACAGATGCCATCCACCGTAGGGTAAACCACCACCTCTGCCTGCAAGACAAATATATTATCATGAGGCATGACATGTGCAAGAAGTTGTTATCGATATCATCCATCAAAATTACAAAATAAAAAAGCATTACGGAGAGAGAAACAGGAAAAAGATTCTAAAAAGGTGAAAAGTGCATGTGCTCTTTTTTGATCGAGAACTTTTAGCACAAAGAAAATCCTTAATATCCGTCTTTTAGTACCTGTTTATATGGACGACATCTCTCACAATCCGACACCTGTATAATTTCAAATAAGGAAAAATAACTTGAGATGTATTATGATTATTTTTAAGATGATAAAAAAAATATTATAAGCTACAATAATTAATAAATTAAAATAATGAAAGAACATGCGAATATTGCAATAAACTTTTTTCTTGTTTGACTCGAAAAAAGTGAAAAATATCACATAAGAGAGAGGGAAGTAGATCCGAATACAAGCACACATCAATTAACATCCAATAATCTTTCACATAGAGTAAAACAAATGTTCGACTGAAGTTTCATAAATCAGCTTTAAAAAACTTATATTCTAATGACACGTTACGTTGCTGCCAAGGAAAATCAAGATTCTTAATCCTCGGCCATCATAAATAAACACAATTATTTGCTACCTACCTTTATTTTTCTTCAATATATGATAGAATAGCAAATAAAACATGTATATATAAAACTTACAAATAGATTAAGCAAAAGTTCTCAATATAATAATATATGAAGAAATCAAACAATATTTCAAACTTTCAATTCTAAAGGTAAATCAAAGTTGCACCTTCAAAATTTGAGGAATTGGCAAACAATCATAAGCTACTGCCTCTGTTTTGATTAGAATTTATCGTATGTCTTCTCCTCTGCCACTTGTAGGTAGGCAGACTTTTTTTTCCTTTGGCAAGAGAAACACAGAAAACAACGTATAAATATTGATTTTACATATATTTTAGTGCTATTAGTTTCTTCCTTTATAAGTTACAAGATTCTTAATTTCTTTTCATATATTTATTTTATTAGGATTAGGAGTTTTGATTTAATAAAATAATAAATAGAAAAAAAAGTGAAAAGACAATTATGTTAAAAGAGGGGTCTTTTAATGAGGAGCAAAAAATTCAAACAATATTTTTAAGGCCTTCACACTTTTAATATGCTATTCAAGTGTACGTGCTTTGCACGTGTATACAAAAATAATAATAAGTGTATATAAAAGAATAAATTTTTATCATTTATATAGAACAATATACTTGACCCGCCTTTAAAAATCTTGTTTTTGTGAATCGGATCCATTTAAAGTCATGTAAGACTAATTTCTTGATAAAGAAAAGCTTAACCTTCAAAAGATCTCCTATTTCTCTCTTTTCATACTGCTCACGCCAAGGCACGTAAAATCACATTTCATTTTATGCATATTCTCATTCACGATAAATAATTATAAAATAAAGATATGGACAAAAAATTTAAAAAAATATGACATATTGAAATATCAATTATTTAACATTATACTTTGAAAGGAAAAATATACTTTAGAGTTTTGATGACATTACTAAAACGTAAAATGAGCAGTTCAAATTATCCCTAATGGAAGAATGAAATCGGTTATAAATTTGATTTACTAACGCATGAAATCTCTAATTACTATTATGTTTTATCTTCTAGCCAACTAATGACTTTATTTAATACTTGTTTAACACTCTGATTATGTTTGCTATTATGAGAAATCACAATTTTTACTTTATTTTTATCTCAATAGTATTTTTTTATGTAAGTATGACTTTGACAAAAGAGTATTAACATGAATTACGCCTGAATAAGAAGTAGAACTAATATGAATAAAAAATAAAATTTAGAATAGAAAAAACATTACTTAATTCACTTGTAATCGATACGAAGTTTTGTCTGCATGTTTCACATAAATCGTTCTTCATCTGCACAAACATAGTAAAGAATCAATCAATAATGATTTATTTACAAAGACAAATACAAATAATAAAAGATTATGAAAAAATCATCTTAGAAGTTAAAGGATCTTCAATTTTGTTAAGCCTAAGTTAAAGTAACAATTAAAAAATGAACTTATTTTGAAGGTAAATGTAAACAAACAAACAAAACAAACATCAAATATAGAAGCTTAAAATCCAAGACGAACTTAGAAAACGTTGAAATAGGTAAAAATAATTTAATGTGATTCTTTACATATATTATTTTAGGACTGTTAATTTATTTTTATATATTTTAGAATTCATAAATATTTTAGGATTCATATATTTTATGTAGTTTAGGATTCTTAATCTTTTCATAAATTTATTTTATCAGGGTTTTTCCATATATTTTAGGAGTATTTGATTTAATAATATAATAATTAGAGGAAATAGGTGAAAAGATAATTTTGTCTATTGCAGAGTGTTTTGATGAAGGGAAAAAAGTTCGAATCACTTTTCTAAAGGTCTTCACACTTTTAATATATTATAGATTAGTTTAGGTGTACGCGTACCTCACTTTATTGAGTTCAAACGTTACACTAAATAAGATATTTGTTTAAATAATAAAGATGAATACAATAATTAAATACAACATCTTTTGGAGAATTTATTTAATTAAATCTAACTTTTACCAAAAAAAATTCTCAAAGTCGATCGATATTCATCTACTACCTATTAATTATAATAAAATAATAAGATAATAGAGATATCAAAATAATACAACTAAACTTTATCTTTACATAAAAAAAAATCTCAAAACAAAGATATACATACAATACAATTAAACCTAACATTTACCTAAAAAAAATTCTCAAAGCTTACAAGCATTCATCTACCACTTGTAAATTCATCTACGACCTATAAACTACAACAAAATAATACAATAGTGATCACAAAGCTTCAGTTTTTATGAAAATAATTCTTGTCTGAGCGAAAATTTTGACACTAAATAGGAGTATTTTTCTAATTCATCAGTGCAAAGAAAAATATTAATTGATTCTCCTTCCATATATTTTAGGAGTCCCATATATTTTAGGAGTTTAGTTAATACAATATAAGTAATTAAATAATAAATTAAAGAAAATAGTGAAAAGACAGTTTTTTCTAAAGAAAAATCTTTTAATGAAGGACAAAAAGTTCAAATCACTTTTTTAAGAGTCTTTACACTTTTGATATATTATAGATTATAGATATAGAATAGATATAGATTATAGATAGATTATAGATACATATATGATATTATTTAAGGATAGGTGGATTGTGAATGTGTCTCGTGTTAATTAAAAAAATTATATATAAATTTTAAAAAACTTATTAAAAAGTAGAAATTGGCATCTATTTACTCTCTTGTTCAATTTTTACTCATCACTTTACGTTTTTTTGAGAGTCAAACTGCATAAACTTTAGCCAACATTTTAAGACATTTTTTATCATATTAATGTAAAAAAATATTACAACTAATAGCATTTTTCATATAATTTTTGAATATTTAAATTTCAAATTTATTAAAGTAATACACTTCAATTTAGTTTCAAAGTTAAGTCAAATTAACTTCATAAATGTGACATAAAAATAAATGGAGGAAGTAAATGATATGATTTGACACATAAATAACTCTTTTAAATAATGATCGGGAGACTTTTCTTAGGTTAGGCTTCAAATTTAAAAAAAAACAATAATATTTTTTTGGTTGATTTTATGGAAAGTAGATCGACAGAAAATTGAACCAACTGATAAATTACATACATAAATTTTATAATGATATATACTCTCTCAATTTCTTTTTACATGTGTCTTTTGGGTTGTACTTTTATTCTTAAATAGGTATATGGTTAATACTTCAAGAATAATTTAATCAAAATCTTTCTATTATGTATTTATTTAAATTACCAAAATCATTAATAAATTTTTAATTTTCAATGTATTTATTTAAAATTATATTGCTAAAATTACTTTTAGTTTTTTAGAAATACTAGTTTAGAGTACGCGCTCTGCGCGTGTACCTCGCTTCAATGAGTTCAATTTTATAATATTATAAAAGAAAATATGTCTTGATTAAAAATAAATTGATGATTTTATTAAATATGAAAAATAATTAAATAGAAAACTAATATATTCATACAAAATCATATAAAACATTAAAAAACACTTTAAACTAAATTAAGAAAAACTAAAATGACTATAGACCAACAAAAAATGCTGAAAAAATTTTCTCGATATGACAAATGGAGAAATTCATATGTCTTTAGAAGTGTTAGAGGGCAACAAATTAATATCTTTACTATTATAAGAAAAACTAATATGCTAAGGAAAGAATTTTAACAAAGAAACACTAAAGTCTATCAACAAAATATTTCAACATGAACTATATGATACAACAAACAAATAGTGCATAAAAAATCTGTCGAAAAGGAGAAAAATAATAACTGAATCAATTGAAATCACTATAATAATAGTGCTATATGATGTTGCTTTAAAAAATTTAGCACTACACATTATCGAAATATTTAATAAATATATTTATAAACTACCAAGTACATGTGAAAGGAGTAAAACTTGCAGTAGTTGGAAGGAGAAATACAACTCTCGTAAAAAGTAGTTGAAAAGGGAAAGAGAGAAACCTTCAATTTTTCCTGCTACTTTATTCGGCAGCAACATGCTTGTTTCATATAATTTTTCAACTGAAAGAGAAACTCGAGAAATTATTAAAAGGGAAAATCCCTTGTCAATTATGTATAATACATATATAATATTTAAATTTTATTAACTAAAAGGAATGAAGAAGAAAAAAAGAATGATAATAAGGGATGCAAGTAGAAAACTTTAATAAATCATCAATCAAAATATCAACAACAACAAACTCAGTGTATTCCCATAAAGTGGAGTCTAGGGGGGTAAGATGTACGCAGTCCATATCGCTACCTTCGAAGAAGTAGAGAGGTTGTTTTCGATAGACCCCTGGATCAAGATAAAGAGTAGTAAACAAGGGGATGAATGACATAACAGAAATAAGGAATAAGAAATAATAAAATAGAAATCAGAGAAATACGAAATACGAGAAATAAGGGCAACACGAAATAAGAAAATAGGAACTAAGAAATAAGAAATAGGGCACCCACCTAGTAGTAACATACACTCACATACCAAATACACCTATTTACACAACCCTAGGATTACTAACCTGGCTACACAAGATCTCTCCTAACTGCTCGCTACAACCCACACATTCATACTAGCCTTCTACCCTTATCCGCACCCTCCACACCTTCCTATCTAGGGTCATGTCCTCAGTAAGCTGAAGCTGCTCCATGTCATGTCTAATTACCTCTCTCCAGTATTTCTTCGGCCTACCTCTACCCATCCTGCAGCCATCCAAAGATAGTCTCTCATACCTACGAACTGGGGCATCTGCGCCCCTCGTCATCACGTGTCCAAACCATCTCAGCCTTTCTTCCCGCATCTTGTCCTCCACCGAAGCCACTCTCACCTTCTCCCAGATAATCTCATTCCTAACTCTGTCCCCTTTAGTAAGCCCACACATCCAACTCAATATTTTTATTTTCGTCACCTTCAGTTTTTGGATGTGGGAGTGCTTGACTGGCCAACACTCCGCTCCATACAACATGGCCGGATGGACTGTGACTCTATAGAATTTGCATTTAAGCTTAAGGGGCACCTTCTTATCACACAACACTCCTGAGGCGAGCCTCCACTTCATCCAACCTGCTCCAATATATTTAGAGACATCCTCATCAATCTCACCATTCCCATGAATCATAAACCCAAGATACTTAAAACTATCCCTCTTACAAACCTCCTGGGAGTCCAACCTCACCACCACTTCGTCCTCCTGCCTCAAGTCACTAAACTTGCATTTCAAATACTCCGTCTTGGACCTACTCAATCTGAACCCCTTAGACTCAAGGGTTTGCCTCCAAACCTCCAATTTGTCACTCACACCCCCTGCGTCTCATCAATCAGCACTACATAATCTGCAAATAACATACACCAAGGCACCTCGCCTTGAATACTCTGTGTCAACACGTTCATCATCAACGCAAAAAGGAATGGACTAAGAGTCGATCACTGATGCAACCCTATCTCGACCGGAAAATGCTCTGAGTCTCCTCTCGCCGTCCTCACCTGGGTCTTTCCTCCATCGTGCATGTCCTTAATAGCTCTGATGTACGCCACCGGGACCCATCTCACCTCCAAGCATCTCCAAAGAACCTTCTTCGGGACTTTATCATACATCTTTTCCAGGTCGATGAACACCATGTGTAAATCCTTCTTCTTTTCTCTATACTGCTCCACCAATCTCCTCACCAGGTGAATTGCCTCTGTCGTCGAGTGACCAGGAATAAATCTAAACTGATTCTCTGAAATGGACATGACCCTCATCAATCTCCGCTCAACCATTCTCTCCTAAATTTTCATAGTGTGGCTCAACAACTTAATACCCCTATAGTTGTTGCAACTATGAATGTCACCCTTGTTTTTATATAATGGAATCATCGTACTCCATCTCCAAGCCTCAAGCATTGTCGCAGTCTTGGAAATACAGTTAAATAAATCAGTCAACCACCTTAAAATACCCCACCAACATACTTCTAAAAATCCACCGGAATCTCACCAGGCCCCGTCGTCCTACCCCTCCATATCCTACGAATAGCCTCTCTGACCTCCTCAACCTTAAAACGCCTATAGTAACTGAAATCACGGCTCTCTTACGAGTGCTCCAGCTCCCCTAACTCAATGCCTCTGTCCCCCTCCTTGTTCAAAAGTCTATGAAAGTACTCCTGCCATCTCTTCTTAATATGGATATCCTCTACTAAAATACTATTATCCTCCCCCTTAATGTACTTCACTTGATCAAGGTCACGACCCTTCTTCTCCCTAGACTTAACAAGCCTATACAACCTCTTTTACCTGCCTTTGTCCTCTAACTCCGCATACAAGCTCTCGAACGCTGCTGACTTAGCAGTCGTAACTGCTAACTTAGCCTTCTTCCTTGCTACTTTGTAAACCTCCCTATTCACCTGTTTCTCCTCTTCATATTTACTCTCAATCAACTTAATATACGCCCCCTTCTTAATATCCACTTTCTTCTTCACTTTTTCATTCTACCACCAGTCTCTCTTATGACGTCCTACCCGACCCCTCAAAACACCCAACACTTCTCCAGCAGTCTCCATGATCCAGCTAGCAGCCCTATCCCACATAACATCCACGTCCCCCCTGCACTCTCATACCCTTATTCTCGATACTTTTTTCCTATCTCCAGAGCACTAACTGGCGTCAAGTCATCCCACTTAATTCTAGTCGACCCTCCTCGGCCCTTCTCTTCTTGCTCTTCTTGATAGACAAGTCCATTACTAGAAGCTTGTGCTGGGTCGAAAGATGCTCACTCAGAATGACTTTACAGTCCTTACATAAAACCCTATCCTCCTTCCTAAGTAGCAGAAAGTCAATCTGAGTCTTGGCTATCGCGCTTCAAAAGGTAATCAGGTGATCCTCCTTCTTTGAAAAGCTCGAATTCACTACCACCAGCCTAAAGGTCCTCGAAAAATCCAATAGAGCATCTCCCTCATAATTTCTATCACCGAAACTAAAACCTCCATGCACATCGTTATAGCCTCCTGATAAGACCCCGATGTGCCCATTGAAGTCCCCTGCTATGACAATCTTCTCCGATCTAGGCACGTTTCTCACCACCTCGTCCAAATCCTCCCAAAATCTCGCTTTCACCTTCTCTTCCAAGCCCACCTACAGAGCATAAACACTACACACATGCAGTGTAAGACCCCCAATGACCAACTTAATCTTCATCAGTTTATCACTGACCCTCTTAACCTTCACCACCTGTCATCTAAGCTCCGCATCCACTAAGATGCCCACTCCATTCCAATGCCTCTCACTCCCTGAGTACCACAACTTGTACCCATCCACACCCCTAGCCTTGATCCTACCCACCTAGTCTCATGAACACACGCAATATTAATCCTCTTCTTCTTAAGAATCTTCACCAACTCAACGGACTTACCCTGAAGGGTCCCAATATTCCAAGACCCTACCCTCAATCTATCTTCTCTCGCCTACCTCCACCGTTCCCCATCGAACTAGCCCTAAAACCCAACCTAGACCCCACACCCACCCCTGCCCTTCCCTCTTCACCCCTTCCCATAACAGCCCCAACCCCAACCTCCTCGAACATGATCCTATTCCACCATCACTCCCTATCAAAATAAGAAGAAAATGTATAAATAAAAAGAAAACGTAGAAGCATAATAATTTATAGACATTCTTTTTTTATATAAGGTAAAAATTTAATTAATTTAGAAATATTAAATTTTATAATTTCTTACCTTCCGCATTTTAATTAATTTGAAAGTCCTAAATATTTGGATAATCATTATACTTTCTCATATTTGCTTCTTCTTTTTTTTCTTTCCATTTATAACTTTTTTATTATTTTGGTTATTAAATTTATTCCTTTCTATGTATAGCTTTTTACGTAAACAACTGTTAGGACTCTTTTTTCCCACTAAAAATTTAGCAAATTTAATTCCCTTAGGTACATAACCCCCACCCCCACCCAACGGATTCCTCTAATTTTGGCACTTTTAGTTTCTTCTTTGTTCTATAAATATTATTTTAATAAAATTATAGGAATCCTTTATTATATAAGGTAAATTTTAACTGATTTAAAAATGTTAAATAATGTGATTTCTTACCATGATAAAAAAGAACTCTAATTAACTTTAAAATATTAAATATTAGAATAATAATTTAATATTATAATAATTTAAGAAAAAAGGTGAAAAGAGGATTTTGTCTAAAGTGAAGACATTTAATGAAGAGCAAAAAATTCAAATCAATTTTCTAAGGGTCTTCACACTTTTAATATATTATTATAGATTATAGATATAGATATAAATTATTAAGATATGTGTCTAACCCAAAAGGAGCATGTAAAGAGAAATAGAGGGAGTAGCATATTAATTTTTACAAATACTACTATGTTATATAATTTTTCATGGATCTCCTAGAAAATTTCAAACTCCTAAATATTATATATTAATTAAATGATAATTATTGAGAAAGATATTAAATGACAATGAAGAGAAAAAAGTTATAGCGTATCGTTGGTTATCAAAAATTTCAGGAGATATAATTAATATTAAATTTCTATATTAAATTGTTATGGTATTTTTATTTCTCTATGTTATTATTTGTTGTGTTAATATTATTGTTTCTATACTATATTCTTTATGAATTATTTTTTGTTTCGAGTCAAAAATTTATCAAAAATAGTTATTTTATTTCACTTTTGAATTAGTGATACAGGTTGTGTAGTATTCTCTCAAAATTGTACTATGTAGCAATATATTCAATATTATGTTGTTTTATTAAAAATTTATTTAAAAAATGACCAAATTTATCGGGAAAAAAGCTACATAGATGGTGGAAAAGTTTTGATTTACTCTTTGAAACTGTTTTCCGACAAACAGGACTTTAAATTGCAATTGTAATTTGCCATAACCTTGATTACTTTTTTGGTAAAGTTTAGGCTTAAATCTTCACATATTTAATGTCTAGTGTCTATTATTTCTATAAATTTGTACAATTATGCCATTAGTACTCATTTCTTGTTTCTGATTCACTCTAATGTGATCTTTTATTTACAGCTCATCAAATATGGTTGTCATATTATTCAATGTCACAATGTGGACTATTTTTTTCTTTATCCTTTTTAGGAAAAAATATAAGAAATAGCAAACTTAATTTCATAATTAAGCTAAATAGCAATACTTTAAAAAGATTATGTGGGATAACAACCATAATAATATTTTATAATATTTTAGTGATCCCTTATCCTCGCTTATTTTTTTCTCTTTCTCTCTCTTATATGTCTAAACTTTTTTTTCTCTTTTTTTGTTATTTATTTTTCTCTTTTTTTTATCGTTTTGATTTTTTTCTTCTCTTCTATTTCTCCTTTTTTTCTTTATTGATTTTTTATTTTTTACTTTTTTTTAACTTTTTTATTTCTTGCACCGTATTGGGGCAGGTTGGATGAAATGGAGGCTCGCTTCGAGGATTTTATGAGATAAGAAGGTGCCTCCCAAGCTTAAAGGCAAATTCTATAGAGTTGCAGTCCGGTCGGCTATGTTGTACGGAGCGGAGTGTTGGCCAGTTAAGACTTCCCATATCCAAAAGTTGAAGGTGGCGGAAATGAGGATGTTGTGTTGGATGTGTGGTCTTACAAGGGCTGACAGGGTTAGGAATGAGATTATTCGGGAGAAGGTGGGAGTGGTATCGGTGGAGGAAAAAATACGGAAAGTGAGGTTGAGATGGTTTGGTCATGTGATGAGGAGGGGCACGGATGCCCCAGTTCGTAGGTGTGAGAGACTAGCGTTAGATGGTTTCAAGCGGGGTAGGGGTAAACCGAAGAAATACTGGAGAGAAATGATTAGACGTGACATGGAGCAGTTACGTCTCACTGAGGACATGACCCTGGATAGGAAGGTTTAGAGGAAAAACACTAGGATAGAGGGATAAGGTGGGTGGATGAATCGTAGTCCGTAGTTAGGAGGGTTTTGGTGTCTTTTGTTTGGTATTGTACATTACTTTTGTGGATGTTGTATCTTTGTTAGTCTTATCATGTTTCATGCTTTGAATATTTTTGTATATTGTCCTGTGTCTTGAGCCGGGGGTATATCGAAAATAGCCTCTCTACTTCTTTAGAGGTAGTGGTATGGACTGCGTACATTCTACCCTCCCCAGACCCCAATAGGTGGGAATATACTGGCTTTGTTGTTGTTGTTGTTGTTGTGTATTTCTCATATTTTTCTTTTTCTTTTCCTATTTTTGTTTTCTTCTTCTTCTTTTTTCTTTCTTTTCGCTTTTTTCTTCTATTTCTAGCTTTTATTTTTCCTTTCTTCTTTTTTCCCGTTTTCACTTCTTTTTCTTTTTTTTTGTGTGTTGTTTTTTTAATTTTTTTTACTCTTCTATATCTAGCTTTTTTTTTTCTTTTTTTTTTTGCGTTTTTAAAATTTTTTGGTATTTTTTTCTTTTGGATTCTATTTTATATTTTCTTTGAATTTTTAAAAAATATGACTACGTCGAGCACAAGTCATGGATGATAATAAAAACGCCACAATTATTTATTTTTATTTGTAATCACACCATTATTTATAATTTATATTCATTGATACAATTGTATTCGTATTTATAATTTGCATTTGTATTTGTATTTTAAAGTTCACACTAACATTTATAGTTTATATAATTCGCAATTGTATCTTAAAGAATTATTTTGTATTTGTATTAAATGGTAGATTGCATATTTGTATATTTTAGACTCGAGAAAATACAATTAATACATATACTTATTTGTACACAAATACAAATAATAAATTGTGCATGTTCACAGATAAACTATTCAAATAAAGACAATAAATTTATTTAAAATGTATAGCTGGATATAAATATATATAAAATATAAAAAGCATATGAATACAAAATACACAACAAAAAAAACAAAAAAACTATATAAAAAATAAAAAAGGAAAAAAAGAAATTAAAAAAAATGAAACAATAAAGAAAAAAAGAAAACACAAAAAAAGTGCAAAGAGAAAAAGAAAATGTAAAAAAGGAAGGAGAAAACTAAAAAAAGAAAAAACTACAAAAAAAAATGCAAAGAGAACAAGAAACAGTTAAAAAATGAAAAATACGAAGGAAAAAACTAAAAAAGAAAAAAAAGAAGAGAGAAAAATAAAAAAAAAAAAAATTTTAATCATTCAAACCTATTTTTAGCTTCGAAACTCATTAAAAAATGATTTTTATTTTTTTAAATATAATCTTCAATTAATCTTTAATTAATTGGGTGAACGTGATTTAAGAAAGCTGACCTTTTTTTCTTTTTAAACTCAAGTTGTTACTTGAAAATAAGGTATTTAATTGTATTTTTCTATGTATTTAATGCTGTCTTGTATCAAATACATATACAAGTTGTTGTTTCAGGTAACCATAAAATTGTTACTATGAAATATCTAATTATGGACTTACGTTTGCTACTTGTGAATTTTTCTCTTCTTTTTTTTATAATCGTGGTGTCCAAATTAATTTTTATGCACTTTGACTAAATTCATGAGATATCTATCACCTCCTACCAGCAACAAATACATACAAACAACTCTCTCATTTAGTAGCCGTTTGGCCATGAAAACTAAAAATTTTCGGAGTTGGAGTTGAAGTTAGAGTTGAAATTGGAGTTGGAGTTGTGTTTGGCCATGTCTTTTTGAATTTTTTTTTTGACTTTTGAAAAAACTTTTTTAAATATTATTTTATGCCCTAACTTTTACAAACTATCAAAATCACCCAACTAAAATTTACCTACTAATGGAAAAAGAACACAATTAGCCACTATTATAAAAATAATTACATATACATGACCATATTTAATGAATTTCAATTATGACATATATAATATTTACATTAATAGCCGTTTTCTCATATTTGAAAATTTTAAATATAGATGTTATATTAACATATCATTACTTCCTATTTTTTAGGTAACAAATATTATCTTTCAAACAAATTTATTTTTTTAGGAATTTATTTAATTTATTCCTTCATTTTCCCTTCCTAAAAAATAGGAAATGATGAGTTGTTATTAAATTTTAAGGTGCCGCTAATTTATTTTTTTAATTTTCTTATACATGAAAGATTTTACTGTGTGTGAATAAATTATTTCTATGTAAAACATGCTTTGCATATTTATGGTATATTATATAATATACCATAAATATATAAATATGCTTAGTATGTTTCTTTATACTTTGTATTTTTATATATGTGTGTATATGGTATATACAAGGTATAAACTTCATATATAACATACTTTGTATATTTATATTATAAATATGCTTAGTATGTTTCTTAATACTTTGTATATTTATATATGTGTGTATATGGTATAAACTTTATATATAACATACTTTGTATATTTCTATTATAAATATAATACTTTATATATTTATGGGTATAGATATAACACTTTATATATTTATGGGTATAAATATAAATTAACAGTAAAATAATGTCTTAAATAAGGGAGAAAATTAATGATGAGAGAGAAAAAAAGATATATATTAATTAGGATAACATTAAATTTGAAATTATAATTATCTTATTCTTTAAAACTGCTATATACGTAATATTGAAAAAGTAATGTTATAAGGAGAGTTTTATGTAAAAATTTAAAAGATTGGGGTTATATGTAATAATAATAAAAGTTGAAATTGGAGTTGGAAAATTGTGAAAACTACAAAAACCTGTTTTCCCTTTTCAGAAAAAATTTTCGAAATTATTTTTCAAATTTTCATGGCCAAACACCACAATTTCCAACTCCAATTTTTTTTTGCGGAAAAAAGGAAAAAAATTACATGACCAAATGGGCCCTTAGTCACATTAACTCGTTTGGGGTCAAGCTAGCTAGCATCTCGTCGAAATTCATTCTTTAAATAAACATATCTCCTTTTCAAATTTTAAGTATCCCTACCTACATAAATACGAAGATTGTTAACTTAAAAATCAATAAAGAATAAATAAAGTCATCAATAGCACACATATAATTAAAATAAGATATCTATAATAATATATTAAAAATGTGAAGACCTTTAGAGAAGTGATCTGAACTTTTTACCCTTCATTAAAAGAATCTTCCTTAGACAAAACTGTCTTTTCACTATTTTCTAAATTAATTATTTAATTATATTTTTATTATATTAATTAGAATTCGTAAAATATATGGTAGGAGAATTAATTAATATTTTCCTTTCTACTAGACTTCCTAAAATATATATGGTAGAAAAATTAATTAATATTTTTCTTTCTACTGTTCAATCAGAAAAATACTCCTAAAATAGGACTCGATTAAGAAAATACTTATATAAATATTGAGACGTACGTTAAACTAGAGAACAAACTGGTTTGCCTATTGGGAGAGTATGATTGATGCTCATCTAACTTGATACGATTGCATGTCTAGATGGTGGATGTTTGATTTTTTAACCCTCAACTTTTCATTGTTTTTGTCAGCATAATAGAATTTAACATGTGTGTATATATATATTTTCTTTGTTTTCATTTAAAATCATTCTTTAGGGTCAAAATTTTTGCTCAAACAAGAATTTGTTGGATCAAAATCGAAGCTTTGTGATCACTATTATATTTTTTTATATAGTTTACAGGTCATAGATGAATGTCGGTTGGCTTTGAAGCATTTTTTGTGTAAAGGTTAGGTTTAATTGTATTGTTTTGATATCTTTATTATCTTATTGTTTTGTTTTAATTTACAGGTAGATGAATGTGGGTCGGCTTTGAAATTTTTTTTAGGTAAAGGTTAGGTTTAATTGTATTATCGTAATATCTCTATTAGTTTGTTATTACAGTTCGTAGATGAATCTCGATCGGCTTTGAGAATTTTTTTGTGTAAAATTTAAGTTTAATTGTATTGTTTTGATATCACTTTTATCATATTATTTTGCTGCAGTTTATAGCTAATAGATAAATGTTGGTCGGCTTTGAGGATTTTTTTTAATGAAAAGGTTAGGTTTAGTTGTATTATTTTGATATTTCTATTATCATATTATTTTGTTATTGTTTACAGGTGGTAGATGAGTGTCAAGCGACTTTGAGAAAATTTTTATGTGTAAAGATTAGATTTAATTGTATTATTTTGATGTCTCTATCATTGTAATATTTTGTTGCAATTTACAGATGGTAAATGAATGTCGATCGATTTTTAAAATATTTTAGGTAAAGATTAGGTTTAATAAATAAATTTTCCATCTTTACATACTCAAAAGATATTAAATTTAATTATTATATTCATCCTTATTATTTAAATAAATATCTTATTCAATATAATGTTTGAACTTATTAAAGTGAGGTACTTGCGCGTACACCTAAACTAGTGATACTAAATAAACAAAGTGTCTTAGTGCACAATACTTTGGATAGCATTGATGTGTATAATAAGCCTCTTAATATATAAAGGTAATAAAAGTTTTTGATGTGGGATTGGAATGACTTTGAAACTTTAATAAAAACAAAAAATTCAATTAATAACGTACTTTAAAAGATATGTTTGAGAATTACACAATAACTAATGGATGATTAAAAATAATATTAATCTACAACATTATACATACAATATCTCTCACACACACAAAAATAAAGAGGAAAAGAGCAACATATCATAGTTGAGAAGATAATTTCTATTTTTTTTTCATATTGCATAACTGCTTCTACAGATAGGTCAACAAATAAATAATGTCAAGTGAATTTTGTTAGAGTTCTATCTCCTCGTGTTTTCAATGCTCTTGTTCATCTCTTTTGAATCTCAAAAAGAAACATAACGATTTTCACCTAAACTACATCATACAATGAGTTCGAGCTCTTGATGTACCTTTAGAATATGATTGAACTCAAATTATAAAAATTTTATTGGCATTGATGCAACAGGTCATCGGAAGCTAAAAAAGAGAATTCGTATTAAAAAAGTATTTTATGAGATGCTGGGACTACTTACCATCTCGCTTTGCTTTGTTTTGCTTCGTTTTGCCAGCGACAAATGAATAAATATATCAATCTACAGGGAATATTACTATATGCATTCGAAAAAATAAGGATAGAGTTATTACTTACATCACTGTGTTTGGCTACCTTATTGGATGGGACATTACGTTCTCTCTTAGAATTTTCCTAATCTAAAGATCCTTGATTTATAGGAAATCATAAAGCTCTCTTCCTTATTTTTTTGACAAAAAGTTATTGTTGATTATGTATAATTAATTAACTAATGAATTACGTAATATATATTTTTATATACTAGAAGACATGGTTTCAACATATTAGCTCAGACATTAAATAAAAAGTTTGAGGTATTATGGTCATTTTATAAGAGCATCTTTAAGAATGTTGTCTATTTTGTTTTGTTAGTTGATCCTTGTCAATAACTTGAGAAAAAGTCCATTATTGCCCCCTCAAATTATAGATTATGCCATAACATTGAAATGCCATTGAATTTGATGGGGTCCTTTAGTTTTTTTTTTTAATTAAATAGATATTAATTATATTAATTAAGAGTTTACAGACCAAATAAAGGTTTTGGGGTAGTCCCGTGTCTAAATATTCATTTATTGAATTGGAGATAGTAGGGTTACATGCCACAACTTTTCTAATAAAAGTAGTTTCTAATATGTCTGCTTCCACATCCTTATCAACATACATAGGAGGAACTATCAAAATTTGTGAAATGTCCAAAACTTAATTTCTGGCCCCTTCCTTTGCTAGCAGCTCTGCTACTCTATTTTGCTCCCTGTATCTGTGCCTAAGTACCGAAGCTCTCAGTGTCGATATCAGATACCTGCACGCAAAGACAATGTTATCATATTGAAGGAAGCTTTGGTTAATTCCTATAATGGATTGCATGGAATCAGTGTCAATTTCAAGAGGGGCTAAGTTTCTTTCTAGGGCTATTTTTAGTCCTTCATGAATGGCTAATAGTTCATCTTGGAGGATTGAGACATGATTGAGGGCTTTAGTGAAGCTAGGATCTAGCCCCCCCCCCCCCCCCCCCCCGATTTTATAAACATCCATCCTATTCCTCCCTTGCCCGATTATTTTTGACAAACCCATCAGTGTTGACTTTGTATGTTTTTGGGTTTGGGGGTCCTGTTTGACTTGGATAGTGTTGGTAATACTCTTATTGATGGGCTACCTATCAACCAAGAAGAAGTATTCAGTTGCAAAAGCTAAGGTATTAGTTGTGAAGATGTTGGAGATTTTGTTATTAAATAAGTTGTCATTTTTATTTACCAGATGCTCCACAGGCAGAAAGGGATGAGATGATCCCATTTTAACCAATTGTTAACTTGTTTGCTCTTTATGGCCTTCCAGTTGGTTAGCCATTTGATAATGGTAATGGTGGAGGAATTTAAGTCGTGTATGGAGGTGCTGATATTCGCCATTTCTGACCAATATGTTGTGGCCTTGGAGCAATTAAAGAAGATATGATTAATATCTTCTTCTTGATTGTGTTAATTCTTGTAGAGAGGTTTTACAGAGAGGCATACTTTGTGTAGGTAGCTCCCAGTAGGGAGTTTTTTTGTGGTGGAATAACCATATGAAGGTTTTTACTTTATTTGGGACTTTGAGGTGCCATATCCACTAGAACTCTGTATCTTTTGACTCACTAGAGGTTTGAGTATTGTTGCTAGTATAATAAGCAATTTTCATGAAAAATAGGCCATTTTTGGTAGCATTCCAGATGAGGATGTCTTCCTTACTAGGTTGATTAGGGATAAAATAGTTTTGAACTATGCAGGATAATTCAGGAGGAAGGACAAAGAAAAAAGAGTTAAGGTCACACCTCCTATTGGAAAAGATAGAGTTGACCCTAAGTTGGTCCTGATCCTTATTAAGAGGCCCCTGGATGTAGGTTCTGATGGATTTAAGGTTGGGAATCCATTTGTCCTCAAAGAATCTAACCCTATTACCCTTGTTAATGGCCCTTCTTTATTTTTTCAAGCAAATACCAACCCTCTTGGATGTATTTCCAAGTTCTGGAGATGGTTTTCCTTCTTTGGTTACTGTTATGAGGTTTGCAGTACTTATGGTAGAGGAGCTTGGCCCAGGGTATTTGAGTATTGTGGTATGTTCTCTATGCAAGGCTTGCATGGAGGACTTTATTTGGTCTCTCTCTTTTGGGGAACCAATCCATTTTTATCTTTTGGGAGAGTCAAGGTATCTTAGTAAATTAAGTGGATTTTTTTTCTTTTCAACTGTTATACCCCATAAAAAGTTTCTTTGAATTTTATTAATCGCATTGGTAGTTTTACAGGGTAGGAAGATGTATTACATGGTGTGGGAGGAGATGATACTCAGGATGGCTTCAACTATGACTGCTCTATTAGTCATGTTGAGCATTTTAGTGTTCCAACCAACCAATTTATGTAGTCTATCAATAACGTACTGCAAATCACTGTTAGAGGGCCTAGAGTAGAACATTGGAAAGCCAAGATACTTTCCAAAGTTATTTTTGGTTGGTATACTAAGAATAGCAGAACACTGGTTAGTAGTGGCAAGATTACAATTTAAATAAAAGAACACTTTGGATTTTGTAAGGCTGAGTTTTTGACTAGACCATTCACAGTAAGTGTTAAGGGCCAAATTTAAAGTTCTGTAGTCCTTAGGAGTATCTCTGGAGAAAAGGGTGAGGTCATCTGCAAAGAATAAGTGGGAAAAGTAGGGTCCATAAGCTAAGAAAGAGATTGGGTTCCAGGTTCTATCTTGGACAAAGTTGTCAATGGTTTTGGACAATCTGTCCATACACATGTTGAATGTGTATAGGAAGATTCGGTCACCGTTCCTAATTTTCGTTGTAGGGTTAGAAGGGGTAGTCTTTTTTCTATTGATAAGGATGGAAATAGAAGTAGTAGTGACACAAGACATGATAAGTTTGACAAGGTTGGGGGGAAAGCCAAAGTAGTTCAGGGTGTCTCTTATAAAAGCCCATTCTAATTTGTCAAAAACTTTCTCAAGGTCAATTTTTAGAATCATACTGCCTTTTATAACCTTCATTTTCCTAAAGTGAGAGATGAGTTCTTGAACAATGATAGAACTATCAGAAGTTCTTTTACTGGAGAGAAAACTATCCTGACTAGGGCCAATGATAGATGATAGTATAGGCTTGATTCTATTCACTATGATTTTGGTTACCACTTTGTGGGTAATGTTACAAAGCCCAATAGGTTTGAAGTATTTGATTTTCTTTGCATTTTCACACTTTGGGATAAGGCACAAGAGGGTCTCATTCATACTAATATTTATGTAACAGTGTCAAAGCATTCTTTGCAGAAAGTAAATCTTGTCTTTCACTATGTTCCAGTACTTTTGGTAGAAAATAGGGTGGATGACATCAGGGCCCGGGGATTTTATGGGTTTAAAGGTCTTTAGTGAATGGGGGCATTGAGATAAATAATGTTATCCTAGGTTAGGTGGGCTGTGAGGCCAAGACTATGCAAGGCCTCCAATCTTGAGGAGGTGTGCTCAGTTGTGTAGAGATTGGAATAGAAATCAGTAATATGGTTTTTGATTTTTTTCCTGGTCAGTGATGGAGCCTCCAGCTGAGTCTTGGAGGGTAAAAATCTTATTTTTCTTTCTTCTATTAAAGGTATAGGTATAAAATAATCTAGTATTAGAGTCTCCTTATTGGAGACATGTAATACTAGATTTGGTCTTCCGAAACACTTCTTCAAACTTCAGGAGGGTGTCATAGTATCTAAGTAATTAAGCTTCTAGATTTTGGATGAAAGAACTATAGGGATAGTGAGTAGAAGTTTGAATCCCATTAATTCTTGCTAAGATCCTTTTCATCTTGTGAAAAATACTCCCAAATATGTTGGTGTTCGAATGAGAAGCATTTTTTTGGGAGTATTAGTTAGCCTTAGTAAGGTTGTTGTGGAGGGTCAAAAGAGAAATGGACAACATCACTAAAGAAAGGGTGTCTACACCACATGGGTTCTATTCTAAAAGTTATTTTATCTATGTGAGTGTTGGTGTAGGTCATATTGACCAAGAGAGGGAAGTGGTCTGAGTGGGTTATGGGGACATGGATGGCACTAATGTCAGGGTACTTGGTTATTTAAGAGTCATTAGCAAGACATCTGTCTATACTTTCTTGGATCAGGCTTTCCCTATTTTTATGTCTTTTATTGGTCCAGGTAAACTTACTTCCTTTAAAACTGATGCGTTATGGTTTCATAGAACTTTTGACACTTAAAACCAAGAAATATGCAAGTACTTAGGTGTGTTTTGTTAGATTTGATGTGTTCTTGAGATGATTTTGCAAAAAAATTGATTCGTGGAGCTAACTGGAATAAAACAAAGTTGAAAGTTAAAAATTGACCACTTATGATGGCACCTACTTGGAGTGGGTGCCACATACCTGGATTAAGTGATGGACCATAAGTGTCAGAAGCCTGAAGTTTAGAAAATGAGAAACTGAAATTTTGGCCCTTCTACCTACGACCTGACACCTACAGGGCGTAGGTACCACCTATTGAGCATAGGTGGCAGACCGTAGCTGTCAGAAGAAGATTCAGAGATCAAGATTTTTGTCCTGCTACCTATGGACCCCCACCTAAGGTCCGTAGATGCCACCTACGACCCTGTAATACCCCAAATTTTTGTCCCTGGAAAAGTTTTGGAGTTTTGAACTCACTTCCCTAACTACGACTCTCCATACTAGTCGTAGGGTGTCTTGATGGGTCATAAGACCCAAATCATAGTGTGTCTAGTGAGTTATTCCTGAGTTGCTTCCCGGGTGACCACTTGAGGTTGTGAGTCATACAGATTCCCAACGAGTCGTATAGCCCTCTTCTGTAGCCAAACTAGTATGATGTCGAAAGTGTTCTGCTTTGAGTACGACTAAACTCAACGAGTCATAATGACTCCATATGAGTCATAAGGTGCCAATCATAAGGTGACCAGTGTGTACCTAAACATTTTTGTCTTGATTACAACTCGAAAACCAAAAGTTGTAGTGAGTCCTTAAGGTCGCATAGTGACCCGTAGTCGCTGGAGATAACTTTTTTATCTTTTAACTTAAGGGTATTTTGGATATTTTCCTTTTTTTTCTAAACATAACCCACGACTGTAAAACTTTATTGGAACCCCTTTCCCATCTATAACACACCAAAATAACTTCTCTCTTCCCATAAATTCCCTTAAGCAAGAGCTTTAGGGTTTTCTCAAGGTTGATTGTCTAGAGCTTTCAAGGGCAAATTTCCTCCCAAATTGTGATCCTTTCAGACATGTACCCATTTCCTAGAACTTATTTTGTTAAAATCATGTGCTGAAGTGGTCACTCATGTGGTTTAATTATTGGTTTTTGGATATAGGTTAAGGGTTTTGATGATTGTTGTTTATGTGATGTTTCATGTTTGCATATGCAATATTTATGTTTTAAATGGTGGTTTTGAAACCAACTTGATGCATGGGTGTGAGAATTGTATGGGGAATGTAGTATTCCCAAAGTTTGATGAGTTAATGAGTTGAAGCTTACAATAACTCATCTCAATCATGTAAAATTGGCTTTGGACATGAGAATTCGCTTATTGAAAAGTATTTTGAAACCTTGCACAATATAAAGAGTAATGGAAACAAAATTGACTTTTAAAGAGAGATTGATGGCCATAAATTAAATTTAAATTGAAAATTTCAGAGTCCTATTAGCTGAGGGGTTAGAGTCTCGCTTTGCTAGATGATTTGGGGTTAGAGTCCCGCTTGGCTAGATGATTTAGTTCCTACCTAGGACTTTGGATTCCTATTGGATAGTTGGGTTAGAGTCCCACTTGGCTACATGGTTTTGTTCCTACGTGTAACTTTGGGGTCTCATTGGCTAATTGGTTAGAGTCCTATTGGCAAAGTGATTAATTTGGCAAAATGACATATGCTGGCAACCTACAGTCGGTTTAAAGATATCACTTGATAATGCCTTACATAATGAATCCTTGTTTGATGTTTGGGAATGTGTGAAATACGCTTTAATTGGAATTTAATGAGGGTTGTGTAGCTATGCCGTGAAAGTGGAGGTCCCAAGGGGCCAATACTAGAAACCGCAGTTGGTGATGTAGGGGTCTAAATGATTGGGTAGTTCAAGTCCCCCATGTAATATGACTGAGTGCTTAAGTCATCGGGTCCCCCATAACGCATAGGCACATGTGATTATTCTCTAGTTTATGTTTCCACACACACTGGGACCCTTTCAGCTAGGGGAGAGATGGACCCATATAGCCTATGGGTGCCTTATTATGACGGTTATGCTACATATTCTAGGTTAATGATTTTAAAATGCATGCTAAGCCTTTTACCCATTACTGACATTTGATATATAGATATGTATATGAATATGATTGTGTGCATTAGATTATTGATGAATTTTAAACTATTAATCATGGCATTATTTTATCCCTTATCCATAAGTTACATACTTGTGCTAAACCCACTAACAGTATTTGGACACTGTATCTCCATGCGATACAAGGTCTATATTCAATCCTACTTTTTCTATGTAGTGTTTGATGGATCAGTTCGGTTCATCAGTCATTTACGGTATAGTAGTGAGCTTTAATTCTACAGAAGAGTTTATCATTCCATCGATTTCGCTCCATGAATTATAATTAAAAACTTCACATTAACATTATCATAGTCATTGTCATTGTCATTGTTAGAGTCGGGTGTCCCGACTTAGGTTGTTTTGATGGTATAAAGGCTTTGTGGAATACTGTGGTTAATTTTGGTTGTTGACTTTAGTAGTCTTTTGAGTCACTATTTACTCAATATTGTTATATGTTTAGAACTCATCTGCAATCATGTGTTCATGTGCGTTTTGTATGGTTAGGCAAATGGGGTGGTCCCTAATCCTCGGCGGACTTGGGATGCTCATCACGGCCAGGCCCTAATTTGGCTTGTAAAAAAGATGGTATCAAAGCCTAGGTTTAGTGTCATTGGATGTCCACAAAGTCGTATCAAGTAGAGTATCATTTGTGGGTGTGTAGTGCGCCACACTTATAAGGGTGAGGCTACAAAACATCTAGGAATGTTTCCTTTTTTGTGATCTAATTTCGGGCTATAGTGTCTAGGGTCTTGAGTCTTTTCTAATAATCGTTTGTTCACATTTCAGATCAAGCCTCCCCGAAGATCTGACACACGTGGAATCTCTTCTATCTCGTTTGAGGATAATCTCGATGAATCTCATTCTACTTATGGAGTTCAGACCCCATCTAGGGTCCTAGCTCCTGAAGGTACTGCCCCACATAAAGTCCCACCGGTCCCTACCAGTCCTTCTTGGGCCCCTCAGGTTGATGGTGATCATGCCCCACCGCCCTGTGGAGATATTTCTAATGCTGAGATTCGATGCTCTATTCATCTGTTGACTTAGTTGGTGACCTCTCAGTCTCACCAGTCTGAGCACGAGAGTGTTGTTGCTCCTTCTTCTGAGGCAACTATAGTTGTCCAGTTCATAAGGATTAAACCTTCAATTTTCACTGGTTCTAAGGTTGAGAAGGATACTCAAGGGTTCATTAACGAGATGGAAAAGATTTTTCGAGTAACCCATGCTTCTAGCTCGAAATGTGTGGAGTTTGCCGCATATTAGTTTAAAAATGTGGCATATCAGTGGTATGTGGAGTGGGATCAGCCGAGAGGTGATGATGCTGAAGTAGCCTCATGGGATGATTTTCTTGTGCCTTCCATGAATTTTTCTTTCCTCAGGAGTTGATGAAAGCAAAGCCCGAGGAATTTGTGAATTTGAGGCAGGGCAGGATGATTGTTAAAGAGTACGCCTTGATGTTTCACAAGTTATCCCATTATTTTTCTAAGTTAGTAACTTTCATGAGAGCGAGGATAAGAAAGTTTGGCTATGGGTTGTCCCGTGACTTAGTGTTGGAATGCAAGGCTGCCTTGTTGAACAAGGACATGGATATTTCTAGGTTGGTGGTGTATGTGGAACTAGTGGAGGATGAGAAGAAAAAGCATACAGAAGTTGGGGAGAGACAGAGTAAGAAGTTATGGTATTCACAATAGGGTAGAGGTCAGAAAATAGTAGTGGTGATGGTAGGTGGTGGTCTAAGAAGAAGACCCGAGGAAATTCTAGTTCTTATTCAATGGCTAGTGATCCATATCCTAAGTCGTCCACTGTTTCTAGAATAGTAATAGTCCCAAGGAATAAGGTTCCCGGTCTGAAGCTAGTAGAGCTTAGTCAGCCTCATCTTATCCCCCTTACTATTTTTGTGGGCAGGTGTATCATGGATTTTGTGAGGAAGAGAGGAACAAGTGATTTAAGTATGGTCAGTTGGGCCACCTACAGTGTGATTTTCCATCAGTCAGGGTTACTACTGAGGTTAATAAGGTTCTTATTGCTGCATCTTCAGCTTCTATACCAAAGGGTTTTACTTCTGACTCTGACACTGGTCGGAATCGCCTTTATGCTCTTGCCACTCTCTAGGAATTTGAGGCATCTTCAAATGTTTTCACTGGTATGTTACAACTCTTTTACCATGATGTGTATTGTCTGCTTGATCCATGGTCTACTCTTTCTTATGTGACCCCATATGTGGTTATACCTTTTGGCTTTGGTCCTGAGAGTATTTCAGACCTCTTTTCTATGTCCACCCTGGTAGGTGATTCTGTGGTTGCTAGAAAAGTTTATAGGGGTTAGTGTGATATCTATCTATGGGAGGAAGACCCTGGTAGAATTCATAGAATTAGATATGGTCAATTTTGATGTTATCCTAGGATGATTGAGTGAGAAGGTAGTTCTCTGGTGCTTAAGGAATGGTTTATTTCGTATCATAGATCTCAGAGGTTGATCTCTAAGGGGTGTCTATACCATTTAATACATGTTAAAGATTTTAGTTCTGAGGGTCCTTCATTGAAATCTGTACCTGTGGTCTATGAGTTTCCCAAAGTGTTTCCTAATGATCTTCCTGGAGTTCCTCTCGATAGGAAAATTGATTCTGGGATTGATCTTCTTCCGGAAACTCGTCCTATCTTTATCCCTCCATATAAAATGGCTCTAGCTGAGTTGAAAGATCTTAAGGAGTAGTTGGAAGATCTCCTTGATAAAGATTTTATTCATCCTAGTGTTTCCCCGTAGGGTGCTTCTGTGCTCTTCGTGCGTAAGAAGGATGGGTCCCTTCGAATGTGTATAGACTACCACCAGTTGAATAAGGTGACGGTGAAGAATAAATATCCTCTTACTAGGATTGATGACCTGTTTGACTAGCTTCAGGGTGCTAAGTAGTTCTCGAAGATTGATCTTTGGCCGAGTTATTATAAGCTGAAGAAAAGGGAGGGGGATATCCCTAAGACTACTTTTCATACCCAGTATGGCCATTATGAGTTCTTGGTCATGTCTTTTGGGTTGACTAATGACCCAACGATATTTATTGATCCTATGAACCTAGTCTTCTATCAGTTTATAGACTTATTCATCATTGTTTTTATTGATGACATCTTGGTGTATTCTAAGAGTAAGAAAGATCTTGCCGATCATATCTGAGTAGTATTGCAGACCCTTAAGGAGCAACAATTGTATGGTAAATTCTGTAAGTGTGAATTTTGGTTGAATGTTGTGACCTATATGGGTCATCTTGTGTCTAGTGAGGGGATCATGGTGGATCCACAGAAAATTGAGACGGTTAAGAAGTGACCTAGACCTACGACTCTGATCGACATTCAAAGCTTCTTGGGATTAGCCAGATATTATAGTAGGTTTGTAGAAAATTTCTCTTCTATTGATACACCATTGACTAAGTTAACACAAAAAAGAAAAGTTTTTGTGGTTGAACGCTTGCGAAGGCAGTTTTGAGAAATTGAAAGATAAATTA
Source organism: Capsicum pubescens (assembly GCA_030864215.1). Taxonomy (NCBI): domain Eukaryota; kingdom Viridiplantae; phylum Streptophyta; class Magnoliopsida; order Solanales; family Solanaceae; genus Capsicum; species Capsicum pubescens. Next base: position 175,474,039 of record CM061549.1, read on the forward strand.
ACTTCTGCTCTAATTTTGACCCTACCCAAGGGTACTGATGGCTTTATTATTTATTGTGATGCATCCCATGTGGTACTGGGTTATGTGTTGATGCAGCATGGTAAGGTTGTGGAATTCTATCATGATTCAAACAAGGGCCTGGCCGTGACGGGTATCTCAAGCCCCGCGTGGACCGAAGATCACCCCCTGCAACTAACCAACCAAACACACCACACCTCAAGGTCAGATGAATTTCAAACCTATAACAAGATAACATATAATAGCCTAAGAAAGTTTTAAATATATATCCATAACCAACCACTGTCGAATAGCCAAATGACCGACTGACATTTCCCAATAGCCATAGTGGTCCAATATAATACCCCGAAGTTTCCTAACTAATTTTGTCTCAAAAATGTCAAGTATTAGCTTCTAAATTGAATGATGTTTATTCCATGGGGAATTTTCAAGATTTTCACTTTTTGTCATGTGGTAAGTTTAATAAGCTTTCCATCGATATAAAATTTGCCTAAAACCGATAACCGGGTAAGAAGTTATGACTATTTCAAGTCCCCATCGTAAAATAACGCCATATTGGTCAGTGGCGCGCCGCACCACAAGATAAAATGGCTATCATCCTTTTTCCAGTGTCCCAGCGCAATTTCTCCACGTCGCGCCAAACTTTTAGGTCGCAAATAAAGTGGCAACGCGATGGCTCCACGTCGCGCCATTTCCCTATTTCCCAATTGTCAAATTCCAGTGACACGACACGATAGCACCGCATCACGCCAGGGGTCCAGGTCGGGAAATTTTCACCAATTTAAAAGTCGCATTCAGGGTTAAAAGGGTCAATTTTCCATCTCTATTTAAGCCCTTTAACATGAGATTCAGCTATTTGGAACTCAAAATATACTAGTTTCTCTCAATTTTCTGTCAAGAACAAGCTAGGGTTTCAATTGAGGATTCAATTTCAAGAAAGTCTCTCCATCAATCTTTGCTAAATCCAGAACTAAGGTATGTCATGTGTTGATTCATGCGTCTCTTTCACCCATGAAGCTCAAGAATCTCTTTTCAAAATCAAAGATTTGTATATTTAGGAATGTTCATGATTTGATTGAATTGAAAAGTGATGTTCATGTTGTTGTTTGGTTTCATTCCATGTTATAGACTATTAATTACAAGAATTGATTCTAGTATGTGAGGAATTATGCGGTATTCATGATAAACCCTTCAATTCACAAGTTGATTGATGTATCCTTGATTATTAGATGTGTTGATGATTGTATAACCATAGCATGCTCCCCCCATGTTTGATTAAATGCCTATGTGAAAGAAAAGTGCGATACTAGTATGATAATATGAAATCTCCATTTATGTACAAGTTATGTATGTCAAGTATTTGATGAAATGTCTTAGCCAATGGATTATGTATTGTTGATGTTGGTCCTATACTCAAGAAAGTCATGCTTTGTCAGTTTCCTTCTATCGAGTCCTGGGGGTACTTGTACCCGAAAAATGTAGTTGTGTGCCTAGAGTCCGTGTCATGTTTTCTTGATATTCTTAGTCAATCCATGATCCATAGAACTCTGTCAGTCATGTGACTCAGGAAATCTCAGTAATACAGTAATCTCAGTACTATTCCGTCAGTCAACGAAACTCAGTTAATTCAGTCCAGTTCAGTTCAATAATCAATGATCAGTGTCTATTCAGATGGGAGTAGGAATTAACACTGAGTGAATCCAAGGATGGGAACAGACACTGTCAGATGAGGGTGTGATTCTTAGAAGTCATCCTTGCGTTCCAGAACTATGTAGCCAGCATAGGTTGAGACATCAACACTGTCAGATGAGGGTTGATGAGGTGGATAAGCACTATCAGATGAGGGCTCCACCTTTTTCTTTTAGGGACAATGTCAGACGAGGGCCACTCACAGCTTGTCCTTACCAGTGGCGCAGTATTGACACCCTTCCAATTGGGGTTACAGATTGGACCCCAACTCAGCCATAATGGCGTATTAGGGGCATTTCAGTTAGATAACTACTTCCCACAATTTCAGTTATAGAATCAGGACTATCAGATACAATCATTCAGTCTCAGTAATAGAACTCAAATAGTTCTATAAAATTCAGGACTGTCAGATACAGTCAACTCAGAACAGTATGGAACTCAGCTAGTTCCATTAGATTCAGGACTTTCAGATACAGTCACTCATGTCATCAGTTCTATCAGTCATCAAAATTCAGTTATCAGTCATGTTAGTTATCAGTAAATTCATGTTATCACGATCTCAGATATAGTTACGACATATTCATGCATGTATTCTCATGTTCATATTAGCTAGTTAGCCAGTATTGTTCATGCATATGAACCCCATGCATTTAGCCTACCTTCCATGCATACCAGTACATTCAAAGTACTGACGCATTAGCGCTATGGTGTCTTATACCATAGGTTCAGAAGCACGAGCTCCAGAGCATTAGTAGCATTCCATTCTCAGCAATTAGAGTTAGCAGTGAGTCCTCATCTTTCGAGGACATGATCATTTATTTATTATCTCATTAATTAATTTATAAGTTGGAGTTAGTTGGGGACATGTCCTATCAACTCCTTATCTATACAGTTATGTTTTAGAGGTTTTTTAGACTACAATATATTCAGAGAGTATTTTAGTTTTGGGTATTCTATTACCCCACTCAGATGTTATATTTTATCAGTCATGCAATTTTGAACCTTATGGCCTTTTAGCCTATATTTCTGCATTATATTTAGTATGTTATACAGTGTACAGGTACAAATATCAGTCATGGATTAGCTTGTGGTCCTTCAGGGTCACGAGAATTATGCAGTGTTTCAAGTCCCGGATTTGGGGCGTTACATCCAACCAAATTCTTTAAAACAATGATCTAAAAAAGAATATCAATAAAGTGTCGGGATATGCCCCCGACAATAGCCAAAAATAAGTCTAAGAGATAAGAGGGACAAAATATGAAATGTAGACTTTCGAGGTATGAAAGCTCACCACTTCAATGTCAACTTATAAGATGATCCCTAATCCTAATCATTGATCAAGAGAAGTAGAAGTATGGACAATTCCTGCATCACCTAGGGATACAACGTCCGAAGACGTTTAGCAGAGTGAACGCTAGCAAATAACTTGGGGATAAGGATAACATAATGACATGATCAATAGTTTAACATCATTTAAAGGTCGATGCACATAATCAAATGCATATACATATATATATATATATATCATATATCAGGATAGGGAACAAGGTTTAACATGATTTTTAAAACTTGTAGCCTGGATTTTGTAGTTTAGCCGTCATATAATAGTACCCACGGGCTATATGGGCCCCATCTCTCGCCTCTGGTTGGCCCCCAGTGCGTGTAGCTGTACGAATCAGAGAATAATCTCATATATATGCACACGGGGGACTCAAACCTCCCAACATATACTAAAGTGACTTAAGTACCCGATCATATAATGATTTATGGGGGACTCAAATCTCCCTAATCATGAAATAATGATAATAAGGGGGACTCAAACTTCTCTGGTCACTTTGACCCTTGCATCGGCAAATGTGGCTTCCAATATCGGTCACTCGGACCTCTTCTTTCATGACTCAGCTACACAACCCTTATTAGATCTCAATTAAAAAAAGTATAACATATCCCCATTTATTTAACCACATTCCACATTAAGGCATATATTTTTGGTATCATCATACCAACTATACTTGCAAGGTAACAAAAACATGCCTAAGACAATTCCCATTAACTTGGAGAAATCAACTCCCTTTGTTCATTAATATAAGGTGGGAGACACCGACTCCCATTGTTCATTAAATTATACCATTGTATTTCAAATACCTCTTTATATCATCCTACAGTTCTCATAATTAAAACTAATTTCACATTATGGGGTTGGGGATATAACTACTTCAAAAGTCATAAGTTTGCTAAAATCATAATTTCCTAGTTCATTCACCATTCCCATGCACCTAAACGTTCAAAACTGTAATTAAAGCATCAAAATCATAAATAAACCATGAGAATCATTGTTTTATTCATAAATATTCAAAACCCAACCCTTTTTTCAAAATCAACATAAATATCACATCGATAATACTTTAAAATAAATGCTTTTACAAAAAATTAACAACGAGAGAATAGTAACATGACTTAAATAATATGATGTACAGAGAAACCTCCCTTGAAAGCCCTAAGTGATCAACCTCTTGAAAACCCTAAGTGTTCTTGACCTTGAGGAATTTGAGAGTGTTAAGAAGTTACTTTGGGTGTTTCAAGTAATAATGATACCCTAAAGAGGTTATAAGTCGTGGGTTCCAAGTTGGGAAATACAGAAAATATCTAGAATGCCCATAACTTAAGAACTAAAAAAAATGTCGCCTTTGACTATGAGTCAACCATCGACTCATTACCACACCTTATGACTCTTCACCATAAGTCGTAACCAAGACAGTGATTAGGACCCCATATACTATCGACCTTATGACTTGTCCAACCCATTCATAATAAGACCCTACAACTCGTAGGGTCCAGTCATAATCAACACAAAACCCAAATTGGGGTATACACTGGACAACCTACGATTGAACCTAATGACTCATAACATATCCTTATGGATCTTAGTGATCCACTCATACTCAGAGTAAAATCAAGACACAAACTTATTGATTTGGGTACGACTCATCCCAATAACTTGTCATGAAATCCTATGACACTTAGGGTCCAGTCATAACCAGGGTAGTAAGCTCAAAGCTCAAGGAATTTTCAAGAGCCAAAATTTAGGTATTTCACATATGCTTCTAGATAGTTAAAAGTTCACGAGAAGAATTACCCAATGCAAGACTTAGAATTATTGGTTGTGGTATTTGCTTTAATAATTTGGAACCATTATTTATATGTGGTTCATATTAACATCTATTTAGATCATAAGAGCTTGTAATATGTGTTTACTCAGAAGGAGTTGAATCTCACTAAAAAGAGGTGGCTTGAGTTTCTCAAAGACTACTACATGAGTCTCCATTATCATCCAGGTAGGGATGATATAGTTGTTGATTCTCTTAGCAAGTTGTCTATGGAAAGATTATCTCATGTGGATGAGGAGAAGTGAGAGTTTGTGAAAGATATTCAGCAATTAGATAATCTTGGAGTTTGTATCTTGGACTCTGAGGATAGAGGTGTGATGGTTCAAGAGGCGATGAAGTCATCTCTTGGTGCTGAGGTGAAAGAGAAATGGGTTTTGGATCCCATCTTGATGCGAATATAAGGTGAATGGACTTAGAGTTTGATTTGGATGATTTGGTGTCCTTGAAGGTGCCTCCAATGAAGGGAGTGATACAGTTTGAAAGGAAGGGAAAACTCAGTCCTTATTATGTTGGTCCATTTCGTATTTTGAGGCAGGTGGGCAGTGTAGCTTATGAGTTAGATTTTTTTATAAGTTTTGGTTCCATTCATTTGGTTTTTTATGTTTCGATGCTAAAGAAGTGCGTGGGTGATCCTTCTGTGGTAGTTACTTCAGAGAGTGTTAGTGTTTTAATTTCCTTGTCTTATGAGGAACTCCTGGTTGAGATTTTGAATCAGCAAGTCCTTGGTTGCAGACAAAAGATGTGGCTTCGGTAAAGGTTCTTTGGAGGAATCATAAAGTTGACAAAGCTACTTGGGAAACTAAAGAGGACATGAAGTCCAAATAACCATTCTTATTTCCTATTCTGGATAATCGTGCTTAATGTATGTGATAATTGTAACATCTTTGTTTTTTGACTTTGTGAAAGAAAATTATGATTTTCTCGACATCTCTGTTTTCTGTCTTTGTTAAAAGTAAGTGTAGATGTGTTTCTAAGTTAAATCATGACAAGTAACGTATTGACCCATTATTCAAGGTTGAATGATCTTAGGAGGGAGGGGGGAGAATGTAACACCTTAAAATTTTTGCCTTGGAAAAACTTTGGAGTTTTGAACTCACTTCCCTTACTATGACTCTCATTATGAGCCGTAGGGTGTCTTGAAAGGTCATAGGACCCAAATTGTAGTGTGCCCAATGAGTTTTGCCTGAGTTATTGCTCTGGTGATGACTTGAGGTAGCGAGTCGTAAAGACTCCTTATGATTTGTATAGCCCTATTCCATAGTCAAACTAGTATGATGCCCAAAGTGTTCTGCCTTGAGTACGAATAAACTCAATAAGTCATAATGACTCCATATGAGTTGTAAGGTGCCAATCACAAGGTGACCAGTATGTACCCAAAAGTTTTGGTCTTTATTACGACTCGGACCCTACGAGTCGTAGTGAGTACTTACGAATCACATAGTGACCCGTAGTCACTAGCGATAATTTTTTAGCTTTTAACATAAGGGCATTTTAAACATTTACATTTTTACCTAAACCGAACCCACGACTTTAAAAATTTATCAGGACCCCATTCCCATCCATAACACACCAAAATAACTTCCCTCCTCCCATAACTTCCCTCAAGCAAGAGCGTTAGCATTTTTCTCAAGGTTGATTGTTTAGAGCTTCCAAGGGCAAATTCCCTATAAAATTGTGATTCTTTCAGGCATGTACCTATTTCCCCAAAACTTATTTTGTTAAAAGCACGTGCTTAAGTGGTTACTCATGTGGTTTAATTATTTATTTTCGGATACAGGTTGAGGGTTTTGATTGATTGTTGTTTCTGTGACATTTTATGTTTGCATATGCATTGTTTATATTTTTATGGTGGTTTTGAAACCAACTTAATACATGGGTGTGAGAATTTAATGGGGAATGTATTCTTCCCCAAGTCTGATAAGTTAATGAGGTAAAGCCTACAATAATCTCAACCCAATCTTGTGAAATTGGCTTTGAACATGAGAATTTACATATTGAAAAGTATTTTGAAACCTTGCACAGTATAACAGAGTAATGGAACCTAAATTGACTTTTAAATAGGGATTGATGTCCATGAATTGAATTTAAATTAAAAAATTTAGAGTCCTATTGGCTGAGGGGTTAGAGTCTCGCTTGGCTAGATGATTTTGTTCCTACTTGGGACTTTGAATTCCCGTTGGCTAGATGGATTAGATTCCCACTTGGATTCATGGTTTGGTTCCTATGTGTAACTTTAGGGTCTCATTGGCTAATTGGGTTAGAGATCCATTGGCAAAGTGACATGTGCTTGCAAGATACAGTCGATATAAAGATACCACCTAACGATTCCTTAACAAATGACTCCTTGTTTGATGATTGGGAATGTGTGAAAAGAGTTTTAATAGGACTTTAATGAGGGTTGTGTAGCTATGCCGGTAAAGTAGAGGTTCCAAGAAGCCAATACAGGATACTGCAGTTGCCGATGTAAGGTTCTAAATGACCGAGTGGTTTGATTCTTCCATGTCTCTTGATGTATACTGGGAGGTTCGAGTCCCCTATAGTGCATACACATATGTCATTATTCTCTGGTTCATATGGATACATGAACTGGGGCCCTTTCAGCTAGGGAGAGCTAGACCAATATAGCCAGTGGATGCATTATTATGACGATTATGCTACACAGTACAAGTTAATGATTTTGAAGTGCATGATAATCCTTGTACCCTATCCCGATATTTGATATATAGATATGTATATGTATGTGATTATGTGCATTGGATTATCGATGAATTTTGAACTATTAATGAAAACATTATTTTACCCCTTATCCCTGAGTTACATGTTAGTACTCAATACACTAACCATCTCCAGATGATGTATCCCCATGCGATGTAGGGTATGAAGACAATCCTACTTTCCTTTCATAGTGTTAGGTGGATCGATTTGGTTCGTCAGTCGTTTATGGTGAAATGGTGAGTTTTCATTCTCCGAGAGACTCGATTATTCCATTAGTTTCCTTCCATGAATTAGAATTAAAGATTTCATATTAACATTATTATTGTCATTGTTATTGTCAGAGTCGGGGGCATGTCCTGACATATGTTGTGTTGATGGTATCGAGGCTTTGTGGATTCTTGTAGACGGTTTTAGTTGTTGACATTCATAGACCATTGAGTCACTATTTAATCTATCTTTTTATTATTCAGAACTTATCCATTGTCATCTATTTGTTTGTGTTCTATATGGTTAGGCAAAGGGGGTGGTCCCCGGTCCTTGGTGGACTTGGGATGCCCATCACAGCCAGGCCCTGGTTCGGTTCATGACAAAGATGATATCAGAACCTAGGTTTGGTGTCATTGTATGTCGATAAAGCTTTTCCAAGTAGAGTTTCTTTTATGGATGTGTAGCGTGTCGCACTTATAAAGGAGAGGCTACAAGGTATCTAGGAATGTTTTTTTTTTCTATCTAATTTTGGGTTATAGTGTCTAGGATCTTGAATCTCCTTCAATACCCATTTGTTCACATTTCAGATTATGCCTCCCCAAAGATCTAATGCATGTGTAAACTCTTCTATCCCATCTAATGATAATATCGACAGAGATCGTTCAACTTATGGAGTTTAGACTCGGTCTAGGGCTCCATCCCCTGATTGTACTACCCCACATAGAGTCCCATCGGTCCCTACCAGTCCTCCTCGGGCCCCTCGGGCTGATGGTGATCATGCCCCACCACTCCAAAGAGACATTTCTAATGCTGAGGTTCGATACTCTATACATCTATCAACTCAGTTGGTGACCTCTCAGTCTCGCTATGTTTCTCCTTCTTCCGAGGCAACTACAGTTGGATAGTTCATAAGGCTTAAACCTTAGATTTTCATTGGCTATAGGGTTGAGAAGGATACTCAAGGGTTCATTGATGAGATGGAAACGATTTTCTGAGTAATGCTTGCATTTGACTCGAAAGGTGTGGATTTCGCCACATATTAGTTAAAGGATGTGGCATATCAGTGGTATGAGGAGTGGGATCATCAAGAGGTGATGATGCTTAAGTAGCCTTGTGGGATGATTTTTCTGGTGCCTTTCTTGACTATTTCTTTCCTTAGGAGTTGGGGGAATCAAAGGCCGAGGAGATTCTGAATTTGAGGCAGGGCATGTCCCGACCCGAACTAGGGCCTGGCTGGGATAGGCATCGCAAGTTCAACTAGGATCGGAGACCACCCCTACTCATAACCAAACAGAACACAATACCCCCAGCAATGACTGAATTCCAAACATATAAAAAGATAGCATAAGATAAACTTAGAGAATTTAAGATATGTCTATACCCTACAACCATCAACCAACACCACTACCGAAGTCAACAGTAATCCACAAATCCTTCTAAAAAAACCAAAATCAAATAAAGTGTTGGGACATGCCCCCGACTCTGACAATGACAATATTAATGTGAACTCTTCAATTCTAGATAATAAAAAGAAAACCGATGGAATGATCAAGTCTTTCGGAGAATGAAAGCTCACCACTTCACAACAATGACCGATGAATCGAGTTGATCTTCCTAGCACTACACAGGAAAATTATAAGTATCTCCAATGCATGTATCGCATGGGGATACAACGTCCAAAGATGCGTAGTGGGATGAGAACTAGCATGTAACTCAGGGTAAGGATAAAGTAATGAAAATTTAAAATTCAGCTCAGCTCAATGTACATATTCACATACATGTGTGCATATATATATACTTATATAACATGTTGGGATAGGGAACAAGGATTAACATGCACTTTAAAACTTTATCCTAGATTGTGTAGCTTAACCATCATTTAATAGTACCCACGGGCTATACGGGCCCCAGCTCTTACCCCCTGGTTGGGCCCCAGTGTGTGTAGCCATACAAAATAGAGAATAATCTCATATATATGCACGGGGGACTCAATCCTCCCAATTATATACTAAGGTGACATAAGCACCCGATCATGTAATGTAATTTGGGGGACTCAAACCTCCCAATCATAATAATAAGGTTGACTCGAACCACCTGGTCATAAACGAAGGGACTTGAACTACAGGCTATTTCAAACCCCATATTGGAAAATGCAGTTTCCAATATTAGTCCCTCAGGATCACCACTTTAATGGCCTAGCTACACAACCCTCTTTTAAGACCCATTAAAAAATTTATCACACGTTATTATTTGTTGAACCCTAATGCACATTTAGGCATACACTGTTGGTATCATCATACCAATCATATTTGCAAGGTATTATCAGCATGCCAAATCAATTCTATTTAAATTGGAGGAACAACTCCATTAATTCATTTATACAAGATGGGGGAAGATGACTCCCTTTATTCAATATACAAACCATCATGTTTCCATAACCTATTTATGTCATGTGATTGTTCCAAAAATAGTTCCACGCAATTATACTCAGGCTCAAAACAACTTTCACAAAATTTGGGTTGGGGTTATTACCAATTCGATTGAAGATATTCACAAAATTTGGGGAAATTACCATCCCTTAGTTTATTCACCACGCCCATGCATAAAATTGATCTAAAAACCACCATTTATACATAAACAATGCATATGTAAACATGAAACATCGCATAAACAATAATCATTTAAAAACCTTCAACCCATGTTCCAAAACCAACATAAGAAATACATGGAAAACTAATTAAAACATATGCTTTCACAAATTAATAGTCGGGGAAGAGTAACATGCCTGAAATCTAAAAAGTTATGGAGAGAATTTGCCCTTGGAAGCCCTGATTAATCAATTTCTAGGAAACCCTAAGTATCTTACTTAAGATAATTCAGAGAGTTTGAGAGAGTGTTTTGATTGTTAATAGTATGATAATGAAGTCCCAAAAGGGGTTTTAAGTCATGGGGGCCAAGTGGGGTAGGAAATAAATTACCATGATGCCCTTAATTAAAAAACTGAAAACTGACGCCCAGTCGCTACGGGTAAGCTTAAGACTCATAGGGTAACCCAATGGCTCGTTTATTCCAGTCATAGTCTGGATAGTGTCTAGGGTTACCTCACACTAGTTTGGTCATGAGTCACACCATACGACTCATAATGAGTCCATACGACTCTTAATATGTTATTTATAATCATAACAAAAGCTTGGTACTATACACTGGTTTCCTACGATTCATACCCTATGAATCATTATGCGACCCTATGACTTGAAGGTCCAAGTTATAGTCATGAAAAAAATCTAGGCCAACATACTGGCCAAGTTATGATTGGGTCCTTAATACCCGTAATGACACCCTATGAATCACAGGGTGAGTCTTAGTGAGGATAGTGAGCTTAAAGATTAAGAAATTTTTGGGGACTAAGAACCCAGGGTGTTACATTCTCCCACCCTTAGGATTATTCATCCCCAAATGATAATACAAGGTATCCCTTAGCATGATTTAACACAAAAACCCACCCATTCTTACCTTTAATAAAGGCAGAAAACAAAGATATCAAGGAAATCACAATTTTCTTTAACATAGTCAAAGAATAAATATGTTAAAATAACACATACCTTAATCAGGATTATCTAGGAGGGGGAACAAGAAGGGATACTATGACTTCATGTCCTCTTTGGCTTCCCAAGTAGCTTTCTCAAACTTTTGGTTCCTCCATAGAACCTTTATCGAAGTCACATCCATAGTCCGTAACTGACAGACTTACCAATCCAAGATCTCCACCGGGACTTCCTCATAATACAAAGAATCCAAAATACCCATGCTTTCGATAAGAACCACCAAGTAAGGATTACCCCCACACTTCCTCAATATCAAAACATGAAAGACTGGTGAATAGAACCCAAACTCGAAGGCAATTCCAATTCATAAGCCACATTGCCCACATTTTTTAAAGTCAAATAAGGGACCACATAATGGGGATTGAGATTCCCCTTCTTTCAAAACAACATCACTTTATTCATGGGAGATACCTTAAAGAACACCCAATCACTAACTTTAAATTTCAACCCCCTTCGCCTCATGTCTGCATAGGACTTTTGGAGACTTCTGGTAGTCGTAAGCCTATCTTGAATCACCTTCACCTTTTCCATAGCCCAATAAACCAAATCAGGACCAAACAACTGAAACACCTAGTCTTTGGACCCTTGTAAAGTTTCCTTAGTTGAAGATTCTGGACTAGGTATGACTCAGGGTACTAATCATACCCTTGGATACAACTTAGTGACCCCCTCTCGTATCCTAGGTATTGTGGTGGGGGTACACACTATCCAAGATATGACTTAGCCTCCCCATAGTCATATGTTAGGGTATGATTCATACCAAGCCTATTCGTATGGAGTATTGAGTTAACCTAGTTGACATTTTCTTAGGTACCATTTGGGGATACCATATAGGGTACCATCCGTACCCTTGGGTATGAGTCATGTATATGTGGTTGTACCTTTGTCAGTTTAAGGGTCCTTGGTGAGGCCTAGGGTATGATTTAGGGTACCCTCATACCCTAGGGTACAGTTGAGTTAAGTGAGTGGTACCCTCCTGGGAAGTCACTTTTCATCTTTTAAGTCAAGGGCTCAATGGAAATTTCCCACCCCAAAACCCTTAAGTCACCTCACTATATAATGTATTGTAGCCTCCTAAAACCTATTTTTGGTGGATCAAACATTCCAAATACTCTCTCAAATACCCTTTTGAAGATTTGAGGCTAGGGTTCCAAGGGGTGTTCATCTCGAGGCAAAAGAAGAGTTAAGTTTCTTTGGGGAATCATCTTGTTTAAGGCATGTGACTCTTTCCCTTGTTAATAACTCAAAAACCATGTATTTTAAACTTGTATTAATACTTGTAAATGATGATTTTGAAATCAAATGTTAAGGGTTTTGATACATAGTGATGAGTAATGTTTGTTCTTGCTTAGACTTATGTTTACACATAATATAGGTGATGATTTGCAAATGTGGGTGTTTTTTGTTTGTGGTTTAACAAATTGGTCTTGAGTAACCTTAATATTGTTGATTTATACTTTGATTTTGGCCTTGGTAAAGGCATGCCTACAAGGTGCTAGTAAAAATATCTAAGAGAAATATCTAGTCACATGTTGATGATGTTTTGAACTAGGGCAATGGCCCATAAGTATAAGTGGTTGGTAAATGGTATGGTAAAGACCTTGTTATCCATGTAATAAGTTAATTTATGATTTTGATAATTTGAGGGCTAAAGGGGTTAAAGTCCCTAAACATGAATTTGAATTGTGTTTGAACTAAAGTGTGGCATAAGAATATTAATGAAGAATGAATGGCTTTGTATGGGTTTTTATGACTATAAATTGAATTGAGTTAAGGCATTGGTTTATTAAAGTGTTTGATTAAAAAATGGTTTTATGAAGACCTCGTGGTCATTTATGGTGTTGAATTGGTTAAATGGTCTAGAGTCCCTAAGTGTTGAATTGAGTGGAAGTTGATGTATGGACAAAGGGTTAGAGTCCCAATGTCGATTAATTATAGTTGCGATGGTTTGTGGTTAAAGTTCCTTGCCTAATAAGGTGGCTTGTGGTTAGAGTCCCTTGCTTAATGAAATTACTTGTGGTTAAAGTCCCTCGCCAAATTAGCTCACTTGTGGTTAAAGTCCCTTACCTAATGAAATGGCATGAGGTTAAAGTCCCTTACCTAATGACACGGCTTGAGGTTAAAGTCCCTTGCCTAATGAAATGACATGAGGTTAAAGTCCCTTTCCTAATGACAAGACTTGAGGTTAAAGTCCCTTGCCTAATGAAATTACATTAGATTAAAATCCCTTGCCTAATGACATGGCTTGAGGTTAAAGTCCCTTGCCTAGTGAAATTGATTGAGGTTAGAGTCCCTTGCCAAACAAAATGACTTGAGGTAAAATCCCTCTTGCCTGATATGATTGAGGAAGTTTAATTCTTCCAAAGTGTGAGGGTGGAAGGTTAGAGTCCTCCACTTTATGAATCGTGATTGAGTGTATCAAGAATGCTTGCTAAGTCTTGTTTCCTTTTGGCACGTTATGAACATGTTATGTACCTACATGTATGCCTATGTATATAAATATAGTTGAATATGATGTTTTGACTTGATTTTAAATTATGAATCTATTTTCTCCTTATGCTTAAGTTATATGCTAGCATTCCAACCACTAACCGTCTTCGAATGCTATGTCTCCACACGACATAGGGGCTGGAGCTTCTTTTTCACTCCCTACGCAGTGTCTAGGTAATTGAAGTGGCTCATCTGTTGACTTTGAAGTGGTGAGCTTCCCTACTTTAGAAGTCATACATTTCATAGTCTCTTATATTTGGTCGTAGACTTATTTAGACTTGGTTTGGCTATTGTCGGGGGCTTGTCCCGATATATATGGACATCAAATTTGTGTAGAGGTATTGTGGATGACTGTGGACTTGGGTATGTTGGTTAGTATGTTGATGTAAATGAAATGATAAACATTGTCTAAGTTATGATATTAGATTTGTTTCCTCTATCTTGATTTATGGTCGAAGTTCATCCGACACTTGTGGTTTGGGGCGATGGTTAGGTTGGGTTTACAAGGTGGTCTCCGATCCATGTTGGAATTGAGATGCCCATATGGCACGGGCTGGTTTCGGGTCGCAGCAATAACCCAGCCTTACCAACCTCAAACCACCTAATAGGAGAACAACATCTTTTGCCATACAAAGCCTTAAATGGAGCCTTCCCAAAGCTAGAGTGGTAGTTATTGTAATATGTGAACTCAATGAGGGGAAAATTATCAACCCAACTACCACCAAAATCGATCACATAGGATCTGAGAATATCCTCTAATGTCTCAATAGTCCTCTCCGCTTATCCATCCATCTCCGAGTGGAAAGCGGTGCTAAGGTTCACTTTAGTTCCCAAGCCTTTCTAAAAAGAACGCCAAAAGTGAGAGGGGAACTGAGTACCTCGATTAGATATAATGGAAACTATAGCACCATGTAACTTCATAATCTCCTGAATAAACAACCTTGCCTAATCCTCAGCAGAGTAATTAGTCCTCATAGGTAAGAAATAAGCAGACTTAGTCATCTTATCCGCGATGACCCAAATCGACTCAAACTAATGGCGGGACCATGGAAGACCAGTAGTGAAATCCATATTGATCACTTTTCACTTTCATTCGGGAAACTCAATCTTTTAAGACAACCCACTAGGTCCCAAGTACTCCACCTTCACTTATTGACAAATCATACACTTGGCCATAAAATTTGCCACATCCTGCTACAGGTTATTCCACCAATAGATCTATTTCAAATCATGGTACATCTTTCTCAAACCAGGATGAACAATGTACCTCGACTCATGAGCCTCAAATAAGATTCTCTCTCGAATCCCATCAACATTGGGAACACATAACCTACCTTGGTACCACAAGATACCATCACCACCAATCTAAAAAACCATTACTTTCTACTGGCCCACGTCACCCTTAATCCACATCAAGGCAAGATCCAAAACCTTCTTCTCTTTCACCTCGGCACAAAGAGATCACATCACCACCTCTTGCACCATCACACCACCATCCTCAGAGTTCAGACGAACTCAAAGATTAGGAAACTGGTGAATATCCTTCACCAACTCGCGCATGACCTGCTCCAGATGATATAAGCATCCTATAGATAACCTGCTAAGAGAATCAACAACCACGTTAGTTTTACCTGGATTATAAAGAATCATAGCATAGTCCTTGAGCAACTCAAGCCATCTTCTCTGTCTGAGATTTAACTCCTTATGGGTAAACACATATTGTAATCTCTTATGATCTTAATAGATATCAACATAAACCCCATATAATTAATAATGCCAGATCTTCAAAGCAAAGACCACAACCAACAACTCCAAATCATGAGTCGGGTAGTTCTTCTCATGCACCTTCAACTACCTAGAAGCATATGCAACCACCTTACCATGCTATATCAACACAACCTAAATGCATACAAGATGCATCACAATAGACCACAAAGCCATCAGTACCCTTGGGTAGGGTCAAAACCAGAGCTGAAGTCAACTTGTTTCAACTTATCAAAGCTACCCTCACAACCATCGGGCCTTAGAAACTTCTCCTTATTTTGGGTCAACTTAGTCAATGGAACAACAATCAAACAAAAACTTTCCATGAATCTCTTATAGTACTCGACTAAACCAAAAAAACTCTGAATGACGGTTGGAGTCGTGGGTCTAGGCTACTTCTTAACTACTTCAACTTTCTGTGGATCCACCATATCCCCTCAGTAGACATCGCATGGACCAAATAGGTCACAACATTCAAATAGAACTCACACTTGGAGAATATAGCATAAAATCATTGATCCTTAAGGGTTTGCAAAACAACACGGAGGTGATCGACATGATCCACCTCACTCTTAGAATATACTAGAATATCATTAATAAACACAATAACAAATAAGTCCATAAACTGAGGAAATATCCAGTTCATAATATCCATAAATGCCACTGGGGAATTACTCAAACCAAAAGACTTCACCAAGAACTCAAAATGACCATATCGGGTTTGTAAAGCAGTCTTAGGTATGTCCTCCTCCCTAATCTTTGACTGATGATAACCTGAACAAAGATCAATCTTAGAAAAGTATTTAGATCCCTAAAGCTGGTCAAATAGATCATTAATCCTTGGAAGAGGGTACTTATTCTTCACTGCACCTTATTTAACTAGTGGTAATCTAAATAGTTTGAAGGGACCCATCCTTCTTATGTGCGAAGAGCACAGGAGTGCCTCACGAGGAAACACTAAGACAAATAAAACCCTTAGCTAAAAGGTCTTTCAACTGATCCTTGAGTTTTTTCAACTCAATCGGAGCCATTCAATAGAAAGGGATAGAGATAGAAAGAGTTTTTGAAAGAAAATCAATCCAAAAATCTATTTCCCTATCGAGAGGGACACTAGGAAGGTCATCAGAAAACACTTTGGGGAATTCATAAATCATGGGAATAAATTGCAATGAAGGACCCTCAAAATTCAAATCTTTAACATAAATTAAATATATAGACACCTTTTGGAGATCAACCTCCAGGATCTAAGATACGAAATAAATCTTCCTTTAGTCACTAGGGAAATACCTTCCAACTCAATCACCAGTTCATTCGAGAATTGGAAACAGAACCTTAGGGCCATCTAATATGTCCAACTCTATCAGATCCACTAATGTCTCCCTACCATGGATAGATACCACAAAACCCTTTTAAACCCTTCTAGCCATAATAGAGTCACCCATCGGGGTAAACATAGGGAAAGGATCAGGAATATAATTAGGAACAAAACCAAAATGAACAACAACATATAGAGTCACATAAGAAAGAGTGGACCACAAATCAAGCAGATAATACATATCACAGGAAAAGAGTTGTAACATACCAGTGACAACATCAGGAGAAACTTCATATTTCTATCGAGTGGCAAGAGCATAAAGGTGGTTTTGACTAGTGCCGAAGCCAGAAGTAGCAACTTTTGGGGATAGATCTGAAGACATGGCAACCAAAACCTTGTTAGCCCCAGTAGCAATCCCAACTGATGGATAATCCTACTGTAGGTGGCCCAACTGACCATACTTAAGGAACTTATTACTCACCTCCTCACAAAATACATAATACACTTGCCTATAAAAATGGCAAGGGGGATATAATGGGGCTGACTGAGCTCCATTAGCCTAAGACTGGACACTCTATGCCCTAAACCCATTGTTGCTTTGAAAATAGCAATCACAAAATGACGTGTGATATAGAGCACTAGTCATAGAATAGGAGCCAGAATTTCCCCACTTCTTCTTAGACCATTTTCTACCATCTCTACCACTCTGCTGAGGTCCTCTACCCTGGTATGAATACCTAAACTTCTTATTCTATTTTTTGCTCATCTCTGCTTTCTTCTTCTTTTCCTCTTCTACTTGCTTCATATATACCACAAGTCTAGAGATGCCCATATCCTTATTCAACAAGGCGACTTTGCTCTTTAATATCAAATTATGGGATAACCCAAAAAAAATTTCCTTATGCTAGACACTAACTCAGGAGCATAACGCGACAACTGATAAAACTTCAAGGACTCTTTTACTGTCATAATTCCTTGATTTAAGTTCATAAATTTCTCAGTCTTCGCCTTCCTTAACTCCTAAGGAAAAAAGCTATCAAGAAAATCACAAGAGAAGTCTTCCCACAAATCAGACTCAGCATCATCGCCCCTAGACTGGTCCCACTTCCTATACCATTGCAATGGCACATCCTTCAACTGATAAGCAGCAAACTCCATACCCTCCATATCAGTAGCATGCATCACACATAGAATCTATTTCATCTTATCAATAAAGTTTTAAGGATCCTCCTTATAAATTGGCTAACTCTAGTAACCTTAGAAGAAGGAGCAACAGAAGCAACATGCTCAGTTCGAGAGGCTACTAACTGGGTAAGCAAATGGATCGATCGGAGAAACTCAACATTAGACACATCAAGTTAAGGTGTCCAAGGAGGACAAAAGGGAGCCGGTGGAACTCTACATAGGGAAGTAGAATCAGGAGCAAGAGCTATAAACTGGGTCTAAACTTTATAAGTAGTAGGAGCTCCATCAACATTGTCCTTAGATGGGACAGAGGAGTTTCCATGAGCATTAGATCTTTTAGGAGGCATGATCTGAAAACCAAACAAATAGGAATTAGAGAAGATTTTTAGATCTTAGACTCTATAGCCCAAAATAGAACAATAAAAAAGGGAAATATTCCTAAATGTCTCGAGGCCTCTCCCTTATAAGTGTGGTGCACTACACACCCATAAAAGAGCCTCTACTTGACATGGCTTTGTGGACACTCAATGACACCAAACCTAGGCTTTGACACTATCTTTGTCACGATCCAAACTAGGGTTTGACCATGATGGACATCTCAAGTCCAACAAGGACTAGAGACCACTCCCTGCTCCTAACCAAATAGCATATAATACCACCAATAGTGACTGAATTATGAATATAAAAAAAGATAGCAAATAATAAACTTAGAGAATTTAAGATATGTCTATACCTGACAATCATCAACCAAGCAAAACAAGCAATACCACAACCCAAGTCCACAGTAATCCACAAAGCCTTCTAATAAAATTGAAATCAAATAAAGTATCGGGATATGCCCCCGAATCTGACAATGAAAAAAGACAATGGCAATGTTAATGTTAACTCTTCAATTCTAGTCTGTAAAAAAGAAAACTGATGGAATGATTAAGTCTCCTAAAGAATGAAAGCTTACCACTTTACCACAACGATCGACTAACCAAGTCAATCCATATAACACTGGACAAGAAAAGTAAAAGTATCTTTAATGTCAGCATCACGTGGGAATACAACATCTAGAGATTATTGGTAGGTTGAGCACTACTATGTAACTCAGGGGTACGAATAAAGTAATGATGATTCAAAATTCATCCCAACTCAATGTACATTTTCACATACATATATACATACATATATACTTATATAATATGTTGGGATAGGGAACAAGGCTTAACATATATTTTAAAACTTTAGCTTGGATTATATAGCTTAACCATCATTTAATAGTAACTATGGCCTATATGAGCCCCATTTCTCACCCCCTGGTCAAGCCTAAGTACATGTAGCCGCATGAACTTGAGAATAATTTCATATATATTCACGAGGGACTCAAACCTCCCAATTATATACTAAGGTGTCTTAAACACCCAATCATGTAATGTAATATGGTGGACTGAAACCTGTCTGTCATAATAATGTGGACTCAAACCACCTAGTCATAAGCGAGGGGACTCAAACCCCAGGATATTTTAACCCCCGCACGGGAAAATGCAATTTCTATTATTTGTCCCTCGATACCTCCCCTTTCATAACCTAGCTACACAACTCTCTTTTAAACCCTATTAAAATATTATTAAACATTCCCATTCATTGAACAATAATAAATATTTAGGCATACACTATTGGTATCATCATACCAACAACACCTACAAGGTATCATCAATAAGTCAAATCAATTGCATTTAACTCGGGGGAAGAAATCTATTTGCTCATTAATATAAGAAGGGGAAACTAACTCCTTTTGTACATTAAATCAAACCATCATGCTTCAATAACCTCTTTATATCATGTGATTATTCTGAAAATAGTTCCATGCAATTATACTAAGGATCAAAATAACTTTCACAAAATTTGGGTTTGAGTTATTACCAATTCGATTATAGATATTCACAAAATTTGAGGAGATCACTATCCTAAAGTTTATTCACCATTCCCATTCAAAAAATTGATTTGAAAACCACCTTTTAAACATAAACAATACATATGTAAACATGAAACTTTGCATAAACAACAATCATTCAAAAACTCTCAACACATGTTCTAAAACTAACATTAAAACCACATGGAAAACTAATTAAAACACATGCTTTCACAAAGTAATAGTAAGGGAAGAGTAATATGCCTGAAATATTAAGAGTTATAGAGAGAATTTTTCCTTGGAAGCCCTAGTTGGTCAACTTCTTAGAAACTCTAAGTATCTTGCTTAAGAGAATTCAAAGAATTTAAGAGAGTGTTTTTATTGTGACTAGTATGCTAATAAAGACCCAAAGAGGGTTTTAAGTCATGGAGGCTAAGTGGTGTAGGAGGGAAATTATCAGGATGCCCTTAATTAAAAGACTAAAAATCAACGCCCAGTCACTATGGGTGACCTCAAGACTCGTAGGGTACCCCAATGGTTTGTTTAGTCCAGTTATAGTCTAGAAAGTGTCTAGGGCCACCTCTTGTTGGTTTGGTTATGAGACAAACCATACGACTCATAATGAGTCCATACAACTCTTAATATATTATTCATAATTACACCAAAAACTTAGGACAATACACTAGTTTTCCTATGATTCATACCCTAGGACTCGTTACGAGATGCTACAACTCATAGGGTCCAAGTCGTAGTTATGATAAAAATTCTAAGCCAATATATTGGACAGGCTACGATTGATTTCCTAAGACCCATAATGAAACCATACAACTCACAGGGTAAGTCGTAGTGAGGACAGTGAGCTCAAAGATCAAGAAATTTTAAGGGTCTAAAAACCTAGGGTGTTACAAATAAGGATGATTGTTAAGTACTATGCCTTAAAGTTTCACCAGTTGTCCCATTATGCTCCTATGTTAGTGTCTTCCATGAGAAAGAGGATATAAAAGTTTGCTTCTAGGTTATCTCATGACTTGGCGTTAGAATGCAAGGCTGCCTTATTGATCAAGGACATGGATATTTATATGTTGGTAGTGTACATGTAACAAGTGGAGAATGAGAAGAAAAAGCATACAAAAGTTGGGGAGAGGCAGAGTAAGAAGTTATGGTATTCAAAATAGGGTGGAGGTTAGAAAAATAGTGGCAGTGATGGTAGGCAGTGGTCTAATAAGAAGATCTGGGGAAATTCTAGTTTTTATTCAATGGCTAGTGCTGAAATCCTAACTTGACCAGTGATCTCTGTTTCCAAAATTGTAATGGTCCTAGGGCATAGGGTTTCTAGTCTCAGGTTTGTAGATCTCATTCAGCCCCATCTTATCCTTCTCATCATTTTTGTGGGTAGGTGCATCATGGATTATATAAGGTGGGGAGAAATAGGTGATTTAAGTGTGGTCAGTTGGGCAACCTGCAATGAGATTGTCCACTATTCAAGGTTGCTACCAGGGCTAATAAGGTTTCAGTTTCTACGTCTTCAGCTCCTATACTAAAAGGTGCTACTTTTGGCTTTGACACAGGTCAGAATCGCCTTTATACTCTTGCCTCTCACAAGGAATCTGAGGAATCTCTGATTATTGTAACTATTATGTTATAATACTTTTCTCATAATGTGTATTGTCTGCTTGATTCGATGTCTACTCTTTCTTATGTGACCCTATATGTGGTTGTTCCTTTCATCTTTGGTCCTGAGAGTATTTTAGAATCTTTTTCTATGTCCATACTGGTGGGTGATTCTGTGGTTGCTAGAAAAGTTTATAGGGGTTGTGTGAGATCTATCTATAGGAAGAAGACCCTGGTAAACTTGATAGAATTTGATATGGTCGATTTTGAGATTATCCTAGGGATGGATTGGCTCTATTTTTTTATGCCTCTCTAGATTGTCGAAACCAAAGGGTCAGTTTCAATTTCCTGAATAAGTCGGTGGGTGATTGATTTGGAAGGTAGTTTCTTGGTTCTTAAGGAAAGGTTTGTTTCATATCTTATAGCCTGGAGGTTGATCTTCTTAGGGTGTCTATACCATTTAGTACATGTTAAAGATTCTAGTTTTGAGGGTCCTTCATTGAAATCTATCCCTGTGGTCTGTGAGTTTCCCTAAGTGTTTCATAAAGATCTTCCTGGTGTTTCTCCCAATAGGGAAATTGATTTTGGGATTGATCTTCTTTCGGACACTCATCTTATCTCTATCTCTCCCTATAGAATGGCTCTGATTGAGTTGAAAGAACTTAAGAAGCAGTTGAAAGATCTACTTGATAAGGGTTTTATTCATCCGGGTGTTTCCTCATGGGGTGCTCCTGTGCTCTTCGTGCATAAGAAGGACGGGTCCCTTCAAATGTGTATAGATTACCGCCAGTTGAATAAGGTGACGGTGAAGAATAAATATCCTCATCCTAGGATAAATGACCTGTTTGACCAGCTTTAGGGTGCTAAGTACTTCTCTAAGATTGATCTTATGTCAGGCTATCATCAGCTGAAGATAAGGGAGGGGGATATCCCTAAGACTGCTTTTTATACCTGGTATGGCCATTATGAGTTCTTGGTCATGTCTTTTGTCTTGACTAATGCCCTAATGATATTTATATATCTTATGAACTGAGTCTTTCGTTAGTTTCTGTACTTATTCGTTATTGTGTTTATTGATGACATCTTGTTGTATTCTAAGAATAAGAAAGATCATACCGATCATTTTTTAGTAGTGTTGCATACCCTTAAGGAGCAACGAATGTATGCTGAATTCTCTAAGTATGAATTCTGGATGAGTGTTGTGACCTATCTGGGTCATGTTGTGTCCAGTGAGGGGATCATGGTGGATCCAAAGAAAGTTGTGGTGGTTAAAAAGTGGCCTAGTCCTATGACTCCAATCAATATTTAGAGCTTCTTGGGTTTAGTCGGATATTATAGGAGGTTTGTGAAAAGTTTCTCTTATATTGTTGCCCCATTAACTAAGTTGCCTCAGAAAAAGGTAAAGTTCTTGTGGTTGGACGTTTGTGAAGGCAGTTTTGAGAAGTTGAAAGATAAAATGATGTCTGCTCCAGTTTTGACCTTACCCGAGGGTACTGATGACTTTGTGTTTATTGTGATATATCCTGTATGGGACTGGGTTATGCGTTGATGCATCATGGTAAAGTTGTGGCCTACGCTTCCACAAATTTAAAAGTTCATGAGAAAAATTACCCGACGCACGACTTAGAAATATTGGTTGTAGTATTTTCTTTGAAGATATGGCTCCATTATCTGTATGAGGTTCATGTTGACATCTATTCAGATAATAAGAGCTTGCAATATGTGTTTACCCAGAAGGAGTTGAATCTCAGGAAAAGGATGTGTCTTGAGTTGCTAAAAGACTACGACATGAGTCTCAATTATCATCTTAGTAAATCTAATGTAGTTGTTGATGCTCTTAGCAGGTTGTCTATGGGAAGTTTATCTCATATGAATGAGGAGAAGTGAGAGTTGGTGAAGGATATTAATCGATTGTCTAATCTTGGGATTCATCTCTTTGACTCTAAGGATGGAGGTGTGATGGTCCAAGAGGTGGTGAAGTCATCTCTTGGTGTCGAGGTAAAAGAGAAGCAGGTTTTAGATCCAATCTTAATACTGATATAAGGGGAAGGGACGTAGAGTTTTATGTGTATGATATGGTGTCCATAAAGGTGTCTCCCATGAAGGGAGTGATGCAGTTTAGAAGGAAGGGAAAGATCAGTCCCCATTATGTTAGTCCATATCATATTTTGAGGCTGGTGTGCAAGGTAGCTTATGAGTTGGATTTGCCTATGAGTATGGGTTTCATTCATCCAGTTTTTCATATTTTGATTCTAAAGAAGTGTTTGGGTGATACTTCATTAGTCGTTCCTTTGGGGAGTAGTGGTGTTTCTAATTCCTTGTCTTATGAGGAAGTCCTAGTTAAGATTTTGGATCCGCAAGTCCGTCGACTGCGAACAAAAGATGTGTCTTCGATAAAGGTTCTTTTGAGGAATCATAAAGTTGAAGAAGCTACTTGGGAGGCTGAAGAGGACATGAAGTCCAAATTCCCATTATTATTTCCCATTCCGAATAATCGTGCTTAAGGTATGTGATAAAGTAAAAGAATAAAAACCCTAATTGAAGTGTTTTATAGACCCTCTCCAATTGTTAAAGCCGTCCAAGGGGTATAACATCAGGTTCAAGTGTCATATTTATAGGAGGACAAAACTATCAATTTTTGTACTAGGTCCGCATCACGGAGCTTATAGAGGGAACTAGGGTGTGTGACGTGCCCTAATAGTGGAGGATCACTGTTTTGAGTCCCTTAGTAAGCTATATATTTATGTAACGAACTCTATAGCCATTTTTTGGGTCGGATACGTGCCATGGACATCCAAATTGTCCGTTTTACATCAAATCTTGTCCCGTGCTTTCGTTGATCCATTCCAAGCCTTTTTGTGTTTTTTTTCACTTGATTTACAGATTTTATATCCTTAATATATAATCATAATCAACTCACCAAGCATACTATAGCATCAAACACCACCGATTAGAGCTCAAAACAACACAACATCCAAGACGACGAACTAGAAACTTAAGCTCAGAATACTAGTTTTGCCTCTTTTATCTTTCACTAAGTTTTGACTCTTGAATTGATTCAATTGCACTTTAAACACTATAAAAAAGTTTTCACACATAATTACACAATAATACCTTTAGGAACTCATTCAACATATTAGAATCCTACGCGATCAACTAGAACAATACCTAGCTCAAGCTAGTAAAACAAGTTTTCTCGTCTAGACTCTAAATGATCAATTTGAATTCAAATTTGTTTAAAAACACCTTTAAACATTGTAACCACATACTTAAACACTTTGATGATTATTTATATCATTATTTACTCATTAAGCACACGAATTTTCCTCAAAACAAGGCTAAATAAACCAAGATAGCAACATTAAAGTGCACAAAACCACCTCAGCTAACCACCCCCCACTTAAAGCCTTATTCATTCTCAAACAAATCTTTACTATAAGCATCATAAGCTGAGGAAAGACCATACTTGTACTACAATAAAGACGCTCAAGCTATTACTACAATGACTACATAGAATGCAAGTTTCTACACTAAGAATGTTACGTACACAATTGAAAGTCCAAGAACACTACTTGACTCTCCTATTTGGCAAACTCATACATATTGTTCAATCAAAGACATCATACATTTGATAACGCTCAAACTACACCTCTCTAATGAGAATGTAAGCAATTGTTGTCAATAGATAACCCAACTAGGTTCGGGTCAAATCCTACAGGGAATATGGTGTGAACTTAAGTCGTTTGCAAGTTAATCCTGAAATGGGGGGGTTTGAGTTTAACAAATAATTATTGGTTACTTTAACTTCAGTGTTTGTAATCATGAGTTTATGGAAAAACAAGAATTATGTTCACTAGGGGTTTTGGTACTTGATAGATGCTAATAGTTGTTCAAGATTCTCACAATAGGTAGGACAACAGGTTATCTTTATCGAAGTTATGCCTAAATGTCTCTCGACCTACTTAAGCATTTAATTTCCTAATCCTCTCAGACTTAGGGAATTTATGTTTATTAACCAAACTTCACCTCAGGTTAATCAACCTTGTTACAACGTTGATTATTAAACGGAAGTTTAGTGTTTCCAAGGCCCTGATGATAATTCACTTCCCAATATATTTGATTTCTTTCTCATGCAAATCAAAGTAGGTTTTATCTATCATTTGCAACCAATAGACGATAATTAAAACCTCAAAATTATCAAGGAGTCCTATTACCTTTCGAATCTTTAACACTTAGAACCTTATCAAGACTTAACCCAAGATCCCATAATTCAGGTTAAAGGGGTTTAGCCACTCATGATGTAATGATCGAAACAACTAGATGAATTCATATTTTGAAAGATAAACTTACCACAAGATCAATAATAACTAGTGATTCTCAGATTAGATCACAATAGGAATCCCAAAGTAATGATTAAAATCTCTTCAAAGTAATTGCTTTTTCAAGCCAAGAAACTAGAGAGAGAAAATAACAAAAAATATGTGTCTCAAAACTCAGGTTCGAAACCCTTAAGAAAACCCTAAAAAATACTTTAAATAGTTCACCCTAATTATGGAAACAAAATAATAAAGTTTAGCAATTCCTCGGACAGGTGACGCCATCCATGATGCCCTATCAGGAGGCTGTCGACTTCTCACAAATATCGTCAACTCCTCTTTGCTTTAGTTATTCGCTGCCTTAGGCTGATGACGGTTTTGATGACCAATCATCTCCTTGATGACTTATCACAATGTCGTCATGTCTCTACCTCAGCTTTCATGTTCTGCTATAGGCTGACGCTAATTTTGATGACCTATCAGCTTCTTGATGGCTTATCACAAAATATCATCACAACTCTCAACTCAGGTCCATTCTCTCTCTAAGGCTGACGATGAAGCTGAGAACTTATCACAGGGCTAACGACTTATCAGGAATGTCGTCAGCCACACTTCTCTTCTTTTCTCTTCAGATTTCAACTCTTTTGCTTCTATCCTTGTTGGTTCTCTAGTATCTTAGCTTTTATTGCAAAATCAAAGATAAAACAATCAAAAATGACAAAAATTGCTTAAGACTTTGCAATTATTCTCAGTTAAAAGCCTCAAATATTTTAGCATCCGCTCACACATCAACACCCTCAACTTAAAACAATTGTTTGTCCTCAAGCAACTCAAATACGACTAAGAGAATATAAAGTACATTTGGAAGTCAATCATCTATGTCATCTCAAACATCTTCACCATCTCCAAGGTCAGTCAATTCAAGAACAACTATGTATATTATTGAAGAACAACAATGCAACATACAAGAATCAAGATATGGCACCAACTCAGTAACACAACCATGTATGCATCAAGTTTATACCATCCAAATAAGTCAGTAACTAGCGATATAACCAGTGTTCCCTCACTACAAAGAAATCCCCTTTTTCTCAAGTCAGATATCACATATATAACCATGGGGACAATCACAAGACACTCACTCTCAGAATAAAGTTCCAAACAATGTATGCCGAATACCATAGGCTTGCCCTTATTTTCATTACGCAGATCGTCAAACAGGTCAGCTAGGATCACTATAGGTCTTCTCTTTGGCTTGTAATGTAAGTTAGGGGCTGGTATGATACTCGATGATATTTAAAGTGACTAAGCCTCCTTGACACTACACTAGCTTTTTGGGGTTTCACTTATTAGTCTTTTTCTATTCTTCTCTTTTCTTGATCACACTTATTCAAGATGGGTGCGATCTTTTCTACAATCACTTTTTTTCACAACTTTTCTTTTTCTTTCTCTTTTCTACCGCACTCAACTTTTTATTCTTTTCTTTTACTCTACCTTTCTTCCTACTCATTTTACATCACGCACCCCTATGATAGACACCCTTAACTTAGGCCATTTGCCTAAGTCAAGGTGCACAGTGTCCAAGGAGGACCAGGGCCAAAATAGGTTCATTATGATATAAACTGAAAAAGTGACAAGTGTCATAAAAAGAAATAGGCTAATCAGGCTCAAAGCATGGATCAACGGATATTCTACATACAAGGAAGGTTATTTAAGCTAAAAGTGAGCTAATATCAAAACGGCTATGATCCTTTCCTAACCCCTATCCTTCAACCAAGGTAAGACTAACCGAGCAAGTTCTGGATTTCAACATACAACGGGAACTGAGTAAGATCTCACACGTACTTGGCACACAAGTATATCACAAGCTACTACTCATTCATCTCAAGCAGCTGTTTAGCAATGATTACTGTGTCACTAAAACTAATTCCATACAAAGATGCACAGTGGTCACAATTAGATGCAATTCACATAGTTAAATACTCAGTCCATTGGAGAGGTGCTACAAAATCACAAAAATAGGTTAACTACCTCAAGTACTAGCATTTCTCCTAGTCGACTACAAAATTTTACAACAACAGTTTTACTCTACACCCTCAACTTAAAATCAAAGAAAAATTGAACCAAGGATTAGGGTATACCTGGGGTAGATCAATCATGAGGATCATGGGTTGCCTCCCATGTAGCGCCTGATTTAACGTCGCGGCATGAATCAGGTATCTTGATTACTTCAGACTTCATCGTGACAGAGAGCAGAACTACTTTTCATTGATTCTTTTGGACCAATATAAAGTTTGAATCATTGCCCATTCACCTTGAAGGTACTGCCATTTTCATTTTCAAGTTCTACTACTCCAGATGAGTAGACATGACTAACTCTAAACGGGCCCGACCACTTGGATTTGAGCTTACCTGGGAATAGTTTGAGTCTAGAATTGAACAGAAGCACCAAGTCACCCTTTCGGAAGTCTCATTTCTCTATTCTCCAATCATGATACTTTTTCATATTTTCTTTATATAGGTCAGCTCATTCATATGCCCTAAGACAGAATTCATCCATCTCATATAGTTGTCCCAGTCTCAGCTCTGCTGCCTCCTTCCAACTCAAATTTAACCTTTTGAGAGCCCATAAGGCCTTGTGCTCCAGCTCTATTAGTAGGTGGCTTGCTTTTCCATAGACCAGCTGAAATGGTGGCATTCCAATGGGTGTCTTGAAAGTATTCCGGTATGCCCATAAGGCATTATCAAGCTTTCTAGACCAGTCTTTTCGACTAGCATTCACCGTTTTGGCTAGGATGGTTTTAATCTCTTGATTTGACACCTCCACTTACCCACTTATCTGTGGGTGATATGGAGTGGATACTCTATGCTGTTTCACCTCATATTTTGCTAAAGCCGCTTGAAACACATTGTTGAAAAAATGGGATCCTTCATCACTTATAATAGTTTGTGGTACTCTAAAACGAGAGAAGATGTTATTCTTGAGAAAAGCAACAACTCTTTTTCCTTCATTATCAGACAAGACAATAGCTTCAACCCATTTTGAGACATAGTCAATAGCAACTAAAATATACTTCATCCCATACGAGCTTACAAAAGGACCCATGAAAATGCCCCAAACATCAAACAATTCCACTTCAAGTATCTTAGTCAAAGGTATCTCATGTCTTTTGGAGATTGACCCCTGCCTCTGATATTGGTCATATTTTAGCACAAACTCGTGGGCATCCTTGAACAATGTTGTCCATTAGTAATCGCTCTGCAACACCTTCCTAGCCATTCGGTGACCTGCATGGTGACCTCCAATTGGGGAAGCATGACATGCTTCCAATATGCATAACACATCCAGTTCTGGCACGCATCTCCTTATAATATTATCAGTACATCACCGAAAAAGATACGGCTCATCCCAGAAGTAATGTGTCACATCATGAAGGAATTTCTTTCTTTGATGGAAAAAAAGATTTTCTGGAATGACCTCACTCATAACATAATTTGCAAAATCAGCGTACCAAGGCAATTTCTCCACAGCAGCAACCAAGATCTCCTCATCAGGAAATACATCATTTATCTCCATTTCATCACTAATTGCCTGCTCACCTTCCATTCTAGACAGATGATCCGCAACCTGGTTTTTACACTCTTTTCTATCTTTGACTTCAAAGTCAAATTCTTGTAGCAGCAACACCCATCTAATCATTCTTGATTTTTCATCCTTCTTAGCCATCAAATACCTCAAATCTGCATAGTCAGTGTGAACCACCACCTTGGTCCCAAGCAGATAAGCCCTGAATTTCTCAAAAGCATATACTACAGCCAGAAGTTCCTGCTCAGTGACGGTGTTGTTCTTTTTCGCTCCATTCAGTACTTTGCTGGCATAATATATTGGATGAAATAGTTTGTCTCTCTTTTATCCCAATACAGCTCCAAGGGCAACACCGCTTGCCCACATATGATGTCAAACGGTTTTGACCAGTCCGGTGCAACAATGATGGGGGCCTCAACTATCTTCTTTTTAAGGAATTCAAATGCCTTCAAGCACTCATCATCAAAGGAAAACTTCATTTCTTTCTCCAAAAGTTTGAAAAGTGGATTTGCAACTTTCGAGAAATCCCTTATAAACTTCGATAAAAACTAGCATGCCCAAGGAAACAACGCACTTCCTTCACTGAAATGGGAGGTGGTAGTTTCTCAATAAATTCAACCTTGGATCGATCAACTTCTATTCCTTTTGCTAAAATTTTATGCCCGAGAATGATGCCTTCTTTTACCATAAAGTGGCATTTCTCCCAATAAGAACCAAATTAAATTCAACACATCGTTGCAAGGCCATACTCAGGTTTGCCAAACAAAACTCAAACGAGTCTTCCACCATAGAGAAATCATCCATGAATACCTCTATGGTATCTCCACTATATCCGAGAAGATAGACATCATGCACCGTTGAAAAGTAGCGGGTGTATTGTACAGCCCAAATGACATCCTCTTAAATGCAAAGGTTCCATATGGGCACGTGAATGTCATCTTTTCCTGATCTTCAGGAGCAATACAGATCTGATTATATAATAGCCATCTAAGAAGTAGTACCATCCCCTTCCGGCCAATCGATCCAACATTTGGTCCATAAAGGACATCAAGAAGTGGTCTTTCAAAGTCCATGAATTTAGTTTGCGGTAGTCCATGCAAACTCTCCACCCAGTCACATGCCTAAGTGGAATCAGCTCATTCCTGTTATTTACAACCACAGTCATGCCCCCTTTCTTGGGCACACATTAAACTGGGCTCACCTATTTGTTGTCTGAAATAGGGTAAACCACTCCTGCATCCAACCACTTAATAATTTCCTTCTTAACCACCTATTACATTGGTGTTTTAAGACTGCGCTGGTGCTCGATGGTCGGAATACAATATTTCTCATGTTGTATTTTATGCGTACATATGTCAGGCGGAATGCCAATAATATCTATGTTAGTCCATCTGATTTCTCTCTTATACCTCTGAAGTATGGAAACAAGTTCTTCTACCTGCTGCTCACCCAAATCAGCCACAACAATCACGGGTAGCATATTTCCATGGCCCAAAAACACGTACCT
This sequence comes from Capsicum pubescens, assembly GCA_030864215.1. NCBI lineage: Eukaryota > Viridiplantae > Streptophyta > Magnoliopsida > Solanales > Solanaceae > Capsicum > Capsicum pubescens. The sequence goes on from CM061549.1 coordinate 175,505,111, forward strand.
TAAATGCCCAGGCATTTCTTTCAATTCCAACACCGGTGGCTCTTCAATGGATGGCTTAGCCGGTGGTGTTGGTCGATTCGCGAGATCAAGGTCTAGCTTCTTAGGAGCATAAGGGTATGAGCCCATTCTTGACAAAGCACAAATAGTCTCTTCATATTCCTCAATGCCTTCACAATCAAAATTCATCAGAACTGCGGCTAAAGAATCGACAACAAGTTTCTCCTCTATTGACATCTCATGTTCATCCTCATAATACACATCAACCACTGAGAACACACTCATTTATTCATGCTGCTTCATTGACTTGTGCACATCAAATCGTACCACCTTATCATTCATCCTGAATAAGAGCTCATTTGCTCTCAAATTGATCAACACACTTTCGGTTGCAAGAAAAGGTCGACCCAAGATTATGGGCACCTCAAAGTCTACCTCGCAATCCAGAATCACAAAATATATAGGGAATATGAAGCTATCTACCTTAACCAACACATTATACAGAATACCAACAGGTCATTTTACCGACATGTCCGCCATCACGAGTTGCATGTTGGTGGGTGTGGGATTTCCCAGGCCTAGCTTTCTATATATAGCCATTGGCATCAAATTAATTCTTGCTCCCAGATCACATAATACCTTAGCGAATTCCATAGACCCAATCGTACAGGAAATAATGAATGCTCCTAGATTTGGCTTCTTTTGCACCAAAGTCCGCATAGAGATAGAGCTACAATGGTGGAGATTATTCTCCAGATCGTGGCTCACCGCTCTTTTCTTAGTCACAAGGTCCTTCATGAACTTTGCATATCCTGGCATTTTCTCGAGTGCCTCAACTAATGGTACATTCACCGTCAATTGTTTGAGCATTGCCATGAACTTGCTGAATTTTGCATCATCAACTTTTTTCTTTAATTGTTGAGGAAAGGGAGGTGGTGGTCTTGGGAGAGTTTTTAACACTACCTCCTTTTCCTTCTCTTTCTCTTTTTCTAGAGCATCATCAGAGTTATCCATCTTCTCCAACTCCACTGGACATTCTTCGTTGGGTTCATCATCAACTACCTTATCCAATACATTTTTTCCCACAGAAGGGCCAGGTAATATCTTACCACTTCTCGTGGTAATCGCCATAAATGAGCCATTATTCCGTGGATTCTGGACCTTATCGCTTGGTAACATTCCACTCTTCCTTTGGTTAAATGCTGCGGAGAGTTGGATCATCTGCTACTACAACTATTTGATTGCGGTGGAGTGTGAGTTTACCAATTGACTAATAGATGATAGATCAGTCTTCATGGTAGTCACACCAGAGTTGGTAGCCTCCACTCCCTTCAGCAACTTAGCCATCATGTCCTTCATGGAAATCTTTTCAAAACTTGTTGTAGCAGCCTCACGATTTCCAGGAGGGACATAGAGCCCGCTTATCTTTTCAGAACTTGTTATTCCTCCAATTTCCTTGCTCCCTATCTTTATGACCAGGATTATCATAATAATTCTGACCTTGATTCCCTTGGCCATTGCCTCGGAAACCCCACTGATTATTAACATAGTTTACCTCTTTTTCTCCCTCAGCATCCACTCTATATTGAGACCCCATAGCTTTTACCTTCTCAGTCTTGCCTGATAGCAAGTGCTTGGTTAGCAAATCCATCTGTGTTTTTAGGTGAGCCATGTATTGGTCACGCTCCTCATCTCATCTGCGTTATTCCATAGTCATACCCCCAGAAATAGTGGGGCTAGCTACCACAGAGTCTCTGGTATGCCATGCCCGACTTTGTTTGGTCATTCTCTCTAGCATTTCTGAAGCCTCTGGGAATGTAAGATCAACAAATGAACCACCAGCAACATTATCTATAATTGGTTTTATAATAGAGTTAAGAGCCCTGTATAAAGTCTCCATCAAGTGTATGTTGTCATATTATGGTTCGGACACTGTGTCAACTTCTTATTGAATCTCTCCCAAGTTTCATGCAAAGCTTCAGTCGGGAGCTGCCTAAAGTTATTGATCTCATCCCTCAACGGTACCCTCCTAGAAGACGGAAAGAACCTTTCTAAGAAAGCTCCTTTCAATTGCCTCCAGTTGGTTATATAATCGGATCTTAGCTTATTAAACCACAATGTTGCCTCCCCAGACAGAGACAACGGAAACAATCTCAATCGAATAGCATTCTGGCCCACTCTTGGGTTATCAAAAGATTTACAGATGGTGAAAAAATTCACCAGATACAAGTTCGGGTCATCCCCAGGAAGGCCACAAAACAACCCCTTCAGATTGAGGAGTTGAATCATAGTACTCATAATTTTGAATTTTGCCCCAGGTGCCAACGGTGGAGGAATGATTGTACCAATTGAACCTACTCCGTCCATTCCGTCATCATCATCATTGAGGTCATACTGGACTGGATGGTATTCTTGCCTTCCTCAGAACGGACGGTTCCTTTTAACATTACACCATACTGGTGCAGCAACCTACTCTGCACGCCTTGGGTTACCAGGATTTAGCAACTCCTCGTCTCCCAAATATTCATCCTCAGGATTTGGATGTCGTGCTTGTTGACCAACATTCTGCACATTCACCTGAGCTCTATGTAACTGAGTACCTCGATAAGATATAATGGAAACTATAACACCATGTAACTTCATAATCTCCTGAATAAACAACCTTGCTTAATCCTCAACAGAGTAATTAGTCCTCATAGGTAAGAAATGAGCAGACTTAGTCATATTATCCACGATGACCCAAATCGACTCAAACAAATGGCAGGACCGTGGAAGACCAGTAATTAAATCCATAATGATCACTTCCCACTTTTATTCGGGCAACTCAATCTCTTTAGACAACCCACTAGGTCTCAAGTAATCCACCTTCACTTATTGACAAATCATACACTTGGCCATAAAATTTGCCACATCCTGCTTTAGGTTATTCCACCAATAAATTTCTTTCAAATCATGGTACATCTTTGTCAAATCAGGATGAACAATGTATCTCGACTCATGAGACTCAAATAAGATTCTCTCTCGAATCCCATCAACATTGGGAACACATAACCTACCTTGGTACCAAAAGATACCATCACCACCAATCTCAAAAACGATTACGTTCTACTGGCCCACGTCAACCTTAATCCACATCAAGGTAGGATCCAAAACCTTCTTCTCTTTCACCTTGACATAAAGAGATCACATCGCCACCTCTTGAACCATCACACCACCATCCTCAGAGTTCAGACGAACTCAAAGATTAGGAAACTAGTAAATATCTTTCACCAACTCTCACATGACCTGCTCTAGATGATATAAACATCTTGTAGATAACCTGCTAAGAGCATCAACAACCACGTTAGTTTTACCTGGATTGTGAAGACTCATAGCATAGTCCTTGAGAAACTGAAGCCATCTTCTCTGCCTGAGATTTAACTCCTTCTAGGTAAACACATATTCTAAGCTTTTATGATCTCAATAGATATCAACATAAACCTGATACAATTAATAATGCTAGCTATTTAAAGCAAAGACCACAACCAACAACTCCAAATCATGAGTCGGGTAGTTCTTATCATGCACCTTTAACTACCTAGAAGCATATGCAACCACCTTACCATGCTGTATCAAAACAACCTAAACTCATACAAGATGCATCACAATAGACCACAAAGCCATCAGTACCCTTGGGTAGGTTCAAAATCAGAGCCGAAGTCAACTTGTTTCAACTTATCAAAGCTACCCTCACAGGCATCGGGCCATAGAAACTTCTCCTTCTTTTGGGTCAACTTAGTCAATGGAATAACAATCAAACAAAAACTTTCCATGAACCTCTTATAGTACTCGACTAAACCCAAAAGCTCTGAATGACGGTTGGATTCATGGGTGTAGGTCGCTTCTTAATTGCTTCAAATTATAGTGGATCCACTATATCCCCTCACTAGACATCACATGGACCAAATAGGTTACAACATTTAACTAGAACTTACACTTGGAGAATTTAGCATAAAATCATTGATCCTTAAGGGTTTGCAAAATAACATGGAGGTGATCGGCATAATCCACTTCACTCCTACAATATACCAAGATGTCATTAATAAACACAATAACGAATAAGTCCATAAACTGAGGAAATATACTATTCATAATATCCATAAATCCCACTGGGGCATTAGTCAAACCAAAAGACTTCACCAAGAACTCAAAATGACTATATCGGGTTTGTAAAGCCGTCTTAGGTATGTACACCTCCCTAATCTTTAACGGATGATAACCCGACCAAAGATCAATCTTAGAAAAGTAATTAGATCCCTAAAGATGGTCAAATAGATCATAAATCCTCAGAAGAGGGTACTTATTCTTCACTTCACCTTATTTAACTAGTGGTAATCAAAACAGTCTGAAGGGACCCATCCTTCTTAAGCACGAAGAGCACAAGAGCGCCTTACGAGGAAATACTAAGATAAATAAAACCCCTAGCTAAAAGTTCTTTTAACTGATCCTTGAGTTTTTCAACTCAACTGGAGCCATTTAATAGAAAAGGGTAGAGATAGAAAGAGTTTCTAATAGAAGATCAATCCAAAAATCTATTTCCCTATCGAGAGGGACACTAGGAAGGTCATCAGAAAACACTTTGGGGAATTCATAAATCATGAGAATAAATTGCAATGAAGGACCCTCAAAGCTCAAATCTTTAACATAAACTAAATATATAGACACCTCTTGGAGATCAACCTTCGGGATATAAGATACGAAATGAATCTTCCTTTAGTCACTAGGGAACTACCTTCCAACTCAAGCACAAGTTCATTCGGGAATCGGAAACAGACCCTTAAGGTCGTCTAACATGTCCAACTCTGATACGGGACAAATGGCCTTCTTATCTTTTGATGACATTTTTGGAGGCCAACACATAGAGACTCAAGACTTGGTTACCTCGAGAAAACAAGAACATGCATGGAGGACCCGTTTCGAGCATAACTTAAAGCAATCTCGCGTGTGGAAGATTGCTTGGAGAATTTAAGGTTGAGGACTCACGGTTTTTGGCCTTAATTAAGGGTATTTTGGACATTACACATGGTGTATTTACACACCATGGCCGCCCCTCTCATTAAGGGCAAAGTGGTCTTTTGTCTTCATTTGTAATATAGTATAAATAGGCCCCCTTAGTCTTATTTTCACTAGATTTTGAAGGATGAAGAATTGAAAAACATAACTTCTCTCTTTTGAGAGTGTACACACTTAGTGGTAGGACTTGGAAAAGTCATCTTTAGCATAGGGCTTGGAAAAGCCAATATTGATCTTTGTTTGGAAACGGTAGATCTTGAGGTGAGTTCATTCCCTTGGTGGTCACCGTAAGAGTGTGGTGTGGCTATCGTAAGTTCTAGGGGTCCTTAGATTTAATATATCTTTGGGTTCTTGGGTCTTATTGTAGTTTATGTCTCACTATCTATCTCTACATTTTCTTGTAGCCGTGTGTTTGTTATTTCTTAATAATATTGTTATTGTTCTTCATGTTCTTCATTCTCGTGTTGTTAATCTAGTGTGTTGTCCGCTGAAAATAGGTGTTAATCACCTCATTACATAGTGTTCTTGTTGTAGATCTTGAATCCGAGAGGGGTCATTCAAAGGGTCCTCGGTTCTCTTGAACTTGTGGACTGTTTTGAGTGTTTGTTTTGTGTTTCCGTTATTTTTCTTGTATCATTTGGTATCAAAGCATGGCTTGATCTTGTTCCTACAAGATCAATCTTGGGCTTTCTTGTTAGAAAATTCAAAAAAAAAAGTGTTAGAAAACTGAAAAATTAAAAAGAAGCAAATCTGTCCATTTTGTGTTCTTGGCCGAAATAGTGTTATTGTTGTGTCTTGGCCGAGATTTTTACTTGTTTTGTTGTTTCTCGTGTTAGTTTTCTTCATATCTAACACTCTTGAGTCTAAATCTAAGTTTGAGCTTACATTGTTGGTGTGGTTTTCGTGAACTTGGACTTGACCGATTTGTTGTTGAACATTGTTGTGATGGACTGTTTTGGCCTTGTGGCTTTCATCTTGTTGTTGTTATAAGCTTGGCCACGTGATATTGTTGTTAATTTGTGGATTGAGAACCATTTTGTTGAAGGTGTAGTTGTCTTGACCAAGTGTTGGAGATATTGTTATTGTGGAATTTGGGAGTGGCCGTGTGAAAAATTGTTGGTGTTCTTGGAGATTATTGTTGTAGTTCTTGGTGTTGTTGTTGTTGTTCTTGATGTTCATCACCACCTTCATATATTGTGGAAGATAAAGTGAATGTTAAATCTAAAAAGTTGAAGGAAAAGGGTGTATCATTTGTTAGTCTTGAAAGACACTACAACCAACAAAGACCTATCAATCAAGTCTCAACCACTTTCCAACACTTTTCCATGATTTACGGATCCATGTTTTAAGGAGAAGTACAATAAAGTCAAGTCTTGAAAACTTGAAATTGAAAAGGGCTCCAAGACTTGTTTGAATTTCCCTCCTTAAACAAATTCCACCAAAGTCCAAATTGAAAAATTGACCAAGACTTGAAATTGGACAACAAAAGTTGTGTGGGACCGAAACCAATACGTGACTGCCATGTCATCACTGCTACTGTTCACGCAATATTTCCGAGCTCAAAATTTTAGATTCTTAGTTTCATCTTATTGTTTCATTAGTTTCATGTCTTGATTCTAGAATTAATTAACAACTAGTAATCACCTACTTAGTTGTAGATTAATTATTGAATCCGTTTCTTCGTGTCTTCGTTGTTTGTGTGCTTTTCTCATTTTTAACTCGTAGTAACTTCTTTGTTTCAAGTTCGTAAGTGAATCTTATTTTTGTGTCTTGAGTCGATCAAACAAGAATCTATTCCGGCCGCCAAGTAGAATTGACATCCTATTGACTACCGGAGTATAAGCAACTTTCAATATTCGCCGCTCCAATTGTGAGAATCACAAAGGTGAGTGTATACGAGTGTTGGTGAGGAGCGTTACTACTAATCTTGTTTGTTCATTTTGTAGGTTTAAAGGGTGATATAAGGGGAACATGTCTTCGATAGCCGGGGATTATTGTGACTACAACATGGGAGACTATGATTGTAGTGAAGGGTTTTATGGCTACGAAGTTGAGGGAGATTGCGGAGGCTATGAAAATAGCCATGATCGAGACTTGGGCAGATTTGAAAGTTACTGTTTTAAGGGAGAAAATGAGGTGAATGAAGTGCCTAGTGCTTATGGTAACTTTGGAGATGATGTAGGACCTCGTGATGGATCTTATGATGATGTTGGGGCATGTGAGGAGTCTTACACTTCTTACTCCGAACCTAGATTTGGTGTTAGGTATAACCCTTTTGTTTGCAAAGCTTATGAGAGCTATGATGAGGGTACACGTGAGGAGTATGAAGATCCATATTCTCCACCTTGTAGTACTTCTTATCAAAGTCGATATAGTGTAAATGGTTATACTAGCTCTAGTGGAGGTTGTCCAATGAGAAGAAGAGGATATGCATCTCCAAAACTAAGGGGTACTCGTATGCCTTACAATGTAGATCCAAGAAGGAGTGTACACTCCGGAAAGGTGACTATTTGTGGGATACCGGGCTGCCTTATGGTGTTGAATGATAGGTACTATGGAAACTACATTCTTCTGTCCATGGTTGATTACTTGGGGTTATTGCGAGAGCCTTTACTTGTTCCATACTACTTGGGCGAGTTCACGGTTACCGAGAGGGTAAAAGTTGTCTTCTCCCAATTTGATTACCATGAGGAGGTGTGGTGCGATGTTTTTTCCTTAACTTACGGTCATATGAGCTTGGGTGCCGATTGGTTTGCACGACATCAAGTTCCTAACGTGCAAAATTGGCCTAATATTGTAAGAGACCAATGGGGAAATCGCCTCATAACATACTTGCTACCCAAACCGCAAAGAGAAATGTTTACCTACTCCAATCCGATTTATGATGAGAGACAAAAGATTGAGAGGAGTAAGGGAGTGCAAGGTGGCAATCCGAGAGTGGAAAAAAGAGAGGATATATGGAGCGAAGTGAGGGGATTGCCACCAAACCGTGCTAACATTGGTTGTCCTTCCATTTCTAAGGACATTTGTGTAGGTACCAACATGGCAAGCGAAGGCGAACAATGCCAAAAGGAAGTTGCTGCCCAAGCTTGTGGAGGTCCTTCACCTCACGGCAAGGAAGAGTCTACTCAAGATCTTAAAGGTAAAATAGCTAACTCTTACACTTTAGTGCATGTGAATGACAATTGTGTGGCTAGTAAGCCATTGAGTGTGAGTAGCAGCTTACTTATTTATGAGTCTAATGATTCCGTGCCTCTTGTTGATGATGTACATATTGTGAGTTTGGATACACTAGTTGATCCTATTGATGACGAAATTGACTCTTCTTGTAAGATCAATTTATGTCCACCTAGTGTTGAAGCTTATATGTTGAACGGAAGTACATCGTCTTGTGTAATTGGTGTTGATCAACTTGTTTGTGAAAATTGTTCCCCACTTGAGTATGTGTGTGATGTGCTTAATAGGACTCAAGTGAGTGAAGTATTTGAAAATGTTGGTCAACAAAGTGGGAGTGAACCCGAGATCTCTTCTTGGGGTAATCTTGTGTTTGGAACATCCTTGAAACCTGATATTGATCATTTAGAGTGCGAGGAACTTGCTTATTCCAAATCTGCCCGTGAGGTAGAACACACTCTCTTTAGGTGTAATGTCTTGTTTGAAGATGATTTAAACACTTCTAATGAACCTAGTGGTGAAAATGACGGTATAGCTTACCTTGGAAGCTATAGCCTATATGCTAACCCACTATGGTGTGACAACATTCCTCCTAAAGAGGGAAATCTCTTCTTGGAAGATGAGAGTACTCTTAAGGGTAAGGAATGTGTAGTTGCGGAAGCTACTTCTTCTTCTACCTTGTGTGATTTCATTGTTGAGAGTACTCATAGTGATTATTGGGAAACTAGTAGTGAGTACACACATGAGAGCACCTTAGTAGAAGTCGATTTGAGTGATACCTTTCTCTACTCTCTATTTGATTTGGGTGATATGTATGTTATTGTAGAGAGTATGTCATTTAGTTTAGGTGTAGACCACGGGAAAGGGAAGTGTTGTCGAGACCCGTGTCTATGGCCACTTTTCCCATTTGACCCCGGTACCAAATTTAGAAATGGTGATGTTGGTGCACCAAACTTGTTGCTTGGTCAACATGACAAGCAAAGTGTTACTTTTGATGTATCCTATAACCAAATCCTTTGTACATCTTTTATTGAGTTTTTAATATTCCTTTCAAAGGATTCTTGGTTATATTGCAAATATGTGCAACCTTGGCATGTTGAGATGATTTGTTATGCTAACCCTAACCCTCATGCCATGAGGAATTTGTATTTGTTTGTCCTCTCTTCGGTTTTGCAAGGTTTGGATTCGAGGTCGAATCCTTTTCAAGAAGGGGAGGATGATACGGGACAAATGGCCTTCTTATCTTTTGATGACATTTTTGGAGGCCAACACATAGAGACTCAAAACTTGGTCACCTCGAGAAAACAAGAACATGCATGGAGGACCCGTTTCGAGCATAACTTAAAGCAATCTCGCGTGTGGAAGATTGCTTGGAGAATTTAAGGTTGAGGACTCACGGTTTTGGGCCTTAATTAAGGGTATTTTGGACATTACACATGGTGTATTTACACACCATGGCCGCCCCTCTCATTAAGGGCAAAGTGGTCTTTTGTCTTCATTTGTAATATAGTATAAATAGGCCCCCTTAGTCTTATTTTCACTAGATTTTGAAGGATGAAGAATTGAAAAACATAACTTCTCTCTTTTGAGAGTGTACACACTTAGTGGTAGGACTTGGAAAAGTCATCTTTAGCATAGGGCTTGGAAAAGCCAATATTGATCTTTGTTTGGAAACGGTAGATCTTGAGGCGAGTTCATTCCCTTGGTGGTCACCGTAAGAGTGTGGTGTGGCTATCGTAAGTTCTAGGGGTCCTTAGATTTAATATATCTTTGGGTTCTTGGGTCTTATTGTAGTTTATGTCTCACTATCTATCTCTACATTTTCTTGTAGCCGTGTGTTTGTTATTTCTTAATAATATTGTTATTGTTCTTCATGTTCTTCATTCTCGTGTTGTTAATCTAGTGTGTTGTCCGCTGAAAATAGGTGTTAATCACCTCATTACATAGTGTTCTTGTTGTAGATCTTGAATCCGAGAGGGGTCATTCAAAGGGTCCTCGGTTCTCTTGAACTTGTGGACTGTTTTGAGTGTTTGTTTTGTGTTTCCGTTATTTTTCTTGTATCATTTGGTATCAAAGCATGGCTTGATCTTGTTCCTACAAGATGAACAACAATCATTCAAAAACCCTCAACACATGTTCCAAAACTAAAATTAAAACCATATAGAAAACTAATTAAAACACATGCTTTCACAAAGTAATAGTAAGGGAAGAGTAACATACTTGAAATATTAAGAGTTATAGAGAGAATTCTCCCATGGAAGCCCTAGTTGATCATCTTCTTAGAAACTCTAAGTATCTTTCTTAAAAGAATTCAAAGAATTTGAGAGAGTGTTTTATTTTGACTAGTATGCTAATAAATTCCCAAAGAGGGTTTTAAGTCATGGAGGCTAAGTGGTGTAGGAGAGAAATTACCAGGATGCCCTTAATTAAAAGACTGAAAATTGACGCCCAGTCGCTATGGGTAACCTCAAGACTCGTAGAGTAACCCAATGGTTTGCTTAGTCCAGTCGTAGGCTGGAAAGTGTCTAGGGCCACCTCTCACTGGTTTGGTTATGAGTCGAACTATAGACTCATAATGATTCCATACAACTCTTAATATATTATTCGTAATTACACCAGAAGCTTAGGATAATACACTAGTTTTCCTATGATTCATACCCTAGGACTCGTTACGAGATGCTATAACTCGTAGGGTCCAAGTCGTAGTCATGATAAAAATTCTAGGCCAATAAACTGGCCAGGCTACGATTGATTCCCTAAGACCTATAATGATACCTTACAAGTCGTAGGGAAAGTCATAGCGAGGACAGTGAGCTCAAAGATCAAGAAATTTTTAGGGTCCAAAAACCTACGGTGTTATATGGAAGGATGATTGTTAAGTACTATGCCTTGAAGTTTCACCAGTTATCTCGTTATTCTCTTAAGTTAGTGTCTTCCATGAGAGAGAGGATATGAAAGTTTGCTTCTGGGTTATCTCGTGACTTGGTGTTAGAATGCAAGGTTGCCTTGTTGAACAAGGACAAGGATATTTATAGGTTGGTGGTGGAGGATGAAAAGAAAAAACATACAAAAGTTTGGGAAAGGTAGAGTAAAAAGTTATGGTATTCAAAATAAGGTGGAGGTCAGAAAAATAGTGGTAGTGATGGGAGGCAGTGGTCTAATAAGAAGATCTGGGAAAATTCTAGTTTTTATTCAATGGCTAGTGCTGAAATCCTAAGTCGACCAGTGATCTCTATTTCCAGAATTGTAATAGTCAGGGAATAGGGTTCCTAGTCTCAGGCTAGTAGATCTCATTCAGCCCCATCTTATCCCTCTCATTATTTTTGTGGGCGGTGCATCATAGATTTTATGAGGTGGGGAGAAATAAGTGGTTTAAGTGTGGTCATTTGGGCCACCTGCAATGAGATTGTCCATCAGTCAGGGTTGCTACCGGGGCTAATAAGGTTTCAGTTTCTACATCTTCAGCTCCTACACTAAAAGGTGCTACTTTTGGCTCGGATATAGGTCAGAATTGCCTTTATACTCTTGCCACTCGCCAGGAATATGAGGCATCTGTGAATGTTGTCACTATTATGTTATAATTCTTTTCTTGTAATGTGTATTGTCTGCTTGATTCGATGTCTACTCTTTCTTATGTGACCCTATATGTGGTTATTCCTTTCGTCTTTGGTCCTGAGAGTGTTTTAGACTCTTTTAATGTGTCCATCCTGGTGGGTGATTTTGTGGTTACTAGAAGTGTTTATAGGGGTTGTGTGATATCTATCTATGAGAGGGAAACACTGGTAAACTTGATAGAATTTGATATGGTTGATTTTGAGATTATCTTAGGAATGGATTGGGTCTATTTTTTTATCCCTCTCTAGATTGTCGGGCCCAAAGGGTTAGTTTTAAATTCCTGAATAAGTCGGTAGGTGATTGAGTTGGAAGGTAGTTTCTTGGTGCTTAAGGGAAGGTTTGTTTCATATCTTAGAGCCTGGAGGTTGATCTTTTTTGGGTGTCTATACCATTTAGTGCATGTTAAAGATTCTAGTTTTGAGGGTCTTTCATTCAAATCTGTCCCTGTGGTCCGTGAATTTCCCTAAGTGTTTCCTAATGATCTTCCTGGTGTTTCTCCCAATAGGGAAATTGATTTTGGGATTGTTCTTCTTTTGGACACTCATCTTATCTCTATACCTCCCGATAGAATGGCTCCAACTGAGTTGAAAGAACTTAAGGAGTAGTTGAAAGATCTACTTGATAAGGGTTTTATTCATCCGAGTGTTTCCTCATGGGGTAATCCTGTGTTGTTCATTCATAAGAAGGATGGGTCCCTTCGAATGTGTATAGATTACCGCCAGTTGAATAAGGTGACAGTGAAGAATAATTATCCTCATCCTAGGATAGATGACCTGTTTGACTAGCTTTAGGGTGCTAAGCACTTCTCTAAGATTGATTTTATGTTGGGTTATCATCAGCTGAAAATAAGGGAGGGGGGATATCCCTAAGACTACTTTTTATACCTGGTATGGCCATTATGAGTTGTTGGTCATGTCTTTTGGCTTGACTAATGCCCTAACGATATTTACAGATCTTATGAACCGAGTCTTTCATTAGTTTCTGTACTTATTCATTATTGTGTTTATTGATGACATCCTTGTGTATTCTAAGAATAAGAAAGATCATGCCGATCATTTTTAGTAGAGTTGCATCCCCTTAAGGAGCAGCGAATGTATGCTAAATTCTCTAAGTATGAATTATGGATGAGTATTGTGACCTATCTGCGTTATGGTGTGTCCAGTGAGGGGATCACGGTGGATCCAAAGAAAGTTGAGGTGGTTAAAAAGTAGCCTAGTCCTATGACTCCAATCGATATTCAGAGCTTCTTGGGTTTAGTCGGATAATATAGAAGGTTTGTGGAAAGTTTCTCTTATATTGTTGCCCCATTGGCTAAGTTGCCTCAGAAAAAGGTAAAGTTCTTGTGATTGGACGTTTGTGAAGGCAGTTTTGAGAAGTTGAAAGATAAAATGATGTCTTCCCCAGTTTTGACCTTACTCAAGGGTACTGATGGCTTTGTTGTTTATTGTGATGTGTCTTGTATGGGACTAGATTGTGCATTGATGCATCATGGTAAGGTTCTGGCCTACGCTTCTACTAATTTAAAAGTTCATGAGAAGAATTACCCGACGCACGACTTAGAATTATTGGTTGTAGTATTTTCTTTGAAGATTTGGTGCCATTATCTATATGAGGTTCATGTTGACATCTATTCAGATAATAAGAGCTTGTAATATGTGTTTACCCAGAAGGATTTGAATCTCAGGAAAATAATGTGTCTTGAGTTGCTCAAAGACTACGACATGAGTCTCAATTATCATCCTAGTAAATCTAACATAGTTGTTGATGCTCTTAGCAGGTTGTCTATGGGAAGTTTATCTCGTATGAATGAGGAGAAGTGAGATTTGGTGAAGGATATTAATCGATTATCTAATCTTGGGGTTCGTCTCTTTGACTCTGAGGATGGAGTTGTGATGCACCGAGAGGTGGTGAAGTCATCTCTTGGTGTCGAGGTAAAAGAGAAGAAGGTTTTAGATCCAATCTTGATGCGGATATGAGGGGAAGGGGCGTAGAGTTTTATGTGTATGATTTGGTGTCCATGAAGGGAGTGATGCAGTTCAGAAGGAAGGGAAAGATCATTTCCCATTATGTTGGTCCATATCATATTTTGAGGTTGTTGTGCAAGGTAGCTTATGAGTTAGATTTGCCTATGAGTATGGGTTCCATTCATCCAGTCTTTCATATTTCAATGCTGAAGAAGTGTGTGGGTGATACATCATTGGTAGTTCCTTTGGGGAATAGTGGTGTTTCTAATTCCTTGTCTTATGAGGAAGTCCTAGTTAAGATTTTAGATCCGCAAGTCCGTCGACTGCGAACAAAAGATGTGGCTTCGATAAAGGTTATTTTGAGGAATCATAAAGTTGAAGAAGCTAATTGGGAGGCTAAAGAGGACATGAAGTCCGAATTCCCATTATTATTTCCTATTACGAATAATCGTGCTTAGGGTATGTGATAATCTTAACATCTTTGTTTTCTCACTTTGTTAAAGAAAATTGTGATTTCCTCGACATCTTTGTTTTCTATCTTTGTAAAAGGTAAGTGTGGGTGTGTTTCTATGTTAAACATTTCCAAGGAACACCTTGACCCATCATTCAAGGATGAATGATCCTAAAGAAAGGAGGATGTTACACCCCAGATTTTTGGCCCTGGAAAAGTTTTGGATTTTTGAACTCACTTCCCTGACTACGACTCTCCCTACGAGTCATAAGGTGTCTTGATGGGTCATAAGACCCAAATCGTAGTGTGTCCAGTGAGTTTTACCTGAGTTTCTTCCCTGGTGTCGACTTGAGGTAGCCAGTCGTAAACACTCTCTACGATTCGTATAGCCCTCATTCGTAGACAAATCAGTATGATGCCCAAAGTGTTCTTCCTTGAGTAAGACTAAACTCAACTAGTCGTAATGACTTCATATGAGTCGTAAGGTGCTAATCAAAAGGTGACCAGTGTGTACGCAAAATTTGTTGTCTTGATTATGACCAGGAACCTACGAGTCATAGCGAGTCCTTACGAGTCGCATAGTGACTCGTAGTCACTGGTGACAATTTTTCAGCTTTTAACTTACGGGCCCTTTGGATATTTCCCTTTTTCCCTAAACATATCCCATTTTTTTAAGACTTTTTTGGGACCCCATTACCATCCATAACACACAAAAATAACTTCTCTCTTCCCAGAAATTCCCTCAAGCAAGATCTTTAGGGTTTTCTCAAGGTTGATTGTCTAGAGATTCCAAGGGATAATTTCCTCCAAAATTGTGATCCTTTCAAGCATGTACCTCTTTCCCCGAATTTATTTTGTTAAAAGCATGTGCTTAAGTGGTTACTCATGTGGTTTAATTTTTGTTTTTTGGATATGGATGAGGGTTTTGACTAGTTGTTGTTTATGTGATATTTTATGTTTACATATGCATTGTTTATGTTTTAAATGGTGGTTTTGAAACCAACTTGATGCATTGGTGTGAGAATTGACTAAGGAATGTAGTCTTCCCCAAGTTTGATGAGTTAATGAGTTGAAGCTTACAATAACCTCAACCCAATCTTGTGAAATTATCTTTGAACATGAGAATTTGCTTATTGGAAAGTATTTTGAAACCTTGCACAGTATAATAGAGTAATGGAACCTGAATTGACTTTTAAAGGGGGCTTCTTGAATTTAAATTGAAAACTTCAGAGTCCTATTGGCTGAGGGGTTCGAATCCCGCTTGGCTAGGTGATTTGGTTCCTACTTGGGACTTTGGATTCTCGTTGGCTGGTTAGGCTAAATTTCAACTTTGATACATGGTTTGGTTCCTACATGGAACTATAGGGTATCATTGGCTGATTGGGTTAGAGTCCCATTGGTGAAGTGATTAATTTGGCAAAGTGATATATGCTTGCAAGCTACAGTCGGTATGATGATACCACTTGAAATACCTCAATGAATGACTCCTTGTTTGATGATCGAGAATGTGTGAAAAATATTTTAATTAGGCTTTAATGAGGGTTGTGTAGCTATGCTGTGAAAGTAGAGGTCTTGATGGGCCAATACTGGAACCCACTGTTGCGGATACAGGGGTCTAAATTATCAGGTAGTTTGAGTCCCCCATGTTATAGGACTGAGTGCTTAAGTCACTCTTGATGTATGCCGGGAGATGCAAGTGCCCCATAGTTGTTGTGCCCAAGCGCACACGCAAATGTTCGTGGTCTCACCAAATAAAACAGTAGCCTCAAATAAAGCCGAATATCGGTCCCTCATAGACTTGTGTTACACAACTATCCAATTCTAGTTTAACAATTGAAATTAACTAGTGCAATCGTAACCAAAAGAGTTTGAAAGTATGTAAACTAAAAGTAAAGTAACTAATGCAGAAAAGTAATGACTTTGGAAAATCAATGGATAGAGACCCAAGGTTAAGGATTACGAACAATTATACTACGCCATTGAACTTCATTAGTTAGACTTCTTATCATGGTTATTGATTCGTAGGGTTTATCGCATGATCATGGTCTCCCGACCTCTAATCGTCTACCTAACTTGGACATTACAACTACATCATTGAGCGGGGATGTAATAATCTGATTAGATGCAAGAATCTATCATCCTACATGTGAACCAAGCAAGTATTCTAGGTATATCCCTATCCTAGATGCTAATTCAAATTCCTTATTTTATAAAAGAATGAGAACTTTACTTTATCTATCCCCATGTTTTATCTTCCTATTCCCTCTCCCGAGCTCACAAGGTTGATATATGAATTCTAAGGGTAGAGAATCCTTAAATATTTAAAACAAGTATTAAAAAAATAACCAAACTTGATAATCAATTTAAAACAACTCAATTCAAATCGAAAGTAAACATGTTCTTGGCCTTAACCCCAGAAAGAGGGCTTTTAGCCACTCATGGACATAGTCGTAATCAAGGTGAATAAAAACATGATAAAAGCCATTAAAAAGATAAAGTAAAGAATAAAAACTCTAATTGAAGTGTTTTCCATACCCTCTCCAATTTTCAAAGCCATCCAAGGGGTATAACATCAGGTTCAAGTGTCCTATTAGGAGGACAAAACTATCGATTTTTGCACTAAGTCCGCATCACGGAACTTATAGAGGGAACTAGGGTGTGTGACGTGCCCTAATAGTGGAGTATTACTGTTTTGAATCCCTTAGGAAGCTATATATTTATGGAACGAGCTCTATATCCATTTTTTGAGTCAGATACGTGCCATGGACATCCAAAGTGTCAGTTTTACATCAAATCTTGTCCCGTGCTTTCGTTGATCCATTCCAAGCCTTTTTATGGTTTTTTCACTTTATTTACAGCTTTTATATCCTTAATATATAATCATAATCAACTCAAAAAGCATACTATATCATCAAACGCCATAGATTAGAGCTCAAACCAACACAGCATCCTAGATGACGAACTAGAAACTTAAGCTCAGAATACTAGTTTTGACCCTTTTTATCTTTCACTAAGTTTTGACTCTTGAATTGATTCAATTTAACTTTAAACACTATAAACAAAATTTTCAACCATAATTACACAATAATACCTTTAGGAACTCATTCAACACATTATAATCCTACGCGATCAACTAGAACAATACCTAGCTCAAGCTAGTAAAACTAGTTTTCTCGTCTAGACTCTAAATAATCAATTTGAATTCAAACTATTTAAAAACACCTTTAAACCTTGTAACCACATACTTAAACACTTGGATGATTATTTTTATAATTATTTACTCATTAATCAGATGAATTGTCCTCAAAACAAGGCTAAATAAACTAGGATAGCTACACTAAAGTGCATAAAACCACCTCAGATAACGACCCCCCACTTAAAGCCTTGTCCGTTCTCTAACAACACTTTACTATAAGCATCATAATATGAGGTGACACCATACTTCTACTACAAGAAAGACACTCAATCTATTACTACAATGACTACATAGAATGCAAGTTTCTACACTAAGCATGTTACGTACACAATTGAAAGTCCAAGAACAATACTTGACTCTCCTATTTGGAAAACTCATACATATTGTTCAATCTAAGACATCATACAATTTATAATGCTCAAACTACACCTCTCTAATGTGAATGAAAGAGATCGTTGTCAATATATAACTGAACTAGGTTGGGGTCGAATTCCACAGGGAATATGGTGTGAACTTATGTCATTTGTGAGTTAATCAACTGATAGTTGGATGATTCTTGAAATAGGGGTTTTTGAGTTTAACAAATAATTATTGTTCACTTTAGCTTCAGTGTTTGTAATCAAGAGTTTATGGAAAAATAAAAATTATGTTCACTAGGGGTTTTGGTACTTGACAGATGCTAATAGTGATTCAAGATTCTCATAGTAGGTAGGACAACAGGTTATCTTTATCAAAGTTATGCCTAAATATCTCTCGTCCTACTTAAGAATTTAATTTCCTAATCCTCTCGGACTTAGGGAATTTATATTTATTAACCAAAATTCACCTCAGGTTAATCAACCTTGTTACAGCATTGATTATTAAATGGAAGTTTAGTGTTTCCAAGTCCTTGTTGATAATTCACTTCTCACTATATTTGATTTCTTTCTCAAGCAAATCAAAGCAGGTGTTATCTATCATTTGCAACCAATAGACGATAATTAAAACCTCAAAATTATCAAGGAGTCCTATTACCTTTTGAATCTTGAACACTTAGAACCTTATCAAGACTTAACCCTAGATCTCATAATTCAGGTTAAAGGGGTTTAGCCACTCATGATGTAATGATTGAAACAACTAGATGAATTCATAATTTGAATGATAAACTTACCACAAGATGAATAATAACTAGTGATTCTCAGATTAGATCACAATAGGAATCCCAAAGTAATGATTAAAATCTCTTTAAAATAATTGTTTTTTCAAGCCAAGAAACTAGAGAGAAAAAATAACAAAAAATATGTGTCTCAAAACTCAGGTTTGGAACCCTTAATAAAACCCTAAACAATACTTTAAATAGTTCACCCTAATTATGGAAACAAAATAATAAAGTTCACCAATTCCTCGGACCGGTGACGCCATCCGTGACGCCCTATCAGGAGGCTGATGACTTATCACAAATGTCGTCAGCTCCTCTTTGCATTTGGTATTCGCTGCCTTAGGCTGACGATGGTTTTGACGACCTATCATCTCCTTGACGACTTATCACTAATGTCATCATGTCTCTACCTCAGCTTTTATGTTTTGCCTTAGGCTGACGCCAATTTTGACGACCTATCAGCTCCTTGACGACTTATCACAAAATATTGTCATAACTCTTAACTCAGGCCTATTCTCTGTCTAAGGCTGACGATAAAGATGATAACTTATCACAGGACTGACGACTTATCAAGAATGTCGTCATCCACACTTCTCTTCTTTTCGCTTCAGATTTCAACTCTTTTGCTTCCATCCTTGTTGGTCCTCTAGCATCTTAGCTTCTACTGCAAAATCAAAGATAAAACAATTAAAAATGATAAAAATTTCTTAAGACTTTGCAATTATTCTCAGTTAAAAACCTCAAATGTGCTAGCATCAGCTCACACATCAATAATTCACCCAAATATCATGAAACATGTGCCCTCACAACAAGAGAGTTACCCATAAATACTCACATAAATATAATTTATAACAGAATGGGTAGAAGAATCAAATTTCGCATACTCTCACAAAGAATTCACAAGTTACACATAATGAACCATAAGCTTGCCCTTAGTGTAGTACTCAACTAATATCATAATGTTAAAGCTTAGGATCAAATAGATAGTTAATGGTTGTAATGTAGGCTAAGGGGCGGGTAGGAACTATTTTGGCCAAGAAATATGACTATCTTCCCTAAGCACTTCAATACATCACATTTTTCAATTAAGACCAATCTCTAACAACCAACTTGCACCACTTTTATCTACCACATCTTTTATTTTTTTCCCATCTCATTGAGCTCATTCACATATACTATGGTGAGAGTATGCTATGTACACGTTATTTGATTTTACCCTTCTTTACACCTATTATACGTTACACTCCACTATGATAGCCTCCTTCAACCTAAGCAATTGCCTTAGTTGAGGTGCACAATGTCCAAGGAGGACCAGGGCCAAACTAGGTTCATTGTAACATGACTGGGCTAAACATGGAAATTTCTTTAGCACAAATTTATCTAACTCCCAACCACAACACAACAATTTTTACACACCAATAACTATCACTTTGCGGCTTCAATTTCAAATTTCTCCTACTTGAATTTTCAACTCCTTAACTTAATTAAGTTTACACTAAAGGGATTAGGATCTTGGATCAAATTAAGGTCAGTCAAAAAAGAGATTAGGCTACAAATGAGGCTACCAAAGAATAAGCAAAAGGGTTAACTAAAATTATGCACAAGGGTAGGTCAAAAGAGGGTATAAACATGGCTATCAAAGAAATGACTATATCATCTCCTAAATCCATACTCTTTCTTTTGTTTCGCACACACCAGGCAAGTTCTAGCATCAGATGCAACAAGGAATAAACAAACATATCACACACACATGGCACATGCTCAACTCACATAGGATAATCATAGACACTCAACCAAACAATAGCATGAATTCAACATTAAGCCACCAAGTACAAGAGTCATAAACATGAGCCTTGGAGTCTAAAAAGTAGTAATTCACACAATCAACATGATTTTACAACCAAAATACTTGCATCATGCAGTTAAATAAAGCACCAACAAGAATATCTTATTTATTCCTAACACAAAAAAATTTAAAATTACCCTAAAAATGGGAATTTCCCCGCCCCACACTTAAAAATCTACTTTGTCCCCAAAGTATACTTAACAGTAGAAATACAAATACTCTTCGAGGCCTCTAGGCCTAGCTAGTAGTATCTTTATACATCGGAGGGTCCGGGGGACCACACTTAATCTTCACCATGCTTTTTAGCTCAGGTTTTTCGATACTCAGACTTCCCATCAACCTATGACTCAACAAAAACAAAAACTAGTGAAGTAAAAACTAAAAATACTGAAAATAAAATATAATTTACTTGGGTTGCCTCCCAAGAAGCACTTAATTTAGTGTTGCAACACGACCCAATCATATTTTTCCTCCATCTTGAGGATATGAATTTCACCACGAACTTCACATCTATCTTTTTGCTTCGCTCATAGAATGGTGGTACAAAGATTAAGGAACTGAGTAATGATGGTTCATGGTAAATCACTCAGCCTTGAAGTGAGGTGTGCTTTTATGTTGCTTATTTAGTGCAAAATCAAGAATATAGGATTCCTGTCCCTCATCTTCACACTCTTCCACTATTTTAGATGATTCCATAGATAAGACATCATCTAAACATAACATAGAAAATTTCTTTGAGTGAGTACCAACCAATACCACTTCAAAATTTACACTATCCACAACACCCTCACTTTTATTCACTTTCTCAATTTTAGTCTCAAATGAAAGATGACAGTTAAATGGCTGAAATTCTTGTGTCTGTTCCACAAATTAGCTAGTATCTTCCTCATTTTTTTATTTTCTTAGCATTTGTGTACAAGGTGGTGGTGGTATCTCCTTAACCTGTTCAACAACTTTAGATTTCAAGTACTCCGACTTTCTCAAATTACTAGCAACTTTGTCTGTAATAGGTTGGGGGTCAACTCTACATCTACCTCCTTAGTTGTCTTTTAAGCATTGCCCACAAACATGACTGAACAGGATTAGCACCACACATATCTGCAGAGTGATACATATTTTCACAAACCATACACAACCTTGTGGTCTTCTCCACACATAAAAAATAAGCAGGTCCCCTCTAAATGCTTCCATCAAAATATGGACAAAAAGCCTCTTGGTGGGGTCCTCTATAAAAACAAGAAGAATCATCATCCCTCGAAAACCATCTATCCCAAGCTGTCAAGTCAAGAAGTGTGATAATACAAAGAAAAAGAAAACAAAAAGAAAAAACTACTAAACTATGTACAACTCAATATAGCTAAACTAAAAACAAGATAGTTGCATATTTACAAGTCAGTGACAACGGCGCCAAAAATTTATTGTGCACACGCAAGTATATGTAGTTTCACCAAGTAATACAGTGGACTTAAATAAAGCCGAATATCGATCTCTCATAGGCTTGTGTTACGTAACTATTCATTTCTAGTTTAACAATTGAGATTAACTAGTGTAATCACAGCCAAAAGAGTCTTGAAAGTTTGCAAACTAAAATTAAACTAACTAATGCGGAAAAGTAATGACTTTGGACAATCAATAGATAAAGGCCCAGAGTTAAATCTCACGAACAAGAATACTATGCTATTGAACTACATTAGTTATACTACTGATCATGGTTTTTGATTCGTAGGGTTTATCACATGATCATGGTCTCCCAACCTCTAATTGTCTATCTAACTTGGTCATTAGAACTACATCGGTAAACGGGAATGTAATAATCTGATTAGATGTAAGAATCTATCATCTTACATGTGAACCAAGCAAGGCTTCTAAGTATATCCCTATCCTAGATGCTAATTCAAATTCCTTATTTTATAAAAAAAATAAGAACCTTACTTTATCTATCCCCGTGTTTTATCTTCCTATTCTCCCTCCCGAGCTCACAAGGTCAATAATATATGAATTCTAAGGGTCACGAATCCTTAAAATAGTTAAAACAAGGATTTAAAAAATAACCAAATATTAAAATAAATTTAAAAAAAACTCAATTCAAATCGAAAGTAAATATGTTCTTCACCCTAACCCCAGAAAGAGGGTTTTTAGCCACTCATGCACATAGTCGTAATCAAGATGAATAAAAACATGATAAAATCCATTAAAAAGCTAAAGTAAAAGAACATAAACCCTAATTGAAGTGTTTTCCATACCCTTGCCAAGTTTTAAAACCGTCCAAGGTTTATAACATCAAGTTCAAGTGTCCTATTTATAGGAGGACAAAACTACTGATTTTTGCATTAGGTCCGCGTCGCGGAGCTTATAGCAAGGACAAAGGTGTACGACGCACCCTCATCACAGAGTCACAATGTTTTGGGTCTCTTAGGAAGATATTTTGGGTCTCTTAGGAATCTATCTATGTATTTCACGTGCTTTATATCCATGGTTTGGGTCAGATACGCACCAAGGACATCCAAAGTGTCCATTTTACGGCAAATCTTATCCCGTCCTTTTGTTGATCTATTCCAAGCCTTTTTGTATTGTTTCCACTTGATTTATAGCTTTTATATCCTTTATTATAATAATAATCAACTAAAAAATAATCCTATATCATCAAACACCACGGATTAGAGCTCAAAACAACACAACATCCAAGATGGCGAACTAGAAACATAAGCTCAGAATACTAGTTTTGCCCCTTTTTATCTTTTATTTAGTTTTGACTCTTGGCTTGATTAAATTGAACTTCAAACACCATAAACAAGTTGTTCAACACATAATTACATAATAATACCATTATGAACTCATTCAACACATTAGAATCCTACGCGATCAACTAGAACAATACCTAGCTCAAGATAGTAAAACTAGTTTTCTCGTCTAGACTCTAAATAATCAATTTGAATCCAAACTTATTTAAAAACACCTTTAAACATTGTAATCACATTCTTAAATAATTATATGATTATTTACTCACTAAGCACACGAATTATCCTCAAAACAAGGCTAAATAAACTAGGATAGTAACACTAAAATACATAAACCACCTCAGAACAATAATGCATATGCATATGTAATTATTCTCTGGTTTGTGCAACCAGATGCACTGGTCCCCTTTTAGTTAGAGAAGAGATGAACCCATATTGCCCGTGGGTTCTTTATTTTTATGGTTATACTACGCAGTCCAGGTGGGTGATTTTAAAGTGTATGCTAAGCCTTGTACCTATCCCAGTATTTGATATATAGATATGTATATGCATGTGATCATGTGAATTGGATTATTAATGAATTTTAAATTGTTGATCATGGCATTATTTTACCCTTTATTCCTGAGTTGCAAGCTAATGCTTAACCCACTAATCATCTCAGAATGTTGTATCCCCATGCGATATAGGGTCGGAAGGCAATCCTAGTTTTCTTGCAAAGTATTATATGGATCGATTTAATTCATTGGTCATTTATGGTGAAGTGATGAGCTTCAATTCTCTGGAAGACTTGATCATTCCATCGATTTCCTTCCATAAATTAGAATTAAAGACTTCACATAAAAATTATCATTATTATTGTCATTGCTAGAGTTGGGAGCATGTCTCGATGTAGGTTGTTTTAATGGTATAGAGGCTTTGTGGATTACTGTGGACGATTCTAGTTATTAACTTTCATAGACTTTTGAACTCATCCATTGTCATGTGTTTGTGTGTGTTTTGTATGGTTAGGCAAAGAGGGTGGTCCCTAGTCCTCGGCGAACTTGGGATGCCCGTCATGGCCAGGCCCTGGTTCGGGTCGTGATATGCTCGTAGGTGGGTCCGTAGGTAGCCGTCGACTCAACTTTACTAGATCATTTTGGATTGAATTTCTAGGGTTTCCATCTAATCTATAAATATTCTTTTGACATTTTTTAGTTAGTTTATGCTAGTTTAGTTCCTTGGAGGCTAATATGCCCTTGGGGTCAAGTTTATGCACACTTATCATTCACAAATATATATTTTGATTTTGAGGTTTGATTTTGATCTTGGGATTGTGTTCTTGATTTTTGATTTATTATTCAATTTGAGACCTTGGGTTTTCATCATAAATTTTTGTGAGATTGATTTAATGCTTCCAATTATGAATTCATTAATTGTTCACAATGATGAGCGGCTAAATCCCTTAGCTAGGGTTGTGGGAACCTTGGCTAGATAACAAAGTAGGGGAAGTGCAATGTTTTTTCCAACCAATATTCTTGCATATATTATAATCATCTCTAATTTAATAGATTTTTAGCAGTTGCAAATGTTAAGAATTCGCCTATATTCACTACTTGCATCGAAAAAGAGGTAGAGATTAGGAAAAGAGGATCACAATAGTCATTTGGAGTTAATTATAGATATAAGTTAATCATCCTCATCTACTTAAGTTAATTATCTTTATCTAATTAAATAGAGAATCAAAAGATAATAGTTAATCTGGGATCTAGAATAAGGATTAGTAAGGTGACACACTGACACTCAAAAGATAAGGAGTGAAATTCAGTAAGACATTCACAAAACTGTTAGTAATACATTACTTATCAGATTCTGCTTGCAAGATATTAGGATGGTTCAACAGAGCACGATAAACCTACTGAGTTAGAAAGTCAAGGAGAACACAGTCCTAGTGTTTATTTCAGATTATTTACAATCAAAAGCATTTGAGTTTTGTTATGTCTTATCGTTCAAAGAAAAATCCCCCTATTTACATTCTGCACTTCCCAGTGATTTCTATAAGTTTGAGAGATAGTTCCACGTATTCCCTATGGGTTCAACCCCAACCTAGTTAGATTACTATATTTTGACAACGATCGTTTTATCCTTATAAGGAGGTGTAGTTTAGGCGTTCATCAAATTTTTGGCGTCATTGCTAGGGAATGCGGCGTGATTGTTGATTGTAGTTGTTGAAAATTTTGGGTTTTATTTTCTTATATTTTGCTACTCTTATGGATATGACATATTTACAAAAAGAAGGGTAGAGTGATGATGACTCTTTATTTATTGATCCGTACCCCCATTGATATAGTGCATTATTGTATGAGTGTAATCGATATATTATGGGATCACAATGAGAGAATGCTAGAAACATTGACACTCTTCGTAAAAAAAGAGGAGTTCAGTCAAAAAACAGATAGTTTTGGCTTGGAGATTCATAACTTAAAAGGAAACTTAGATGCAATGGTTTATGTGTGTAGCACCTAAAAATTTAGTTATGAGTTGTGTGAGGTTGAAAAAATTCTTATAAGCCAAATTGGAGGGATTCAACACTTGATCATACTTTTATGGATGCTATCACTATCCAGAGGAGCACACTAGAGTTATGTGAGGATATAAATAAAAATGCAATTCATGATTTGGGGTGTATTGAAACTCATTCTAATTATTTTTTCATATTATGTTTGGATAGTAACATATTAATCGAATCATCTTAGCCTAAGGAAGAGAGTGAAAAGGAGTAAGAATATGTCTATATTCTTCAATTTGTTGTGCCAAAATCAAGAAACCAAATTCCTCACTTAAGGGCCAAGAGTTGCAATATGCCACATCTATTACGTGATTTCCTTATTTTCATACCACCGCCCCTTGAGCATAGTATAAAATTAGAGAGAAACTTCGGGGTGCAATTCATAAGTTCAAAGTGGAAATAAAAATTGAAGACCACTTTTTTGGCTACCTTGATAAAGTCTAAGTAATCAAGGTACCCGCGTCGTGCCGCGATATTAAATCAGGTGCTGCATGAGAGGCAACCCATGGGATTGCTAGTGAAGTTTGAGTAACAAACATAGCCACGTTGTGCCGCGATATTAACTCAAGTGTTGCTTGGGAGATAACCCAAGATATTGTGTTCTTTGTGCATTTATGTTCATGATTGACATCAGATCTCCGCACCAAAGGTGCCACAGGTATGTTTCTAACTCTCTTTTTTAAAGTGGCCTAACACATTGGGGATAATGCATGATTATAAGTTGAGGGTGGGGTTGTTTGTGGATTTAGATATCCTCTTGGGGTTTTTATTATCGTGTCTTTTTTCCCTGGAGTATTGTTCTTAGTAGACCCAACATATTTAGGACATATTATGTTTTGTTTTTATTGTGTTGTTTATGATTAACTAGGAGTAAAATAAACACATAAGGCAGTTGATGGGTTTTGATTGTGCTTAAAGTGTATTTGAAAAAATGATACCCCTCCAAAAAATATGTTTTGAGATGTGTGATGTGTATATAGGTGTGACCATTGTGAATCTCATTATGGAATTAGAATTAGGGACATAATAATCATAGCTAACAATTGTATGAACCAGATAGACAGAAGTTTGTAATGCAACTCTGTTCCATATGTGTTGGGGATGCTTACTTTATTCTCTTTATGTGTTGAATCCAAAACTTGTCTGGTGAGTCTTGCCTAGGTTTTAGGATAGTCGATTAGGAAAGGATCATAAGAAATTCTTAAATTAGTCCACTGCTAGCCAAAATAAACTTTCAAATGTGAATAAACATCCCTTGATCCCTATGTTGAGCCTAATAGACTATTTTTCTTATTTTCACCTTTGACCTTCCCATTTGAATTACAATGAACCTGTTTTGTTCCTAGTCCTCCTTGGACATTATGCATCTCAACCCAGGCAAATTGCGTAAGTTGAGAGTGGCTATCATAGAGGTGCGTGATTTGAAGTGGGTACAAAAAGGGGTAAATAAGAGAAAAGAAAGTAGAGTTGGGTGTGGTAGAAAAAGTAGAAAAAGAAAAAAAAGCAAAAAGACAAGAAAAATTGAAAAATAAAAAGAAAGAATAAAAGAAACCACACCCAACCTAAATGTGCAATAAAAGAATAAAAAGGGAGAAAGAAGGATGGAATAAAAGAGAGTTGGTTGATAAGTGGACCCCAAAAGTAAGTGTAGTGTCAAAGAGACTTAGTCACTAAATTCCTAAATGTATCATACTAACCCAAAGTCTACAATAAGTCGAGTAAGTCCTATAGTGATCCTAACCTGACTGTCTGAAAGCTAAGTTTAGGAAAAAAGGGCAAGCCTATGGTATTCAGCGCACATTGTTAAAACTTCTTTCTGAGTGTGAGTGTCTCGTGATCATCCCTACATTAACATGCATGATTCTATTGAGTGAACAGGACTTATTTGTTATGATGGTACATGGATTATATTGCTAAGCTGCTTATTTGTCCGGGTAGTATAACTTGTATATAAGTATGACTGTTTGTTGCTAATGAAATTCCATAGTTTGATTACTTTGTGTCACATTATTGTGCTACATTGATACACACAATTGGTTTTGAAAAGTTAAACTTGGAGGAGGTGGTATATTTGAGCTTAATTTGATGATTGACTTCCATAGGTACCTTATGTTTCTCTTAGTTAAGCATCGTTGTGTCATTTTGTTATATTTTATTACCTGAGGACATGCAAATACTTAAGTTAATGGTATTGATGTTCTATGATTTCAGACCACTTTTGACACTTAAAACCAAGAAATATGCAAGTACTTAGGTGTGTTTTGTTAGATTTAATGTGTTCTTGAGATAATTTTGCAGGAAACTAGGTTCACGGAGCTAACTGGAAGAAAACAAAGTTGAAAGATGAAAATTGACCACTTATGATTGCACCTACTTGGAGTAGGTGCCACCTACCTGGAGTAAGTGATAGACCATAAGTGTCAGAAGGCTAAAGTTCAGAGAATGAGAAGCTAAAATTTTGGACCTTCTACCAATGGCATGGCACCTACTGGGCGTAGGTGGCAGACTGTAGGTGTCAAAAGAAGATTCAAAGATCAAGAGTTTTGGCCTTCTACCTACGGTCACCCACCTAAGAGCCGTAGGTTCCACCTACGACTCGTAGGTGGCTGCTGATTCAACTTTATCGGATCATTTTGGATTGAATTTCTAGGGTTTCCATCTAATCTATAAATACTTTTTTGACTTTTTTTTAGTTAGTTTATATAGTTTAGGACTTTGAAGGCTAATATATGACCTTGGTCGCAAGTTTATGCACTTTTATCATTCACAAACATATATTTTAATTTCGAGATTTGATTTTGATCTTGGATTGTGTTCATGGATTTTGGTTTATTATTCAATTTGAGACTTTAGGTTTTCATTGTATATTTTTGTGAGATTGATTTAATGCTTCCAATTATGAATTTCATTGATTTTTTGACAATAATGAGCGGCTAAATTTCTTAGCTAGGATTGTGGAACCCTAGCCGGATAACAAAGTAGGGGAAGTGCACCATTGTTCCCAACCAATATTCTTGCATGTATTGTGATCATCTTCAATTTAATAGATTTATTAGCGATTTCAAATGTTAAGAATCTCCTATATTCACTACTTACTTCAAAAGAGAGGTAGAGATTAGGTAAAGAGGGTCACAATAGTAATTTGGAGTTAATTATCGATATAAGTTAATCATCCTCATCTACTTAAACTAATTATATTTATCTAATTAACTAGAGACTCAAAAGGTAATAGTTAATTTGTGATCTAGGATAAGGGTTAGTAAGGTGACACTCTAAGACTCAAAAGGTAAAGAGTGAAATTCACTAAGGCGTTCATAAGACGGTTATTGATACATAACTTATTAGATTATGTATGCAATATATTGGGATGGTTCAATGAAGAACGATAAATCTACTGAGTTAGAAATCCAGGGAAACACAACCCTAGTGTTCGGTTTAGATTATGTACAACCTAAAGCATTCGAATTTTGTTATGTCTTACTGTTCAATGAAAAATCCCCTTATTTACTTTTTCCACTGCCTGATGATTTTAATAAGCTTGAGAGATAGTTCCACGTATTCCCTGTGGGTTCGAACCCAACCCTGTTAGGTTACTATATGTTGATAGCGTTGTTTTATCCTCTTAAGGAGGTGTAGTTTGAGCGTTCATAAAAAAACTCAAGTCCACCATATTGCATTAGTTCAAAAAGTGCCAAAACAGCTCAGCTCTCTAGTTGTTAATATTGTTTCCACCAAATTATTGGCTTGGAGAACTTCATTGAAGTCTCTTTCAATGAACCAGTATCCTTTGTAGTTTTTTGGATATGTTTATGAGGTTATACCAAAGATTACTCATATCATTAAAGTCATTCCTAACTTAAATTCCAAAAAACACAAGTATGTGAAGAGGAGGGTACCTTGACCATGACATAAATTCCTTAGTAAGATATGGATATGTATTTTAGCTTTTGAATGTTTTCCTTCCACATGATGACTATGTCCCCAAAAAATCCACAGCTTCAGATTGGATCTAATCATCAAATCTAAGTTCCTAAGTGATTTTCTTATGGCTAGTCATTTTGGTCTCAAGGAGGACTAACATGGAAGGCTTATGCATATTAACCAAAGAGGTTCAGTGTTTCCCAAAGCTATAACTATTTTTTCCTCTAATATTCCAGGTGAGGAAACTAGTCATGTTGACTGGGTTGGGTTGGTTCTCCTCTATATTTTAACCCTCCTCTGACGTGGAAGGGTGGTTCCTCATTTGTATTGCCTTCGAAGTCACTGTTGAGGGGGAAGAATCCATATGATTCTTCACCTTTAGGTGGAATTTCATCAAGTTCTCTGGACAGTACACTATAGTAGATTCTTTGCAGGGCTATTTGAACTTTTTGTGGAACATGTTTTCTAAAAGTTAAGTTTCTGTGTTTTATTCCCCAAAGGATTCCAACACTCCTTGAAGCTCTCTGCGGTATTGCTTTAGAGTCTCTAGGGATGTGTTGTTTTTTCTTTCTATGTTTTCATACTGAGTAAATAGGGGAGGATTCTATTTGAAGAGGTTTCCCTGAAGGGTCCATTGAATGAAATGTGTACTGACTAGAGTTGAGGATGGATGTGGGTGGAAAAAAGTTAGACTTTGAAAGGTCTGACTCATTAGAAAGTTGTATTCTTTTGATGAAAGATAGATCAAATTTCCAAAATATTAGGCTTGGAGGAGGGCTTACATTTATACTTTGTTTCCTACCCTCTAGACTACATGATCTATGTTGTCTTTCACTAGGTTTGCCAAGTAGTAGGGGTCCTGGAGGAGGAGTACAACTGGTTGGTCATTAATTGTGGCATTGAGTGTGAAGTTATGTCTTGGAGTGTCATCTCTAACCAGTACCGAGAGATGTGGTTCAGTCGTAGAGGAGCTAACACAAGAAAGATTGGAGCATTTGTGTGGGCATTCGTGCCAGTGTTGTTATTTGCGATTTTTGGTAAAGATAAAAGTTGAAATGGTTTGTTATGGATAGATATACCCATTTTAAAGAGTTTTTGGTTATAGTGGAGTTAATTTTTGCGACCTCCATGGTCTTGTCAATAACTCTTTTATGATAATTACCTTTTTCTGTTGACGGAAAGGCTTTAGAGTAAGAGTTAATTTTTGAGATGGAGATGGCTTGAGCAGGGGTAAAAGTGGAAGGAATATAAGAGTTGTCTGGTATAGTTTGTGGGCCCTCTGTGTTGACAAAAAGAGAGAGAGAAGTGCCAGTTGTAGGCAAGTACTTCTTTGTCTTAGCTAGAGAAAGGATTTGACTTTTAGGCAAGTAGGGTCCATTTCTTGGCGTACCGGCGGTAGATTGACATTGTGTATCCATGTTTACCAAATTTTTAGAGGTAGGTTTTTTCGACCTCTGTTTCCTCCTCTCTTTGCGAATTTCTATAATTGGACTATTCTTAGCGGGGTTAGAATTTAGGCATAAAAGAGTAGAAGGGTTAGAAACTTACCTGTTGGTGCATCAAAAGTTTTTATATATATTGGAGTTTGGGATTTCAATTTCTCATTTTTTTCTTAGTTGCTAAACATTCTCTTTTAATTTGGAACTTTTTTGGGGAAAATTAATTTTTTCCACATTCCATCAGTGGAAACTCCTTTGGTGTCTTTCTTTGATGTAGATGCCGCAAGGCTAGGGTTGATGGATTGTGGTGGTGGTGTGGAGAAAAATTTGAGAAAATGACCTATCATCCCACATCCCATACACATGGTTCCTTCCCCTTTGTGCACCACCTCTTGGACATGGTTCCCAATAGTGACTTATTTTTTAACTGGTGTGTCAAGTGGTACTTAAACACATATTCTCACATATATCCCCCTTAAAGTAGCCGAAGTACAAGAGTCAATTTTGATAAGGGCCCCCATCTTCTTTCCCACTTTATAAAAGTTCCATGGTCATAGAATTTGGTTGAGAACTAGGTAATCGAGTCCAGATGACATGTGCGTTGGGGTAAAGTTTTGGGGAAGAAAGTTTGGTTTCCATCTTTTGATAAAGAGATTCTGTGACGAACCAAGGTCCTTCATCTAACGCCTTGTTCGTATTTTCTAGACGAACCAAGGTTCTTCGTCCAACGCCTTGTTTGTATTTTCTATCTTGTTAAATTTTTCTACATAGAAATCTTGTCCCAGATTAATGAGAATAAGATTTTCAGTTTGTTTTCATAGCTCAATTAACTTTGTTTTCAGGTATTCATGGCTGATTTTTTTTCTGACCAATTTAACTATGACTGAGTGTTTCCATGGTAGGTAGAATCTAATTCTATGATATTCTGGTTCTATCTTCTTCAGATAGGGAGATGGGTTTGTCGTTGTTGTTAGACTCGTTTCCCGTCTATCTGTTATCGTTGGTGTAGGACTGGTTTAGTTATACTTTTTTGTCTTTTAGAATGTCTCTGAAGGACTGTTCCCTCATAGATCCTCTTTCATGTTATCTTCTCCACTTGGTGGTAGTGGGTCTGGTGGCTTCTCCATTTAGAAATATGTATTGTGGACTGGTTTCAGGAGCCAGTCATATCTCTAGGGGTCTTTTAGAGAGTTTTAGTGTATTGTTCCTTGGTAGTTTATTTTGACACGTCCATCTATGCTCTATTAATGATGATGATGTTATATTTTACTTTTGTTTTATCACATACTCCCTCTGTATCAAAATAGTTAGCCTTTGTTGACTTGTTCTTTCCTTAAAAAAATATTTATTAAGATTTTATTTTACCAAATTAACACTATTAATTATGCTTTAAGAATATAAATTCGGTATATACACTTTGTGTATATCGCTGGGCATATTTTGGTTTAAATCGAAAAAACCAAACCGAAATTTAATTTTGGTTTGGTTTATCGGTTTTCGGATTGGTTTCGATTTCAAATTTTAGAAATTCGGTTAAATGGTTTGGTTTTCGAATTTTAAAAAAAAAATCGATAAACCTAAAAATCGAAATTATATAATAATATATTATAATTTATATATTTATATATAGATTTTATTATATATGTAAATATACTAAAAATATAATATAATCTGATATAACATATAAATATATAAATTATAATCATTTATTAACCCTAAATCCTAATATACTGCTTTACTTTAGACCCTAACATTAACGTGAAGGCTGCAGTGGCGCTTAGCCATTCTCAGTTCGTCAGTTCATTTGAAATTTCAGCATCGCCAAAGGCAGTCGGCAGTCATTTGCTCAGTTCGTCACTGTCGTCGGCAGTCGCTGTCGAGTGCGGCCACTGCCATCTCGCCAATGGCGACAACTCAACGAGGTCGATATTTATGGTTATTTCATGCGTGTTGAATTACTTATATTTTGAAATGAAAAATAGGTTTGAAAAAAGATTATTTTTCTAGAAAAATCACCAATTTTAAATGATCACTACTTTAATCTTTAAAACTGAAATAAAAATTCGTAATAACCGAACCGAATTTGTACAAATCAAACCAAAATAAAATAATTTTGATTTGGTTATGGTTGTCATTTTCATCAATCCAAAAATAAAAATAAAAAACGAATCGATATTCAACAATCAAACCGAATAAATTGAGTGCTCTCCCCTATTTGTGCAGTCATTTAATGATAAGAACATACTTCCTCTGTTCCTTTTTATAAGCTCCTTTTGGGTTGGACACACTCCTTAATAAAGTTCTCACTTCTAAAAAATTAAAGTAATTTTACTAACTAAAGGATTCCCCTAACCTAAAATCAATGTTTCGAAGCTGATGACAATGTTCGAATTCTCATTCAAAATCGTTTACTAGGAGTTTTGGTCCGAGACTAATTCCTCTTTTCAAATTAATAATTAAATACATTGAAAAAAAAGTTCTCAATTAATAATATTTGAAATTTGAAAAGGATATAATAAAAAGATATTGCTCAAATTATTCTTGAAAGATTAAAGGAACACTTAAAAAGGAATACACACTCCAGAAGGAACAAACAAAAAGAAATGATGGGAGTAATAAAATTTTCTTGATTCATTTTGACAACTAAACAATCTTTGTCGGATTGTTCTCGACTTCTTATGCAATTTGTTACTAAAATTTTAAAAAATAAGTTGTATTTAAATCAATATTATAATATTTGATGTTGTGCGTAAAATCACAATTTGATAAATTTATACAATAATAATAGCATGTTCAATAAAATTTCACAAATAAGGTCTGAAAAGAGATAAATTTATACAAATATTCTTGTAAATGCTTAGATTTTTATCAAAAAAAACTCAAATTATAACAAAATTTTGAGAATCCAAAAGTTACCTATTGTGTATTCTAATCTGTGCAATATTCAACTTCTTCAAGTCACAGATGGTTCAACACCATGTCGATCATCTTTGATGCTAGCGATATGAAGAATCAAACCCTAAAACTTTTTTACTTCCCTCAGTTCTCTAAAGCGTGAAGCTTGTATATATTGCAAATACTAACCGACTTATATTTAGAGGAGAACTCACGAATCCACAAAAAAAAAAAAACATATATTAGAATTCAGCTGTAAGACAAAAATATTTTTCATTTAATAATATAATATATTTATTAATATTAAATATTATAAATATGAACAAATAAGTTTATCTGAAGCAGATGCTTAATGAAGGGTAAAACAACATTTCTAAAAAATTATATATATAAATATATATACATATATATAGACACACACACTAGTTTTACCTGATTGGTGTTAAGTTGGAGCCAAAACTCAAAATATAAAGATAGTATTTTTATTAAGGAAATATAATTTATATTATATTTTTAACTGAATAAATAATATAATCTAGTGGCATATTAGACATGTCTCGTTCACAAATATTTATAGGAACTTTCTAGTCATATAATTTTTTTATTTTAATTTATTCTTTCTAAATTTATAATCTGCGTATGAAAATATAATCAATATTTAAGACAAATACATAATTTGAATGATTCAACTCATTTTGTGCTTCTCTTAAAACAACTCATTTTGTGCTTATCCTAAATTTAACTAAGATTTTTAATAATGTATTTTATTTTCACCCCATCAAAAAAAATGTATTTTATTTTCACCCATATTGTAAAAAGTGATAATTCATCCTCAAAAATCATCTAACACAACAAAAAATTTCAATAAGTCCAAATCCGTTCTACAATATTTATAACCATAGCTTAAACTTTTACAAATTAGTCTAATGATTTTACAAGAATATTAATAATAATAATTGAAGTAAATCGATAAAGTAAATTTTTATAATAATTTCAGGATAAATCTTTATAAACACAAACGAAGTACTATTTAAGCAAATTCACTGGAGGTTTAAGATAAAAGTTATTGTAAGATCTAACACTGCCGTTCTAAAAGGAATTTCAGACATTTTTATAATAATTTCAAGAAAAATCTTTACATACACATATGAAGTCACTATTAAGCAAATTCACTGGAGGTTTAAGAATAAAAGTTATTGTAAGATCTAACACTCCCGTTCTAAAACAAATTTTAGCTTCAAAGTTTGTTTAAATTTGTCACGCTTCATTTTTTAAACGATAAGTTAACTAAATCTTCAGAACTAAATTGGGTTAGATTAATTTAATATATTAAAATTTAACTTCAAATATTTTAAAACTATACGAAAAAATAGTATAAATTACTCTCCCATCAATATAATTTTTTGTTTTAAATAATGATTAATTATATAATTTGACTCTCGAAAAGTGAAACATGACAAATAGTTTAAGACAAAAAGAATAATTGTTATATAATATGAATGTCATGTGACATGTATATGTGTGAAATGTCATTTATTAGAGATAATAATTAGTAGTCAAGTTGGATTTGAAGACCATAAATTACTTGTTCAAATTGGATTTGAATACTTAATTAGTTGGCCAAATTGCCAACTTGCCTACTTGCTAATTTGAAGTCAAGTTTGGCAACCTTAGGAACTAAATTTGGTGGTCTATAAATAGTCACCTTTTGTACATTTTATTATGATCATCAAAGTATTAACAAATGCACTACTAAAATTCTCTAGTTCTCTCATTTCTTTAAGTTTGATATTGATAATTTATCTTTATTTTATAACACATTATTAACACGAGACTCTACCATCTCAAAATTTGATGACTAAGAAAAAAAATTAGTTCGGAAGGTGGAGAAGACAAAACCGCAAGAACTATGCAATCATCACGACTTGGATTTCACTTTTCTACTATTTATAATAAGATAAGTATATTATTAACCCATATTTTTTTTTTAAATTAAGTTTGAAAAGAGTATTGATAATCACAAAGTGGTGATATTGTTATAGGCACAAGTTTGAGTTTATTATACTTTGGCCTAATATGTTATTGGCCGAGGGTGTGATGATAGATTTAAATCTCATTCCACTAAAAGGGTAAGACATTGGGTTAAGAGCCCCGATGCACCATGATAACAAGATGTTGGATTTAAGTCCCAATGATTTTTGGCCTAAGATGTCTTTATATGAATAAGACGTTGAGTTTGAATCTCAATGCACCATATTGATGATATTATATGACTAAGGCAAAATTTTGTTGAAAAGTCATGAAATATGTCCCATTGAATATGCTTCATTCTTTGAAGTGAATGTAGTAGCATGCAGTGCATAGTATGTCTAAAAAGACATGTGGTTGAATTTATGAATATGAATATAGGTGTAACAAGGACAAAATCTTTCGTTATATTATATGCACGCTTCGATTTGCTTATGAAGGAGAAATATTTTGAAAGAAATTCTAAGCTATCATAATTTGATAGGCTTAAGACATCATTATATTTCATTTCTGGGGAATGAGAATTTTGATTATTAAAACTATAGATCCATTCCCTGGGTGAATGTGATAGGACCTCTATAAGAGGTAGAATAATTGAGAAGAAATATTATGGAATATAATGCACAAATATGAATCCCAAGATAAGATTAAGGATAAATGTTAGATTTTTTAACATTAGGGGGAGAGTTGAATAGTAGTTTAAAATTATGCATGAAATGAATTATCTAGATACTCATAAAAAAATATATATGTGAACATGAAGTTCAAGAGATAATTCATTTACAAAATGTTGAAAACTAATTGTCAGATATGTTTACTAACTCTATATGATTATTCAACTGGAAAATGCTCCAATGAAAAGTCCCTAAAAGGACAGAGTCTATGGTACGCCTGAAGCATGATAAATCAATCGGTTCCAAAAGTAAAACTCCTTGAAAAAGAAAAGGAGAAAATGATCAAGATGGTCATGATAATGAGGCAAGTCCTTTAGCACTGACATAACACTTTATAAAATATTGGCAAAGGTTCAGGTACCTGAATAGTAATGAATATGAAGAGATCTTTATTAAGTTATGTCTTACTGGAACCGATATCAAACAATCGTGATGATATCTTTGATATAATATAGCGCTCAACATTATAAATAGTATAAAAATCTATCAATGAGTATGGACAGATAAATTATTGACCAAATAAAAGTCTGTAATTCAAGTAGTTTGTTTCACTTGAAAAGTGAATATTTGGACTCATTATCCAAAGATCAGAGGTATAATGCCAGTGGGGTACAAATGATTTACTATGAGAAAGTAAAATTCATAAGATATAAAGTATAACTTGTACCTTGGTGCATAAAGATTTCACAAAGTTTCTTGCATTATTGTAGGAGAATTGTTCTCCTGTGGTAGATGAAATGAGGTTTGTTTCAATCTGACAATATCGAAAAGCTTGAATATGTATAATGAATTATTGCCATGTCTAGCTAGATGAAAAATTTATATGAATATACTTGAAGGATTTAAAATATTATAAAGTAATCTGTTGGATACCCCATGATTATAAAGATCGCTTAACTTGAAAACAGATCAATTTTGATCTCATAAAAATAATTGGTAAGTACTATGTTTTAGTGCAGTTGGTGCACTTATGAATTGTGGAGCATCATTTATAAGAATAAAGTGTGTTTTAAATGATGCGAGTATAATACGTACACTGCACTTTTTTCCCTTAGCTGAGGTTTTATCAAACAAAGTTTTTCTGGCAAGGTTTCTAATGAGGCAGCTAACAATGCGTACTACTGGATGTATACTCGGAGTGTTTGACAAATGAAATATTTGTCTATTGATGAACATACGTTGAAAAGACATAAAAGGATGTATCTTGATAAGCATAATACTTATTTGATTTGCACTCCAGACACTTGAACATGTCACAAATGAAATGCTGAATATTATCACTTGACAAAATTTACATAAAAACTTGTTAAGGATTCAAAATGTTTGAAGCATATAAAAGTTTCTGGGAAACTTTTCTATAATTCTTATATTGCATAAATCTATAACTTGAAAATTATTAGAACTCTTAGAGAGTTTTCAAAAGCAATAGATTATTTGCTGACATGAGAAATATGATGAAATGAATTGGTTATGAAGTACCATATCTTAGTGCAATTGATGTACTAATGTATCTTGCAAATACTACAAAATCTGATATAGCCCCTTTTGATTAATTTGTTAGCAAGGTATAATTTTTCTCCTACTAGGAGACATCGAAATGGGTTCAAACACATAATCTTATTTTATTCTAAAGACTGCAATCCCGATCTTGTTGATTATATTAATGTTGGGTATTTATTTAAACCACATAAATTTCGGTCTCAAACATGCATTATGTTTACATGTAGGGATACTGTCATATCTTGGAGATATACAAAGCAGATTATCTAGCACTTCATTAAATCATGCTGTGATAATAGTTATTCATGAAGCAAGCTGAGAATGTGTATGGTTGAGGTCTATGATACATCTCATTTGAAAAAAAAAATTGATTGAAATATGACAATGTACCCATAATTTTATACAAAGATAATGCAGAGCACATCTTAAAGGAGGATTCATTAAAAGGAGATAGAATGAAGCACATTTCATCAAAAAATTTCTATACACATGAGCTACAAAAGAATAGTGATATTAACATGCAATAAATTTATTCGAGTGGTAGTTTGACTGATTTATTCACCAAGTCTCTTTCAACTACAACTTTCAAGAAGATGATGCACAAGATCGGGATGCAAAGATTCAAGTCATTAAACTAAAGTTACCATCAGGAGACTAAAATACGCATTATACTTTTTTTTATTAACCAAGGTTTTGTCCCAATCGAGTTTTCCTAGTAAGGTTTTTAATGAGGCAACACTAAAGGCGTATTACAAGATGTGTGTACTCTTTTTTCTTCACTGGACTTTTTCCCATTGGGTTTTTCTTGTAAGGTTTTGACGAGACACATTACCTATTAATAGACATCCAAGGGGGAGTGTTATATAATATGGATGTCATGTGACATGAATATGTGTGAAATATCATTTATTAGAGATAATAATTAGTAGTCAAGTTGGATTTGAAGACTATAAATTACTTGTTCAAATTGGATTTGAATACTTAATTAGTTGGCCAAATTGCCAACTTGCTAATTTGAAGTCAGGTTTGGCAACCTTAGGAACTAAATTTTGTGGTCTATAAATAGCCACCCTTTGTACATTTTATTATGATCATCAAAGTAGTAACAAATGCACTACTAAAATTCTCGAGTTCTCTCATTTCTTTAAGTGTGATATTGATATTTTGTCTTTATTTTATAACAAATAATGGAAAAAGAAATGGTATTGAATTTTTGTTCTCCAAATGTCCAGTCTTTAATTTTTGTCCCCCAGAGTGTAGGGTCTTGAAACTTTTACCCGCTAAATAAGTTATGTTGTTTTCCTATAAGAAAAAATTAATTATGGTCAATTGAGCAGGTTCTCTATCTTAAAGTATTCTAAATGTCTGTCTTATAAGAAAAAGTTAGATCGTCTACACTATGAGCAACATATCTAAGTTTTAGGTCTTGTCTATAAGGTAAAAGGACTTGTTAATTATGTAGATTCATTATTTTGAAATGTCATAAACGTCCACCTTATGGACAAAAGTTAGAACGTCTGTCGTGTGAACAAAATTTATCAAGTGGAGTAAAAAAAATCATGATTCCTCTTATGAAGTCATTTTTGTAAGACTTTTCTAATGAAGATAAAATATCAAGACAACCCATTTAGATTATTTTTGAACTAAATCCAATATACACCTTAATTTGTAACCTCATACTTTACCCGCTCCACATATCCATAAAAAAGAAAGAAGGAAAAAAATACTTAAAACTATAATTTAATTTTATATTATTACACAAAATTTCAACTATCAAAAGTAATTACAAAATTCTTTTTTTGACACTTTCTCTCTCAAACATCATATACATATCTCACCTACCCTTTTCTTACTCTTAATACTCCTCAAATAGTGCCTAAAGATCAAGAAAATTACCTAATATATTAAGGAGAGTAATTAAGTAGCAAATTACCTAATATATTATTTTGGACTGATACTTATTTCTTAATATATCTCTATTTTCCGATCCTTAATATATATTTTTTTCTCAAGTGTCTGTCTTTCTCAAGAACTCTTCAATATACAGACTTTTATTAATCTCTTAATTTTTAGTATAAAGTTTTCTTTTGATTTCACTAACAATTATCATCACTATGGAAAAAATGAAAAATCTCCAATCCTTAAAGCAAATTCACGCTTTCATGATCATCAATGGTTTCAACTCGAACCGCATTACTCTACGCGAGCTCATTTACTCTTCCACCATTACTTTTTTAGTATCTATTCATTATGCATACAAGTTGTTTGCTCGAATTATTCAACCAGATCTCTTCATGTGGAACACTATGATTAAAGGTTCAGCTTAGAGTCTTAGGCCTTCTTTAATTGTGGAAGACTAATGTCTTTGTCTTATACGTGGTAAAATGCACAAGAAAATTTTGATTGATGTTGGTGATATCATTCTTATTGAAAGAAAAAATAAAGAGCAAGAAAAAAAAGGTATGCATATGTATGAAATTTGACATTGTCGGGAGTTTTTATGTCACACCATATACATATATATATGAAATTTGTTGTTAGGCTTAAGTCATCGCCAGGCACCTAAACTTGTTCCGAAAATTCACTTAGACCCCTCAACTAACGCATGTACTTATCAGGCACCTCAAGTGCTAAAATTGGTACCTATCAAGCACAAAATGCTGATTTGGCAAAGAGAGTGTGTTACACTCTCCTTGGGCATGTGAATCAGAGAAAAAAAATATTTTACCTTTTTCAATTAAAAAAATTATACTTAAATTATTTTATTAATATAATTTTTAATTAATAATAATTTTTTTTAAAAAAAAAAAAGCCCCATCCTCCTTCCTCTCCTCCCCCTCCCCCTCGCCCCGCTCCTTTCCATGTCTTCTTCTAAGTGAACAAACAATCTGTTCTTTGAGCAACAAAATGGAAAAACTCCATTAACATAAAATCAACAAATTTAACAATAAAATTACTAATCAATCTTCAATTCCATATTGAAGACAACATCAAAGAATGGAGAAACTCCATTAAGCACAAAATGAGTAACCATTCTTCACCATTGTCAACAACATCAAAGATGTGGAAAAAAATTCTTTCTTTTTTTACAAAATCAGTTAATTGATTATGAATAACATTTTAGGACTATTCAGCTTTTTGTTTCTTGAACTTTTGATACATTGTGAAAGTTAATTAGTATTTTAGGTCACACGCTGCTGGGTAAGTGATTAGATTCTCACCTAAGAGAGAGTATATCAATGTACACTCACTTTTCTTACCTAAACTTCTATTTGAGTATTTTGCATTTGACAGTGGCCTAATATGACACTTTGAGTTCATTTTTCATTTTCAGCTCAAGGATTCTTGGGAAAATTTTACTTCTCCTATAGAGTAAGCCTGGAAAAATAATTATCTTACGGGAACCAAATGGGGGGTTTGTATGTGAAGAAGGTTAGAGGGGGATGAAGACGATGACTGTGTGTGTGAAGACGAAGGGGGTAGGGGCGTGGGGTGAGGGTGGAAGGCTTTATGTGTGAAGTTGACTCTGTGTGTGTATGAAGATGAAGGGAATAGGGTGGTAGGGTGGTGAAAACAACGACTGGCGTAGGGGGGTTGTTTTTTTCTTTTTTTTTTAATTAAGAAATTATTATTAAATGATAATTAAATAGAAAATGGACAAATAAGCAAATCTACAATATAATTTTTTTTGCCACATATTTTTTTCTAATTGGTCAGTTTTTCCACATCAGCGCGTGTGTGTTGTAAACACTTGAGCTTTTAGCTGATTGTCCAAAAAAGGCTTGATAGGATCAAATTTCAGGTGGGTTAGGGGCCTGATAGGTACAGGCCTTAGTTGAGGGGTCTAAGTGAATTTTTTGAACAAGTTTAGGTGCCTGGCGATGACTTAAGACTTTGTTGTTACTTTATGCCATATACATAACATTATTATCTATAGAGAAAAGACATCAAATGCCTCCTAAACTTGTTGTCAAAACTTACTTTAGACCCTAAACTAATCG
This sequence comes from Capsicum pubescens, assembly GCA_030864215.1. Classification (NCBI taxonomy): domain Eukaryota; kingdom Viridiplantae; phylum Streptophyta; class Magnoliopsida; order Solanales; family Solanaceae; genus Capsicum; species Capsicum pubescens. The sequence continues at coordinate 175,547,285 of CM061549.1, forward strand.
GAAAATTATTTACCTCCCTTAACAACTTTCAAGTGAATTAATTTCAACCTCAAAATCAAAATCCCACTCTCACAACGGAGAGTGCACTACACACGCACCATGTCATTGCCAAATTAGTGTCACATCAGTGCCATGTCATTTCCACGTAAGAAATTATAAAAAAAATTAAAAAAATAATTCCACACACATATTATTTTTATATATTTTAAAAAATATATATATATATATATATACTATTTATATATATATATATAATATTTATATTTTTGATATATATATAAAATAGACCCCCACCCCACCCCCCGTTCCTCCTCCTCCTTCTTCTTCAACAGCCCCCCCTCCCCGCCACCCTTTTTTCTTTTTCTCATCCATCCCCCCAGGAGTTGCTAGTCCCCCCACCCTACCCTTGCCCTTCCCCCCGAAGAGTTCATATATTTATGAATAACAATCCATATATAAACACAAAAGAATCAATCGAATAATAGCATATTGATTACAATAAAATAAACCTCCATATCCAGTAACATCAAAAGCAATTTAATTCCTCAATGAAGCGAACAGAGAAAAGAGCAGAGAAGTTCCAATCAATACACCAAAAATCGACATGGAGAATCCTGCTCTGGCATCCAGTATCGGAGATGGAGCTAGACTAACCTCTTGTGCTGACTTGGCAAAGACAGTGAAAACAACAACGAGGATAAAGGCCTTGAAGATGCTACTAACATTTGCCATTTTTTATGAAATTAAGAGAAGATAAGTTGATTGAACAAATGTACTGAAAAATTAGAAATGAAATTGAATGGTAAAGATGAAGAAGTGTGCATTGTGTTGATCCCCTCAAACTTTTTTACCTTCTTCTTCCTTGCCTAGACATAGAAAACCTTTCAAGATTATATGGTTTGGTTCGTCTAATAGTCGTGTTTATGTTGAATTTTTTGAAAAAATTGAAACTTATGAATTCGGAATTCATTTTCTTGGACACCCATTAACTTATAATGCATTATTTTCTTCATGGACATCTAACTTTAATCAAAACTCTAAATATTCTTGGAAAATACTGAATTGGGTTCTAAAGAAAGTAAAGTTTTGAGTTATTCTGGTACTTCTTTTGATGATATTGGAGAGGGGTATGTTGCTAAATGAGAATTGGGTTCTAAAGAGAGTAATGTTTTGAGGAAGAAGAAGAAATAGGGGTGGTGGGGTGTGAAGAAGAAGGGAAAAAAAATAATGGTTGAAATTTTTTAAAGTGGGACCCACTAAATTATTTTTAGACTTTTTTTGGTTAAAATGCACTTTTTATTTTTTTTTCATGTCAGCCGTTAAGGGAGCAAAATAATACACTTTAAAGTTCATAAGAGGGGTAAATAATTAGAGGTTAAGTTTAATGGCTAAAGTGAGTTTTCGTTGCAACTTTAAGGGGGAAACATGTCTTTTCTCTTGAAATCAATGGCTAAAGTGAGTTTAATGGCTAAAGTGAGTTTTGATTCATGTTTGAAATTACATATTCTAATAATTTCGTTGCAACTTTAAGGGCAAGTGGTCATCCCAGCTACCCTTGAAATCAATTGCACACGCTCTTAGCATATCTTCTAATGTCTGAATGGTCCTTTCTTCTTGACCATCTATCTGAGGATAGAAGGCGGTACTGAGATAAACTTGGGTACCAAGACCCTTTTGGAACGCTTTCAAGAAAGAAGAGGTGAACTGGGTACCTCTGTCTGGGGTAATAGATAATGGAACTCCATCCAATCTGAATAACTCTCTGATGTAGAGTTTGGTGTAATCCTTGGCTGAATAAGAGGTATGGACTGGAAGAAAATGAGTTTATTTGGTCATCTTATCTATAATGACCCAAACTAAATTATGTTGATGATGGGTACGAGATAAACCCGTCATGAAGTCCATGTTCACTTCTTTCCACTTCCAAGTAAGAATACTGATTTCCTGTATGGACCCACTAGGCTTCTAATGCTCTATCTTAACCTGCTGACATGTAGAGCACTTAGCCACAAACTCTGCAACAACTCTCTTCATCCCACTCCACCAATAGATTTCTCGCAAGTCATGGTACATCTTTGTGGCCCCTGGATGAATAGAGTAGCGTGCACCATACGCTTCAGCAAGAATTCACTGCCTTAAGTCGTCTACACCTAAAATACATAGACGACCCTGACAACACAATACACCATCTCTCCCTTGGGAGAAAACCTCTACTTTCTGATCCTTGACTGACTCTTTTAACTTGAAAAGGATGGGATCTCTATCTTGCTTTTCTTTTACCTTGGAAACTAGAGATGACTCTGAACTACTCTGAATCCATATGTCACCCTCCTCTGAATCGACTAAGCGAATTCCTAGTATGGCAAGCTGATGGATTTCCTGAGCTAACTTCTTCTTAACGGCCTCAACATGAGCAACACTACCCATAGACATTCTACTGAGAGCGTCGACCACAATGTTGTTGTTGCCCAGATGATAAAGGACACTAATGTCATAATATTTTAAGAGCTCTAACCACCTTCTATGACGAAGATTGAGATCTTTCTGAGAAAAGACATACTGAAGGCTCTATAATCTGTGAACACATCTACATAAACCCCGTATAGATAATGCCTCCAAATCTTTAAGAAAAAAACTACGGCTGCTAACTCAAGATCATGAGTCGAATAATTCTTCTCATGGGGTTTAATCTATCTAGAGGCATAGGTTATGACCTTACCATGCTACATGAGGACATAACCAAAACCTACTCTGAATGCATCAAAATACACTACGAACCCATCTGGACCATCTGGAAGAGCTAAGACTAGATCTGAGGTGATTTAAGTCTTCAACTCCTGAAAACTCTTCTCGCAAGGATCTGACCACTGAAACTTGACTTTCTTCTATGTTAATCTAGACATAAGGGATGAAATAAAAGAAAATCCCTCAACAAACCATCTGTAATAGCCAGCCAAAACCAAGAAACTCATGGTGTCTGATGGAGAGACAGGTTTGGGCCAGTTTCTTACCTCTTTGGTCTTTTAAGAATCTACTCTAATTCCATCACCGAAAATGATATGGCCATAAAATGCTACTAACCTTAGCCAGAACTCGCACTTACTGAATTTGGCGAACAGCTGATGATCTTTGAGAGTCTGAAGTACGATTCTGAGATGGTCTGCATGATCATGCTCACTGCGGGAATAGACCAGAATATCATCTATAAAGACTTTGACGAATATGTCCAAGTACTGCTTGAACACCCAGTTCATCAAGTCTATGAAAGCGGCTGGGGTATTGGTAAGAACAAAGGACATAACTAAGAATTTGAAGTGACCATACCGAGTATGAAAAGTTGTTTTTAGAAGGTCACATTCTCTGACTCTGAGCTGATGATAGCTTGATCTGGGGTCTATCTTAGAAAACTAGCTAGCACCCTGAAGTTGGTCAAACTAGTCATCGATTCTGAGAAGAGAATACTTGTTCTTGACCATGACATTATTGAGCTGATGGTAATAAATGCACATTCTAAGAGAACTGTCTTTGTTGCACCCGAATAAGATCGGTGCACCCCACGGGGACATGTTGGGTCTGATGAATCCCTTATCTAACAGATCCTTCAACTGCTTTTTCAATTCTTTGAGTTTTGTTGGTGTCATTCTGTATAGAAGAATAGATATAGGCTGAGTATCTGGAAGAAGATCAATGTCAAAGTCTATTTCCCTTTCGGGTGAAATTCCTTGAAGATCTCTGAGAAAGACATCTGGATATTCATTCATGACTGGGACTGAATCAAGATTGGGAGTTTTAGAACTAGTGTCCTTAACTCAAACAAGATAATAGACACATCCTTTAGATATCATTTTTCATGCTCGAAGGTAGGAAACAAGCTGACCTCTGAAAGCTGAAGTACTACCCCTCCACTCTACGATAAGTTAGTTTGAAAACTGCAACTAGACTATTCTGTTTCTGCAGTCGACTGTGGTATAGCAAGAATGAAGCCAATCATGCCAAGAATGACATCAAAATCAGTCATCTCTAATTCGAATAAGTCTGCTAAAGTGACTTTCTGAAATATCATAACTGGGCAGTTCCTGTATACCCGCCGGGCTATGATGGTTTTACCAACTGGGGTAGAGACTGAAAAGGGCTCTGCTAGAATTTTGGGACTGACTCTAAAATCAACTGCTATATAGGGAGTAACAAAAGACAATGAAGCTCCTGGATCTAGCAAACATGAAAGATCTGTAACGTACCAGTAACCACATCAGGAGAATTTTCCTGATCTTGCCTGGACTGAAGAGCATAAAGTTGATTTAGACGTTGCCCACTAGTAGCACTGGAGGTGGCACCCTACTAGTTTGGGTGACCGAACTGAGCTGAGGAACGGTTCTGCTGACTCTGAGGACTTGGCTGAAGACAGTCTCTGACTCTGTGGCCTAGCTTGCCACATACAAAACAAATACCACTGCCAGCTCTACAAATACCCAGATGGTGCTTGCCATAAGTCTGGCAAAGAGGATAGGTACGGGCACTGCTAACACTGCCCTGAGACTTAGAGCTTGGCGCTCTATCTCTGTTACCGTCTATGAATCTAGGAGTTGGAGCACTAGCTGAAGAAGGAGCTAGAACTGATGACTTATGACAAAATTAAGAATGGTTTCCTCCTTCTAATTTGGGCTGAGCAAAGTTTAAACTATCTGTCTCTGCTTTCTTACTCTACTTCTCCTTCGTCTTAATCTTTTGCTCCTCTATCTGTTGAGCATGAGTCATAAGCCTGGCTATGTTCATGTCACTATTTAACATCATGGACCTGTACTCATTGACCACACTATCATTCACCCCGGAGACAAACTTACTCATCTTGGCCCTACTATCTGCAACCACATGAGTAGCATATCTGGCTAATTGAGTAAACTTAAGAGAATACTCTTTCACCATCATGTTTTCCTGCTCGAGGTTGATAAATTCCAACACCTTTGCTTCTCTCAGCTCTAGGGTAAATAACCTATCAAAGAAGGCAGTAGAAAACTCTTCCCACTCAATAGGCCCTGCATCTACAGCCCTCTCTGACTTCCACTGTTTGTACCAAGTATGAGAAACACCCTGCAACTGATATGCAGCTAGCTCCTCACTCTCACTAAAAGTAACCCTCATGATGTCTGTAACCTTCTGGACTTGGTCAAGAAATTCTTGAGGTTCCTCATCTGACTTAGACCCAAAAAGGGATGAAGGATTTATTCGGGTAAAGTCCCGAATCCTGGCTGCAGCTAAATTGGCCACTGGGTTGGCCGGAAAGACAGTTGGTCATTCATTTTAAGCAGAAACTGACTGAACAAGAGTAGTGAATACAGCTCTGAACTCTGCATGAGAAATATGTTCTCCCAAAGAATCTTCGGGCTGAGGGGCTGGCTGATTCCCATTTTTTTTGGGAGGCATGTTTTGTAGAAGAAAGGGGGAAACGAATTAGACCAGACTGAGAGATTACTGGAGATTATGCTCACTGGTGCGACATGAATACTGAAAGAAAGGAAACTGTTCCTAAAACATCTTATATCCTCCTGCCCATAAATGTGGTGCGCAACAAACCCATGTACAAGACTCTACTAGATGCGGCTTTCAGACTTCCTAGGACTCTATTGAACCTGGCTCTGATACCAAGTTTGTAACGCCCCGAATCTGGCACCCAAAATGCTACACGGTGCTCATGACCCCAAAGGACCACAACCTAACCCATGACTGATATTTGTACCTGTACACTACATAATATACTATATAAATGCAAAAATAAAGGCTGAAAGGCCATAAGGTTCAAATCTATAACATAACTAAGAAAACATAACATCTGGAGGTATGGTATATCAATACCAAAACAACTGAAATAACTGTCTGAACATGCTAGTTCGAAACCCTCTAAACTATCTGAATAAAGAGTTGATGGGACATGTCCCCAACTTATTTCAACTACTGAAATAAATTAATTAATGAGATAATAAAGTAATGGTCATGTCCTCTAAGGATGAGGACTCACCGCTAAGTCTGACTGCTGAAACTGGAATGCTACTAATGCTCTGGAGCTCGTGCTTCTGAACCTATGGTATAAAACACCATAGCACAAATGCATCAGTATGTTTGAATGTACTGGTATGCATGTGAGGTAGGTTGAATGCAAAGGGTTCACATGTACGAACTATAGTAACTGACTGGATAACATGAACGTGAGAATACATGCATGAATACATAGTAACTATAACTAAGTTCGTGATAATATGATTACTGAGTCTGAGTACTGATAACATGAGATAGTGATAGCTGTACAACTGAAATAACTAATACTGAGCGACTATATCTGGCAGTCTAGGTTCTGATGAAACTAGATGAGTTTCGTACTGTTCTGAGTTGACTGTATCTAACAGTCCTAAAATCTGAAGAACTATTTAAGTTTTTTTACTGAGATTGAATGACTGTATCTGAAAGTCCTAATTCTGTAACTGAAATTATGGGAAGTAGTCATCTAACCGACATGCCCCAAATAACGCAATATAGCTAAGTTGGGGTTCAATCTGTAACCCCAATTAGAAGGGTGCAATACCGCGCAACTGGTAAGGACAATCTGTGAGTAACCCTTATATAACAGGTAACTCTAGTGACAACGGTGGGAACCCTCATATAACAGGTTAAGACACCTCATCAACCCTCATATAATAAGATATAATGTCTCAACCTACGTTGGCTACGTAGTTTAGGAACACAAGGATTTCTTCTAAGAATCACACCCTCATATAACAGGTGAGTTCCCATCCTTGGGTTCACTTGATGCTAATTTTTACTCCCATCTGGATAGACACTTAACATAATTAACTAAACTGAACTGGATTGAGTTAACTGAGTTCCATTGACTGGCGGAATACTACTGAGATTACTGAGTTTTCCTGAGTCATGAGACTAACTGAATTCTATGGATCATGGCTTGACTGAGAGTATCTTGAAAACATGACACTAATTTTAGGCACACAGCTAAATTTTTGAGTACAAGTACCCCCAGGACTCGATAGAAGGAAACTGACAAAGCATGACTTTCTTGAATACACGACCAACATCACAATCCATAATACAATAAGTTGGAGATTTCATAAAGTACAAGTTCTAAAGCACCACAATGGCTACACATATATCCATAATTCATTGACTAAGATATTTCATCAAACACTGGACATGCATAAACTTCTACATAAATGGGGATTTCATATTATCATACTAGTATGACACTTTTCCTTCACATAGGAATTTAATCGAATACATGGGGAGCATGCTTAAGTTATACAATTATCAACACATCTACTAATCATGGATACATCAATCAACGTGTAAATTTAAGGGTTTATCATGATTATTATGCAAATCACCACATCCTAGGGTCAATCATTGGAATATGTAATTTCAAACATGAATCAAAACCCCACAACATCATGAATATGAATTTCAATTCAATTTAAATCCTGAACATTCATAAATACACAAATCTTGGATTTTGAAAAGAGATTCTTGAGCTTTATGGGTGAAAGGAACCCATGAATCAACACATGACATACCTTGATTGTGAGTTTCTTGAAGTTCTTGGACTTGAAGAACTTGAACCTTTTTGTTTCTTGAAGAATGATTTGGATTTTGTTCTTAGGGATTATCTTTGAGAGAAAACCCTAATTTGATGTTGTAGATGGATAATGAACGTATGAGCCTTGGTCTGATATACTTAGGGGTTATAGCAGGTGGAAAAGACCCAAATACCATTTTAAAAATGGCTTAGAATTTGCTGAACGGGATCTGCGATGGTTCATACGATGGTCCTTCACTGGCTCGATGGTCCGTCACTCTGACCGTCACACCTGGTCTAGAATAAGGACTTACTACCTTAGTAGTGACGACTTGGGCGACGGTCCGTCACTAGCTCGATGGTTTATCGATCCTGGCCGTCGCACTTGACTAGAAGTCTGGGCCACTGCCTTAGTCGCGATGGCTTGGGGATGGTCTGTCACTGGATCGACGGTCCGTCGGCCTGACCGTCGCTTCTGGGCAGTTCCGATAATTCTCTGTAAAACGTCCATAACTTTTAACTCCGATGCCGGATTTGGATGAAATTGGTATAGTTGGAAAGATAATTCAATTTCCCACATGATAAAAAGATTAAATTGGGGAAATTTTTTGTTGAAATTTTGTTTGTAAACGTTTTGGGTTCTATCTTCTAGAATGAATTATAAATTTTCCGTGCGGAATGTCTTAGATTATGACCCACCATTGCGTATAGTATCGAATAAGATTTCTAACTATATGTGGATCATCCAAAATGGACACCCGAGCGACGAGTTATGAACATTCCGATCGAAACATGAATAGTAGTGAACAGTAAAACGTGCAGGAAAAAGTACTGAGGCCTGGCGTATCTTTTCTCCAACTTTAAATGATCATAACTCCTTGTACATAATGATCTGGGTAATTTACTATATATCAACGGAAATATCTGCGAGTCCTTTTTCCGATGAAACTGGTTTCATCCAATTTGTCTATCGAAGAAAAACATTATGGTCAATCTACTTCAGCCTATCAAAAGTGAATTTTTGGGTCAACTTTAAACGATCATAACTCCTCGTACACAATGATCTAGGTGAGATACTATATATCAATGGAAAGATATGAGAGTCCTCTTTCTAATGAAATTGGTTTCATATAATTTGGATATCGGAGTAAAACGTTATCGTTGATCTACTTCAGACTATCAAAATAGTCCACCAAAGGACAGATTCGAGAATTATTTGATTTTTAGGGGCGTTTTGGTCATTTCCCCTCACCCAAAATCCGTCCAAACCCTATATTAAAGCCTATTAGAAGCATTATATGTTATATTTCATCAAATTCCCTCAAAAATAAAACCCTAAGCTCCTACATCCAACTTCAAGAACCTCCAAAGCTCACCATTAATTCTGCAAATTTATTCAAGATTCCAAGTTCCTAGTTCAAGAACTCCAAGAACCATCATTCAAAGGCACAATTAATATCTCAAAAATGAGTATCAATCTAAAGTTCATCATTCAAGGTATGTGGGGGTTTTCAACAAGAGCTCTCTTTCGTTCTTGTGCCCAAAAGTAATTTTCTTTACAAAGGCATGATTTTTATTTAATTTTTATGAATTTGAAGCATGAACCCATATCTTATGATGATTATTATAAAATCTTGATGTTTATGATTTTGGAAGATGAATTTACATGTGTGGTGATATAAAGCATGAATCTTGAACGATATTTATCATGATTTTGGTATTTGGGTCGTGAATCCCCATTGGAAATTGTGTTTTTTTAGAAAGTGTGTTATAAGCACGTTGATGTTGAATATTTGAGATATTTTGAATGATTTTACCTTTTGGTCATAATGAAGTTTTTTTGAACTCGAGTGTGAAAGAAATCCACAACGTGGTTGATTTTGATAGATGGGAAGCATGATGGCTCCCGATGTATATTTATACATTACTGAAATTATTTTGTTGTGGATTGTCTTTGAAATGATCTGAGCTAAGTCCGGGAGAAATCTTTAGCACCGAGTGGGAGGTATAAAGTGACCTTACTTCCCTAGAACTAAGTGCCCCCGTAGGAGTGAGCCTGAGGCTGATTTATATAGTGATCACTAGTTTGTGTGGATTTGATATCGATAGTCAAACTCCGATGGCAAGGATAGGACAGCTCTCCGCAACGTGGGTTGTACGTTGGACTCCATGTAGCTCATATGATTTATGTCGGTTATAGGATCTCCCAGTGTGTGTGTGTTTCCTTATGTCTATGGTGAATGGTGAAGTGATTTGAAAGTGGAATTGTGAAAGTTATTCTTTCGAAAGATTTAAATGATATTTACATTATGAGAATTGATATTCTTGATGAACTGAAAGTGATTGACAAATTATATGATGACTCACATGTGTTATTATACTTATTTCATCCTCTCATGATTATGATGATTTTCTTCGGGCTATGTGAGTCTTTCATACATCCTGCATATTTCTTATAAATATTTATGATGATGATGTTTATACAACTGCATACACCCCCATATACTCGATTTCTTTCCATGGTACTGACCCACATCTTCGGATGTGGGCTGCATTTTCTCGGAATGTAGGTTCAGGTGCTCAGTTCTAGGTTCGACAGTGATTCTTCGGGCATGTTGTTCTACATCCTCTGTTGTGGTGAGTCCTCATATTCCGAGGACGTGATGTCTGATTTTGGTTTCACGGAATTGTTTACATTTGATAACTGAGTATGAGTCAGTTGGGGCATGTCTCAATGGCTCGCTGGTTTTATTGATTTTCTTAGAGGCTTGTCAGACTAGTATAGATGTTGGGAGTTGACTAATAAGTCGTATTTTGTTATCTTTCTAAAATTCTTTAATTCTTGGATGATGATTACTCTGTTGATATTTGAGGGTTATTTATGGAAACCCCATTGATTTGTGTTGAACTGAATGAAAATGGATCAAAGGGTTAGCTTGGGGCTACTCATAGCCTCAAGCACTATGTGACGCTCCGGGACCCATTTTTGGGGCATTACAAACTTGGTATCAGAGCCTAAGGTTTTAAGGTATCCTAGGGAGTCTGACAAGCCGCGTTAAGTAGAGTCTTGATCATCGGTGTGTAGCGCACCACATCTATGAGCAAGAGGCTACAAAACGTTTTAGGAAAAAGTGTGATTCTTTCTTTCATAAATCTATCATGCTTAAAGTGTCTCTCTCTGCTATTGATTCATGCTCTCCTCTTTCAGAAATATGCCTCCACGTCGAGCGAGAAGAAATAATGATGGTCAGCAACCTCAACCCGCTGACCCATTGAATGAAAACGTGTCTCATGCTGAATTTTGGGCAGCCTTTCAGGTGCTGGCCCAAGTTGTTACTGTAAATGTTCAGGCCAACCCGGCCCTGGCTCCACAGCAGCAGGGAGGTGATTCAGCTGCTCCCAGGATCCGTGACTTCATGCGGATGAATCAGTCGGAATTCTATGGGTCCAAGTCTGATGAGGATCCACGGTAGTTTTTAGAGGAGGTACGGAAGATTACTCAGGTTATGCATGTATCTGAGGAACATAGTGTGGAGTTGGATGCGTATAGGTTGAAAGACCTTGCTTATGACTAGGTTGTTGCTTGGAGTAAAGGTAGAGGTGAAGGAGCTGTCCCTACGACTTGGCAAGAGTTCCAGGATGCATTCCTGGATAAGTTTTTCCCATTGGAGATGAGAGAGGCAAAGGTGGAAGAGTTTATGAACCTGCGACAGGGCTCTATGACTGTTAGGGAGTACTGTCTAAAGTTCAATCAGTTGGCCAAGTATGCTCCTGACTTAGTGGCTGATAATCGGGCTAGTATGAGTAAGTTTGTGACTAGAGTGTCTAGTTATGTGGTTAAGGAGTGTAGGTTTGCTATGCTGAATAATGAGATGAATCTTTCTAAGTTGATGACTCATGCCCAACAGATTAAGGCAGACAAGATTAAGGAGAGAGATAGAATGAGAGGGAATAAGAGAGCTAGGTCTGAGCAGCACAGAAAGGGTCAAACTAGATCGCAGGGAGGGATTCGCCCTCATTATTAGGATTGTTTGTCTATGCCAGCACCGTCATCTGCTAGTGCTCCCATTCCTAGAGGTAGGAAGGAGCAAGGTAGCAAGTCATATGCATCCAGGTCCCAGTACAGTGCTGGCAGTAAGCCAAATCGTCCCATGTGTCCTAAGTGTGGTAAGGCTCATTCGGGTGAGTGTTGGGGTGAGAAGAGGGGTTGTTTCCGGTGTGGTGACATGGGTCACAGAGTTAAAGATTGTCCACAGGATGGACAAGGGCGTCGTGACTATCGCCCTCAGACCCAGACTCAGACTGTTAGTGCTCCAGTTCCAGCGACTTGCCCAGCCCCAGCTCAGGGCGCCTCTTCTAGCAATGCTGGCGGGCAGCGCCAGAATAGATTCTATGCTTTACCGTCCCGCCAGAAATAGGAGGACTCTCCCGATGTTGTTACTAGTATGCTTCGTATATTTCAGTTTGATGTGTATGCTTTATTGGATCCTGGATCAATTTTCTCATAAGTTACACCTTTGATTGCTGTGAATTTTGAAATGAATCCTGAGATTATTCCTGAGCCTATCCTAGTTTCTACCCCAGTGGGTGATTCGATTGTTGCCCAGAAAGTGTATAAAAAGTGTCCTGTTACCATTCTTCATAGAGTCTTGTTGGCTGATCTGATTGAGTTAGACATGGTAGATTTTGATGTAATTCTGGGTATGGACTGGTTGTATTCTTCTTATGCCTCTATTGATTGTCGGACCCGAATGGTCAATTTTCAGTTTTCGGGTGCATCCGTGTTTGAGTGGTCTGGGAATTTTATGTCACCCAAGAGTCATTTTATCTCTTACCTCAAAGCTAGAAAGCTTATTTCCAAGGGGTGTATTTACCATTTGGTTAGAGTCAAAAACACTAAGTCTGAGACTCCAACTCTCCAGTCTGTTAACGTCATCAATGAGTTTTCTGATGTCTTTCCAGATGATCTCCCAAGGATACCTCCTGATAGAGAGATAGAGTTCGGGATTGATCTTCTTCCCGATACTCAGCCCATTTCTGTTCCTCCTTACCGTATGGCCCCTGCAGAACTTAAGGAGTTGAAAGAGCAACTCAAAGATTTACTAGATAAGGGTTTCATAAGGCCCAGTGTTTCTCCTTGGGGTGCTCCTGTGTTGTTTGTGAGAAAAAAAGATGGCTCTTTGTGTATGTGCATTGATTACCGCTAACTGAATAAAGGCATCGTAAAAAATAAGTACCCCCTTCCGAGAATAGATGATTTGTTTGACCAATTGCAAGGTGCAAGTTATTTCTCAAAGATAGACCTTCGTTCCAGCTATCATCAACTCAAAGTTAGGGAGTGTGACATCCCGAAAACTGCTTTCCGAACTCGTTATGGCCATTTTGAGTTTCTTGTTATATCTTTCGGGTTAACTAATGCCCCAGCAGATTTCATGGACCTCATGAATCGAGTGTTCAGACCATATCTGGATATGTTTGTCATAGTGTTCATCGATGATATACTGGTGTCCTCCGGTATTGAGGATGAACATTCTGATCATCTCCGAACTGTCTTGCAAACCCTTAGAGATCACAAGTTGTTTGCCAAGTTCAGTAAGTGTGAGTTTTGGCTAAGGTCAGTTGCTTTTCTGGGTCATATAATTTCTTTCGAGGGTATTAGAGTTAATCCCCAAAAGACCGAAGCTGTTAGAAATTGACCTAGACCTATTTCTCCAACTGATATTCAAAGTTTCTTGGGTTTAGCTGGATATTACCGCTATTTTTTTAGGGTTTCTCCTCTATAGCATCTCCTATGACTCGGTTGACCCAAAAGAAAGTGAAGTTCTTGTGGTCTGAATCTTGCGAGAAGAGTTTTCAAGAGTTGAAGACTCGACTCACTTCAGCCCCTGTTTTAACTTTGCCTGATGGTGTTGATGGTTTTGTGGTTTACTGTGATGCTTTGAGAGTTGGGTTGGGTTGAGTATTAATGCAGAAGGGTAAGGTGATAGCTTATGCTTCTAGACAGTTGAAACCCCATGAGAAAAATTACCCCACCTATGACCTTGAGTTGGTTGTTGTTGTGTTTGCTGTGAAAATCTGGAGACACTATTTGTATGGTGTCCATGTTGATGTTTTCACTGATCATAAGAGTCTGCAGTATGTGTTTACCCAGAGAGAATTGAATCTTAAGCAGAGACGATGGTTAGAATTATTAAAGGACTATGATATGAGTGTGTTGTACCATCCGGGCAAGGCCAATGTTGTGGCGGATGCCCTAAGTAGAGTGTCCATGGGTAGTGTTTCGCATGTGGTAGAAGGTAAGAAAGAGTTGGCTCGTGATGTACATCGTTTGGCTAGATTGGGGGTCAGGTTGTTTGACTCTGCTGAAGGTAGTATAGGTGTTCAGAGTAGTTCCGAATCCTTCTTGGTTTCGGAAGTGAAGGAAAAGCAATACTTAGATGCTAGTTTGGTCAGACTGAAGGAGTCAGTCAAGGACCAAAAAGTAGAGGTTTTCTCCCAAGGGAGAGATGGTGTGTTGAGATTGCAGGGTAGATTGTGTTTCCCGAATGTTGATGATCTGAGACAGAGGATTATGGCTGAAGTGCATGGGGCGCAATATTCTATTCATCCTGGTGCCACCAAGATGTACCGAGACTTGCGGAAAATCTATTGGTGGAGTGGCATGAAGAAAGATATAGCAGCGTTTGTAGCTAAGCGTGCAACATGCCAACAGGTTAAGGTTGAACACCAAAGACCTGGTGGTATGATGCAAGAGTTTAGTATTCCCACCTGGAAGTGGGAAGAGATAAATATGGACTTCGTGATTAGTTTACCTCCTTCCCGACGCCATCATGATTCCATTTGGGTTGTGGTTGATAGATTGACTAAGTCTGCTCATTTCTTGCCTGTTCATACTTTATATACTGCTGAGGACTACGCTAGATTGTATATCCGAGAGCTAGTCAGACTGCATGGAGTTCCCTTGTCTATCATTTCGGATAGGGGTACTCAGTTCACTTCACAATTTTGGAAAGATTTTCAGAAGGATCTAGGTACCCTAAGTGCTTTTGAGTTCTGCTTTTTATCCGCAGACCGATGGTCAGGCTGAGCAGACCATCCAGACCTTAGAGGATATGTTGAGAGCTTGTGCACTTGACTTTAAGGGAAGTTGGGATGATCACTTACCGTTGATAGAGTTTGATTACAATAACAGTTTTCACTCTAGTATTGGCATGGCTCCGTTTGAAGCCTTATATGGGAGGAAGTGTAGATCACCCATAGGTTGGTTCGAGGTGGGTGAAGCGGTTATGAGTGGTCCTGATTCGGTATTTGAGGCTATGGAAAAAGTTAAGTTGATTAGGGAAAGGTTGAAAACTGCGCAGAGTCGTCAGAAGTCATATGCGGACGTTAGAAGGAGAGACCTTGAGTTTAAAGTTGGTGACCTAGTGTATCTGAAAATTTCACCCATGAGGGGGGTGAAGAGATTCAGAAAGAAGGGGAAGCTTAGTCCCCGTTATGTTGGTCCTTACAAAATTCTTAGCCGTGTTGGTAAGGTAGCTTATGAGGTCGAGTTGCCTTCCGAGTTGTCCTCTGTTCATCCAATATTCCATGTCTCCATGCTTAGAAAGCATATTAGCGATGTTGTGGTAGTGGATTCCTCTGTGAGTGCTGACATTCAAGAAAATCTTTCTTTTGATGAGATTCCTGTTGAGATTCTTGATTTCATTGTCCGAAGACTAAGGAACAAAGAAGTTCCCTTGGTCAAGGTGTTGTGGCGAAACCAATCTGTTGAGGGTGCAACTTGGGAAGCTGAAGCGGATATGCGATCCAAGTACCCGCACCTATTTTCTGCGAACTCCGATCAAGCCGAAGGTACCGTTCTTTCCTAAATCATGCACTTTTGATAAAAGTTGCAGCAGTTCAGTTGTCATTTATTATGTGTTCAGCTGTAGTTTCTTGAATTTATGCATTCGTAGTGAGAAACGATGTGGTGATGAGTCTAACGAATGGTTTCAGCTGTATGCTCTATTCCCTATCTAATCTTGGCATGTCTAGTGTCATTCGAGGATGAATGTTTCCAAGGGGGGATGATGTAATACCCCGGGAAATTTTTCGTTGAAATTTTATGCGTAAACGTGTTGGGTTCTATCTTCTAGAATGAATTATAAATTTTTCGTGTGGAATGTCTTAGATTATGACCCACCATTTCGTAGAATATCGAATAATCTTTCCAACGATATGTGTATCATCCAAAATGGACACCCGAGCGACGAGTTATGAACATTCCGATCGAACCGTGAATAGTAGTGAACAGTAAAACGTGCAGGAAAAAGTACTGAGGCCTGGCATATTTTTGCTCCAACTTTAAACGATCATAACTCATTGTACATAATGATCTGGGTAATCTACTATATATCAACGGAAATCTCTACGAGTCCTCTTTCTGATGAAATTGGTTTCATCCTATTTGTCTATCGGAGAAAAAAGTTATGGTCGATCTACTTCAGCCTATCAAAAGTGATTTGTTAGGTCAACTTCAAATGATCATAACTCCTCGTACACAATGATCTGGGTGAGATACTATATATCAACGGAAAGATATGAGAGTTCTCTTTCTAATGAAATTAGTTTCATGTAATTTGGATATCGGAGTAAAACGTTATGGTTGATCTACTTCAGACTATCAAAACAGTCCACCAAAGGACAGATTAGAGAATTATTTGATTTTTAGGGGCGTTTTGGTCATTCCCCCTCATCCAAAATCCGTCCAAACCCTATATTAAAGCCTATTAGAAGCATTATATGTTATATTTCATCAAATTCCCTCAAAAAGAAAACCCTAAGCTCCTACATCCAACTTCAAGAACCTCCAAAGTTCACCATTAATTCTGCAAATTTATTCAAGATTCCAAGTTCCTAGTTCAAGAACTCCAAGAACCATCATTCAAAGGCACGATTAACATCTCAAAAATGAGTATCCATCTAAAGTTCATCATTCAAGGCATGTGGAGTTTTTCAACAAGAACTCTCTTTCGTTCTTGTGCCCAAAAGTAATTTTCTTTACAAAGGCATGATTTTTATTTAATTTTTATGAATTTGAAGCATGAACCCATATCTTATGATGATTATTATGAAATCTTGATGTTTATGATTTTGAAAGATGAATTTACATGTGTGGTGATATAAAGCATGAATCTTGAACGATATTTATCATGATTTTGGTATTTGGGTCGTGAATCCCCATTGGAAATTGTGCTTTTTTTAGAAAGTGTGTGTTAAAAGAACGTTGATGTTGAATATTTGAGATATTTTGAATGATTTGACCTTTTGGTCTTAATGGATTTGTTTTGAACTCGAGTGTGAAAGAAATCCACAACGTGGTTGATTTTGATAGATGGGAAGCATGATGGCTCCCGATGTATATTTATATATTACTGAAATTGTTTTGTTGTGGATTGTCTTTGAAATGATCTAAGCTAAGTTTGGGAGAAATCTTTAGCACCGAGTGGGAGGTATAAAGCGACCTTACTTTCCTAGAACTACGTGCCCCCGTAGGAGTGAGCCTGAGGCTGATTTATATAGTGATCACTAGTTTGTGTGGATTTGATAGCCATAGTCCTACTCCGATGGCAAGGATAGGACGGCTCTCCCCAACGTGGGTTGTACGTTGGAGCAGTTACAGCTTACAGAGGACATGGCCCTTGATAGGAAGGTGTGGAGGATGCGGATTATGGTAGAGGGTTAAGGGATGGGAGTGTGTCGGTAATAGTGGGGGCATTCTTTGTTTGTTTCTGAAGTTTCTTGTTCGTGGGTTCAGTGTTGTCTATGATTTCGGATATATAGTTTTTAGTAGTATCTTGTGGCTCTAGTATTATCTTGTGGATAGCATTGTTAGTTTATTTTGCCTATACAAGTTTATATGCAATTATGTTTTGTGTTTGCTATACTATTATTAGTTCTAAGTCGGGGGTCTATCGAAAACAGTCTTTCTACTTCACCTGAGGTAGTGGTATGGTCTGCGTACACTTTACCCTCCCAGACCCCACTAGGTGGGAATACACTGGGTATGTTGGTGTTGTTATATTATTTCCTTTATCTGTCTATGGCATGAGAAACTGAATGGAAACTTTTTGAAAAAAGTAAAAAACATAGGAGTAATAAATGAAGATAAATTATTGATCATATTTTACTTCTATTGTCGTTATCAATACAGTTATTTAGGACAGAAAAAAATTCTAAATCCTAAAAGAATGAAGCTAATTGTACTTAAAATGAATTATCAATTTTGTTAAAAGAAAGAGATAAATTAACTTTTCAAAAAACTGCTACAACTTGTAATTAAAATTTTAATAAAATAATTATTTAAAAATATTATTACAACTTGCAATAAGAAATCTAATAAATATATAAAAAGATAATTTTCAAATTTATAAACCCAACAAAAAATGTCTTTCTTTTTTTAGTACTCCCCACATGGAATACCTTCTCTTTTTATTTTTTTGAGTACTCCAAGAAATAAATTAACTTTTTTACTGCTAGAACTTACAATTAAAATCTTAATAAAATAATTATTTAAAAATATTATAAGCAACCTCATAAATACATAAAAAAGTGAAGACATGTTTTCCCCTCTGAATTTATCCGCTCAACTTACTTTATCACTTAGACTTAATTTTCATTTATTTATCCCTCTTAACATCTTTAAAGTGTATTATTTTCACCCCTCAAGTTGACGTGAATTTTTTAAAATAGAAAAAGAAAAAGAAAGTGCATTTTTTATTTTAAAACTAATATATATATATATCCTTTCTTCCTCAATGACCCCAACCTTCAACCCCTACCCTCACCCTTCTCTGCCATCTTTTTCATTACACCACTCCTCCTCCAACCCCAATTTCTTCTTCTTCAATTACCAAAACCTTCACCCCCACCTCCAATTTCTCCTCCTTCAACCCCTTGACTTAAGATCATTAAAAAAAGAATGAAATTGAATTTCAAAAATTAAAAGTTATCTTTGTGGATTTGAAAATTTGAAATAAAATTGAAATTAAAGAAAACTTATTAGCGACGGTGTTAATGGTGGCGGTGGTGTTAATGATGGCAGTGGTTGTGTGTATATTTTTTTGTGAGTTTGTTTTAATCGTTTTCCGGTGAGGTTTGTCGAAATATGCTGGAATGAAGGATTTTGAATTGGGACGTGCTGAAGCTACTGTGTTGTTGTTTTTTGTTAGTTTATTATCTGCTGCTTATGCTTATGTTGTGTTGGCTTTTTTGATTACTTATACTTGGGTACATTGGATTATTTTCTTGCAAGTGTTGGATAATGTGTTAGGGAATTATAGGTCGATTTTTCAGACAGCTTGGAAGGGTTCGAATTTAGGATTCAGAAGGCTTTCGGGGTTTGTTTTAATAAGGTGGGCAGTGAGGGATGAGTTTGGGGTGAAGAAATTAAAGATTTGATCGGTAAAGATGGAGTTTTCCAGCAAAAATTCATCAAAAAATCTAAGCTTCTTGACAGTTTTTTTATATGTATATAGATTTGACCGATAAAGATAGAGTTTTCCAACGGAATCTAAGGTTCTTGGTTGTTTTTTTGAATATGTATATAGATTTGATCAGTAATGATGGAATTTTCCGATGAAAATTCGCCGAAAAATCTAAGCTCCATGGCTGTTATATAACACTTTTTAAATAATTTGTGACGTGACAACGACATGACAGTGATATGACTGTGTGGACGAATGTAATACACTCTCCGCTGTGAGAGTGGTATTCAGTCTTGAGGAGTGAAAATAATACACTTTAAAGATGTTAAGGAGAGTAAATAAAAGCAAGTTAAGTTTAAATACTAAAATAAATTGAGCGGACAAGTTCAAGAGGGGGAAAACATGTCTTCACTCTACATAAAAAGACAATTTCCACATTCATAAACCCAACAAAAGATGTCTTTTTTTAGTACTCCCTACATGGAATGTCTTCTCTTTATATTTTTCTGAGTACTCCAACATAGAATGTCATGGCAATTGAAACATAGCACATACTCCGGCAAATTTTGTAATTCATGTTTTTTGTCACGCACCATAAACTGTAGTATCAGAAAGTTCCAGATAAAGAAAATTTTTACCTAACTAGAAAATGGAGCTTCACAAATTTTTTGTTTCACCTTTACGGCGACATCTCTCAAGCCCACCCCCACTACTGTAATTTCAATTTTTATTAAGCTTCTTGAAAGATTTTGTAACATACAATTTTTTCTGACTGTTAAAGATTTTAAATCATACTTTATCCAGGACTCCCAAAATTTTATTCATTTACATCAAGAGGGACGGGAGATGATCAGAAGCATGAACACACCACCATATCAATGCGTCAATGCATATACCATTACTAATGGAGCGGGAGGGAAAACTCTTGGAAAATAGAAAGAGAAAAGGAAATACAAGATAGAAACGAAGTTTTTTCCTTTACAAAAAGATAACGTCACCCTCTAGTCCAGCAACCCACTCTTCTAATGAAAGATGTTACTATTGGCCGTCTCTGCGTAATCACGTCTTCTTTAACCTACAATACAAAGTAGAATAGTAGTCGGAAGAAAGGATCCTGAGCAAAGACACCTGAGCGACATGGAAGCTAACATCCAAAATATAAAGAATCCAGAAGCAAATGACAAGCTAAAAGGAATTGAATTTTCCAGAATGTAGTTAGAATTTAAACTTGAACACTGGAAATTATAATTCCATTGGTAAAAATATTCCCCCCCTCCCCCCCTTTCAATTTGTGTTTTGCTTCCCTCTTTAACTGTTTTGAAAAGAATGTCAGCTTTTTATACTTGTTAATTCTTTAATTTCAACAACCACATGACATGTTTAAGACCACAATTTTCAAAGGATGAAATTTGTACATTAAACACATCTTTCAAAAGTCCTCTTAAAATCGGTGTCCAATTAAACTAAGACATGAAATTGAAAAGAGGGAGTATTCAAAAATTTTATGGCAAGGTAGCAGTTACAACTTGATAAAATATCATATCCCCGAATTCAGAAAATGGAAAATTTAGAAAATAAGAGACTTTCCCTCCGTCTGAGTAGGACTAATTTACTTATGTAAAAATTCTATAGCTTCTTCAGAATTTCTAAACTTGGTATACATGGAGAACACAAAAAAATCCCCCTAGAGGGATGGTGAGGGAGCAAAGACCCACAATGAAGTTGTTGCCAGCTTATGCAAATTAGACCAAACAAATGAGCATTTAAATGTAAATATATTGCTTTCAAGAGTGCATCTACAATGCGCAAATAATTACCTGAAGCTACGATCATTTTGGAGCTGAAGCATCAAATAGCTCCCTCCGGGTCTGGTGTAATTGTGAGCGTCGGCTTAAATGAGATAACTGGTGTATAGCTGATCTCATACGTCACTTGCCTTGACCCAAAGATGTTGAACTTTCCTACACTACTATGAGCAACCTCTGCGTCAGAACCCCTTTTAAAGACTACCCTAGCACGAGAAGACTCCTGACGAACTTCAGTTTCTAATTCCTTCAATGGCCCAAACCGCCTAAACATTTTATTAAGGCTCATTTCAGACGGAAGAGGACCACCCTCTGCAAAAATTAAAATGAGTTCTGCTGGCTCATGCTTCCTCTTCTCAATGTCCTCAGGAGGAACAGCTGGTGTGATGTCATAATCAGCAACAGATTTTCGTCTTCTAGTGTATGATCTACGACCCGGTTTATTGGATTTCTCAGGCTCATGAACAGTGAGCTGATGTTCTCCTTCCCCACTCTGACTACTCTGCAATGGCTGCTCCTCCCCACAGTTTTGTACAATCCTGTCTGTCCAATAAGAATCATTTACATCGTCGAACTCAAATTCTTCAGCAAAACCAGCTACACTTTGTGTAGCTTTTCTCTTACGACCACCACCAGGTCTTCCCACCGATGAATTCTGCCTCCGCGATTTCTGGCCCACAGCAACTGACTTTCTAAAATCAGAAAAGAAAGTAGAGATGGTTTTGAAGAAGTTGTATCTTTTCAATGGAGCCAATGCCACCAACTGAAGTTGTGAGAGCAACTCAGTTGAAGAAGGTAGTTCAGTTGGAATCACATCTTTTCCCTTTGGAGAGTCCTGAAATTGAACATCAGCCCCACTTTGATCACTGTTGCACTTCAGAAGTGTGGTTGAACGAGTTAATTGGCTTGCCACTCTTTGAATGCATTCACCAATACGGAAGGACGGCTTAGGAGATACAGACACTGTGGTTGACACTTTAGCAGCATAAACACTTGTTTTCTTGTCCGATCCATCAGTACGAGAATCAACAGACTTCCTCTTTTTGCTGGAAGTGAATGTTTTTTCATCCTCATCATCTGGAGAATACGCGCATTCCACGTTATCCATCAGCTCTGACAAGATCCGCTCTTTCATTTTTTTCTGTGAGCTATCTTTTGAACTGTGCTTACGTTTGTGAGCGGAAACTTTACTGGGATGTTGCTCACTGTGTTCCGAAGCATGACCGTTATCATCAATTGCATAGTCCACATGTGGAAGTTCGGCGTCATTTTCTAGTAATTCTCCACTTAATAAGAATTGTGGCGGTAGACGATATCCTTTGAAATGACAAAAGGCCACTAGCTGAGCTCGAGCAATAGTGAGATCCAATCTATCAGCCCGGCAAGTTGGTGATAGGGCCAATGCTTTCATATAGTGCATGAGCTTATCAGGTGAAAAGGAAGCAACTCCAGTTGATTTGTCCATTCCGTATCTTTTGCTTGATTCTTCACGAATCCCAGTGTTCTCCACAATCTGACGTGAAATCTCATCATAGGAATCTTCAGGTGTGCATGAGCAAGCAAGGCCAAGTTCAACCCGTCTTGAAACCTCTTCTAAAGCACAATTTATAGCGTTTTGAAATGTTTCTGAATTACTTTGCTTCTCAATCTGGGAGAAATGAGAACAGAATGGCCTCAACACAGACGCATCATTCCAAGCAAAAGTTCTATCTCCAAAATAAGCGACCAAAAAGCTGTCTTTTTTGTGGTACTTGCTGGCCTTTTCTGAAGCATCAGAAGGATCAAATATCTGTCCAGGCCACCATGGATGGCTTCTAACCTTTCCCCAGACTAAATCAGAAATAGAGTAATCGCCCTCATTTTCTGGTGGAACGAGATAACCAGGATGCATATTCAACAAGCTCACAGGCTTCTCATTCAACATCACCGTGTAGCTAGTCTCGGATGCAACTTCTTCAGTTCCTTTGTCTTGCTCTGGAGATTCCTGCACAGTACCAGGATGAAGCTTCTCAACTTCTCCTTTCTCTTGCTCATCTGTAACCTTCATTTCTGGAACATGCACATGGAAAACAAGACCCTCAGTTGCCTTAAAAGAAGACTGGTCCTCATTGATCTGATTCATCTTGGCATTGCTGGTATCAGAAATACAAGTTTCTGCAATTTGATCGCTAACTGGAGGAGGGATATCAGCACCAGAATTTATAGCAGCCTCAGATTTTATAGCACACTCTAAGTTAGAGTTGTTCTCTTCATTTAACATTTTATCGGCAGTTGCAGCATTCCCGGCATCACGATCCATCTCAAAAGCACGCATATTAACATGCTCCACCGCACCTTCTTGATTCATAGAGGATTTAGATTCTTCGATAATATTTGAATGCATTCCTGTAACAGCACCTTCTTTTGTATCATGAACAAGATCATCACCTTGAACAGGACCTTCTCCAAGAGCAGTGTCTTTAGCCTCCACTTTTTGTTCAGCCTCAACCTTAAAGCTATTCTCTTTTAATAAAGAAGGCGACTTCACATTAACAGCATTAGAATCTGAGATTTTCGAAGTATCCTGACATGCTAGTGAAGTTCCTTCTGGAACTTCAGTCATAACATCATTGTTAGATGACGCTGCACTCATATAGGGATTGCCTTCTTTTCCAGCATAGTTATCAAAAAGCAATAAGCTCTCATTCTCAACATGCTGCAGCGACATGTCACCATCCAAACCTTCTGGCAGCAAGTGTGTTACCTTGTTTGTTTCATCCCCAGTGTTCACATCACTTGTGCTAACCAGAGTTTCAATAAACGCCCTTGTTTCAACTTCCAAAATATTTTTACCCACAGCGCAACTTAAGCTTGTTGGGGTAGTTCGAAGTTGGGCATCCCCATCCTCGTCCATTTCAACACTAGCTCCATCATTTTGGCAAGCTGGTTCACAAGGGGTTTCCAAGGGTCCAATTCTTGCATCATTTTCCAGCCTGACATCAACCTCCACTATATTCAAACTTTCATCATTCATGGGAAAAGTCAAAGTGTCAGTTGTCCCGTGACGAACCGTCTCAACTTCCAACTCATCAAGATTTTCAGTATCATGAGCACTAGCCTGTACAGAAAGTGGGAAATCATCATGAGTAACTTCAACATCTCCATCTGCTACCTTAGGCTGCACATCTGGCAACTCGTCTGAACCACCTAACCTCCCATTATCACTGGATATTGGAACTTTACAACTTGAGACCTCAATACCATCTACTAAAGACACATCTTTATGATTGCCAGTTTGGGTTTCCATATGAGAAGTTTTTGCCTGTGTACATAAAGTAAAATTGCTTTTATCTTCATGCATGTTATCAAATTTGAATTCCCGAACCTCAGGATGGTTTATTTTTTCACAGGAAGAACCAATAATCCCATTCTCTGCAGCCAAATCATCCTTAAAGCTATGATCTTGCTTCCCAGGGTGCGACTGCACTTTGTTACCATTGCTACCTAAGGAGTGATCATGAGCAACTGGGGTGTGCTCAGCTGATATTCTTGAATCACCACTAACTACCATATTATCTCCTCCCTTATCTTCAGGGATTTGACTGTTTGGTCTCAAAGAGTCCATTTCATCAGCACAATTGCTAGCAGAATCTCGAGACACTAGTATATCTACACCCAGATTATCATGTTCATGACCTGAAGGAACCTGATGGTACATGTTAATTATCTGATCATCATGGTTAATTGTCTCCGCGAGTTCAACTACGGCATTAGAATTGTTATTCTTATCCTTGTTAGGCAACCCACCATCTTGATCATAAACATCAGTTTCCATGGTTTCAACATCAGGATGTGAATTCTCATCCTTGTTGCCCAAACCAACTGTCTCCTTATCATGGACATCGGTTTCCAGGGTATCAACCTCTGAATGTTTTTTCTGTACCAACCCACTGTGCTGATGTGAATCCTCATCCTTGTTGCCCAAGTCATCTCTCTGCTGATCACGGATATCGGTTTCCATGGGTTCAACTTCTGAATGTGCTTCTGATACCATTAGACTATCCTGGGGTGAATTCCCGTCCTTGTCCCCCGAGGCATCTCTCTTCTGATCATGGGCATCGGTTTCCATGGTTTCAGCTTCTGAATGTGTTTTTTGTACCATGCCACTGTCCCCTGACACAGCTCCTTCAGATTGATGATCTGATATCTGATCCTTTGCATGACTAGATATATCTTTTGCACTAGACTGGCCAACTATCTCTCTGACTGAGCTTTCATCTTTTTCAGAAGAATCCAATCTCAGATTGCTCGCCTCTTCAGTTTCAAGATTTAAACTTCCTTGTGACACAAATGAAGAAGATCCAACCAGAGGTTCAATTCCA
Organism: Capsicum pubescens; assembly: GCA_030864215.1. Taxonomy (NCBI): domain Eukaryota; kingdom Viridiplantae; phylum Streptophyta; class Magnoliopsida; order Solanales; family Solanaceae; genus Capsicum; species Capsicum pubescens. Next base: position 175,572,492 of record CM061549.1, read on the forward strand.
CGAGTCCACACGCCATCATTAGAAAGACCCGGTCGTTGCAATGTCAATTCAGCACTCCCTTCAACAGATACAGAGCTCCTAACAAAATTCCCCTCAGCCTCCTCCTCTCCAATTCTGGTGCTGAATTGCTCTAAAACTCTATCAGCTGTTTCACTCGGCAACCTGGGAACAGCCTCATTGTCCACTGGGTCAGAAACACCCTTGGATGACGCTACAACGTCAAGTGAAGTCAAATCAGCAGGCGCAGCAGATTCAGTGCTCCTGACAACATCCTCCTCACTAACACTGAAGTTGACTTTCTCTACAACAGAACAGGCTGTTACACTTGGCATCACAGGAACAATCTCAGTGCCAGCTACCGTGGAGACATCCCTGGATGACCCTGCAACTTCAAGTACCCCTTCAACCCCTTTTCCGGTATTCCCATCATCATCTTGACCGGATGAATCTTTAGCATCCCTTAATTGAAAATCTCTATGCTCATCCAAACCCTCGTGCCCCAGTTCACCACCATCACCACAGACCCCATCAACAAACACATTAGAACCTACCACCTCTACCATTATCTCCCCACCATCTCCATCATCATAAGGCTCATCATCCTCCTTTCCCAAATTATCCGTGAGGGTTCCATCACCACCTTCATGCACAGTGACTGAAGTTACCGCTTCTTGTTCATCCATGGTTACGGAATCTGGGTACAAGAAAAGAAGCAAATCTTTCAACTTTATGTATATGCCAAGACAGAATCAGCGATGATTTAAAAAAACTATAAAACCCTAATAACAAAATTAAGCAGGCGGATCTACAGAATCAAGAAAACTGCAAGAATAATTCAAGATTCACACAACAAACATAGATTCAGATAGAATAGTACTACAAAAGTGCAATTAAAGAAAACAGACGAAGAAGAAGAAAAAGATTGTGTACCTCTTGAACTATTCGACTGAGTTTTTAAGGGTTTACAGTATGAGAGAGAAAAGGGGTCTTTTTCGCCATCCGAAGATTTAAGGGGGGGAAATAATATCGCGAAAAAAAGAAAAGAGTCATTCATTTTTTAAATAAATTAAATAAAAATAAATAAATTATTTTTTTTTAAACGAAGAAAATAATAAGAAACAAAAAAAGAAAAAGAAGTGAATCTGAAACTGAAAAGCAATAGCCGAATTAAGTGCTTGATCGTCCTTGTTTCTGAATCTTTGAAACGTAGTTGCACTTCCACAGTGCGATATTGCAAATATCCAACCACATTTTGACACGCTCCTGATTTCACTCTTCCTTACCAACAGCACTATGTGCGTTTTTGGTTTGAGTTAGGAACTTTATAGTACACTAGTTTTTTTGGGTATTTTTTTTTGGTGAACTTTAGTACACTAGTTAACTTCGCACTTAGAGTTCATTTGGATTACTGATACAAAACTGTTTATTCAAGAAGTATTTTTATAAAATAATATTTTAAAAAAAAAATAATTTGTATTTGGTAAATTCATTACTTTTAATAAACAGATTGTGTTTGGATAAATTTTTTTTAGACAAATGATCAAAAAGAACATGTATCAATAGACTTTTACTACTAAAATTAATTTATAGAAAAAAATTATTTTAAATATCTATTATAATATTTTTTAATTAAAATGTTATTTTATTTAATTAAAAAGTACGTATTCTAAAATTTTCAATCAATATTTATATACATAAATATATTAAAAATATTAATAATGATATATTACTTATATAATTTAAACATCACTTTAAAATATCAAACAAAAATAAATATAAAAATTATTTTATAAATTAAATCATTATTTATGAAAAAATTAATGACAAAAATAATTAGTTGTTCATACATCACAAAATTCTCAATGATTTCATCCCTGATTTTATTATGTAATATCTCCATACTAGTAGAAGATCTGTCTTGTATTTCTGAAGGTATACCAGAAGACTCATCTCCTTCTTCATATATGTAAACTACATGATAACAAATATGTCACTTTTCATGAATTATTTATTTAAAATTAAATATTTGAGAAAAAATTTACAAGTGTTGACTAAATATCATTTATTCTTGTAACGTGATTCATGTTATTTGTTATCATTAATAATAAAAAATAACAAATTAAATATTCTTCGAATCATCATCGATGATTTTTTAAAATTTATTTAAAGAAAATGAGTGAAAATAAAATAATAATATATAAATCATAAATAAAATAAAGAATTATGATTTAAATCTGAAGTATAAATATTAAAATCGAACTTTAATCATACTTATAAGATATGTTAACACACACACACACACATGTATATTTGAGTGTGTGTGTGTGTGAGAGAGAGAGAGAGAGTGATAGAGATATTTTAGTCATTAAAAAGGTAATTTTTTGCTTCTGCTTCTGTTTTTTTTTTTTAAAGCAGAAATTTTCTGCTTTTTTCAGAAGTAGAAAAATTGCTTTTGTTTTTTTTAAAAACACTTTTGCATGTTTACCAAATACTCTTCTTTTAAAAAAAAAGTATTTTTTTCTCAAAATAAGTATTTTTATTTGAAAAATAAGCAATCTCAAACAAACACTTAATTTACTTTGTAGTCAAAACTATCCTCTACCCTCGTTTATTAGTTACTTTTGTCACTCGTTATATAATTTGACTTTTTATAAGTCTATGCTATTATTAAGTGGGTGTTTGACATGTGAACCAAAAAAAAATTACTCCTTTCGTTTTTTTAATTGCTTTATTTTTTAAGTCAAATATACAAATTTTAACTAATATTTTAAGATGTATTTCTTAATCAATTTGAAAAAAAGAAGAATTATAATTTGTAGAAATTTTCATGTAATTTTTGAAGATCTAAATTTGAATTTAAAAGGGAAAAGACATAATTCCCTCCACCCCCCACCCCCCACCCCCACCTTGTCGTCAAAATTCACTTTAACACTTTAACTTTATTGATAATTATTTACCCCCTTATCAATTTTTAAATGAATTATATTACACCCTTAATGACTGACGTGGCAAAAAAAATTAAAAAAAAGTTAGAGCACGTTTGTATTAAAAAAAATTAAGTGAGGCCTACTTTAAAATTTTCAACCATTAATTTTTTTCCCCTTCTTCCTCACACCCCACCAACCCCATGTCTTCTTCTTTCTCCCCCTCCCCCCCCCCCCTCCCCCCTAATGTCTTCTCCTTTCTCTATTTCTTTTCTTTTTTCACTTCTATCCATCAAAAATCTTCAATCAAATAAATTCTTTATTTTTAATTCCTTTTTTACCCTCAAAGTGGAACTTTTTGGTATTACAATGATCATTTCAATTTCAAAAATTCTACACCAAGTTAACAAAATGTCAAAGAGCAAAAAAAAAAAGAAAATTCCAACATTTTCTGCAAATGTAGTGTTTTCTAATGAAGAACTATTGACAGAGATCCTCCTTCGTGTGCCTGTAAAATCACTCATTCAATGCAAATGTGTTCGCGAAAATGACATTCTTCAATCTCTGATTCCTTTTTCCCTCAAAGTTAAACTCTTTGGTATTACAATTGTAATTTTTCAAAAAACAAATTTCAAATATTTGGGTCTAAAATTTAAAAAAATGTGTTGAAGAAGAAAGAATAATTAGGAGGAGGAGGTGGGTGGGGTTGGGTGGGAGGGGATTGAACAAGAGAGAAAATGAGGGGGGAGGGGCAATTAGCGGGGATTGTGATGGTGGGGCAGCAGTTGCTGGGGTTGGGTGTGAAGAAGAAGGCTTGGGGGTGGGGGTGAAAAAGGTTTTTTTATGTGTGCTTGCGTGGCAATGACGTGGCACTAACTTGGGGGCGAGTATATTACACTCTCCCTTGTGAGAGTGAAATTATATTTTCGGAGTGGTATATAATTGACACGAAAGTTATCAAAGGGATGAATAATTATCAATAAAGTTAAAGTGCTAAAGTGAGTTTTGGCGAACATTTAGGAGAAAAACTATGCCTAAATTACAACAACAACAACAACAACAACCCCAATGTATTCCCATAAAGTGGGGTCTGGGGAGGGTAAGATGTACGCAGTCCATACCGCTACCTCCGAAGAAGTAGAGAGGTTGTTTCTGATAGACCCCGGCTCAAGATAAAGAATAGTAAACAAGGGGATGGATGACATAACAGAAATAAGGAATAAGAAATAATAAAATAGAAATCAGAGAAATACGAAATGTGAGAAATAAGGTAACACGAAATAAGAAAATAGGAACTAAGAAATAAGAAATAGGACACCCACCTAGTAGTAACATATACTCACATACCAAAGACACCTATGTACACAACCCTAATATTACCAACCCGGCTACACAAGATCTCTCCTGACTGCTTGCTACAACCCACACACTCACACTAGCCTTCTACCCTTATCCGCACCCTCCACACCTTCCTATCTAGGGTCATGTCCTCAGTAAGCTAAATTAATCTAATTTAATTTAACTTTGAAACCTAGTTAAACTGACTCACAAAAAATGAAGAGGGCAATGAAAAAGAAATGAAAAAAGCAATATTTTCAAAATTGGAGTTGAAATTATGTTTAGTGATACTTTTTATATTAAATATTTAAAATTTAAATATACTTTTCAAAATGACATGAAATTTAATTCAAATGAGGTTAATTTATAAAAATAAAAGATTTAGGATAAATTTGAAAAAGATAAATTTTAAAAGTAAAACGGTGAAAGTGAAAATAGAAGTTTAAAAGTTTTATGGCAAAACGTTTGATCTTCAAAATGGCCAAAAGTTGAGTTGAAATTTATATTACTAGTTAACTTCGAGAAAAAGATCAAGTAGTCCTTAATGTATAGGTATTGCTTTATTTTGATCTTTAATATATTACTTGATTGAATGGACCTTAATGTATAACAAAAAATTGTTCATTTTAAATCTTTATCCTAAACCTAATAAATTTGTAAAAAAAATTTGGTAAATTTAACTGCGAACCCCACACGACTAACAAATTCACTATTTTCTTTTTCATTAGCTCCAAAAAAAAAGATCCATTAACTTTAGCACTATTTTTCTCTATTTTTATAAGGAAAAATTACATAAACTAGCAACCCTAAGCTATTAATTACAATTAATAGTAATAGTTTCTCAAAATTACAACTAATAACAAAACATAGCAATATTTTACCTTTGTTAGAGAAAAGCGTGTGTATTGAACTCCTCTTTTTACCCATTTCTTTTTCACGCTACTTTACCAAATTCAATTCCCTACAATCTTCAATTTTATTTTATTTTTCAAAAACCATTTTTATCTCTCAAGATATTGATAAACATTGCATCCTTCAATTAAGGTAAGTTTATTTTAAAGTTAATACAAGTTATATTTTTCATATAAATTCTTTTATGTATTTTATTGTCGAATTTTTTTTTTCAATTTTTTCATTCTTCTTTGCCGATTTCGTTTATTAGTTTTTTTCTTGTGTGCGTGTTGAAATTTTTTAGAGTTCCGCTATAATGGCACAACATGCAAATCGTAGTAGTTCCATTAAAGGCATTCAACCGATGAATTTGATTTCCGATGAACTACCATCGTTTAGTCTTGGGTTAACACAAGATGAAGATTTTAACTTGTGTTCTACTAATATTCAGCCTAAGGGAGGTGTTAGCAGTGAAGATGTGAGATTGAAGCACCATAACAATCCGGAAAACTTTGTGGAAAAAATGAAATGGAAAGATTTGAGAAAATCTTCATACCCAAAATTCACAAAAATTCAAAAATCGATGAAAAGATGAAGTTGGATGAAAAAGGTGAATTTAGTAAAATTGCAAGTCCTGTTTCATCTGATTTCGAATTCGAAGAAGAGAAAATGGAGGAGGTATGATGCTATTTGCAAAATTTTATAGTTTCTGGACAACACGTTCATATATGTATTTTATATATACAATTTATTAGGTGAGTATTTATTTTTTAGTTTTGTTAAGATATGGAATTGTAGTCCCTAATGTGTTGTTAAGATATGAAATTGCAGTCCCTAATTGTATTAGTATAAATAACATAAATATCAACCCCTTTGGAAGTAATTACACTCTCTCCCATTTTTTTAATTACTTTACTCTCTCTCTATTAACATACATAATATAGCTGATATATACATAGCATTCTGTGTATATGTTAGGATTTTTGTAATATGTTTAGGAAGTTGGAATTTTTTGTAATATTGAAAACATAAGTTGTGCATTTGTGTAATTTTTATTTTATATCTGTTATATGTAAGATATGTATTTTGTACAAAGGTTTGTTACTGATAGAATTGTATATGTTATGTATTTGTATTTAAGTTATATGTAAGACATTAGTATTTGTCACTGATAAGGTTTGTATCTGATGTTCAGTTGTATTATATTCTGGTTACTTAAATTTGGACCATTCATGTATTCATAAAATACATATGTATATGTTGTAATATAAGTATAATATATATTCTATAAATACTTAAATGACATTGTTTTGACATGTAAAGTATATACATGCTATAGTTTAGATATGTTTTTGTTTTGTTTACTGCTATGATTTGTATTTGATGTTAAGCTGTATTTGTTATCATTAGATTTTGACTATGATATGTACTTCTTTCTTCTTAATAAGCATGATTCTTGTGCCAGTTATGTATAAATAAAATACATATGTATTTGATTTGCTTGAAATATATGAAATGTATTTGTTACAGGTTATATATGTTTGTTTTTTTATTGATAATATTTGTATTTTTTGCTCAGTTGTATTTGTTATTCATGAGATGATAACAATGTTTGTATTTTGATGTTTGATAACTAAGATATGGACCGGTGATGTAACTTTAAGATGTAATGCAACTTTAAGATGTATTTTTGTAAACATCTTAATTTGATAACAGGTTCTTACTTATTGATATATGTATTTGCAGGGATTGTGGCTTATATATGCTAACATATGCTGAGTGTCTTACTTTTGGTGAAGGTATTCCATCTGTTGATTTTGACCCAGATCTTATTCGCACAAGATATGCTTTACTTTTGTGGGATTATGGTTTGAGAAAAAAAGAAGCAAAGGCACAAAGTGATGATGAAGCACCAATGAGGCCTCCTCGAAAAATTGGGATAACAGAAGACACTGAAGTGCATGATCTTTGACGTGTATTTTTATTTTGTTGAAGTTTACAAAAGTTAACATTAGGTGGATAAATAATATGTTGAATATTTCTTAAGTTTCATATGTTACTTTAATATTCAAAGATGATATATTAATGTTTATTTACTGTTATATTAAGATTTTTGATGTTTAATCTTTTAAACTCCAATATTTTCATGGTTAGTTTATGTAAATGTTAGCAATATGTCCTTATGAACTTCTGTTCTATCCAGCTTTGCATATATATATATATTTATGTCTAATGCATATGTATTTATGTATTTTTACGGAATTGCACATATATTTTTTAACAATGCATAGTTATTGTGGACTGAAGCAGAATGCCATAGAGATTTATGAGTCATATGTATTAATGAATAATACACATGTTCATTCCAGTGTACATATGTATTTTTAATAACGCAAACGTAATTTTTTACAAGTCTGAAAATATAATTTTTCTGATATGTATTCATACTCTTCTGTATATGTTTTTGTCTGCAATGCATATATCAATAAGTAAGTTTTTGTATATTTATAAATAACACATATGTATTTTCTAATTATGCGTATATATCCATCAATAATACATATGTATTTATTACAAGATGTCCATATGTTTTTGTCTAGCTAATACACATACAAACATATGTACTTTTATAGATTTGCAATTGAGGTTTTGAACAATACATATTTATGATTAATATATATGTGCATTCCAATTTGCATTTGTATTTATGTCTAATGTAAATATATTTTTTCGGAAATACGTATGGTTTCTTATTATTACATGCAGACGTAGTTTTATGCATAAAACATATGTATTTTTTACTAACGAAAAAATACCAGTAGTGTGTAATTTTGAAAGATGCGTCATTTTCAGAATCTAGTACACTATATGCCAATGAAAATATATGACCTGCATATGAAAAAAATACACATAAGAGTGCATGTTTAATACACATAAAATATTGCATATGTATATTATAAATACATACAGATGAAAACATATGTAACTATCAGTGAACACATAAACATACAACATATGTATAATATATATACATATAGCTGGAACCATATGTAACTGCCATAAGAAAAAAATTGCATATGCATAATATAAATACATATAGCTGGAAACATATGAAATTGTTAGTGAACACATAAATAGACTGCATATGTATATTATAAATGCATATAGCTGAAAACATATATATCTGTTAATTCATATTCAATTTGAATGCTTTTGCAGGTCACATCTACATCAATGTGTGAAGCCAGTAGTGTGTAGAGTTGGTTATACGAAGTGTTTATGCTCAACAATATCGCATCACTGATGTAATCTTCATATTGTTGTTCATATGTCCATCTACCAGAGTGTTTAACGAGAACAGGTATGCTTTTCATTTTCAATGTCCGGAACACTACAAATCTATAAATATAACTTCGATTATCAAATGCGTACTACATACAATAAATCAGTCGTATACACAAAACTGGAAAACGAATTCTAACAAAAATAAATCTTTTATGCGAATACTATGTATCCTTATCTTAAATTCAAATTTAACGTATAACAATTATGATTTAGTTTTATAAATTCAGAACGACAAGGACAACTTTGAATTTTGAAAAAAAAAAAAATCACTGTCAACATTTCATCTCAGAACTGATAAAATTCAAAATCCGATCTCAACTTTTGAAATAGATGAATGTTACGAATGAGTTATAAACTTTTCAGAATTTTTCTCAATTATATTTTATAAAATTCACAAACACAATCAAATTTGATTATCGATACCTATAATTGGAACGTTGTATTTTCACTATCTTCATCAAAATTTTAGGCGATCATCAATAGTATTGGATGCACTATGTTTTTTGAATTTGATTTGAGTTGTTGATTATGGAAAACGTTTTTTGAATTTGAATTTGAATTTGACTTGAGTTGTTGATTTGAATTACCGTTTTTTAATTTAAATCTACGTTTTTGGTAAAAAAAAGAGTCATATAAGGTAAAGGAATCTGAGTAATTAAATGTTGCTTGAATTAAGGAATAGTTTTTTCCATTTAAAACTCTAACTGATTAGAGTTATATTAGGAATGAATTCTTTATTTGTATATGTATTTATATAGCAACATTTTACTTAAATACACAATACAACTTGGTATTTTTCGTAATTTTGAAACTGTTGCTATAAAAGTTATAATTAAGACTCTATAGTTGCTATTTCTGAAATTTTCCCTTTTTATAACAAAATTACTATTTTTTCTTTTCTAAAATATTATTTTATCTTCAAAGCCACTTTTTAATTCTTTTAGGAGATGGCCGGCCAGATCAAAGATGATATTCCAAATTTTAAAACTTCTGCAACAATGACAATTTCAATTCCTCATTATTTCAAAAAAAGAGAACATGTCAATTGATCTTCTAGCCAACTTAATCGAACACGACAAGCGCAACATTTTCATCACTACAGCTATAAATTTTCTCTTAGATTGATAATCCAAATTTTAGAATTTGCTTGAGGCAGGCAATTTCACTTTTGACTTTGAATCAAATTTTTGAGTATTTCAGCTTCTTCTTTCTCTAAGTCATTCTTGCACTTTGAATCAAATTTTTGAGTATTTTTTCCCCACTAGAGTGAACCTCCAAACATAGATCTATCTTTATTTCTTTGTTGGATAGATTATATTGAACGAATTGAACTTCGTTCATTTTAGGTCTTTTTTGGGTAAGATCAAGTATAAACCCCTTTCAGTAAAATACTTAGAAGATAAGTAGTAAATTTTGTTGAGGTAAGGCACAAGTATGTCCCAAAACTATACCCGAAAGTTGCTATGACATATCAATTTTACGGGCTCTGTACCCCCCTCTAAATTCATCTTTTATATATTTTTGTGCTCTTTTTGTACCGATATAGTTGGTAAGTCAGCACAAAAGGAGCACAAAAATATTTTGCTACTTGATGAACGTTAGCAAAAAGAAGCATAAAAATATAAAAAAATAAATTTAAGAAGGTTATACGATCCCCATAAAATTTAGATGTGTCATAACAACTTGAGTATAGTTAGAGGGTGGGGGGTTTCTTATGCCTTATCTCAATTTTGCTAGAAAAGTAGAGAAAATTGTCTCAAATTTCATGTCTTTTTCTACGTAGCTAACAAAGAAAACAATAATGGTGAATTTTGTTAGATACATGAGGCTCACTGTTAATTTAACAACCTTGTTTTAATAAATCTGTTAGGTTTAGGATAAATGACTAAAATGAACACTTTTATTATATGTTAAGGATTATTTCAATCAACTGTGATATATTAAAGACCAAAGTAAAGCAACTTCTATACATTACGACCATTTGGATTGTTTTTTTGGTTAGCTTTCATTTTTAGTTAACTTTGTATTTTTTTTCTTGTTTCCCAAGGTATTTTCATAGCCGACAGCCGTGAGACTAATCCTCAGTTTCTCTGTCAGCGCACTAAACGGTAAGGAACTAGCCACAGAGTTTGCTCCATTCGTCAGAGGCGGGGATCGAACCCCCAACCTCTTGCTTAAGGGACATGACGCTGAGCCATCATGCCAACTCTGTGGTTAGTTAACTTTGTATTGAAGATTGTCCTTTTCAAAGAAAACTTGGGGCCACGAGGGCCAATTTTATTGATTATGGAACTAATACAAAAACACAAGGGAAAAGGACAAGATTAGCCAACAAATTGGTCACTGAATTGGTCAACAAATTTAAATACCATGTTGTAGCCTTTTCACTGCTTTTAGCCTTTAACTCGGGAATTTGCTGTTTTCATTGCTCTCTTTTTTTTTTTTTTCGCAAAACTTTTTGTTGTAACTATTTTTATTATTTTTTTTAGAAAAAACAATCACTGTTCCATTTTTCACTATTTTTTTTCGCTGATCTTTTTTTAAATTAAATTTTTTTTTGCTTTTCCACCCAATTGTTGCTCTTTCTTTTAACAATTAAATCAAAAAAGAAAATATTTTTTCAAATGCAATTAACTTTTTTTTAATCTTCTTCTTCCTCTTTCAATGAATTGATACAACCTTCATATGTATTGATACATATATTGATACAATACAATATATATCTGAATATTCTAAAATGTTGATATATATTTGATAATATACAATATAATACATGTATAAAATACAATACAACTGAGATAGATATATTTTTATTCAACAATAATATAGTTTTGGTACATATTCTATACAGACACACATTTTATACAATAATTATACAGTTTCTACATACTCCCTATACAAATTTTAACGAGAATAATTATTTAGATATACATTTTATACAATAATTATATAGTTTCTATAGAACTCTTATACATGTACAAATTCTGTACAATAATCATACAATCTCTATACACACCTTATACAATTTCTATAGAATTCTTATACAGATGCACAATATATACAATAATTATACAGTATTTATACCTATCCTATACACTTTCTATTGAAGATACATATACATATTATATACAATAATTATATAATTTCTATACACATCTTATACAATCTCCATTTCTCTTATTATTGAGGGAGAAATTAGAAAGGAAAAGCAAACTTGGTTTCTCATCCTTAACTATCTCCATCATATTATGATTTTTTTTTTTTTAAAATAAATAATTGTATTTTATTGTTAAAAAAAAGGAGAAGAATAATTAGAAGATTTATAACAGAGAAAACAGAGAGAATAAATTTTGCAATAAAAGCAACCATAGCAAATCAAAATAGATATAATGAAAAACCCTTTTTCTTTTTAAAAAAAAACTTTGAATCGGGCTTGTTGGAGCCTTGCTATGAGCATGTGTCTTTGCTATTATCGAGGTTGAAGGATGAGAATTAAAGTCTCCAACATTTTTTGAAGAAAAAGGAACCCTTTGAATATCCTCTTAACCAAAAAAAATAAATAAATCAAATTTGGGGCATCGAAGAAAGTTAAGGAAAAATTAGTTAGGCTAGAGATATAAGAATGGTGATATAAGTGTCAATAAGAGAAAGACAAAAATATGAAAAAAGAAACCACAAGGGTTGGTGTGGCGGTTCAGCACCTCACCCCTTAAGCAAGAGCTTGGGGGTTCGATTCCCACCTCTGGCGAATGGAGCAAACTCTGTGGCCAGTTCCCTACCGCTTAGTGCGCTGACCGAAGGAACAGAGGATTAGTCTCACGACTGGCGGTTGTGGAGATACCTTGGAAAACCAAAAAAAAAAAAATATGAAGGAAGAGAAAAGGTTGAAGTTACAGTTGGAAACATATAATAGGTACGTGTCGAGAAAACAAGAACTAGATCTAATTTGAACTAATTAAACTTGATGGCTACAAAGTGGAAATAAAATGGCCGAAAAGACACTTTTTGTTTAATAACTCAAACAGGGGTTATTTATTTTGACATGGCCAGCCCATGTCTTTTTCCCAAAACACAAACCAAATGTGGTCCAATCGGCCCAAAAATGGCCAACCCAAAAGTGCAACAATAAAGAAAATAAGTCCAAATAAATATAAGACACTCCTTAGAAGGGTCTGTGTCTTGGTCCTCCCATTTGACTTCTACCTGAGTTTTGTTTCTCCTGTGATAGGAGCATGATTAGTTCAATTCATGCTACACCTATACCCTAAGCTACACAAGCCATAGTAATAGCTTGGATGCATATTATGGAGCACAAGAGGAAGGGCTTCCACAATTAGATAATAGCTCGGAGCTCAGGAGGGAGCTATGGTCCCGAAAAAGGAGAAAACAATCAAAGATAGTTCAAGGAGCTCACTGCCCCATTCGGTGATGGTAAAAGAATTTCGGTGCATCGCCAACAACATTGGCAATACCTTTTGGTGATGAAAAATAGCTCCACACGAGATGACGACCTTGTTGGACATATTGGTGAGCTCATGATGAATTGGTGCATCGCTAACAACTTTGGCAATGGGAGTTGCATCGCTAATTGGGCTATTTTATTTCAGGGGTTACTTTTGGGCCCAAAATAATATTTAAGATCACTTTTGGATCCAAAATAATATTTAGGGTCATTTTTGGGTTCATTGCTATAAATACTTGTCTTTTGATTCATTAGGGAGATTTTTGAAGATTAAACTTTGACAGCTTTCAAGCTTGTAGTTGTTAATTGTAGATTGAGTGTTTAGTGTAGATTATCGAAATTGCTTGAGTGAACTTCTTCTCGCTCAATCAATAATTGAGTTTCCCTTTTTGTGGATTTAAATTAGATTTTCTGATCTTTTGATTGAATTGAGTATATTGTTGTTTGATAGATTCAATCAAGAGGTGAAGGTATACAGTTCGTTGTTGCTCATAAATTCAATTGAATTTTGATAATTCCATATATCTTTTCGTTACTTTTATTTCATGTTGTTTTGTTCTTGTTTTTGCATTTGAATACTAATTTTCAAATTAAGATCATATCATTTGTTATCAGATCTTAGTCTAGAGATTCGTTCCTACAAATTCCAATCCTAGGTTCATAAATCTAAAAAATTAAAAAAAAAGGTGAAAAACATTTTTGAGAAAATTCAAAAGAAAATTATTCAATGTGAGTTTTATTTGAATTTTCTATTGCCGAGTTTGTGTTTATCCTGTGATATTTAGTCTAGATCTGAAGTTTCAACTTGTTTGGTGGTGATTTAAGTTTTCACCATTGTTGAAGATGAAAAAGCTTAAGAAATAAGAAGTGGATTATTTGATTGGGGCAAAATTGGAGTTCTTTTGGTATTGGAGATTGCTCTCCTCGTTGATTGAAACTCGTATCTAAAATTTGAAGGCAACCGGAGTTGAATTCCACTAGGTTGAATTTTAAAAGTTCATCATGTTCATGGTGTTTTTCATAATTTGAAGAAAATACAAGTGAATTTAATTTTCGGGAGCAATTTAGTGCGAATTGAGGCATAAAATCTACCGGGCAAGATTTGGGAGGTTGAAAGTAGCTCGTGGTTAAAATTTCATTGAATTTGGAGCTCATTTGTTTGAGGTCCAATTTTTTAATATTCATGTGTTCTTAATAATCTTCATGTCCTTTTGAAGAAGAATATTCAAAATGGTAGTTTGATCCAAAAAAGGAAAAACAAAAGAAGGTGTACTTATTTGTACAAAAGGGAATTTATCAAAAAAGGGCAAGTACAAGATCAAAGGAAAGTATAGGGGACCACAAGGTACAATTTCGTCCTATTCGGTGAACTTACTGTCCAATTCGACGTGCAGCCGAGCAAATTGGTGATGCAAATCAGCAATGCAAGCCTACTTTGGCGATGCTATGTCAATTTTGGCAATGGAAAAAATTATTTTGGCAAAATAAAGTTGAAATTCGGAGTTCCCTAGCCCATTTTACACCCAATGTTAGATTTGTAACTTCTTGTTATAGTTCTTTGATTCTAATTTCCATTTCTTGATTTCGAAATTAATTTACAGCTAATAATATACTTAGTTGTATATTGGTTCTTGAGTTCATATTTCTTCATGCTAATTCCTTGAAGTTTTTCTCGATTTACATATTCGTTGAACATTCTTAGCTCCTACAATTTGAATTCAAGTCGTTCGTCTTTCAAAAGTCACAAAAATCTATTTTTCCACAAGGATAGGAGACCTTGAGTTAATTGAGTGGATCTAGTTCACGATCAATCTTGAGAAAAAGCCATAAAGGTGAGTTGAGAGTTCACATATGAGTGGCGTGAGGATTTTTTTATTACTAACATCATGTGTTGAGTTTTTACAAGTAAAATGTCAAATCATTTTTCTTATAACCATGGAGAATAGAGATTGGTGAACAATATGAGGTCATACGCCAATGTATCAAGGCAAATGGCCAATGTGAAAGGAAAGGTAGTTGAAACAAATAGAAGGTTTATAGGCATGGAGGAAAGGTAGAGAAAGGTGGATAGTGGAAGTAAAAGGAGGACCTCTGGTCAAGATCACAACCTTTACTACTCCCAACCATACTGGAACCAAACCTACCATCAAACTACATTCCAAATGAACCCGAGTTATGTTAGACAAGTCACCCCACACCCAAATAAACAACCATATCATTCCCCACGAAAGAGTTATTCTTTTGTGAAAATCCAAGATAGGAACCAAATACCTTCACTAAATGTACCACATGCATCTTGGCGTGTACCCTATGTTCTAACGTAACAACGCTACTCACAAATACCCTACCAATATATCTATTATCAAAACCCTCTTTATAATGAGATTTGTGAATAGATTGATCCAAATAGATGGTAGGAAAGACCCAAAGGCTTTGGTACTGGCCAAGGCATGAGAAGTCAAGAAAAATGGGATAGTGGAGAGAGAAATAGGGGTAAATGAGGAAGTTATGGGGATCGAAGTGGTTGATATGGTGATCAAGAGATGGGTTGCATTAAAGTGAGTCTTCTAAAACTCCAAGAAGATAGTCAAGCTACTCAGGCTAAGTACAAGGTCGGGGAAGACGAAGCTTATATATGTAATCATGATATGCCTCAATCTTCTTGTCCTTCTACTATTCCATGTTATGAATGTCAAGGTGAAGGACATGATGTCATGACCCAAAATCGAACCTAGCCGTGATGGGTATCTCAAGCCCACCGTGGGCTGGAGACACCCTCTTAGCCTACCTCCATAGAACAATAAATAAATACAACGGAAGCCAACCAAAAATAGTAAATAAGAAGGATAGATAGTCAAAAGTAAATTCTAAGAATTAAAGCAAACAACCAACCCAACACTTGTCCACGGAAGACTTTAAAACAAGAATATCGACTATGTCGGGACATGCCCCCGACTATGACCAAGAGAATCCAAAATAAAATACCAAACAATGACGAAAAAATGAAATGGCCGTGCCTTTTGAAAGATGGAGGCTCACCACTTCACAACAGATCCACAGGAATATCAAATCACCTAACGCTGCACAAAGCAATAGAAAAGCCCTTAGACCCTAAATCATGAGCGCCCAGGGATGGTCAGTGGGGTGAGCAATGGCATGTAACTCTGGAAAAGTGATAAAATAATTCCATTTACCAAAAATAGTCAAAATCACATTACACAACATTTATATACATATATATATATATATATATATATATAGGATGTCGGGATAGGGATAAAGGTCATGAACATGAGAGTTTAAAACACTAGCCTGAATTGTGTAGCCCGCTCTATCCTAAAGGCACCCATGGGATATATAGGTTCAGCTCCCCCTGCTGAAAGGGCACCAGTGTGTGTTAGCCGCACAAATCGAGGAAACCGAGAAAAGGATAAAGCACCAAGGCAATAGCTATCCAAATTATAATGTATGCACCAAGCACACGCTTACATAAAACTCCATGCCGATGTAGTTTTTAGTGTTGGTCCCCCTGGAACCTATACCTTCACGGTGAGCTACACTAGTGTGTGTTAGCCGCACAAATTGAGGAAATCGAGAAAAGCCTAAAGCACCAAGGCGATAGCTATCCAAATTATAATGTGTGCACCAAGCACACGCTTACATAGAACCTCATGCCGACGTAGTTTTCATTGTTGGTCCCCCTGGAACCTACACCTTCACGGTGAGCCACACAATTCTCTTTAAACCCAGTTTAAAACAGTTTGCGCATAAACCCAACCATTAACCCAAGAGTCATTCACTAAAGCATTTACCGACTTGGTATCGTCATACCAATATGCTTGCAAGCTAATTTAATTATGCCAAACTAGTCCATTTAACAATTTGACTCCCAAGTTCCATTTAAAATCTAAACCGTTGCCACCAAGGGCATTCCAAAACCATTTTTATCATCCATTATCCTTTAATGCAATGCAATGTTCCAAAAGTAAGTTAAATTATGCAAAATTCATATTCAAAACCAAAGTTATAAAAGTGGGTTAAGGTTAATGCCATTACCAATTCAAAAATCCATCAATTTGGGAAAACCTATGTTCCCCATTCCAGTCCTCATAACAATGCACCCATTCAGCTTCCAAAACCATCAATTACCATATAAATAACACATTTAAATCATGGTAAATACAATTCAAGTATTAACCATCAAAAGCCCTCAACCCAATTTCAAACCCAACAAAAAACCATCAATTACCATATAAATAACACATTTAAATCATGGTAAATACAATTCAAGTAATAACCATAAAAAACCCTCAACCCAATTTCAAACCCAACAATTAAACCCACATGAATAATGATTAAATATATGCCATAATGTAAAATTCAAGTTAAGAATGAGAAACATGCCTGAAATACACTCTTTATTTCGCTTTACACACACACCAGGCAAGTTCTAGCATCAGTCACAAGCACAGAATATACTATCATCTCACACACACAAGGCACATGGTTAACTTTATTGGGAGCATTATAGACTCTTGACCCAATAGATGAATGAATTAAACCACATAATTATCACACAGTGAGTCACACTTAGAGCCTAAGTGTCTCAATAGTAATGATTCTAGCACAAACTCTTGTCATAACACCATGCCGCCTATCAGAACAATTTCATGCATCAAAATAAAAAAATCTACGACTACTAACTAAATCAAACAACCAAACATAAATAACATAAATAAATGCAAATGCAGATAAAGAAGCATGCAATACCAGCACCCCACACTTAGACGGGACACACTTCCCTCAGTGAAAAATAAATAAGAAGAACCTGATTAGTCGGACTCATCCTCTATGTCTGGGGTCATACCCCCTGCATCGGAATCGTCATCAGAGTTCTCTTCCACGTCGGAGTCTGGCATTCGTCGATCATCATCGGTTGGCATGTCGTTATCAAGAGGTTCCTCAAAATATACACCTACTCCACACATCGCCCTCACATGCTCATTCATTGGGTAGTCATAGTCCAACTGTTGGAGCTCTGCAGCAGTTGGAACACGACCTCCGCTTATCATGGTAAACTTTATCATGCCATATAAATGGCGGGAGAAGCTTTCGTCGCGAGCATGCCTTTCTGAAGTGGTAAGGTTGACTCCATGCGTGGTTTCAGCATCTTTAACCTTCGTGAGGTCAACCTTCTTTGTGTTGTGTGGGAGTTTGTGATCATCCGATTCCTCTTCGATGTCTTCTTTCCTTAGTATTGCAGTCAACAGGTTGCCAAAACTGAAGTGGGACCTCTTGTGTAGACTAGCTTTCCGCATTGTGGAATGAATAATTGCCCCGACGTTGATAGGGACATTCGTCATCAATGCATATACCAAGCACACTTTATCTCTTGTTATCTTGGTGTACTGAGTCCCTGGAATTAGGCAAGAGTTGACTATGCGCAACCATATCCTTGCTTCCCTATTCAAAGGAGCATATGTGAAGGTGTTGTGTCGACCAGTGTCCTTGTGTCTACTCCAGCGTGCCATGGATCTTGTTCAACAGAGTGTGTGTCGAATATCTCTATATGGAGGTCTCCTGTACAGCTCCTTGAATGGTGATGGATCGACTGAGGGCAAGCCAAGAAAGGAGTTGAAGAAATCCGCATTGAGTTGTAAAACTTGGCCCCGAATCTTGACCTCGCTTCCTGTGGTTTTCGGTGACCAGTTGGCATAGAATTCTCTTGTTAAATTGAGATTGCATTCTCCCATGTCTCAGAAGATGAAATCCAGATGTAATGCCATGATCTTGGCCAACATGCGCAGTTCTTTCTTTGCTAGGCTTTCCTTGTTTATCAAGTCCACATGAACATATTTTCTTTCTTTGTTGTTCCTATACCATTCCTTTTCTTCCTCCTTAAGAACCCATTTTATTTCGAACATGCGGCGTGGTAATTGCATCGAGGATGATTCTCCTTGCTCTTTTCGGCCTCTTTTCTTGCCTTTTTGTGAAGTGGTAGCCTTATCTTTGCCTTGTCTTGCTTTGGGTGCCATTGTACCTGAGACTAAAATAATGTTCATGTTAGCATCATCCCGATAGATACAATCTATAAATGAGCAGTAGGGGCACCACCCCACACTTAGTTTGTTGGTACAGACTAGTGAAGTGAAAGTGGTCGACTAGTCAGACTTCATCGACATACGTTTTAGGTGCTATATTCCAACAATAAAATCAGAGCAGTCATACTTCTTGTAATCTTGGCAATACTTTCATGTTTGATATATCATGACTACTACATAGGGATTGAATTAAGGTATAGTATCTAACTAATCACAACCTCCTATGTCGGTAGGCAACTATAATTCTTATCCCGATGAACAAGTCATTCCAACATGTAAGTATTCAAGTGACAAGATTATGCAATTTTTGCGACCATATTAATTCCGCAAAAGTATGACAGTGCATCAAAATCAAATACAAGTTGGGAACAAGTTAAGATCATTTTTACGTATACGTTCACTCACTTGGTTGTATCACAACAATTCAATCACTTTCAAATCACCAATACTACTTCAAGATTTAGAAATTCATAATAGGCTTAGTAGTGTAGTACTTACAGAATATAAATGAAGAACAAAGTAGCACTTACTTGATTGATGACTTTGGATGATGTTCTTGTGAAGAAGAAGAGCAAAAGGAAAATTTTGGAGTGGATTTGGGGACTATAGGCGGCGCTTATGCTAGGTTTCCAATGTGTTTTTGGTTCAAGACTAAGTCTCATATTTATAGGAGAAGGTTGGGTCGGGTTTTGACCCATTTAAAATTGGATTTGGAGACAAGAAATGACCATAGGCGGCGCCTTTTGCTTTGCCGATGCTTGGCATAGGCGGCGCCTTTTGCATAGCATTGTTGAGCATAGGCGGTGCCTATGCCATGGAATTCTTGGGCATAGGCGGCGCCTATGCCATAGAATATGAGATTCAGAGACAAAAGGCATTGGCATAGGCGGCGCCTATGCTATGGCACACTTGGGCATGGGCGGCGCCTATGCTATGGCACACTAGATTCCGAGATCTTAGGCCATAGTATAGGCCTTGCCTTGTTCGTGGCCTAGTTTTATATAGGCCTAGCCTTGTTCGTTGCCTATATTTTCATAAGCAATGCCCAAGACATAGCCTTTTGCTTCTTCATCACTAACTTACCACCTTTTACATGCAATACGTCCAAATCAAAATTTGAAACCAATCTCCTCGTTTACGCCTCTTGCACCTACACTTGCTCAAAGACAACAAAAACGATTAGAACGATGGGTTGCCTCCCATCTAGCGCCTTAGTTTTGATCGTGGCACGACTCTTATTTTTGGATTTTTATTTATCAAAAGCAAACATGTAAACAAAAAAAAATGATAAACGATGGGTTGCCTCCCATCTAGCGCTTGATTTATTGTCGCGGCACGACATAGTTATCTCGAGTACTTAGACTTCGTCGAGATAGATGGTGGCCATATAGTTTATCGAGGCAAGAGGACCGACATATGGTTTTACTCGTTGGCCATTCATCTTGAAGACAACACCATTATCGTCTTCTAGCTCAACTTCTCCAGTCGAGTAGACTTGGGTAACTTTGTACGGACCAGACCATTTGGTCTTTAACTTACCTGGGAATAGCTTCAGTCTGGAATTGAAAAGAAGTACCATATCATCCTTTTGAAAGTTTCGTTGAACAATCCACCGATCATGATACTTTTTCATCCGTTCCTTGTAGAGGTCTGATCTTTCATATGCATGTAGACGAAATTCATCCATCTCATTCAACTGCTCCAATCTCAGATTCATGGCATCATCCCAATTCAAATTAAGTTGCTTTAATGCCCACAATGCTTTATGCTCGAGCTCAATGGGCAAGTGACAAGCCTTTCCATAAACTAGTTGGTACGGGGACATGCCAATTGGTGTTTTGAATGCAGTCCTATAAGCCCATAGTGCATCGTCCAGCTTCCGAGACCAATCCTTCCTATTAGCATTTACAGTCTTAGCAAGGATTTGCTTGATATCTCGATTGGAAACCTCTACCTGTCCACTAGTTTGTGGGTGATAAGGTGTGGCTACCTTATGTTGCTTGACACCATATTTGGCCAATACGGATTTGAACAGCTTTTTGCAAAAGTGAGATCCTCCATCGCTTATGATAGTACGTGGTACTCCAAAGCGAGAGAAGATATTTCTCTTCAAGAATGCTACAACACGCTTTCCCTCATTGTCGGCCAATGCTACTGCTTCGACCCATTTTGAAACATAATCTACAGTGACTAGGATGTATTTCATTCCAAACGAATTTACGAATGGGCCCATGAAATCAATACCCCATACATCAAATAGCTCAACTTCAAGAATTTTCGTCATGGGCATCTCATGGTGTTTCGAAATTGCGCCTTGTCTCTGACATTGGTCGCATCTTCTCACAAATTCGTAGGCATCTCTAAATATCAAAGGCCAATAGTATCCACTTTGTAATACCTTCCTTGCTGTCCGATTACCTACGTGATGTCCCCCAACTTGGGAAGTGTGACATGCTTCCAATATATTCGGCACCTCTATACGGGATATGCATCGCCTGATAACACCATCCGCGCATCGTCGAAACAAATATGGCTCATCCCAAAAGTAGTGTTTTACATCATGCATGAACTTTCTCTTTTGATGGAAAGATAGATTTGCAGGCATCACATTACTCACCACAAAATTCGCAAAGTCTGCATACCATGGTAACTCTTCCATTATTGTGGCTAAGATCTCTTCGTCAGGGAATGCGTCATCAATCTCAAGATCAGGCTGCTCTATATGCTCGTTCTCGAGTCTAGATAGATGATCAGCCACTTGGTTCTCGCAACCTCTTCTATCTTTTACCTCGAAATCAAATTCTTGCAGCAACAACACCCATCGAATTATTCTTGGTTTCGCATCCTTCTTTGTCATTAGATATCTCAGAGCTGCATGATCAGTATGAACTACCACTTTGGTTCCCAACAAATAAGCACGGAACTTTTCAAAAGCATACACAACCGCTAGAAGCTCTTGTTCTGTGACAGTGTAGTTCTTCTGGGCTTCGTTCAGGACCTTGCTCGCATAGTAGATAGGATGGAATAATTTCTCCCTTCTCTGGCCAAGTACAACGCCTAATGCTACCCCACTGGCGTCACACATGGCTTCAAACGGTAAAGACCAATCTGGTGCTACCATGATAGGAGCTTCAATTAGTTTTCCTTTGAGGCATTCGAATGCCTTCAAACAATCTTCATTGAAGTCAAATTTTGCATCTTTCTCCAAGAGTTTGCACAATGGACTAGCAATTTTGGAGAAGTCTTTGATAAACCGTCGATAGAAACCTGCATGACCGAGGAAACTACGGACTCCCTTTACTGAAATTGGGGGTGGTAGCTTCTCAATAACTTCAATTTTCTCTCGATCAACCTCAATTCCTTTTTCGGAGATTTTATGCCCATGGACGATACCTTCTTTAACCATAAAGTGGCACTTCTCCCAGTTCAGTACTAGGTTGAATTCAACACATCTTTGTAACGCCATACTTAGGTTTTCCAAGCATGATTCAAACGACTCACCTACAACTGAAAAATCGTCCATGAACACCTCCAAGGTGTCTTCAACCATACCAGAATAAATGGACATCATACAACGCTGAAAAGTGGCTGGTGCATTACATAGCCCGAATGGCATGCGTTTGAAGGCAAACGTACCATATGGGCATGTGAACGTTGTCTTCTCTTGGTCTTCGGGGGCAATACAAATCTGATTATAGCCGGAATAACCATCTAAGAAACAAAACCATCCTTTCCCCGCTAATCGATCTAGCATTTGGTCCATAAATGGCATTGGAAAGTGATCTTTGAGCGTCCATGAATTTAGCTTTCGGTAGTCCATACATACTCTCCATCCGGTGACGGGTCTGAGTGGAATAAGCTCATTCTTTTCATTCGCGACCACCGTCATGCCTCCTTTCTTGGGAACACATTGTACCGGGCTTACCCATGTACTGTCAGAGATTGGATACACAACTCCTGCATCTAACCACTTAATAATTTCTTTCTTTACCACTTCTAACATAGGTGGATTGAGACGCCTTTGATGCTCAATGGTGGGCGTGCAATTTTCTTCAAGCTGAATCTTGTGTGTACAAATCCTAGGTGGAATACCAATAATATCTGCGATGGTCCATCCGATGGCTCTAATGTACTTCCGTAAAATAGCAATGAGAGCTGTAACTTGTTGCTCACCCAAATCTGCCGCCACAATGACTGGAAGTGTGTTTCCGCTTCCTAAGAATGCATACTTTAAATGACTAGGCAACTCCTTTAATTCTAATGTGGGTGGCTCTTCAATAGATGGTTTAGCTGGTGGTGTGGGTTGATTTTTGAGATCAAGGTCCAGCTTCTTGGGAGCATGAGGATATGACCCAAATCCTGTTAGAGCATCAATAGTTTCTTCATAGTTTTCAGCATCTTTACTCTCTCTATTCAGGAGCACAACCGCCAATGGGTCATCAATAGTTTGCTCTTCTTCAAGTAATTCTTTCTCATCATCAACATAAACATCCGCTACTGAGAATACATTCAGATCTTTGGGTTGCTTCATTGATTTGCACACATCAAAGTGAACTACTTCGTCATTTATTCGGAATGAAAGCTCATTAGCTCTCAAATCAATAAGCACACTTCCCGTAGCAAGGAAAGGGCGTCCCAAGATTATGGGAACTTCTGAGTCAGCCTCACAATCCAAAATAACGAAGTCCGCTGGAAAGATGAATGAAGAAACCTTCACCAATACATCACATAGAATGCCAACAGGTCGTTTTACCGACCTATCCGCCATTATGAGCCTCATATTGGTTGGAGTAGGATCACCCAACCCCAACTTTTTGTAAATGGATAGTGACATCAAATTGATGCTGGCTCCTAAATCGCATAATGCCTTGGCAAAATTCAAAGATCCAACGGTGCAAGGAATAGTGAAAGCACCGGGGTCAGCCTTCTTCTGAACTAGTGATCGGGTAGCGATTGTGCTGCAGTGATGAACATTATCTTTCAACTCATAGCTTGCTGCCCGCTTCTTTGTCAAAAGATCCTTCATAAATTTCGCATACCCAGGCATTTGTTCAAGTGCCTCCACCAATGGAACATTAATGGTCAGCTGCTTTAACATAGTCATGAATTTGCTGAACTTTGTATCGTCCACCACCTTCTTCAATCTTTGAGGAAAAGGTGGTGGTGGATATGGAATTGTTTTCTCCACGACTTTCTTCTCCTCTTGCCTTCGTTTTTCACCCTTTTCAGGCTGCAACATACTCGGTGTACCGTCATAGACGTCGTGGGTGGATTCTACGGAAGCTTCTCCTTTTTTCTTGTCATCAATGTCTGCTACTTCGTCAACCACTTGATTGCCTTTTGATGAAGTTTCCAGCACCTTACCGCTTCTGGTAGTAATGGCCATGCATGACCCATCATTCATTGGGTTTTGCACAGTGTCGCTAGGTAAGGTGCCAGTCTTTCTTTGATTGAGAGCTGCTGAAAGTTGGCTCAATTGCTGCTCTATTTTCTTGATCGAAGTAGAATGTGAATCAACCAATTGCTTCATTGAGGAAAAATCATTTATTACCTCCGTTACTCCCGCGCTGGTTGCTTCCACTCCTTTCAACAGTTTAGCCATTATCTCTTCCATATTTCCAGAACTAGATGTGGTGGCGTCACGTCTTCCAGGGGGAACATACAAACCACTTTTGTCATTCTTGTTCTTCCAACTACTTTGGTCCTTGTTTCCATATTTATCATAATAGTTTCGACCTTGGTTTCCTTGGGTATTACCTCGAAAACCCCCCTGATTGTTCAAGTAGTTGGCCTCTTCATCCGAATCAGATTCGTCTCTTCCTTTTGACGCAATGGCTTTGACTTTTTCGGTCTTCCCTGATAATAGATGCTTTGTAAGAAGATCCACTTGTGTCTTCATGTTCGCCATATCTTGATCACGTTCTTCTTCTCTTCTCCTTTGGTCTGCAGTCATGCCTATAGATAAAGTGGGGCTTGCTAACTTAGAATCCCTGGTATGCCAAGCTCTACTTTGCTTCGTCATCCGGTCTAGCATATTGCTTGCCTGACCAAAGGTGAGATTCATGAATGATCCTCCAGCCGCATTATCCACAACTGGTTTAGTTATTGAATTCAAGGCTCTGTAAAGTATCTCCATTAGGTGAACATTAGTTATGTGATGGTTTGGGCACCTCATTAGCTTCGTCTTGAACCTCTCCCATGTTTCATGAAGGGATTCAGTTGGAAGCTGACGAAAGTTGCTAATTTCATCTCTTATTTGTGCTCTTTTGGATGGCGGAAAGAATCTTTCTAGGAAAATGTCTCTCAATTGCCTCCAATTTGTAATAGAATCAGGAGTCAACCCATTCAACCATAGAGTTGCCTCCCCAGACAGAGATAATGGAAATAGATGTAATCGAATTGCATTCTGACCAACGCCAGGATTGTCAAACGACTTGCATGTAGAAATAAAGTTGATGAGATGTATATTCGGATCATCGCCTGCTAGTCCACCAAATAATCCCTTGAGTTGCAATAACTGAATCATGGTGCTTGTGATGTTGAACTTGGCTCCAGGTGCCAATGGTGGAGGAATAATGGCTCCTGTGGCTCCGGCTCCATCAAGATCATCATCATCATCGTCAAAAGCTGGTTGCATAGTTTGGCGTTCAGGCCTAAACCTAGCTTGACGATCTTTTTTGTTGGCAGGTGTTGCGATCTCAGCGGCATGCCTAGGGTTTAGTAGCTCGTCATCACCTAGATCCTCATCGTCAGGATTTGTTGCTCGCCCAGGGTTATCAATATTCTGTTGATGCACTTGAGCGGCGGCTAGCGCAGCTAGTCTCGCCTGTTCCTGTTGAGCAGCCATCCTTTCAATTGCGTGTTGTACCTCCATTCTGCCAATACGTTGTGGTTCAGGATTGATAGGTAATAACGGTTGACCAGAACTTCGGGTATGGGGCATGCACTGAATAAAAAAACCTACAGTAAACAAAAACAAAAACTAAAAGTAAAAGTACGAGAATCTTTGACCAAAGGGTCTAGTAATTATTACGAACTTAATTGACAACCGTATTCCCCGGCAACGACGCCAATTTTTTGATAACGCTCAATCTACAGCTCTCATAAGAGTGTAAAGCGGTCGTTGTCAAATATATAACCCAACTGGGTTGGGTATCGATCCCACAGGGAATAGCCGGTCAATGAGTAAGCAAAGATTACTAGACTTTTGGAGCAAGTCTCGTAAAAAGGGGGGATTGTAGCGTGCAATAAAGTAACAAAGTGAAAACGGAAAATAGCAAAGTAAAAAGAAAGAATGTTTAGTAAGATTCTAATCAATGAGAATTGAGAAGTTGGGGTTATGTCCACCTTATGAGTTGTACGTCTCTATTGGCTATGAGTTGTGCGGAATTCAGACATGCATGTGCTTATAGAGAATTGTATTCGATGGTAAATCCAGCCGTCTTTCGACCTTAACCAAGACTATTTCACTTTAACTCTTTCGAGCTTAAAGCGTATCTAACAGTACGAATTCTCCAAGAGTTTAATCCAGTTACGACACTAACTTTTTAACAGGGGTTGGTGCCCTATTACCTTGACATTATCTCTTTTCCAGACATATAACTTTTCTTTCGAACAAGTTAATGCTATACTGGCGTATTCTATGCATTTGCAACCACAAAGAATTTAGATTAAGATGAAGAGAATAATGATATAAGCAGCATACGTGTCACGAATTCACAAACTCATAGCAATAGATAGTATCTCATATGGCTTCCATAACCCCAACAGAGAAGTTTAGTTACCCATGAGTGCGAAGGAAATCACTATAGACATTATTAATATACCACAATAAAAATCTCATGTAGTAAGGTGTGGTGTGGCGTTTTAGGCGTGAACTCCCTTGCAGAGTAACGTTTCTCTTGTTGTGGAAATTAAGAATTGAATAGATGAATAAAAAGTAGAATTAAAAGTAGAAGAATTGTTTTCAGAGTTAAAAGTAATGGAAGAATGATAAAAATCTCTAGCAGAATAGGGTATTTATAATACTCCTATCCTATTCCTACTAAGCTACTGCATTACTTAACCCAATCCTACTGGGTTACTGCATCATTATCCTACTCCTAATAAGTTACTGTTAGTCCCCAAAGTCTTTAGAATTGCTGTTTTTGCCCGGGACAGATTTTCCCTGCGCCACTTTTGGTCCTTGGCGTCCAAGCTTTGCTTTCCTCCTTTCGTGAAGCTTTCTTTGGCGTCAAGTTATCCATAAAATGCTGAATTCTGCATCATTTATACTTGAAATCTTGCTAATCATGTTCGTTAGCCCACTTACAGGAAAAAGGACTAAAAGTGCATGAATTATATAATTTGTCCTCAAAACTTAGCTAAAATATGGGCAAAATATAGCACTATAGGCGTGTAAATTCGCCTATCATCAAACAACCATATACATCACTTCTAATACAATAAACATAATTCATTTACCGGGGTTAGCCATCATACTTCCAAAGACATCCTCTAAGCATTTAACAAACGTCTATGTCTTTAGGGGGACTATATAATCCGAGCTTAAGGTTGGTCAGGTTCCCACTTCTAGTTTCTCAAAATTTCTACTTCAAGTCTAACTTCTACCCGGGTGTAGACTTTGGTATCTAAATCATGTCTTAGAAGTTTATCAAGATACAATAATCCTATGGTAAAGGTTTTCCTCAAGCACTACTCTTTTCTCATCCAAGGCACCTAAGTCAATTTCACAACTAAGGTTAACTTACCTTTAATATGAGTGATAAGGTCATTCCTATCTAGCTAAAACAACTAGAGCATTCTCATGCTATCCACGATACAACAAGTCCAATTAACCAGGGTTATAGATTGTAAGTAAAGTATCCCATATTTTGAGTTCAAATGGTCTAAATGATTCAACTAATCCCAAAGGTTACCATTTCTTATTCCAACACCTAGAACCCATCCCAATCTAACAAGATATAATAATTATACTATAATATAGCTCAATCTAACAAGAAGTAAGCCTAACCTAAAGCCCACGAACCGCTAAACATTCACTTTTCCCTTTTGAAAAGGTTTTTTAAGGAGCGAAGCTATCAAAAATACAATCTACACATTATTATAAGAATATCAATACCCGTATTGCACCATTGTTCTTGGGGTCCAAAAATGATACCAAAAACCGCCAAATGGGTTGCACATATGTAAAATAAGTTTCAAATATATAAAATAAGTTTCCGAGATCACCTAATGTTCACATACCATTAGGAAATCATGACCCTTAAGAATCAAGTGAAAACCAAGCTTATTTGGGCTAAAATCATTCCCTCAAGCTAATTGGGGTTTTGGCCAAATATGCAGGAAATTAATGCTTGAAAATGAAGTATTCATACCTTAAATCCATTGTAAATCACAATTCTTTAAGATATTCAAGCTTCCAACGAACACCCAGGATTCAATTTGTGATTTGCAAACTATATTAGAATTTATGGAACTTAAAAGAGGGTGGAAATGGCCAATTCTCAACCAAATGGCCTTTAAATACCCATCCCAATGATTCAGGTGTCATGCTTACAAGCACAAAGGCTATGATTGCAATTTCAAGATAGCGATGCTTCCTTCACAATTACGATATTCTTCTACAGCACCAGAAGACAACTAAAATTTAAAATATTTTCCATGTTTAGGTCAATGCCTCGGGGTGCATCCAAAATCTAATATGACCAAATAAATATTTAACCACACTAATTTCTACATTCCAGATGGGTTGGCAAAGTTGGATTTTCCATCTGAGGTCGTTTCGACCAAATGTGGGTCCCACAACCAACTTTCCAATTTACCAACTTTTTGACCAATAGGTCAAAATGAGCTCGGGTGCAGTGGACCCCAAACCAAAGGTTTTCCTAGTCTAAAATCGATATCCCAAAGCTGATGATGCAGCCATAATTTGTATATGAAATTATTTTATTGAGATCTTTGCTCGATGGCTATTAGGAACTAGTAAAGACTTCAAAATAGGGATATGGTTCTAAAAACCAAATGAACTGCCCGATAACTAAACTATAAATTCCCGTAAGTCATAAATGATTTGGGGAAGCTATGGGAAAGCTCTAACAAGGAAAATAAGCTGGATTACGGGAAATGACCTAAAGGGTCATTACACTGCTAAAGCGCAATGGTGGGACCTGCCTCGGTCACTAAAGAAACCGATTGGCCACTAAAGTAGCCACCACTTAAGATACCAAAGGTCTTCTTTAGATATTGTGCCAACTAAACTTTGATTTTTCCAAGTTTTCACCAACCCCTTGAGATACATTCAGAATCCCACAAATACAAATGAACTATGCTATCTTATTAAATTCAACATTTCGAACTCAATGGTACCATTAAAATTTCCATATGGAGTCATTTCTAAGAAATGTGGGCCCCACACCTAAGGGACACTTTTACAAAAATCCATCCAATATCCCAAAATAATTATATTAGCCTTAGGCCCAAAACCAAAAGTCCTCCTAGCCTAAAATTGATGTTTCAGAGCTGATGGAATTGTTAGAATTGGCATGCAAGGTTGTTGGTTTCAAAAGATTTGGAAAAATTAGGTAATTGCAACAAAGGAGCAGAACACAACTTATCTTTAAAGACATTAAATGCATGCTTTTGTTCTTTTCTTGAATTAAAATTCTTATCCTTTTTAATGACTTAAGTTAAGGGTGAAACAATTGTACTAAAGTCCCACACAAATCTCATATGAAAGCTAGCAAGTCAATGAAAACTTCGAAACTCTATAACACTTTTAGGTGCAGGCCTTTCTTTTATTGCCTTAATTTTATATCCATCAACTCCAACACCATTGGACCTAACCATGAAAACAAGAAAGATTACTTTATCAATACAAAATATGCACTTTGAGAGATTAGCATACAATCATTGCTTTCTTAAAACTGTAAAAACTAACCTCAAGTGTTCCAAATATTCTTCAAGAGAGGAAGAAAAGATCAGAATATCATCAAAATAGACCACCATAAATTTTCCATGAAAATCTTTGATGCTATGGTTCATTATCCTCATGAAAGTAATACATGCATTAGTTATGCCAAATGGTATCACTAACCACTCAGGAGATGAGAGACCAAGTTGTAGAAGGTTAAAAGTTGTTACTGGCATACTAGTGCATAATAACACATATGTGTGTTTGGCGGAAGGAGTGAACAAACTCCCAAGTATTAATAAGATGATTGAGTCCATTAAAATGAATGATTTAGGGCTGATCAGAGATGTATCTAACCCATTGGATAGGTAGGCGGGGAGAGGAGAAGATATACTTATTGAGATATTCCAACAGAGTAAGCAGGCTGAGACTGCTAAGGCTGCAGAGATAGGTGGGCAAGATGAGACCACAAAGACATCAAATATAGAGGGTACACCTAGTTACCCTTCTCCAGTACAGTCTGTACCACCTCGCCTAAGAGGTATGCCATTTGGATTTATCATGATCCCACATGCTATGTGGGATAAGATAATGATGAGACTGGGAAAGTTGGAGGCCAAGGTCCAATACATAGAAGGAGGTGTGAAACCCTAGGTAAAAATAAAGCTGGAGAACAAAGATAGATGGGTACAGAGTTAGTTAGATAACTTTGAGCAGAGGATGATCCATCATCTTTGAAATGGCTAGACCCCAGATATTGCGGAGGTCAAAGTGAAGGTAGTCAAAATTAAGAAGATGGTGGATGAGTGGCATGATAGGCCAATCATCCTAGATCTTGTAGTTACAACAGTTATGCCCAAAGTCCATGTTGATAATATTTGGGCTCTTCCATATCCAGTAGAAGAGACTCGAGACGAAAAAAGAGAAAAAAAGAAAAGAAAGCACCAGATTAGCATGGGAAAAAAGTGATGAAGAAGTCTAAGAGAGATAGCCTAAAGAGTGAGAAGGACCGACAGTTAAGGGTCTAGGAAATGCATACAGGAGCTGGTAGTTTGATATCAGAGGTTATTAATATTGAGAAAGGCAGTGATATAAACCTGCTGACTGATAGACCATAGAGAGCATCAGCCACAACCGATGCCACTACTGCTGACAAAGTCTTGGTAGCTGAGGGGGCTACAGTTGATGATCGTAGGACCTGACCTGAGGTCCCACATGAGGATGTGGTATGGGCTAGAACCTTGAGCACCCAGGTATATTTCTAATCCTGTGTACTTTATTTTTAGATGCACTAGGGACACTGCATAGGCTTTAATTTGGGGGAGGGAGTGTACCAAGGTTGCCACGGGCTATACTTTCCATGTTTCAAAGCCCGTGGCCACAATCTGAAAATTTTGAAGAACTGATAAATTTTGTGTTGTTTTTTTGTATTGTGTGCTGGAAATAGCTGAAAATAGGAGAAGGAATTGTATTTGTGGCAATTGATTTGTTTGGAATGATGCTTGAAATTGTCTGATTTTGAAAGATTTTGTTCTAAAAATTTTATACCTCTCATAAATTTTTTTGTTAACTATGTGATGTATATGTGTGTGTGAGACAACTGTGAATTTGATAATGGCATTAAGATTAGGAATAGAACAACTAGGGCGAACAATTTCATAACTGGATAAGTAGTACCTAGCAGTGTAACCCTGTGCAAGTGTGTGTGAGGTATTACTGAGTTTTAGGTGTATCAAAATCTAGAACTTGCCTTATTTATTTTACTTAGTTGCAGGATAGTCATTTATGAAATGATCATAGGCCATTATTATTTTAAGTCCACTAGAGCCTAAATGCCTAACCAAATGAGTGAATCCCTTTGATCCAAATATTTGAGCCTAATTTGACCATATTTTTTGTTTACACCAATTTCACCTACCCGTTTCTATAATGAACCTGTATTTGACCTGGTCCTCCTTGGATACTATGCACCTCAACTCAGGAATATCGCCTAAGTTGAGGGTGACTATTTAGAGGTACGTAGAAAAAATGAGTGTGAAGAAAAAAGTGTGAAAAAAATATAAAAAAGGACTGGTGCAGAAAATAAAAGAAAACAAAAAAAGAAGAAAAAATTGCAAAAAAAGTGAAGAAACAAAAAGAAAACCGCACCTGGACCATGAATTGTGCTTAAAGTAAAAAGGGATACATAAGGGAAAAAATAAATGAAAAAAAGTAGAAAATAAGTGGATCCCAAATAAAGCGTAGTGTCAAGGAGTCTTAGTCACTAAATAAATTCCCAAAAGATACTATTTGAGCCCCAAACCTATGTTACAAGCTGAATAAAGTCATTTAGTGATCCTACCTCCACTATCTAAAAACATAGGAAGAGAGAATATAGGCAAGCCTATGGTATTTTATATACTTCGGTTGACACTTGTTTGTATGTGAGAGTGTATTTTGCTATATCCCTGAAAAACTAATTTTTCCATATTGTGTGAAAAAGAGATTTCTTTTATTGTGAGCGCACATGGTGTATGTTGTTATGCTGTTAGACTGCCTGGCGAATGTGATTTGTATATGCCTAGTTGTCTGTTACTAATGTAATGCCGTCATCAAATTCCTTTTTGTCATTCTATGAAATGAATCATATGTACAA
The DNA here is from genome assembly GCA_030864215.1 of Capsicum pubescens. NCBI lineage: Eukaryota > Viridiplantae > Streptophyta > Magnoliopsida > Solanales > Solanaceae > Capsicum > Capsicum pubescens. The sequence goes on from CM061549.1 coordinate 175,605,100, forward strand.
TTTATTGTTGGATACTTGAAATTAGGAGGGGGAATAAAAGTATTGAAAATTGAATTGAAAAGTCACTGCCATAGGTATATTAGGATCTTTCTGTTAAAGCATCATTTTCTTCTGTTTTGATAGTTTTTGATTTTTTTTGTCTGAGGACACACAAACTTCTAAGTTGAGGGTATTGATGTGTCGTGGAAACACGACACTTTTGATGCTTAAAACTATAAAATTATGCTTGTACTTAGGTTATTATTGATGATATAATGTGGTTTGCTGATTGTTGCAGGTGAAAAGGTCTATAATAGTGTTGGGATGAAATTTGAAGAAAAATACCTGAAAAAGGCCAAGATTGCAGATGATATAAGTCACCATACGAGTCATTAACACTACATACGACTCGTAGGTTGAATCATAAGAACAACAGTTACCAAAGCTAAGTTGAAAAGTTAAGTACAGAGAAGATACGACTCAGTCATACTAGTCGTAAGATGTTGATATGGATCATGTCAGGAAATTGTAAGGACAATAGAAACCAAGGAAGAGAATAAGGGTCAGAAGTTTGAGTACGACTCGTATGGACAAAACGTACATAGACAAGTGTGTAAAGGATAGAAATAAAAAAGTCCCAGGTAGATTCGACTGAATATCACGAGTCTTATAGTCAAGGTATGACTCGTGTCTAGGAGTCATAAGAAGAACAAAAAATTGAAGCCTAGAAGATAAAAAACTAGAGTGGATACGAGAGGTACAGTATGACTCATAATAAGACCTTACGAGTGGACGAATGAGTCGTACCTTGTGCCGACATTACTTTTCCTTTTTCATTTTTCTTAGGATTTCTAAGTTATTTTGATATACTATAAATACCCTACGGTTTATCTTCTATTAGGTTAGACTCTTTAACATTATTCATATTACTTTTACACACTTTGACATTATTCCTGATATTTTTGGGTTATTATTCAATTAAAGACTTTGGATTTTATTCATCTTATTTGTGTGCAATTAATTACATGAATTCTTCATTGATTATTATGGGTTCTTACATAAACATGAGCGGTTAATTTTCCTGACTAGGGTTGTGGGAACCCTAGTAGATTAGATACGTAAAGAAAGTGGGATATTTATCAATTCTAGTGTTTATGAATCTATCTTAATCTTCTTCGCAATAATTGACATCAAAGCTATGCAGAAGCTTGGGGATAGCCTTATTCATTAACGTCCTTACAGGGTCTTTTTATTAGGAAAAGAGGATAAAGACAGTAATTTGAGATTCACTTCCCTCTTATCATACAATTAACTTGAGCCTCAAAAGGTAAAAGTTGAACTGAAGTCATAGACAAGGAGAAACAACGCGACACCCTGAGACTCATAAGGTAAAGGGTGAGATTTATCAACACGTTCACAAGAAGGTTAATAATACAAATCTTTTTGACTTTACATGTAGAACAACAAAATAGGTGGGTTGAACGCGAGAAATTTATGAAGTTGAGAAGCTAGAGGGAACACAGTCCTAGTGTTTGTTTTCTATTGTTTATAACGCAAAGCATTCAAGATTTGGTCACTATTTATGATTGATTTCCAAATCACCCCATTTACTTGTCTACACTGCTCGTGGATTACACCGAGTTAAGTAATTATTCATCATTTTTTTTATCGACACCAACCTAGTTGGGTTACTATATTTGGCATCGACGGAAGCATACTTCTTTTAGAGGTTAGTTTTGGGAGACATCATGGTTTTATTTCATTTTTCCTTTGACAAGCTTCCTCCAATTCAAACTCATAGTGGCCAAATGGATTCTCCTCTTATTGGAACTGAGAAGCTCGAATCTCTTGTCTCCTAACTCGAGGCATTAGGTTTAGATGCATTCTTCTTACATCGGCTATGTTCACCAGGTAAGGAGGATTTTGGGTGACCTTTAACGCATCGAGTCAAGCGAATATCCTTCTAAGTGCTCTATTATGTTGTTGGTTTGAGTAAAACATCAATATCCTTTCTAGTTTTAGACATCTCCAAAAGTTAAATTTTTTTTCTCAAATTGACTATTTTTCTATTCATCTCACCTCTCATGCCATTTTACACTCAAATTACAACCTTTAGTTGATTCTTTTAGAATTTATATATTGACCCCTACTAGTAGCAATCCCTTTAGAAGTAAGATGTAGAGAGAAAAAAGAAATTTGAGTTTGGTGAGGCAAGAAAAAGACCAATTTATAAAAAAAATCTAAATTTCCCCGCTTCTTTGTTTTCCTTCTTGATGGTTGAAAAATAGGAAACACAATAAATTTGGAGTTTCATAATTTGAATGCAACCCTTTATTAAAATTTTCTTTTTTCTACTATTTAGTTATTCTTTTGATCTTCTAAAAGGAAAAAAATCACAGAGATTTTTTAGGGATACGAAACTCTAAAAAATTATCAAGAATAGAACCTTGATAGAACTGCTATGATACTACTTGATAAGAATCAGATCACTTGAATAAACAAGAAAATAATGTAAAAGAAAATTTTTTACGGTTAAATAAAAGAAATTAAAGATAGGAAAAATTTGAAAATAAACTCTCTAATTTTGAGATAATTGCTATGAGCCATAATTGATCTTAGTATTCGAAATTTATATATTAATAGAAACTATGATCCTAATAGAGTTAATTCAAGTACTAAGATGAAAAGTGATCTATACTCCTATTTTGAAGAAATTAAAGACAACAATTGGTATAAGACTAATCACCTTATTTAATTAACTTTAACAGAAACCTAATATATCAAGTTATGAATTAATCTTACTCCCAAAAGAATTATTGTTATATGTTTGTAAGGTAAATCCCAAGTAGCACCCACAAAGGTGTAAATAAGTGAAACTCTCAAATAATAATGTTATCTAATTGATAATAACAAAATTTATCCCTACATATAGAGAAAAAACTATCCCATTTAGCATGAAAAAAATTATCCCATATAGCATGAGATTGAGACTTTTATGGAAATACTAAATAAAATAAAAATAGGACTAGGAAAAAGCTATCACCAATAGCATGGGATTAGGATCTACTTTTACAGTAATAATAAGTAAAATCCTACTAGGACTAAGAAAGCGTGTAAGAATAATTCCAAAAATTCTCTCCTAACAAAATTAGAATAAAGTTTCCAAATTTACTCAAGACCCATTCGGGCCCAATCTTCTTCCTTTTGGGATTGACCTTGAATCATGAAATATTTGTAGAACTTAGCTCATTCTTCTCCATAATTCTTGGAATCATTCTTGGGATCTTCTTCAGTCATAAGCATCTTCTTGATTTCACATTGAATCCCAATAATCTCAGCTTGATACTTTGATAAAGGCCTTCATAGGGCTTATACTATTCGGGAATGAAGAAAGACATGAATAAGCAACCATGCCTTGATACTATTTGAGTTAGAGATATAAAGGTTGAGATCTCTATTTAGGATATATTAAGATCCTTATTCAAAGAAATGTTTGTTCCTATCAAGGAGACCTCAAAATATGATTTTCAAATAAATAATCTGAGAAGAGTGAAGAAATTGACTACTGATGATATGGACATGTAATATAGATGGTTGGTGAGTGATATTGCTAAAGCTGGAGAGAATGCTCCATGGGTTAATGGGGCCACTATTTATAAACCTAGCTTGAAGTTTGATAAAAAGGCATGGTGGTCGATTGTCAAGCATAAAATTATAACCTTATGCAATGATAACACTTTGGGTGCAACTAATGCCTTTATGGAAGCATCCCTAGTTGCAGGAGTGGATTTAAATATCCTACGAATCATCATAGAAGCAATCTAAGATATGAATCATCACAGAAGCGATCTAAGAAATCTAAGCAATCTAAGATATGGGACTGTTTTGATATGAGGGCACTGGGGTTGTAGTCTAGTTATTGCTTGTCTTGGGTAGTGCATTAGTCAATTGATTAGGTTGACTATCACAATGTCATGCCATGTCCTGATCCCATCGTGTTAAAAGTATCAGTCTTACATATACAATTGGTGATCTATTATTAGAATGGAGGGTATTAAATCTATTTATGTAGTTTGAATGTGTTGAATATTGATTTTGTAATAAATGACAACCTTAGTGATCTTGATTTTATTCAAAGTTAAGAAACAACAAACCCAATGTAATCCCATAAAATGGGGTCTGGGGAGGGTAAGATGTACGCAGCCCATATCGTTACCTTCAAAGAAGTAGAGAGGCTATTTTCGATAGACGATTTTATTCAAAGTCAAGCGTCTTATTGAAATAGTGTTTAGCCCGCACGAGTACATGAAAATTTCTAAGTTGAGGGAGTGATGTGTTTGGAAATTATGACACATAAGACTTAAAACAAGGAATATTTGAAAGTATAAGGGCATGTTTTGTGGTTCTGGTGTTTGCATGTCTTAGGGACTTCGAGAATAAACTTTGAGGAAGAATATACAAGAAATGTATCATACAAAAGGAATGATAATTGTGCGATTTGACCAAGTTCGTTCCAAGGCTATCATGCCTTGAATCAGCGAGTGCCCCAGGAGTTGATATAACTGAAGCTTTCTATGACCATATCATAAAGCCAAGACCATACTATCATGGAAGAAGGAGAGAGAGCAAGGCTGCAGAACCTAAGTGTTAAATGATTTGATGATAAAAAGTCACAGTCATACTTTTATAGAACAATCATACCATGAGATAGTAGGATGAAGGCCAACATATGAAGGCTATGGAAGTTTAAGATAAAGGTGATCAAACGATAGCATATGACTATCGTACATTGATGCCATTGATCTATACTAAGAATTATACTTTTGAAGTCCTGAAAGATGACAAGCTCGAGTACAAACACAGAAAATGAAAGAAAAATCATGAGTTCTAACAACGATCATACCTTTTTTCTCATCGAGGCTGCTAACACTATTTTATTATTTTGTTTAGGGTAAGATTTATTTGATCTATAAATACTACTGTAGGTTTAATTATACATGATAGACTCTTTTTTAATTGGATATTATTACTTTTTGAGGTTCTAAGACATATTCTTCGAATTTTATAAACATCATTCCTAGAGTTTTAATTAAAGTTTTGATTTTTGAGGTTATTTCTGATTGTATGTTCATGACAATGCTTTCATTTATGAATTAATCCTATGTTCTTAAATTTATCAGTAGCTAAACACCGCAACTACTGTAGTGGGAACCATTATGAACTATGAAAATATGTTACATGCGAATTCATTCTAGACTACTGTGGATGCATGTATTGGTTTTCACTTAATTATAATTATCCTTCAAATAGATGCATACATTAGGAACTTTCCTATTTGCTAAACTTTCTTGGGAGGGAGCTATTGATTATCTAAAGGGAATAACAACAATTATTTAAAGCTATCAACCTTTATCTAATAACTAGAGTCGTAGCAAAAATTGTTAATTTGAGATCAAGAATAAGGGTTAGTGATGCCAGACTCTGAATCCTAGAGGAGATGCGTGAAATTCATCTAATAAAGGTCGAAATACTTTTAGGTGAATCTATTTTGTTATATTTTGAATGAAATTCATCAGGATTGATTGCTAACACAAACAACTTGTGGAGTTATGAAATCACAGGGATCACAATCTTAATGGTCGTCTCATATTGATTACAAATCTAAAAAGAATTGCTCTAATAATCTTTTGTTTTAGACAAATCACCCTTTCTTTTACTTAATCACCCATTTACCTCGATAAACACGTGATTGGATTATTTTCCTATTACATGTCAGTTCGACTTCAAACATAGTTTGGTTTTATACTTGATTCAGTGACCGCATTATATTTTTTGGGAGGTGTAAGATTGGCAACATCAAATTACGGCACCTAACACGCTTCAAAAAAGAATATTTTAAAGTATAATGGCATGTTTTGTGTATTTGATATGTTTTTTGGCGTTTGCAGGGATTACAGATTTGGAGAAATTTTTTTTCTGAAGAATGGACAAAAAAGGTCATTGTATGAAACAAATGCACACCATGGGATCTGACCACAGTCGCAATCGTGCCTTGAATGACAGGGTGTCCCTCGAAGTTCATCAGATGAAAGTTTCCCATAACCGTACTATGAAACCACAACTATACCTTGCTATTATGGGGAGAAGGAGTAAGACCAATGCTTTAGAATCTAAGTGTGAAATTATTATAAGAGAACAAGTCATGTTCTTACATTGATATAATGATTACACCGCGAGATTGTAGGATCAAGGCAAAGATCTAAAGGCTGTAGAAGTTTAAGCTAAAGGTGATCAGACGATAGCATTTCATGATAGTAGATTGTTGCCATAGGTTTGTTCTAAGCATCGTACTTTTGAATCCCTAAAACCTGTCAGGTCTCATTAAAACCAAAAAAATGAAATGACAAATGTGGGTTCTAACCACGATCATAAATTCTTCTCATCTGAGGTAACCAATACTATTTTCCTATTTTATATAGGATGTGATTTATTTTATCTAAAAATACTGTTATAGGGTTATTTCAATACGTTATGCACTATTTTTGTTGGAGTTTATAATTTGGTGAGGTTCTAAGGTATATTCTTCAACAAATTTTCTTCTATAAGTCCCTAAGGCCTACAAACACCAGAAAACACATCAAATCCCCAAAACATGCCCTTATACATAAAAATATTCCTTATTTTAAGTATTATAAGTTCACTACACATCAGTGCCGCTTTTTCATTCCCAATAAAAATTTCTTGAGATTCCTTCTTTCTATTTCATCCACTACTTATCTATACCTAAAAGTTGTCAAACATTGAAATTAGACACTATTTATCCCCCTTTTTGATGGAAAAAAACTTTAAATAAATATGGTCGACTTCTCTATTTAGCTCCCCTAAGCAGATGACTCTTCCTAAGTTGCTGCAATTTTGCAAGGTCAAGAATGTACCTGTATCAATAACATTTCTCCACCTTTAACATCAATCAAAATGGAGACGGCTCAAGCAATAGGACAAGGTACGGAAATAGTCTTCAAAATACATACATGAAATAAGTATTTATGACCTTATGCTCATATAAAGGCCATGGATTGCAAAAAATAAAAAATTGTCAAGTAACATAAAGGTATAAGGGGAAGGAGCCGGAGGAGGAACAACATCACCTAGGAAATATACAGAGGTTAGATGAGTGGTCTCATTTAATTTAGTTTATTATCATGACCCGATTTATGAGTCATGATGTCACCTAGTTTATCCCGCTAGTAAGTAAATCAAATCATAGCCCAGATCCAGTTGCAATGGGACAACTTGGTGGAAAATGGCCTAAAAGTCAGAAATCAACAATTAAAGACTTAAATAGCCGTAATATAAGCATAATAGTCTAATAAATATATGGATAAAAGATCAACAACTAACCCAAGACTCTGTAATGCGGTACAAGAGCTACTAAAAATGATCTATGAGTACTAAATAGCCAAATACAATCCAACTCAAAGATGAAAGACTATACATAGATAAATAGAAGGAAAAGGGGTAACTCCGACTCCAAGAGCTCACCTAATATTTGAAATCAACCCTGCACGAGCATCGAATCATTGACAGAAACTAGGATCTATGCCAAATAGGTACAAAAGAGTATATGAGTACAAAAACTATGGATACTTAGAAGGCATCATCGACCAACTTAGCTAAATCATGATATTGATATGATAAGCTATGCGATAAAATAAACTACGTCAAAGTAAATAGGGAAAAGATGGAAATAAGCTCCAACACCGTTGTAAATAAATAATTAAATATATCCAAGATAATAACTTAATGATCACATAATTATAACAAAAAATTTGGCCCTCATAAGTCAATAAGTGTAGAAAAGTAAATAACCCAACGTAGGCCCCCATAAGATGGGAGAGTACAATCAAGGAAACTAAGCAATCAAATTGTCGTAAATCACCAAATTACCATGCCATAATCAAGAATCCATCTGAGCAGTATCATATCATACATAATTCCCAATATCCAGACTTGAACAAGAACTCAATAGTATAATTATCATTATCATCATTTGTCATGATTGAATCGAAACTCATATTATCAAGGTCATTATCAACTGTCAGTATCGAATCAAAACTTATATTTATAAATCGTATCAACGAACCATATCAATAAGACATACTGATAAACTAATGCAATAGAGTATACCAATACCATATCTAGTTAGGCATACCAATAACCATGTCCATAGTCATAATCATAAGTTATTTAAATAATCATATGTTTAGGCTATTGATCTTATCTATAATCCATTAATAATATTTATAAGTCACATTATACCTATAAGCTATATCATATCTATGAGCCATTAATCATATCTATGAGCCATTAGTTATATCTATAACATAATCATATCTATGAGCCATTAATCATATCTATAAGACAAATCATTAATCATAACAACAACTACATCAATAAACATTATCATTAATCATATCTGGAAGCCATATCAATAATCATATATATATAAACTACATCATTATCCATATCTATAAATCATATCATTATTCATATATGAAAGACATATCAATAATCATATATATGTATAAACCATATCATTAGCAATATCATGTATATAAGAAATATCATTAGCGATACTCGAAAACTAATATACTTAGTAAGTATATTCACTCTTCTCAAGTCCCAATCTGAACATTAATAATCATATAACATGCATAAATAAATATACAAAGTTATCATAAGTCCTGGCCTAAGGTGGGATAGAGGGAACACTTTTAGTCCCCATATCCATTTAGGTAACATCTACCCTAATCTAGACTAAACTATCTAAGTTTATTTTTCTATTTTAGCCCTGATATAGTAATCCATCCCAAACATGAACAACTAGTCAATCCCACCTAAAATAATAAAAACTAAGGCAATTTCCCCTAACATAAGAAACTGAGACTAACTCCACCCTAACATGAGTGACTACGACAAGTTCACCTATTTTAAACAACCAAGGCCTTTCCATTCTAAACATAAACCACAAATCTAGATTCACCTAAGACATTTTTAAGTAAGATAATTACTCCAAATTTATAGTTTCAAGATAGCATAAGTGGTTAAACTAATCCAAATGTTCTTATTCATACCTCCAACACCAAAATTTTATCCCATATCTAGCATAATATCATAATCATACAATAAGATAGCTCAATATATGAAGGAGATAAACCTTTTTTACCTGAATATTGAAGAAAGTCTTGAAGAATATTCTAAACCACTGATTTTTTCTGAGAAGCCTCTGTAAGGTGCCACTCTATCAAAGTTGAAATCTACTCATAAAAATGAGAACAACGATACCCATATTGCAATATTGTGATTTGGGTCCAAAATTATGTAAAAAATCCCATTAGTTCTTGTTCACCAAATCACATTTTCTACTCTAACACAACATTTCTCTATGCTCATGAAACCTTTTCCCTAAAGAATAGGTAAAAATTGAGCCATAATAGTGCCAAAATCAAGTCACTAAGCTTTTTAGGATGTTATATAGGAATGGAAAATTAAATCATGAAAATAATGGAAGCTTATCACAAATTTGATTAAGAATTGCGTAATTAGATTTTACCTAAGATCGAAATCACCCACAAATGTTTCCCCTAAACTTACCTACTTTTTAGGGTTTATGATTCTAGAGAATGGATGAAAATAGTGAAAAATTAGGCTAATTGGGTTTTATGCCCTTCCTAGGTGCATGTGCATCGCTTAAGAGAACATAGGGTCATTTATGTAATACATGTGCTCTAGCACTCCTATTTCATATGCAATCGACATATTTCTAATGCAATATCTAACTGTCTGATCAAATGTCGCATACATGACATAAGAATCGCTTATGTGTTAGTGCCCACACTATAAAGACATTCACATAAGCGACAAAATATTTCACCTAAGCAAAACTTGCTGGTGTTTGGTAGATCACTTACGATATCAAAGGTAACACTAAAGTAATGCACCACCACCAGCGAAAACTTTGAGAAATATTCTAAGTTTTCACCAACCCCTCGAGATTCAATCGGAATATCGTATGCACAAACAAACTATGTTACCCTAGAAAATTTGACATCCAGACTCAATGGTGTAGTTGAAAATACCATATGAGGTTGTTTCAATGAAAAGTGAGTCACACACTCACTTGTAATTTTTCTTAAGTCTTAAACAATAGCCCAAAATGAGTCTGGGAGTCTTGAGACCCAAACCTTCAGAGTTATTAAAATAGTTAGAATTGACATATATGGTCGTTTCACTGAAGTTTTCACTCGGTAACCAATTTGAAATTGGAAATTCTTTAAAATAGAGAATTAGCTTTAGAAACCAAATGAACTGCCTGGTAACTGAACTGTCATCTCCAGCAAGTCATAAATAAATTAGGGTTGTCATAGAAAAGCTCTAAATAATAAGAATAAGTGGAAATATAGAGAATAACCTAGGGGGTCACTATATGAACTAGTCAACGACATTGGTCGATAGAGATTCCACTAAAGTCTTAATCTTCCCCGCAATTTCGATCACCTTTATGTTAACCTGATCTAATTTTAAATAAAGTTTAGCATCATCTACACACGTCTCCTTACTAGTGGCCTAGATTTTGTCCATAAAAATATGAGAAGCAAGGAAAATATCCTTTAGACCATCCAATTTGATTTCAATATTAGTGTATCCATTGATAATATTTAAAGATATGTTAGATGGACCAGCTTTACTAGGAGTGACGACCTATGTTTGGGATATGAAGGAGTAATAACAGGAAAATTACCAGTCTTAGGAATCTAGGAATTATTTGGAAGAATATATCTCATGCTAATAAAAGGCTTAGAGTTGTAGCATTATTTGACTGAGAGTAAAAGAATATCATGAAAGGAGATATTGATTGCCTCTAAAATTTGAGTTATAATGAAACACCTCAGATTTTATCCCTTGAAAATTCCTTGAACTTTGAGCACACTAAAATTATTACGACCAGACCCTATGAGTTGTGGGGTGTCTTAAAAAGTCATTGGGATGAGTCGTAACCAAATCAGTAAGTTTGTAGCTTGATTCTGGTATGAGTACGAGTGGATCACTAAGAGCCATAAGGATATGTTATGAGTCGTTAGATATAATCGTAGGGTGTCCAGTGTAAGTCCCAATTTGGGGTTTGTGTTAACTGCGATTAGACTTTATGTGTCATAGGGTCCCAGTATGATTTCTATGGCTGAGTCGTAAGGTCAAAAGTGTAGGGTGCCTTGGTGGTACTTGGTTATAACTCATTGTGATGAGTCATCAGGAGTTATTATAGGTCATAGGGGTTGAATCGTAGTGAAAGGCGACACTTTTTTAGCTCTTAAGTTAAGGGTATTTTGGACATATTCCCCCTTAACAAAATAGAAACCCATGTCTTATAACCACTTTATGGTGTCATTATCTCTCAGAAAAAATCTAACTCTCAAACACTCCTAAAAGGGTCTCTAACTTCCCTCACGTAAGTTAAGTTAGGGTTTTATCAAGTTGGTCATCTAAGGGATCATGTGTTAATTTCTCTCCAAATTTATTACTGTCTAAGGCATGTAACTCTATTCCCATTGTTAATTTTTTAAAAGCATGAGTTTTAAAGTATTGTTCGTGGAATTTTTATGTTTGTTTTTAAATAAGGGTTGGGGGTTTTCAATGTGTATGAATTAAACAATGTTTCTCTTGGTTTATATATGATTTCTATGCTGTAAATATGGTTTTGAGCTTATGGATGCATTGGTATGGTAATCAATAAGGGAATTGTGATTTTCCCAAACTTGTGACCTTTAAAGTGGTTATGACCCTAACCCTAGGATGTGAAATTTGTTTTAATTATGAGAATTATGAGAATTTGTGAAATTAAACTAGTCTTGTACTATTGCATGATATAAATAGGTGTTAGAAATACAATAGTATGATTTAATGAATGAAGAGAGTTTGTATCCTCCACCGTTTATTAATGAACAAAGGGAGTTTTTCTCCAAGTTAATTGGAATTTTTTAGGCATGTTGTTGTTATCTTGCATGTGTAGTTAGTATCACGAGACCAACAATATATGCCTTAATATGGAATGTTGTTAAATAATTGGGAATGTGGAATACTTATTTTAATTAGGCTATAATAAGGGTTGTGTAGCTGAGTCATAAAAGTGGAGGCCCGAGTGATCGATACTAGAAACTGTATTTACTAAGGTGGGGGTCAAAGTGACCAGGGAGGTTTGACAACTGTGGATATTGGGCTGTGTCGGTCAATCATTTCACCGATCAACAGTGGTTGGTTATGGACATTTATTTAAAACATTCTTAGGATATTGTACGCTATCTTGTTCTATGTTTAGAACTCTTCCGACTTTAAGGTGTGGTGCTTTTTGTTTGGTTAGGTGCATGGGGTGATCTTCGATCCATGTGGGACTTGGCATACTCATCACGACCATGCACTGGTTTGGGTTATGATAAAGATGGTATCAGAGTCTAGGTTTTGTTTCATTGGGTGTCTAATAAAGCCGTGTCAAGTAGATTCTTATTTATGGGTGTGTAGCACACTGCGTTTATAAGGGAGAGTCTTCGAGGCATTTGGGAATGTTTCCCTTTCTTGTTGTCTTATATCAAGATGTAGAATCTATGATCTTGAAGTCTCCTCTAATTCCCATTTGTTCTCTTTTCAGATCATTTCCCCAGACGATCTGAAGCTTATGGAAACTACTCTATCCCAGTTGAGGACAATGTTGATGTATTATGCACTACTTATAAGGTATAAATTAGGTCTTCAGGTCAAGTTCCTGATTGCCCTTCTAGAGTTCCACCAGTACCCTCTAGTCCTCCCCGAGCTTCTCAATATGATTTGTTGAAAGAAGAATTTTATCAATCCATTCATATGTTGGCTCAGGAGATAGCCTCTCAAATTAAGCGTGTAGCTTTTATTAATCCATCTTCTGAGGCCCACAGGGGTTGAAAAGTTTATGAGGTTGAGACCTCCAACTTTTACTAGTGTTAAGTTTGAGGAGTATTCTTAAAGTTTTATAGATGAGATGGATAAGATATTCTGGGTTATGTATGCTACAAATATGGAGAGTGTAGAATTCAAATAGATAAACTGAAGGATGTAGCATACCAATGGTATAAGGAATGGGAATAGTCTAGGGGAGATAATTCTAAATCCACAATATGCAATGAGTTCTATAGTACTTTTCTTGTTTGCTTTTTTCCTCAAAAGTTGAGTAAGGCAAAAGTGGAAGAGTTTGTTAATCTGAAGCAAGGTAGGATGATGGTCAAGGAGTATTCTTTCAAATTTCCTTAAATGTCCAGTATGCTCCTAAGTTAGTGCCTAGCATGAGGGCTAGAATGAGGAAATTTGCTTCTGGGTTGCCCCATGATTTGATTTTATAGAGTAAGGCTTCCTTATTAAACAAGGATATGGACATCTCCAAATTAGTTATGTATATTCAAAAGTTTGAGGAAGAGAAAAAGAAACAAGCACAGATAAGGAAAAAACAAAATAAAATATTTAGATTTTTTGGTCAGGGTGCAGGTAAATAATAGAGCGGTAGAGATCACAAAAAGTGGTCTAAGAAGAAGTGGGGGAGTTTTGGCTCCTACTATACGGCTAGTGCTCTTTATCCTAAGTCATTGGGTGATTGTTGTTATCAGCTTGATCATGGGTTTAGGGGTCAGGGTGTCCAATATCAGGTTGGTGGGGCTAAATCTGATCCATCATATCCTCTTTGTAGATTCCGCGGGTAGATACACTATGGTTTTTGTGAAGAGTAGAGGAACAAGTGTTTTAAATATGGTCAGATTGGTGATTTGTAGAGAGATTGTCCTTCTAAGGTTTCTTCTGGGGAAAATAAGATTTAAGTTGCCACTTTATCAACTCCTGCACCAAAGGGTACTACTTCTGATTCTAGTATCGACACTGGCCAAAATTACTAGGATGCCTTTTCTACCCTCCAGGAATTTGAGGCATCCCCCAATATCATTATAAGTATGTTACAAATCTTTTTTCGTGATACTTATTGCTAGCTTAATCCAGGGTCAACTCTTCCTTATGTGTCCACATTATTGGTTGTGCATTTTGGTTTCTATCTCGAGTGTATCCCTAATCCATTTTCTATTTCTACCCTGATGTATGACTCAATTGTTTCTAAGAGAGTTTATAGGGTTGTATGGTATCAGTTGGTGGTAGAGAAACTCTAGTAGATCTAATAGAGTTGACATGGTTGATTTTGATGTCATATTAGGGATAGATTAGTTTCATCCGTGTTATGCCTCCTTAGATTGCCGAACCCCTAAGGTCATGTTTAAATTCCCTAATAAGCTAATCATTGAGTGAGAAGAGGGTTCTGTAGTGCATAAGGGAAGATTTAATCATTTATTAGAGCTTGGAAGTTGATTTCCAAGGGATATCTTTATGATTTGGTCCGCGTCAAGGATTCTAACTTGGAGGGTCTTCCTTTGTAATCCTTTCTCGTGATTAATAAATTCCCCAAACTTTTTCCTGGCGATCTTCCTAGTGACCCTCTCAATAGGAAAACTGACTTTAGATTTGATCTTGATTTGAACACTCATCCTGTCTCTATCCCTCCCTATAGAATAGCTATGACTGAGTTGAAGAAGCTTAAGGAGCATTTGAAAGAGCTCCTTGATAAGGGTTTTATCCGTTCTACTATGTCTCCATGTGGTGCACCTATTTTGTTTGGGCGTAAGAAGAATGGTTCCCTTCGAATGTGCATCGATTACCATAAATTGAATAAGGTTATGGTGAAGAATAAGTGTCCTCTTCCTCAGATTGATGATTTTTTTGACCAGCTTCAGGGTGTCAGATATTTCTCTAAGATTGATCTTAGGTTTGGATATCATCAACTAAAGATCAGAGAGGTGGAAATCCCTAAGACTGCCTTATGAACTTGGTATGATCATTATGAGTTCTTAGTCATGTCTTTTGGTTTGACTAATACCCCAGTGGAATTCATAGACTTGATAAATAAAGTCTTCTATTAGTTTCTAGATTTTTTTGTTATCGTGTTTATAGATGATATTCTAGTGTATTCAAGGAGTGAGGTGGATCATTCCAATTACCTCCACATCGTGTTGTAAACCATTAAAGATCAACATTTATATGCTAAGTTTTTGAAGTGCGAGTTCTAGTTAAAGTTTGTTACTTTTCTGGGTCACATCATTTCTACTGAGGCGATAATAGTGGATCCAAAGAAAGTTGTAGTGGTTAAGAAGTGTCCTAGGCCCACGACTCCAACCAATATTCATAGCTTCTTGGGTTTATCTGATAACTATAGGATATTTGTGGAGAGTTTATTGACTATAGCTGCCCCATTGACTAAGTTGACCCAGAAGAAGGTGAAGTTCTTGTGGTCTGATGCTTTTGAGTGTACTTTTGAAAAACTAAAAGATAAGTTGACTTCAGCTCTAGTTTTGACTCTGCCCGAGGGTACTGATGGTTTTGTTGTTTATTGTGATGTGTCCCGTTTGGAACTTGGCTGGGTGTTTATTCAATATAGTAGGGTGGTGGCTTATGCTTCTATGCAGTTGAAAGTTCATGAGAGAAATTATTTGACTCATGACCTGGAGTTATTAGTTGTGGTGTTCGCATTAAAGATTTTGATGTCACTATTTGTATGAGGCCATGTGGATATCTTTTTTGATCATAAGATCCTGCAATATGTGTTCACCCAAAAGGAGTTGAATCTTAGGCAGTGGAGGTAGCTTAAGTTGCTGAAACACTACGATATGAGTCTGCACTATCATGTAAGTAAATCTAATATGGTTGCTGATGCTCTTGGCAAGTTATCCATGGGGAGATTATCTCATGTGGAATAGGATTAGTAGGAGTTGGTGAAAGATATTCACTATTTATGTAACCATGGAGTTCGTCTTTTTAACTCTGATGATGGTGGTGTGTTTTTGCAGGAGGTGGTGAATTCATTCTTTGATGCTGAAATAAATGAGACGCATGTATTGGATCCTATCTTAATGAAGATTAAGGAAGATATGGGACAACAAAAGGTTGTAGCTTTTGAGATTGGTGGCAATGGTTTGTTGGGGTGCCCAGGCAAATTATGTGTTCCTAATATAGATGGTTTGTGAGAGAGAATCGTGATTGAGGATCATGATTCCTATTATACCATTTATCCCGGCTCAATGAAGATGTATCAAGATCTTAAGGAGATTTATTGGTTGAAAAATATAAAGCAAGATGTGGTTAGTTTTGGGGTTAAATGCATGGTGTGTCAATAAGTGAAGGTTGAGCACTAGATGCCCGGTGGGTTGACTCAAGAAATTAAATTGCTGGTGTGGAAATGGAAGATAATTATTATGGATTTTATTACATGTCTTCCTCGATCTACGAATCTGTTTGATTCGGTATGGGTCATTATTAATAGGATGACTAAGTCTTCGCACTTTTTGCAGTGGGGAATATTTATTCGATAGAGGATTATGCGAAGTCATTCCTCCATGAGATTGTGAAGTTGTATGGGGTTCTTGTTTCTATTATGTCGGATCGTGGTATTTAGTTCTCATCACAGTTTAGGCAATTATTTCAGGGAGGTTTGGGAACTATGGCGAGCCTTAGTACTTCTTTCCACCCACAGTCGAATGGGCAAGTGGAAAATACTATTTGGATTTGGTTCACCAAGTGATGAAGAAGGTGAAGGTGATTCAGGATAGACTTAAAGCTTTCCAAAGTTGCAGAAAGTCTTATGTAGATTTGAGGGGAAGAGAGTTAGTGTTTGAGGTTGGCGATTAGGTGTTATTGAAGGTATCACACATGATCAGAGCAATGCAGTTTGTGAAGAAGTCGAAGCTCATTACCTAGTATGTCGGCCCATACTTGGTCTTGAAGATTGTTTGTAGTGTTGAATATGAATTAGATTTGCCTCCTAGTTTGATCCCCATTCATTCGGTGTTTCATGTTTCGATGTTGAGAAAGTGCGTGGGTGATCCTTAGATGGTTATTCATTTTGAGGATATGTATTTTGGACTCCTTATCGTATGAGGTAGTCTAGATTGAAATTTTTAGATCGGCAATATCGTCGATTGCAGAAAAAGGACGTAGATTTAGAAAAGGTTTATAGAGGAACCACAAGGTTAAAAATGCTACTTGTGAAGCCAAAAAGGATAAGAATTCCAAGTATCCATTCTAGTTTTCTGGATAATTGGGCTTAAGGTATTTGTTATTCTTAACATCTTTGTTTTCGGACTTAGTTAAATAATAGAGTGATTTACTTGGCATATTTGTTTACTTGGCATATTTGTTTTCTGTGTTTGTTAAAGGTAAGAGTAGAGGTATATGGAGTCAAATCGTTCAAGCTATTGCCTTGACCCATCATTCGAGAATGATTGATCCAAGTGGAGGAGAATTGAAACACCCCAGATTTTGGCCCTTGAAAATTCCTTGAGCTTTGAGCTCACTACCCTGATAACGACCAGACCCTATAAGTCGTAGGGTTTCCTGATGAGTCATTGGGATTAGTCATAAACAAATTAGCAAGTTTGTGGGTTGATTATACTCTAAGTCCGAGTAGCTCACTAAGATCCATAAGGATATGTTATGAGCCATTAGGTGTAATCGTAAGGGGTCCATTGTAAGTCCCAATTTGGGGTTTTGTGTTGACTAAGACTGGACCTTATGAGTTGTAGGGTCCCATTATGATTCCTATAGCTTATACATAAAGTCAACAATATAGGGTTCCTTGGTGGTACTGCCATGGTTACGACTTGTGATGAATTGTAAGAAATTGTTATGAGTCAAAAGGTTGACTCGTAGTCAAATGAGACACTTTTTCATCTCTTAAGTTAAGGGCATTCTAGACATTTCCCCTCTTAACCAAATAGAAACCAATATCTTGTAACCTCTTTAGGGTGTTGTAATAACTAAGAAACAATCTAAGTAACTCCCAAATACTCCCCAAAAGGCTCTCTAAATTCAATCAACCAAGTCAAGCTAGGGTTTCATCAAGTTGGTCATGTAAGGGATCAGGGGTCAATTTCTCACCAAATTTCTTGATGTTAAAGTCATGTTACTCTTCCCTCATTGATAATTTTGTAAAAACATAAATTTTAAATTATTGTTCATGGAATGTTAATGTTGGTTTTGAAACAAGGGTTGGGTTTTTTGAATGTTTATGAATTAAACAATGTTTCTCTTGGTTTATATATGATTTCCAAGCTTGTAATGTGGTTTAGATCATGTGGGTGCATGGTTATGGCGAATGAACTAGGGAATTGTGATTTTTCCAATCTTTTGACTTTTGAAGTTGTTATGGCCCCACCCCCATGATGTGAAATTGGTTTTAATTATGAGAACTATGAGAATCTATAAAATTGAACTAGTCTTCAACTATTGGATGATATAAAAAAGTATGCGAAATAGAATAGTATGACTTAATGAACAAAGAGAGTGGGTGTCTCCCACCGTGTATTAATAAATAAAAGGAGTTGTTTGCTCTAAGTAAAAGGGATTTTTTTTTGCATATTGTTGTTACCTTGAAAGTGTAGTTAGTATGACGATACCAACAATGTATTCCTTAATGTGGAATGTGGTTCAATGTATGGGAAAGTATGATACTTGTTTTAATTGGGCTATAGTAAGGGTTGTGTAGTTGAGTTGTGAAATTAGAGGTCTGAGTGACCGATAGTGGAAACCATGTTTGTCGACGTGGGGGTCAAAGTGACCAGAGAGGTTTGAGTCCCCTTATTTTAATGGCATGATTAGGGAGGTTCGAGTCCCCCATAAATCATTACATGATCGGGTGCTTAAGTCACCTTAGTATATGTTATGAGGTTCTAGTCCCCTGTGTTCATATATATGAGATTATTCTACGATTCATGCAGCTACATGCACTGGGGCCCAACCAGAGGGTGAGAGATGGGGCCCATATAGCCCATGAGCACTATTTTATGACAGTTGAGCTACACAATCTAGGCTACAGTTTTGAAACGTACATTAAGCATTGTTCCCTATCCTGGCATGTGGTGTATACATACATACATACATACATACATATATATATATATATATGTTTATGCATTTAATTATGTGTATTGGTTTTTGAATGATTTTAAACTGTTGATCATGTCATTATGTTATCCTTATTCTGAGTTACATGCTAGCGTTCACTCTGCTAACCATGTTCGGATATTGTATCCCCATGCGATACAAGAATTGGTCATACCTCTACTGCTACTGCTTAGTGACTTGGATTCGAGATCAGCTAACTAGTCAGATTAAAGTGGTAAGCTTCCATACCTTTGAAGACCCTATTTCATGATTATGGTTTCCTTTACATTTTGACTGTTCCTTTGGATTTGGTTTTGGCGATTGATGTTCTGGCTTTTGATGTTATATCATTTTCAAGGGATAATTGTACATTTTTGAGAAACTTTTGTTGTATTTGATACTGGGATTTAGTGTTTTCAGGTCAAGGATGTAGCTGGAGAAGAAACTTAGAAATATAGCAGAAAAAGGCAACTGACGGTCAAACTGGCAGACCGTCAGCCAAGTGACGGACCGTCAGGGTGACCATCGAGGTTAAATTGAAAGGACCAAATGGATGACTCCTGTGATGGTCCAATTGTAGGACCGTCGAACCTCTGACAGACTGTCAAATTGGCCGTCAAGATGAAATAGAGAATGACTCCTCTAGTGATCAAGCGATGGTCCACGCGATGGACCGTCAGGCCAACGACGGCCTGCCGACATGAACATCAACCCTTAACCTGAAAGTAGAACTTAGGGACCATCAATGACGGTTCACGTGACAGACCGTCAGGCTTCTGATGGGCCATCAATGTGACCGTTAACTTTTATGCGGCTTTAATGATTTCAAATTTTAAATCCTCAGTACCTGGGAATATATAAATACCCAGTTTAGGTTTTATTTTGTTATCTTTTATCATATTTCCATCTAGAAAACCTTATTGTAACCTAGTATTCTCTGAGATTCAAGCTACAACTGCAGATCTAGTTATTTTTATTCATATTCTCATTGAATATTGAAAGACAATTCTTGTAATTTTTGTAAGTAATTCTCTGATTTATGAAGAACATAATGATTTTTTTTTCTTCTTCTTCTTCTCTTGAGATGTGTGGCTAAGCTCCCATAACTAGGGTTTTGGGAACCTTGATGTGAATAACTGATTAGGGTTGTGACACACTTAATTTCCATACGTAATTGAAATTTTATAAACCCTTCTTCATATTAATGACCTTTCTTGGTTGCAAACTTGAAGGGTGAGCCCAAGAACATTACTTGTCTGAGAAGAAAAGTGTATGTCGGGAAAAGAAAGGGGTTTACATGAAATCTGAAGGCTTTAACCTTTGGGTTATGGGTTGATGCCTTAACAAGGATTAACCCACATGAGAGAATAGTTTAATAAATCAATACATTCTTTAAGTTCGAGAGAATTGAAGGGTAAACTATCCATTTAGGTTGAGAAACAAATGAGTAAACTTTAGAATTCAATGACTCTTACAATTGAATTTATAAATTGGAATTTTAAGGTAACTCACAACCCCAACTGCTTCAATATCTTAGTGAACATAACTCTAGTTTGTTTACTCTAATTGAATTAGTACTTCTAATAAAATTTACTAGCTGGAACGCCGCTTGTTACAAACACCTGGATACTGTTAATAATTAAAACCCCCTTTCTCCGGATCCTTCGATCAACTGTCTATTAAAAACCATAACACTTAGTTTGCACAATATTCCTTGAGGGATTTGACCCCAACCTAGTTGGGTTCTATATTTTACAGTGACCGCTTACACTTTCTAACGAGAGTTGTAATTTTGGCCTATCAAATATTGGCACCGTTGCCGGGGAATACAGTTGTCAATTAAGTTTGTGATTGTTAGTTGACCTTTGGTCAAGTATCCCAAATTTTACTTTTTCTTTGTTGTTTTTGTTCTTTGAAAGGTATTTATTTTTTATGCCAAGTACAAGGTGGTTAGGTGAAACGTTATTACCAATACATCCAGAACCTCAATTAATTAGGCGAATGACGAATCAACAAGAAGCAGTTAGTTACTTTTCATGCTATCGAGTCCTGGGGGTATTTAATACTCGATAACTTAGCTTTTTATTTAGAGATAGTGTCAGTTACAAAATAGTATCAGTTATGTCACGATCAATAGTACTCTCAGTCTATTAAAGAACTCAGTAGAATTCAGTTAGTTACAGAACATAGGAAAACTCAGTAATCTCAATGAATTCAGTCTATTCCAGTCCAGTTTAACAGTTCAGTGACTTTTAGTTGGGAGTAGGATTCAGCTTCGAGTGAACCCAAGGATGGGGCTCACTTGCCAGCAGATGGTGTGATCCTTAGAAGTAATCCTTACATTCCAAAACTACGTAGACAATGTAGGTTGAGACATTAAACCTGTCAGTTGAGGGTTGATGAGGTGCTCTACCTGCTAGTAGAGGGTACCGCCATTCTCGTTTAGAGACCCTACCAGTAGAGGGTTACTCTTCAGCTTGTCTTTACCTGTGGCACGGTACTGACACCCTTCCAATTGGGGTTACAGATTGGACCCCAACTCAGTTATCATATCTAATTTGCAGCATGTCAGTTAGATAATTACCTCCCATAGTTACAGTTTTATTCTCAGTCTTCAGAATAAAACTCAGTTTAGTTCTACAAAATTAGTACTGTCAGATATAACCACTCAGTTAATAGTAATTCATATTATCAGTGATTGATGTGCGAGCTTGATGATAGCACATTTAAGGCTTTTAATTTGGAATAATTGCAAATTCTTAAGCAACTTTTATTCTTTTTAATTGTTTTCTCTGTGATAGTACAGGTGAGCTAAGATGTATGAAAACCAATGACAACTGAGTCAAAAGAGATAGATTTTTAGTAAGCATCCATGAAGAGTATAGTTGATGACTTGTGTGATACATCATCAACTTTGTTAATAGCCGTCAGGAATATCGTCAGCCAAAGACAGTGTATGAGCGTTACAGTGGAGAAGTGATGAACTTTTTTTATAAGCCTTCAAACTCCTGATAAGCTGTCAAGCCTTGTCGTCAGCTGAAGGTAACAAACATGGAATTTTAAGAGGAGTTGACGACATTATCTGATAAGTTGTCAGACTCCTGATAAGCCATCACATTTGGCGTCACATGTGCGAGAAATTTTCTATGATCTGTAATTTGATTCCAAAATTAGCCTAGGTATTTAAGGACAAGTTCTAGGTTTTTATTAAAGGAAAAACTGATTCCAAAGGCTTGTTTACTTCTTTTCTGGGTCTCTTAACTTTGAATTCAATTTTCAATTCTTTGATTAAGTTGTGGGATATTCTTCTTGAACTTGGAAAAGCATCAACCTCAGACTTCATATTTTGTAAGTTTAATTACTCTGAATGATGAATACAATTGTTGCTATCTCTTTGTTTCTCATGTAGAACTAAAACCCATAACTAGGATTGTGGGATCTATGATTATTCCTCCATGGATTTAATAGTTGGTTAGGGTTTGAGTGATTGTGGGAACATCTTGATAATTTCTTTGTAATGATTATTTTCTATTGGTTGCAAACAATAGATCTAGCCTTATGTTTGCTTGGTCGAACTAAGAAATAAAGTAAAGGTAGTGAATTATCAATGAGGATTTGGGAAGGTTAATTTTCCATCTAATGATTAATGCTGTAACAAGATTAATCAACTCGAGATAAAATTAGTATGAATAGAAAGTTGTCCTAAGTTCGAGAGAATTAGGGAGTACAACATCTAGGTAGGTTGAGAAACATTTAGATGGACTGTTGATACTGATAATTTGGTGTTTCCCAAAAATCATAAGAATCCAGTACTACAACTATTATTCAATGTGGAGTTAATAATCATAGTGATCACAACCCTAGTCTCTCTCTATCATTGATTTGAACCATTGAAATCTTAGCTTTGAGTTTTGAAGAAAGTTGAAACTTTAATCATCGTTTGATTGATAAAACCCCCCAATTAAAGGAAACCATTATCTATAAGTCATTTTATTCACAAATAGACTTGATTGACACCTTATTCTCTATGGGATTCGACCCCAACATAGTGGGGTTATATATTTGACAACGACCACTTACTCTCTCGTAAGAGAGGTGTAATTTGGGCGTATAAAATTTTGGCGCTGTTACCGGGGAATACGGTCTGAAATTGAGTATATCTGTGATAATTGACTCATAGTAAGTTTCCTAGTTTCACTTTTATTAGTTGATTTTGTTCTTTTTAGGGTATTTAGTGTGTATGCCAAGTATACGGAGTTCAGGTGAACCATTATTACCAGTACATCCAGAACCTCAGTTGATCGGTAGAATGGCAGACCCATAAGAAGTAGGAAGACTAGCTGCCTTGGCTAGGGCTTAGTTAAATCAACAAAATATAGATAACCCAGGTCAGGTACCAAATCCGGACGAAGAGGACCTGGGAGATGATTATCTATTGGGATTGGAAAATCATAGGCGTGCAAAATATATAGTGGCACTGGTTGATAGAAATGTAAACAGAAATCGCCCATTCAGAGTGAGGCAGGATCGCCAACCTGTGCAGTATGATCTTAATGATGATGAGGATGAAATGGATGGAGCAGGTGCAACTGGAGATATTATTTCTCCACCTTTGGCACCCGGAGCTAAGTTCCATATTACAAGCACAATGATTCAACTCTTCCATCTTAAGGGGTTATTCGGTGGACTCCCGAGTGATGATCCCAACATGCATTTAGTGAATTTTATAACTATTTGCAAGTCGTTTGATAACCCTGGAGTAGGATAGAATGCCATCCTCCTGTGTTTATTTCCATTGTGTCTGTCTGGAGAGGCAACATTATGGCTAAATGAGCTGATGCCCGATTCTATAACCAACTGGAGGCAGTTGAAAGAGGCTTTCCTGGAAAGGTTCTTTTCTCCTTCCAAGAGGGCACAACTGAGGGATGATATTAAAAACTTTAGGCAACTCACAATTGAAGCCCTCCACGAGAAATGGGAGAGGTTAAAAAAGAAGTTGATATAGTGCCCGAACCACAATATGATAAATATTCATCTGATGGAGACTCTTTATTGAGTGTTGAACTTTATTACGAAGCCAGTTGTTGATAATGCTGCAAGGGGATAATTTGTGGATCTCACTTTTCAAGAAGCTTCTGATATTCTGGATTGGATGACCAAATAAAGTAGAGCTTGGTATACCAGGGATTCTGTGGTAGAAAGCCCTACTATTTTTGTTGGAATGATTCCCGAGCAACGTAAAAAGGAGGTGGAGCGGGATCAGGATATGGCACACTTAAAAATGCAGATGGACTTATTGACCAAGTATTTATTATCTGCAAAGATTGAGAAAGTGAAATTCGTCAAGTCCCAAGGAAGGGTTGATTCTAATTTTGAAGAGGAAGCGAACTAACTCAATAACCAGGGGGATTCCCGATGCAGTAGCCAAGGAAATCAAGGTCGGACTTATCAGGATAAATTGGGTTATGGAGATCGTGACCAAGGGACTTGGAAGAATAAGACTGATAGGAGAGGAGGACGTTATATGCATCCTAGTAATCGAGACAATGCTTCTACTAGCTTAGGCAAAATGTCCATGGAGGACATGATGGAGAGGTTGCTAAAAGGAGTGGAGGTCACCAATGCAGGTGTGACAACAATGAAAAGTGACTTTTTGTCATTGATTCAGTTGATAAACTCATACTCAACTTCAATCAAACAGTTGGAGTAGCAGATGAGCCAACTTTTAACAGCATTGAATCAGAGAAAGAGCGGAACATTGCTTAGTAACACAATTTAGAATCCTCGCAATGATGGTACTTGTATGGAAATTACCACTCAAAGTGGTAAGATATTACCGGTCCCTTCTGTGGGTAAAAATATAAGCCAATATATGGTTGAAGAAGATTGTGAGACTGAGAAAAGTAATCCAGTGAAGTCTAAAAAGCTGGATGGCATTAATATCCCTTCTAATCATGAGTAGAGTAATGAGTTGGAAAAAGGGAAAGACCAAGAAATGGAAGTAGTGCTGAACACTCTCCCAAAAACATCACCTCCTTTTCTCAAAGATTGAAGAAGAATGCTGATGACACAAAGTTTAGTAAATTTATTGCAATATTAAAGAAGTTGACAGTAAACGTGCCTTCGGTAGAGGCTCTTGAGCAAATGCCGGGATATTCTAAATTTATAAAAGATCTTGTGATGAAGAAAAGAGCAGTGATCTATGAATCGGTGGATAATCTTCATCATTGTAGTGCTATTTCTACAAGGTCCTTGGTGCAGAAGAAGGCAGACCCAGGAGCATTCACTATTCCTTGTACGATTGGATCTTTGGAAATTTCTAAGGCCTTATTTGATCTAGGAGCGAGCATTAATCTAATGCCGTTAGCTGTTTAAAAAAAGTTGGGTTTAGGAGACCCTACACCCACCAACATGAGACTAGTTATGGCAGACAGGTCTGTGAAAAGGCCGATTGGTATGCCACATGATGTACTTGTAAAGGTGGCTGATTTTATATTCCCTGCTGACTTTGTGATCCTTGATTGCAAAGTAGACTTTGAAGTGCCCATAATTTTGGGCAGAACGTTCTTAGGAACTGAGAGAGTGTTAGTTGACATAGAGTTGAATAAGTTAAAGTTTAGGCTCAACGAGAAAAAAGTTAGTTTTGAAGTGCATCAATCTATGAAACAAAAAAAGGAGATGGGTGTCTTCTCGATCGTTGATGTATTCTATGAAGATGGGAAAGATGCACCAGCAGGACTGGGATGACGCACTTTCAAGGTATCTTGATGAATTCTGAGTTGTCAAGATAACCTAGTCTTGCCGCGATATTAAATCAGGCGCTGCTTGGGAGGCAACCCAAGGCATTTTGTTGTTTGTATTTATATTATGTGATTGACATCAGGTCTCTGCACCTATGGTGCAACAGGTATGTTTCTCACTCTCTTATTTTAGTTTGATGCATTGGGGATAATGCATGATTTTAAGTTGAGGGTGAGACTGCTTGTGGGTATTGATGTCCTTTTAAGGTTTTTGTTGCCATGCCTCTTTTCCCCGGAGTTTTGTTCCTAGTAGAGCTGGTATGTTTAGGCTTACTGTATTTTGTTTTTGTGATGTGTTGTGGTTAATTGGGAGAAAAATAAGTATCTGGGGCATTTGACATATTTTTTTCAGGAATGATAAATACCTCTCAAATTGTCTATTTTGTAACTATGTGATGTGCATCTATATGCGACTACTGTGAATCTTTTTATGGCATTGGTATTAGGGACATAATAATCATTGCTAACAATTTCATGAACTTGATAGGTAGTAGCTTGTGATGTACCTTTGTGCCATGTGTTTGTGAGATACTACCTAGTTCCTGTTGTGTGTTAAATCCAGAACTTGCCCGGTTGGTCTTGCCTTGGTTATAAGAGAGTGATTAGGAAAGGATCATAGGCTATTTTTGATATTAGTCCACATTTAGCCTAAATGACCTTCCATAATTAAATAATATCCCTTGATCCTGAATGCCTATATATTTTTTTTTTCTATCTATCACCTTCCCACTTATATCAGAATGAACCTATTTTAGCCCTGGTCCTCCTTGAGCATTGTGCACTTTGACGTAGGCAAATCACCTAAGTTGAGGGTGGCTATCATAGGGGTGCATGATGTAAAGTGAGTAGGAAAAAGGGTAAAATAAAATAAAAAGTGCAAGACTGGGTGTGGTAGAAAAAGAATAATAATAGAAAAATTGTGAAAAAGAGAAAATGAAAGACTAAAGGACCGCATCCAGCCTGAACTTTCTTCAATAAAGAAAGGGACAAATAAGTTAAAGGTTGATAAGTGAGACCCCAAAAATAGTGTAGTGCCAAGGAGGCTTAGTCACTTTAAATATCCTTGTGTATCATACCATCCCGAAGCCTACATTACAAGCTAAAGAAAAGTCCTATAGTGATCCTAGCTTAACTGTCTAAAAGTCTCGGTGATGAAAATAAGGGCAAACTTATGATATTTGGCATACATTGACAGGAACTTCTTTCTGAGAGTGAGTGTCTCTTTACTGTCCTTGCATTTACCTTCTTGATTTCATATACGAGTAAAGAGGGACTTCTTTGTTGTAAGGGCATATCGGTTGCATTGCTAGCTGCTTAATTGTTTTGGTAGTGTAACTTGTGTATATTCATGGTTATTGTTGCTAAGTTGATTTCATATTTTGATTCCTTTGTATCGCATTGTGGATCTTCAATACAATACTTAGTTAAGGTTAAAGTGCTTGAACTTGGAGAGGGTGATAAGTTTTAAACTAAAACTGATGATTGACTGCTATATGTGCTTTACATTCTCTTGGTTGAACAACGTGGTACTATAATGTGTTAGTTTCTTGATGACAAACAATTGTTTTAAGTTAAGGGTGTTGATGTGCGAGCTTGATGCTAGCACATTTAAGGCTTTTAACTCGGAACAATTGTAAATTCTTAAGTAACTTTTGTTGTTTTTTGATTGTATTCTCTGTGATAGTGCAGGTGAACTAAGATGTATGAAAACCAATGACAACTAATTTAAAAGAGATAGATTTTGAGTAAGAAGCCATGAAGAGTATAGTTGACGACTTGTCTGATAGGTCGTCAACTTTGTGAATAGCCATCAGGAATATCATCAGCCAAAGACCACTGCATGGGAGTTAGAGTGGAAAAGTGATGATATTTTTTGATAAGCTGTCAAAATCTTGATAAGACATCAAGCCTTATCATCAGTCAAAGGCAACAAACATGGAATTTGAAGAGGAGTTGATGACATTGTCTTATAAGTCATCAGACTCCTGATAAGCCATCACATTTGGCGTCACATATGCAAGATATTTTTTGTGATATGTAATTTGATTCCAAAATTAGCCTAGGTATTTAAGGAAAAGTTCTAGGTTTTAATTAAAGGAAAAACTGATTCCAAAGGCTAGTTTACTTCTTTTTTGGGTCTCTTAACTTTGAATTCAATTTTTAATTCTTTGATTGAGTTATGAGATATTCTTCTTGAACTTGGAAGAGCATCAACCTCAAACTTCATCTTTTATAAGTTTAATTGATCTGAATGATGAATACAATTGTTGCTATCTCTTTTGTAACGCCCCGATTTGCTGAATTGGAATGCTACACGGTGCTCATGACCCCGAGGGACCATAATCTAACCAATAACTGATATCTGTACCTATATACTACAAATCATGACATAATAATGCGGAATACGTAAAAATGTAAGGCCATAAGGTTCAACTGAATAAAACCATGTCTGAAAATCATAACGTCCATATGGGTGAAAATACCCAAAATAACTCAATCTGAAAGGTAAGTCTGAACGTAAATCTGAACATAAATCTGAAAGCCTCTAAACTATATGAATAAGGAGTTGAAGGAACATGTCTCCAACTAACTCCGTAAAATTGAACTGAAGAAATAAATAAATGTATCAAATCATATTATCCTCGAATCAATGAGGACTCACTGTGTCTCTGCGACTGGAATGCTACTGCTACTGCTGGGCTGGAGCTCGTGTCTCGGAACCTATGGTGTAACATGAAAAGAAATCACCATAGCGCAAATGCGTTAGTACAATTTGAGTACTGAGTATACGAGGAGGGTAGGCTGAACATAAAGGGTTTCATGCATGAAAAACACTGACTAACAAATACAAACGTGGGATTGCAAACATACATATATAGAAACTGGGACCGTGAATGCGTGATAGCAAGACCTGTAAGCTAATACATAGTTTAATGATAACTGTCATGACTAATACTACAAGCTGAGAACATGGACGACTGTATCTGACAGTCCTATATATACTGAAATCGGAAGAACATAACGACTGTATCTGACAGTACTATATATACTGAAATCTGAAGAACGCCCTGAGTTCTTATAATGAGACTGATACTGAAACTGTGGGAGGTAGTGTT
The DNA here is from genome assembly GCA_030864215.1 of Capsicum pubescens. Classification (NCBI taxonomy): domain Eukaryota; kingdom Viridiplantae; phylum Streptophyta; class Magnoliopsida; order Solanales; family Solanaceae; genus Capsicum; species Capsicum pubescens. The sequence goes on from CM061549.1 coordinate 175,634,042, forward strand.
TAACTGATATGCCCCATGTATGCCGTTATGGATAAGCTGGGGTATAATCTCTGCCCCGACTGGAGGGGTGTCAATACCGTGCCACGGGTAAGGACAACTTGTGAGTGACCCTTATCTGGAAGGTACTCAATGAGAACGGTGGAAACCCTAAGCTGACAGGTTAAACCACCTCATCAACCCTAATCTGACAGGTTAAGATGTCTCAACCTACACTGGCTACGTAGTTCTGGAACACAAGGACTGCTTCTAAGAATCACACCCTGAACTGGCGGGTGAGTTTCCATACTTGGGTTCACTCGGTGCTAACCTCTACTCCTATCTAGAGGGACTGGACATGAATAACTGACTATACATGACTTAACCTTACTAAATTACATTGACTGGTGAAATGTTACTGATATCTGACAACTGACTGAGATCATGAGGTTTTCCTGAGTCACATGACTGACTGAAGTCTATGGAATCATAGCTTGAGTTTGGATATCAAGAAACATGACATGGCTCTAGGCACACAGCTATAGTTTTTGGGTACGAATACCCCCAGGACTCAATAGGAGGAAACTAACACACATGACATGACTTGATCACAAGATTTGAGTCCACAATTCACAATATCAAAAGCAGGGGATAGTATACTTCATGTATTTATTCAACATTTCAAACATGATAAGAAAAACATGGATATATTTTGGGTATATAATTTATATCTCCATTATCATACATGCTTTATACCACAACAATAACAACACATAATTTGCATGGAAATTCATATTGCAGTGTATGGCTAACATGAACTTGTTATTTAGATATCATGAAATCATGTAAATATGAAGTTCTAACATACTAGGTATTTTATCGAACACCTTGCATGCATTCTTTAAGGCATAGGTGAACTTCATACTTGCATTCTATCAATCAATCTAAAGATCATGTTTTTCAACTAACAACATAACTTTCATGAGATATACAGTCACGATACTATTATATAGAAAAACAAACAAGCATCAACATGGGTATGATCATATTACCACAACCAACCAAGATTTTGTATTTTAAAGGTTGATTCTTGAACTCCACGGATCAAAGGAATACGTGGATGAACACTATGCATACCTTGAAAGGGAGGTTCTTGATGATTGACGGAGGAATTTCCTTGAAATTTGATCTTCAAGCTTGATTGTGCAACCCTAGTTGTTTTTCTCCTATGGTGCTCTTGGATAAATAACTTTGAGATGTTAATAGGGTTGTAATGATTTTAGAAGCTATAAATTTTGTGAGGTTAGTTTTAGGGACATGTAAGTAGTATTAAAAGACTTAACTACCCTCGAAATAACTCAAAAACTAAGTGTTTTCGTGGCTGAAATCATACATAGGCGCCGCATATGATATCGCCTATGCTTACATAGGCACCGTATATGATATCGCCTATGCTTATTTAGGATCCACATATGCTATCGCCTATGATTACATAGGCACCGCATAGTAAATCGCCTATGCTTTTCAGTGGCCATGTGCGATTGGTTAGGCGACACATTCTACTTTGAAAGGCCATAACTCCTTGCTCGGGTGTCAGATTTTGATGAAATTGGTATCGTTGGAAAGCTAATTCGATTCTATATAATTTGGTCGGTCTAAATCTGAAAAAAATGTCACATATAAATCACACTATTCTTGTTCAAAGATGACCATTGCAAAATCAAACACTAAGCCTTGATGGATTCAAAAAATCTTAGCTTGCATCACTCTAAGCGACTCATATGAGCATGCTTAAGACATCACAAGCTATCCTATCGCTAGGATATTCATTGTAAGTCATGCACTAAAATGCTACTCATAGGATAGGAGGTTTCATACGTAGGAAAACTTATTCACTTCCTAGCTTAGAAACATGCGGGGTATTACAATATCTCCCCCTTGGGAACATTCGTCCTCGAATGATAATTTACTGAGAAGGGATACAAGATAACAGAACCTGAACTAAACATGAAGAACTGAAACATGATCTCATGACTGACATGCTAAACATACCGAACTCATGCATATCTGATACACGAACAACTGATACATGAATGAATGACTGAGTATGCAACGGTTAATAGGTACCAAGTTTATACTGGAAACATGAACATAAAACTGAATAAGCTTAAGGAGAACTGTTACCTTGATCTTGATCTTAATTGGTGAGGAAGAGGTGAGGATACTTGGTATGCAAATCTTCTTTTGCTTCCTAAGTATCTCTCTCATGAGACTGATTTCGCCAAAGAACCTTGACTAGAGGGACTTCTTTGTTCCTCAATCTACGAGTTTGATAATCTAAGATTTCGACTGGAATCTCTTCATAAGAGAGGATGTTCTGAATGTCGATGCTCTAAATAAGGACAACAAATGCTGGGTCACCTATACACTTCTTTAGAAAAGAGACATGGAAGACTGGATGGACTGAGGCTAGATCTGAAGGCAACTCAAGCTCATAAGCTACCTTGCCGAAGCGACAGAGAATTTTGAAGAGACCGACATATCAGGGACTGAGTTTCTCTTTCTTGCCAAACCTCTTCACTCCCTTCATGGGAGAGATATTAAGATAGACATAGTCATTGACCTCAAACTCGAGATCCATTCAACGAACATCTGCATAGGACTTCTGTCGGCTCTGAGCAGCCCGGAGTCTCTTTCTGATCAACTGAACTTTCTCTAAGGCGTCGAATACTAAGTCAGGACCTATGAATGAGGCCTCACTAACTTCAAACCAACCAATAGGAGATCTACATCTCCTACCCTAGAGAGCTTCGAATGGAGCCATCTGAATACTAGACTGATAGCTATTGTTGTATGCAAACTCAATCAAAGGCAAGTGGTTATCCCAAATTCCCTTGAAGTCAATTGCACACGCCCTTAGCATATCTTCAAGAGTCTGAATGGTCCTCTCTACTTGACCATCTATCTGAGGATGAAACGCTATGCTGAAATGGACTTGGGTACCGAGAGCCTTTTAGAATGCTTTTCAAAAGTGAGAGGTAAACTGGGTACCTCTATCTGAGATGATAGAAAGTGGAACACCGTGTAACCTGACTAACTCCCTGATATAGAGTTTGGCATAATCTTTGGTGGAATAAGAAGTACGAACAAGAAGGAAATGAGCTGACTTGGTCATTCTATCTATAATGACCTAGACTGAATCATGCTGATGACGAGTTCTAGGCAAACCCGTCACGAAGTCCATGTTCACTTCTTCCCACTTCCAAGTAGAAATAGTGAACTCTTGCATAGAACCACTAGGTTTTTAATGCTCTATGTTAACCTGCTGATATGTAAAGCACTTAACCACAAACTCTGTAATATCTCTCTTCATCCCACTCCACCAATAGATCTCCTACATGTCGCGGTACATCTTAGTGGCCCCTGGATGAATAGTGTATCGCACACCATGCACTTCTGTAATAATTTTCTTCTTCAATTCATCTACACCTAGAACACATAGACGTCCCTGACAATAAAGAACACCATCTCCCCCTTGGGAGAAAACCTTGACTTTCTGATTTTGAACTGACTCTTTGAGATTGACAAGGCTAGGATACCTGTCTTGCTTCTTTTTTACCTCGGAAACTAGAGATGACTCTGAACTACTATGAATACATACACCACCCTCTGAAGAATCGACTAAGCGAACGCCTAGTCTGGCAAGCTGATGGATCTCCTGAGCCATCTTTTTCTTGCTACCCTCAATGTGAGAAATACTACCCATGGAGAGTCTACTAAGAGCGTCGGCCACAACATTGGCCTTTCCCTGATGATAAAGAACACTCATGTCGTAATCCTTCAAGAGCTCTAACCACCTTCTCTGATGAAGATTGAGATCTTTCTGGGATAAGACATACTGGAGGATTTTATGGTCTATGAAGACATCCACATAAACTCCATAGAGATAATTCCTCCAAATCATCAAGGCAAAAACTACCGCTGCTAACTCAAGATCATGAGTAGGATAATTCGTCTCATGTGGCTTTAACTTCTGGAGGCGTAGGCTATGACCTTACCATGCTGCATGAGGACACAACCTAAACCCACTCTGTATGCATCACAATAGACTACAAAACCATCTAAACCATTTGGAAGAGCTAGAACTGGAGCTGAGGTGAGTCGAGTCTTCAACTCTTGAAAGCTCTTCTCGTATGAATCTGACCACTGAAACTTAATCTTCTTCTAAGTCAATATGGACATATGATATGCAATAGAAGAAAATCCCTTGACAAACCATCTATAATAGCCAGCCAAACCCAAGAAACTCCTGATATCTGATGGAGATACGGGTCTGGGCCAGTTTCTTACTGCCTCGATTTTCTGAGGATCTATTCTAATGCCATCACCGGAAACAATATAGCCAAGGAATGCTACTGATCTTAGCCAAAATTCGCACTTGCTAAACTTAGCCAATAACTGGTGATCCCTAAGAGTCTGAAGAACAATCCTGAGATGGTCTGCATGATCACGCTCTGTGCGAGAATAGATCAGAATATCATCCATAAAGACTATGACAAACATGTCCAAGTACTTCTTGAACACATGGTTCATCAAATCCATGAAAGCTGTAGGGGCATTGGTAAGACCAAATGACATGACTAAAAATTTGAAGTGACCATACCGAGTATGGAAAGCTGTTTTCGAAATGTCACATTCTCTAACTCTGAGCTGATGATAGCCTGATCTGAGGTCTATCTTGGAGAAGTAACTGGCACCCTAAAGTTGGTCGAATAGATCATTAATCCTAGGAAGAGGATATCTGTTCTTAACCGTGACCTTGTTGAGTTGACGATAATCAATACACATCCTGAGAGAACCGTCTTTCTTGCGCACGAATAATACTGGCGCACCCCATGGGGAAACATTGGGTATGATGAATCCCTTATCTAAGAGATCCTTCAACTGATCTTTTAGTTCCTTGAGTTCTGCTGGTGCCATTCTGTATGGCAGAATTGAAATAGGTTGAGTATACGGAAGAAGGTCTATGCCGAAGTCTATTTCTCTTTCAGGAGGAATGCTTGAAAGATCTTCGGGAAATACATCTGAGTATTCATTAACAACTGGGACTATTTCGAGATCGGGAAATTCAGAACTGGAATCTTTAACATGCACGATATGATACACACACCCCTTAGAAATCATTTTCCTTGCCCGAAGGTAGGAAATAAGTTGACCCCTGAACGCTGAAATGCTACCCTTCCACTCTAGGATGGGCTCATTCGGAAACTGAAACTGAACTATCCTGTTTCTACAGTCAACTGTGGCATAGCAGGAATGAAGCCAATCCATATCGAGAATGACATCAAAATCAATCATCTCTAACTCAACTAAATCTGCTGACATGAATTTCTGAGATATCATAACCGGGAAGTTCCTGTATACCCACCGGGCTATGATGGTTTTACCCACTGGGGTAGAGACTGAAAAGGGCTCTGCTAGAATTTTATGACTGATTCCAAAATCGCCTGCTATGTATGGAGTAACAAAAGACAAGGATGGACCTGGGTCTAGCAAAGCATAAACATGAACATGGAAAATCTGTAACGTACCAGTAACGAAATCAGGAGAATTTTCTTGATCCTGCCGGGACTGAAGAGCATAGAGTCTGTTTGGGCGTTGCCCACTGGTAGCACTAGAAACGACACCCCGCTGGTTCGGGCGACCGTACTGAGCTGCAGAATGATTTTGCTGACCCTGAAGACTTGACTAGAGACACTCCCTAATCCTATGGCCTGGCTTGGCACAACCAAAATAGACATCACTACCAGCTCTGCAAATTCCCTTGTGGTTCTTACCATAAGTCTGACAAAGGGGATTCGTTCGGGCACTGCTAACACTGCCGTGAGATTTAGAGCCTGGCGCTTTGTCTTTTTTTCCGTATCTGAACTTCGGCACTGGAGCGCTGGCAGAGGAAGGGGCTGGAATGGCTGACTTGGAGACAAACTGTGAACGTTTTCCTCTATCTGACTTGGGGTGAGCAAAGTTGAAGTTACCTGACCTTGCTCTCTTATTCTGCCTCTCCCTAGTCTTAACCTTCTGCTCTTCTACTTGCTGGATATGGGTCATGAGTCTGGCTAAGGTCATATCATCGATCAGCATTGTAGAACTACACTCATTTACCACGCTATTGTTGACCCCTCACACGAACTTGCTCATCTTAGCCCTATTGTCTGCAACCACATAAGGAGCATACCTGGCTAGCTGAGTAAATCTAAGAGAATACTCCCTAACCGTCATATTCCCCTGCTTGAGGTTGATGATCTCAAGAACTTTGGCTTCCCTCAGCTATTGGGGAAAGAATCTGTCTAAGAAAGACGTGACAAATTCCTCCCACTCAATAGGACCTGCATCATCTAACCTCTCATACTTCCACTATTTGTACCAATCATGAGCAACATCCTGTAACTGGTAGGCGGCTAACTCGGCACTCTCAATAGAAGTAACACCCATGATGTCAATGACCTTCTGGACTTGGTCAATGAACTCCTGAGGGTCCTCATCAGACTTAGACCCATGGAAAAATGGAGGGTTCATCCGAGTGAAGTCCCGAACCCTAGCTGCTATGGGATTGGCTGCTGGATTGGCCGGAATAACTGGTGGCCATTCATTCTGTGCAGCCACGGACTGAGCAAGTATGGTAAATACGGCTCTAAACTTTGCATGGGAAATTTGTTCGCCCAAAGGATCTTCGGGTTGAGGAGCTGGCTGGTTTCTTCTCTTTAGGGCCATGGTCTGGAATAAAAGAAGAATGGATTAGACTGAGAGTTTAATTTGTGATTATGCTCACTAGCATGACGTGAATACTGAAGAAAGGGGACTATTCCTAAAACATCTTATAGACTCCTGTACATAAATGTGGCGCGCAACACACCCATGTATAAGACTCTACTAGATGCAGCTTTCAGACTTCCTAGGACTCTATTGAACCTTAGGCTCTGATACCAAGTTTGTAACGCCCCAATTTGTTGAACCGAAATGCTACATGGTGCTCATGAACCCGAGGGACCACAAGATAACCCAAGACTGATATCTGTACCTGTATACTGCAAATCATGACATAATAATATGGAATACGTAAAATTATAAGGCCAGAAGGTTCAACTGAATAAAACTATGTCTAAAAATCATAACGTCCATGTGGGTGAAAATCCCCAAAACAACTCAATCTGAAAGCTAAGTCTGAACATAAATCTGAACATAAATCTAAAAGCCTCTAAACTATCTGAATAAGGAGTTGAAGGAACATGTCTCCAACTAACTCCATAAAAGTGAACTGAAGAAATAAATAAATGTATCAAATCATAGTGTCCTCGAATCAATGAGGACTCACTGTGTCTCTGCGACTGGAATGCTACCGCTACTGCTGGGCTGGAGCTCGTGTCTCAGAACCTATGGTGTAACATGAAAAGAAAGCACTATAACGTAAATGCGTTAGTACAACTGGAGTACTGAGTATACGAAGAAGGTAGGCTAAACATAAAGGGTTTCATGCATGAACAACACTGACTGACTAATATGAATGTGGGAGTGCAAATATACATATATAGAAACTGGGACCGTGAATGCGTGATAGCAAGACCTGTAAGCTAAAACATAGTTTACTGATAACTATCATGACTAATACTGTAGGCTGATAACATGGACGACTGTATCTGACAGTCCTGTATATACTAAAATCTGAAGAATGCCCTGAGTTCTTTTACTGATTCTGATACAGAAACTGTGGAGGTAGTGTTTAACTGACATGCCCCATGTATTCTGTTATGGCTAAGCTAGGGTCCAATCTCTGCCTCGATTGGAGGGGTGTCAATACCGTACCACGGGTAAGGACAGCTTGTGAGTGACCCTTATCTAGTAGGTACTCAATGAGAACGGTGGGAACCCTAAGCTGATAGGTTAAACCACCTCATCAACCCTATTCTGACAGGTTAAGATGTCTCAACCTACGCTGGCTACGTAGTTCTGAAACACAAGGACTGCTTCTAAGAGTCACACCCTGAACTGGCGGGTAAGTTCCCATACTTGGGTTCACTCGGTGCTAACCTCTACCCCCATATGGAGGGACTGGACATGAATAACTGACTATACATGACTTAACCTTACTGAATTCTATTGACTGGCGGAATGTTACTGATATCTGACAACTGACTGAGATCATGAGGTTTTCCTGAGTCACATGACTGACTGAAATCTATGGAATCATAGCTTGAGTTTAGATATCGTGAAACCTGGCATGGCTCTAGGCACAAAGCTATAGTTTTTGGGTACAAATACCCTCAGGACTCGATAGGAGGAAACTGACACACATGACATGACTCGATCATAAGATTTGAGTCCACAATTCACAATATCATAAGTAGGGGATAGTATACTTCATGTATTTATTCAATATTTCAAACATGATAGGAAAAACATGGATATATTTTGGGTACATAATTTATATCTTCATTATCATACATGCTTTATACGACAACAATAACAACACATAATTTGCATGGAAATTCATATTGCAGTGTATGGCTAACATGAACTTGTTATTTAGATATCATGAAATCATGTAAATATGAAGTTCTAACATACTAGGCATTTTATCGAACACCTTGCATGCATTCTTTAAGGAATAGGTGAATTTCATACTTGCATTCTATCAATACATCTAAAGATCATGTTTTTCAACTAACAACATAACTTTCATGAGATATACAGTCACGATACTATTATATAGCAAAACAAACAAGCATCAACATAGGTATGATCATATCACCACAACCAACCAAGCTTTTGTATTTTAAAGATTGATTCTTGAACTCCACAGATGAAAAAAATCCGTGGATGAACACTACACATATCTTGGAAGGGAGGTTCTTGATGATTGACGGAGGAATTTCCTTGAAATTTGATCTTCAAGCTTGATTGTGCAACCCTAGTTGTTTTTCTCCTATGGTGCTCTTGGATAAATAACTTTGAGATGTTAATAGGGTTGTAATGATTTTAGAAGCTATAAATTTTGTGAGGTTAGTTTTAGGGACATGTAAGTAGTATTAAAAGACTTAACTACCCTCGAAATAACTCAAAAACTAAGTGTTTTCATGGCTGAAATCATACATAGGCGCCGCATATGATATCACCTATGCTTACATAGGCACCGCATATGTTATCACCTATGATTACATAGGATCCGTATATTCTATCGCTTATGCTTACATAAGCGCAACATATTATATCGCCTATGCTTTCCAGTGGCCATGTGTGATTGGTTAGGCGACGAGATGCATTCTACTTTGAAAAGCCATAACTCCTTGCTCGGGTGTTGGATTTTGATGAAATTGGTATCGTTGGAAAGCTAATTAAATTCTATAAAATTTGGTGGGTCTAAATCTGACAAAATGTCACATATAAATCACTTTATTCTTGTTCAAAGATGACCCTTGCAAAATCGAACACTAAGACTTGATGGACTCAAAAACTCTTAGCTTGCATCACTCTAAGCGACTCATATGAGCATACTGAAGACATCGCAAGCTATACTATCACTAGGATATTTATTTTATGTCATGCAATAAAATGCTACTCACAGGATAGGAGGTTTCATACGTAGGAAAACTTATTCACTTCCTGGCTTAGAAACATGCGGGGTATTACATCTATATTTCTCATGTGGAACTAAAACCCATAACTAGGGTTGTAGGATCTATGATTATTCCTCCATGGATTTAATAGTTGGTTACGGTTTGAGTGATTGTGGGAACATCTTGATATTTTCTTTGTAATGGTTATTTTCTATTGGTTGCAAACAATAGATCTTGCCTTATGTTTGCTTACTTGAACTGAGAAATAAACTAAAGGTAGTGAATTATCAACGAGGATTTGGGAAGGTTAATTTTCCATATAATGATTAATGTTGTAACAAAATTAATCAACTCGAGATAAAATCAGTGTGAATAGAAGGTTATCCTAAGTTCGAGAGAATTAGGGAGCACAATATATAGGTAGGTTGAGAAACACTTAGATAGACTGTCGATATTGATAATTTGGTGTTTACCACAAGTCATGAGAATCCAGTACCACAACTATTATTCAATGAAGGGTTGATAATCATAGTGATCACAACCCTAGTCTCTCTTTATCATTGATTTGAACCATTGAAATTGTAGCTTTGAGTTCTGAAGCAAATCAAAACTTTAATCATCATTTGATTGATAAAACCCCTAATCAAATGAAACCATTATCTATCAATTATTTTAATCACAAATAGACTTGATTGGCACCTTATTCCCTATGGGATTCAACCCCAACCTAGTTGGCTTATATATTTGACAATGATCGCTTACTCTCTCGTAAGAGAGGTATAATTTGGGCGTACCAGTGATCCCAGATTATTAGTATATTTAGTTATCAGTTATCAAATTCAGTTCCAGTATACTCAGTCACAGTAGGCACAATATGTTCAGTAGTTATAGATCCTTTATGTATGCTAATCTAGACCTTGCATATCATTCAGTTAGTTATTGATCATGCATATAAACCCATGCATTCAGCCTTACCTTATTTAGTATACCAGTACATTCCCACATACTGATCGCATACCTATTTTTTGCGCTATAATGTTTTATATCATATGTTCGGACGCTAATGTTCCTGACCGCATTAGCCAGATTCAGCCAACAGTAGTAGATTTAGCAGCGAGTCCTTATCTATTGAGGTTATGCTTTTATTTCAGTACTTCAGCTTAGAAGTATTTTAGTATAAAGAGTTAGTTGGAGGATTGTCTTATCAACTCCACTTTCAGACAAATTCACTTATAGGCTTTTCAGACAGTATTCAGTTTTGTAGATATTATATTTGATCAGTATTTTAGATATTTTGAACCTTATGGAATTTCATCCCATTATTCCACATTTATATCAGTATTATTGTTCAGTGCTCACTATAGATATCACTCATGGGTTAGCTTGTGGTCCTTCGAGGTCGTAAGTACCGTGTGACGACTTGGGGGTAGTTTCGGGTTGTTACAGCACTATGGGCACTCAAGAGGCTAAATTTGAATTTGAATCAGGCAGCAAAGTTTCAACTAGGGCAGCTAAATGAGATGGATGAGTTCCGTCTTAGGGAATATGAAAGAGTAGACTTGCACAAGGAAAAGATGAAGAAGTACCATGATTCGAGGATTGATAAACATGACTTTTAGAAGGATGACTAGGTACTTCTTTTTAATCTTTTTCCAGGTAAACTAAAGTCAAAATGGTCTGGCCCATTCAAAGTTACCCAAGTCTACTCATCTGGAGTAGTTGAACTTGAAAATGAGGATGAAAGTGTTTTCAAAATTAACAAGCAACGAGTGAAGCTGTATATCGATCCAATAGACTCAGTAAAGTGCATAGCTTCCATCTATCTCGATGAAGTCTGAGTAATCGAGATAACTGAGTCGTGCCGTGATAATAAATCTGGCGCTAGTGGGAGGCAACCCATAAAGTGTTATTGTAAGCATAGTTAGAGTTTATTTGTTATTTTTGTGCAATTTGATGTGTTTGTGAAGTGTGCAGGACTGAAAATATAGAGAGAAAGGATTTTCTCCAGCTGAGATAAGGTGATGGGAAGGCTTACGGACCATCACGTGTCCGACGGACCATCAATCCAACTGTTAACTTGAAGCTTAAAAATGAAATTACTGGATTGGACTAACGGACTACTCGATGGACCGTCGCATCATTGATAGACCATCGCATCAAGGGATGACTAATACGGTTCTGGTAAGACATGAAAGTTAACTTGATGGACCGTCAGATTCCTCACGGACCGTCAGATTCCTCACGGACCGTCAGATCAACCGTCAACTTAACCCTAGTCTGACAGGTCGGGTCGGTTAAAATTAATGCTTAATAAATAGGCCCTATCCGACCCAAACGATTTGAAATGCTAAAAGGAAATGGTTACATACATTGCCACCCTTTCAAATCTTGAAACTATCTAACTTCTTCTGCATTCAAAGTACTTAGGATCAGTTATATCCTCTTAGGACTCTCCTTCTCCCCTTTTCTCCTATTTAAACAATCCTATCCCTCTTTTTCTCACATAAAAAAACAAGTTAAAAATCTCAGATAAAGGCTTTGAGTTCCCTTTTATTCCGAGTTTGCAAGTTAGAATAGTGAAGTTTACTGCAATATTAAGGTATGATCATAACCTTACTCTTCTTCTTTGAATTGCTATACATGGGTTATGTAAGTTGTTGCTTATTAAACAAAATTCCATCTAGATTTTGTGTTTTTATAATTCAAATTTTATGTCGAACTTTGGTGTATACTATTCTGGGTGAAGTCTAAGTAACCCATGGACCCAAAAATGGAGAAAGTTGTGCTTAAACGCTAAACTAATCCCATGATTGTACGCATAATAATGCATAGCACACCAAGTGTTCAAAAAAATGCCAAAGTGAAGTTTTAAATTAAAAAAATAAGGTTGACGATTATCTTGATGGACCGTCAGAGCCCCGACGAATCATCAGGTAAACCGTAACAAAGTTGGCAAGATTGATTCTTACAGGATAAGCCATATGGATGACTTGACAAACCGTCATCCCCCTAACAGATCATTAGGTTGACCGTCGCAGGGCTACTTAATAAGGGAGTCACTGGTTAAGGCTTGACGGATAGGGTGACGGACCGTTAAAAACCCAACGGACCATCTACCCTCCCATCAAGCCAAATTTACAGTAATTTCTTCTCTTATTCAACTCTAACTATTTCTTGATATGTTATTCAGGAAATATAACAAGAAAGATTCCTCTAACAAGAGGTGGTGGATGAACACAATAGGGAAGGGGTGAACCGGCTTTGATTAAGGAGGCCACGACTTTCAACACTAGGCAAAGGGACAGGATGAATCAGAAACTCTCCCAGTATAATGAGGAGAGTGAGAGTAGCACAAGTAGCTCAAGTTCGAGCCCTAACGAGGAATGGGTACCCTGACCAAGTTGAGGCAGAAATTGAGGAGGCTAATATGGTTAAGATCAAAGACTATAATTCCCCGAGAATCCCAAACGATAGTAGAACCATGCTTCAAGCTTATGAGAAATAAATTATAGTGATTTGTTAGTTTTATGATCAATTTACATGTATATTAAGGCCTCAAATACGTCCTAGCTATTAGACGAATCAAAACATCCCTTACTGATTGAATTCTTGAGAAGGATATTGTTATAGTCAACTTTAAAAGAGAATATAATTTGTTATACTACGAATTATTTAGTTCATGACCCACCAACATATAGATAATTGAATTAGATTTCCAACGATACCAATTTTGCTAAAATCCGGTAACGGAGTAAGAAGTTATGGCCATTTTACTGAGAGCTGTGCAAGCTCCCTAAGAGCGACGGGCAAGCTGACGGATCGTCAAGTCAGCAACGGACCGTCAAGTCAGCAACAGATTCAATTATGACTAAATTGATGAACCCATGCCTTACCCTTATGTTCAAAATGACTTCCATGTTATTGTTATGCATTGAAATTGTTTGATGGATTGTTCTTGAGATAAGCCTATGAAATTATAACATGTTTATATGCTTTCCTATTCATGTACCAAACCATGATAATCAAGTGCCTCATGAAATTCCCCAATGATTGTATTATGGATTGTTGACTATGTTTATGTGTCAATAAGTGTCATGCCTTGTCAGCTTCATGCTATCGAGTCCTGGGGGTACTTGTACCCAAGAATTTAGCGTGTGCCTAGAGACAGTGTCATGTTTTCAAGATACTCTCAATCAAGCCATTTTCAGTAGAATTCAGTCAATCTCATAACTCAGGAAAACTTAGTAATCTCAAGAATCTCAGTAATCTCAGTCAGTTATCAGATGTCAGTAATATTCTGTTAGTCAACAAAACTTAGTAAACTCAGTCCAGTTAGTTTAGTATAATTAATTCAGTGTCTAATTAGATGGGAGTAGGATTAAACACCGAGTGAGCCCAAGGATGGGAACTCACCTGCGAGTAGAGGGTGTGATTCTTAGAAGAAATCTTTGCGCTCAAGAACTATGTAGCCAGTGTAGGTTAAGATATCTAACCTGTTAGATAAGGGTTGATGAGGTGGCTTAACCTATTAGATGAGGGTTCCACCATTCTCCTTAGAGTACCTATTAGATGAGGGATTACTCACAGCTTATCCTTACCAGTGGCGCGGTATTGACACCCTTCTAATTGGGGTTATAGATTGGACCCCAACTCAATTATATTATCTTATTTGGGGCATGTCGGTTAGATGACTACTTCCCGCAGTTACAGTCTTAGTCTCAACATCAGTAATAGAACTCAGATAGTTCTATAAAATTTAGGACTGTCAGATACAGTCACCAAGTTCAGCACAAAACCCAGCTAGTTCCATCGGTAACAGGACTATCAGATACAGTCATTCAGATAATAGTATATCAGATATACGAAACTTATGTTATCAGTATTCAGATTTAGTGATATCATGATCTCAGTCACAGTTCATGTATTTATGCATGTATTCTCATTTTTATATTATTCAGTCAGTTAGTATTGTTCATGCATATAAACCCTTTGTATTCAACCTACCTCACTTTCATACCAGTATATTCAATCGTACTGACGCATTTGCGTTATGGTGTTTTATAGCATAGGTTCAGAAGCACGAGCTCATGAGCATCCTTAGTAGATCATCCATTCAGCAAATAGACTAGCAGTGAGTCTTCATCATTTGAGGATGTTATTATTTGACTATTTAGTTCTTTTAGTACTTAGTTTATTTCAGTAGTTGGAGTTAGTTGGGAACATGTCCCATTAACTACTTATTCAGATAGTTTAGAGTCTTTCATACTAGCATGTTCAGATAGTTATTTTAGTTGTTTTGGTATTGATATACCATATCTCGAGATGTTATGTTTTATTAGATTTTTGAACCTTATGGCATTTCAGCCTTTTATCCCGTATTTATACAGTATATTATGCAGTGCTCAATTATAGATATCAGTCATGGGTTAGCTTGTGGTCCTTTGGGGTCATGAGCACTACGTGGCATTTTGAGTACCACATTCGGGGCATTACAAACTTGGTATTAGAGCCTAAGGTTGAACAGTGTCCTAGGAAGTCTGAAAAGTCGTATCTAGTAGAGTCTTGTGCATGGGTGTGTTGCCCGCCATATTTATGTACATGACGCTATAGGATGTTTTAGGAATAGTTTCCCTTCTTTCAGTATTCATGTCATGCCAGTGAGCATTAGCCCAAATCTAACTCTCAATCTAATCCATTTCTTCTTTTAATATATAGACCATGCCTCCCAAAATGGCTAACGAAAGGAGAACAGGGAATCAGTCAGCACCACAGCCCATCCAGGTAGATTCCTTAGACGAGCATGTCGTTCATGGTGAATTTAGAACTGACTCCCTTAATTTATCTTACTCAATCGTAGCTCAGAGCAATCAGCAGGCCGTTGTCCCACCTAGGCATATGATTCATGCCCAACAGAGTAAGGTGGGGAAACGTAGGGAGAAAGAAAGAAAGATAGAAAATATGAGAGCTAGAATAGGTAAATTTAATTTCAATCAGCCTAAGTCAGAGAGTGGGAATCATTCTCAGTTTTGCCCGAAGTACTGAGTTCCAAATCTACCCCCAGTCAATGTCTCAGCACCTAAGTTCAGAAATGGTAACAGTGATAGGGTGCCAGGCTCTAAGTCTAGGGAAAATATAGCATTTGCCCGAACCAATCCCCTTTGTCAGACTTGTGGTAAGAACCATAAGGGTATTTGCAGAGCTGGTAGTGATGTATGTTTTGGATATGGCAAGCCAGGCGATAGAGTTAGAGATTATCACCAGTTAGAATTTTAGGGTCAGCAGAACCGTTTCTTAGTTCAGTTTGGTCGCTCGAATCAGTAGGGTGCCACTTCCAGCGCAACCAGTGGGCAGCGCGCAAATAGACTCTATGCTCTTCATTCCCGACAAGATCAGGAAAATTCTCTTGATGTGGTCACTGGTACATTGAAGATCTTTCATTTGCATGTTTATGCTTTGCTAGGTCCAGGAGCTTCTTTGTCTTTTGTTACTCCTTATATAAAAGTTGATTTTGGAGTTAGTCCCAAAATTCTAGCAGAGACCTTCTCTGTCTCTACCCAGTGGGTAAATCCATCATAGCCCGATGGGTATACAGGAACTGTCCGGTGATGGTATCTCAAAAGGTCACTTCAGCAGACTTAGTTGAATTATAGATGACTAATTTTTATATCATTCTCAGCATGGAGTGGCTTCATTCCTGCCATGCCACAGTCGACTGTAGAAATAGAGTTATCTAGTTTCAGTTTTGAATGGACCTTTCCTTGAGTGGAAGGGTAGTATTTCAGCATTCAGAGGTCAGCTTATTTCCTACCTACGAGCTACAAAAATGATATCTAAGGGATGTTTCTATCATCTTGTTCGAGTTAAGGACTCTAGTTCCGAAACTCCCATCCTTGAGTCAGTTCTAGTTGAGAATGAATATTTAGATATCTGAGAGGCAAATAGACTTCAACATTGACCTTCTTCCAGATACTTAGACCATATCTATTCCTCCATACAGAATGGCATCAGTAGAACTCAACGAATGTGATATTCTAAAAATAGCTTTCAGAACTCGGTATGGTCATTTTGAATTCTTAGTCATGTCATTTGGTCTTACCAATGCCCCAACAGCTTTCATGGACTCGATAAACAGTGTATTCAACCAGTACTTGGACATGTTCATCATAGTGTTCATAGATGACATTCTTGTCTACTCCCATAGTGAGCGTGATCCTGCAGAACATCTCAGAAAAGTGTTACCAACCCTCAAAACCCTTCAGTTATCATGATATCTATTTATGTCCTACTTGTCAGCTCTATAATCATCGCTCATATTCGTGCACATTAGTGAGAATCATGTATGCTCACAATTCCTAGTATAAGGAGTTCCAGTTCACTCCGTGTTACGAATCATATCCCATGAGTATAGAGACTTCAGACTCAAGTAATACAACTCATGACTCATGAACTCATGTCATGCTTTACAGTATGCTCAGCCTACATGACTCATGATCCACTTCGAATGATCAACCAAACTCAGATTATGTCACGTATACCCTCAGTTTAGATCCCTCGGTGAAATGTATGGTGTTTATGCTCTATCCCTCAGGCCTCAGTTACAACATCAGTTCAGTAATCAATATTCAGTAAAGGACTCAGATAGTCCTACAAAACAATAGCTTTCAGCTATCAGTTACTTAGCCATCAGAATTTAGTATCAGTCTAAACCTCAGTTATCGGTATTCGGCTATAAGAACCTAGTATTTAGTTCTAGTATAAGTCCAGTTGCAGTCTTAGTTACAGTGTCAGCTCCAGTTTAGTAATCAGATCAGAAATTCAGTCTAGATCTAGGTTTGCTTGACCATAGCATACGGTTATTAGCTATTCAGTTATTAGTATTTCAGTACCTCAGTTTACAAAATGTTTTCGAGTCATGTTATACGCTTGGTCTTACATCCTTAAGATAACACAGTTTTCACTCATTTATGCTCAGTTATTTCATGTTACCCAGTCAATTATTACCTTATATGCCTAATGCTCTATAGTTTTAGTCCAGTTATTCAGACTAAGTACAGATCAGTTTTACCTGCCTAGTATTCAACTATCAGCCATGCAGTTAATCAGATAAGTTAGTATGTTTATGCATTCATACTCAGCACCCATGTGAATATTTTCAGTAGTCTCAAGTGATGTGTTGTACTTAGGCAGAGAGTATAGTGTAAGGAGTATTCAAGGGATATGTCTAAGCTTGAAAATTTTAGATGGAGTACATAAGGCTTAGTCACTTTATTTTAGATGATGTTTCATAGGCATTGCCTCTTAATATAAGAATCCCAGCCATATGGTGATCCCCTATTTAGATGTCCTGCTCAGACCAGGCCAAGATTTCCTTTCTCCCTACAATCACTAGAACACTATATAAAGAGTGTCATAGAAATACTCTAGTCGAGTATATGTTTTTAGTATGAGTTAGTCCGCAAAGCCATTGATTTAGTTTAGTAGTCAGAAGAACAAGTTCGTATGCTGTGGCTTCCCATTTTTCCATCTAGTCGCACTATCCAAAGTCTCATGAATATAACTATTCAAAGATAGATCAACCAGGTAGTTACGTATCTAGCTCAGTTCATGTATCATGCCTTAGTTTCATAATCTAGATATTCAGTCACGATTCAGTTCGTAGTTACCTTGTGTATCACCTACATTTACTCATAGCTCCAAAAAAAATTGGCCCAGCATTCTTCAAGGTACATAGTGTCCCAAGGGGGAGATACACTATAATCCTCTAAACTTTCATGACATAAACATGCCACTCTCACTTCACGTAACGAACCTATTTTGGAGTAGTAGGTACCCATAGGTTGACCCTCTATCTCCAATCTCATCCATAACCCATGTTCTCAATGGCTCAGTTCAGTTCACAATAGTCAGTCTATGTCACATGTTACAGACTTAGTCATGTTTTCATGTTCCTGTTCATGCGTGTTCAGTAAAGGATCTTGAGTTGAGATCAAATTAAATTTAGTATTTTGAAAATCTCTCCCATGAATGGAGTAAAGAACTTTGGAAAAAAGGGATAACTCAGTCCCCGATATGTCGGTCCCTTCAATATTCTCAGTCACTTAGGCAAAGTAGCTTATGAGCTCGAATTGCCTTTAGATCCAGCTTAAGTTCATCCAGTCTTTTATGTCCCCTTACTAAAGAAACGCATAGGTGATCCAACAGTTATAGCCCCTGTTGAGGGCATAGATATTCAGAATAGTCTCTCATATGAGAAAATTCCAGTTGAAATTCTTGACTATCAGATTCGCAGATTGGGGAACAAAAAAGTCCCTCTAGTTAAAGTTTTTGGAGGAATCAGTCCGCTGAGGAAGCTACTTGGGAAGCAAAAGCAGATATGCGAACCAAGTATCCTCACCTCTTCTCTGTTAATTCAGACCTAGCCCAAGGTAATAGCTTTTCTTAAGTTCATTCAGCTTATGGTTCAAATTTCAGTTACAAACTATGCTCAATTTTCGTTTCAAACTTGGTATCTTTACCCTTACATGTTCAGTCGCATGTTCATGAGTCAGTTCAGTCATATATTCACACATCAGATATCCGTGATTAGCTTATAAATACTCTTATTCATGCATTCATGTATCATCTAAGTCATAAAACCATGCATCAAATATGCATGATCAATATGAATCTCAGTAATGTCAGTCCCATTCGAGGATGAATGTTCCCAAGAGGGAAATATTGTAATACCCGAGAATGTATATTAAGGCCAAAAAATACATCCTAGCTATTAGACGAATCAAAACATCCCTTACTTATTGAATTCTTGAGAAGGATATTATCATAGTCAACTTTAAATGAGAATATCTTTTGTTATACTACGAATTTTTGATCTCATGACCCACAAACAGATATATAATTAAATTAACTTTCCAATGATACAAATTTTTCTAAAATCCGGTATCGGAGTAAAAAGTTATGGCCATTTTACTGAGAGCTGTCTGAGCTGCCCAGGAGCGACGGGCAAGCTGACGGATTATCAAGTCAGGGACGGACCGTCACTTTGGCCATCACAACTGAGGTAATAAGGCTATTTTTTCCCCAAAACTGACAGTTGGAGTGATGGTCAGTCACCAGAGTGACGGTCTGTCACCCAGACCATCAATTTTGTCCGAAACAGCGCTAAAACAATGTTTTAAAGGGCTTTTTTGGTATTTTCCACCCTTTTAAACCCCTAATTACATCAAATCAAAGCACATAACTCCTCATTCATCCATAACATCAAAATTAGGGTTTTTTTCAAGATCAAAACCCAAGAACAAGATTCAAACCCTTCTCGAAGAAAACTCAAGAATCAAAACATCACCATTCAAGAACATTCAAGAACCTTTAAGAAAAGTTAACCTCCTTCAAGATTCAAGATTTTGAGGTATTTAAAGTGTTGATTCATGGGTTTATTTCACCCATGAAGCTCGAGAATCCCATTTTTTAAACTCATGAATTGTGATTTCCATGTGGTGGGTTGATTTAAATTATGTTGATGTGGTTGTATGAATCCCAAGTTGGAGTTTTTATGTACTTTTCATGAAATTATGCTAGTATGTGGGTTGGAAACTTTTAAATTGAGTTGATTAAAGTAACTATGATGTATGAACTAGTGTATATTCCTAAGCCTAAGGTTATGCATGCAATGTGTTTGATAAAATGCCTAAAGAACAAGAATCATTCTTTAGAACTCAATTATGACCAAATTGGTGAACCCATGCTTTACCCTTATATTCAAAATGACTTCCATGTTATTGTTATGCATTGAAATTGTTTGATGGATTGTTAATGAGATTAGCCTATGAAATTATGACATGTTTATATGCTTTCCTATTCATGTACCAAACAATGATAATCAAGTGCCTTATGAATTTCCCCAATGATTGTATTATGGATTGTTGACTATGGTCATGTGTCAAGAAGTATCATACCTTGTCAGTTTTATGCTATCGAGTCCTGGGGGTACTTGTACCCGATAATTTAGCTGTGTTCCTAGAGCCAGTGTCATGTTTTCAAGATACTCTCAGTAAAGCCATGTTCAGTCGAATTCAGTCAGTCTCATGACTCAAGAAAACACAGTAATCTTAATAATCTCAGTAATCTCAGTCAGTTATCAGATCTCAGTAATATTCCGTTAGTCAACAAAACTCAGTCCAGTCAGTTCGGTATAATTAATTCAGTGTCTAATCAGATGGGAGTAGGATTCAGCACCGAGTGAGCCCAAGAATGGGAACTCACCTGCGAGTAGAGGGTGTGATTCTTAGAAGAAATCCTTGCGCTCTAGAACTACGTAGAAAGCGTAGGTTGAGACATCTAACCCATTAGATAAGGGTTGATGAGGTGTCTTAACCTATTAGATGAGGGTCCCACCATTCTCCTTAGAGTACCTATTAGATGAGGGATTACTCACAGCTTATCCTTACCAGTGGCGCGGTATTGACACCCTTCTAATTGGGGTTATAGATTGGACCCCAACTCAATTATATTATCTTATTTGGGGCATGTCAGTTAGATGACTACTTCCCGCAGTTACAGTCTTAGTCTCAACATCAGTAATAGAACTCAGATAGTTCTATAAAATTTAGGACTGTCAGATACAGTCACCAAGTTCAGCACAAAACCCAGCTAGTTCCATCGGCAACAGGACTATCAGATACAGTCATTCAGATAATAGTATATCAGATATATGAAACTTATGTTATTAGTATTCAAATTTAGTGATATCATGATCTCAGACACAGTTCACGTATTTATGCATGTATTCTCACATTCATGTTATTCAGTCAGTTAGTATTGTTCTTGCATATAAACCCCTTGCATTCAGCCTTCCTTACTTGCATACCAGTACATTCAATCGTACTGACGCATTTACGCTATGGTGTTTTATACCATAGGTTCAGAAGCATGAGCTCCAAAGCATCCTTAGTAGATCAGTCGTTCAGTAGACAGACTAGCAGTGAGTGCTCATCATTCGAGGATGTTATTATTTGATGATTTAATTCTTTTAGTACTTAGTTTATTTCAGCAGTTGGAGTTAGTTGGGGACATATCCCATCAACTCTTTATTCAGATAGTTTAGAGGCTTTCAGACTAGCATGTTCAGACAGTTATTTCAGATATTTTGGTATTGATATACCATATCTCCATATGTTATGTTTTATCAGATTTTTGAACCTTATGGACTTTTAGCCCTTTATCCCATATTTATACAATTTGTTATGCAGTGCTCAGTTACAGATATCAGTCATGGGTTAGCTTGTGGTCTTTCAGGGTCATGAGCACCGTGTGGCATTTCGAGTACCATATTTGGGGCGTTATAAAAACCCTTAAACAAGGGATGCACTAAGGTGGAAAATTAAAGAAGCAAAGGATAAGTTCCTTAATGGTCTAGAACCCACGGCGAATAGGCAAATCAAGAGGCCAATCTCTGAAGAGCATCAAATAGTGACAACCAAATTACATGAATATCCAGAGCTTGAGTGGCAATTCAATGAATATGTGTTATCTTAGATGAGAAACCCTCTCGATTCATACCAACCGATTCTTGTACAGGATTTTTTCGCTAATTATTTGGCATTGGCAGAGAAAAATTGTCTCAAGGGCTCAAAGATCTCATATTTGCCCAACAGGGAATCAGTTCTGGTCAGAGGGGTCACCATTGATATATTGAATCGCGGGCTGAAAAAATATTGTTTAGGACCGACTATAAAGCACCATCTTTAATGCTAGAGCTTGAGAATTGTATGACCACAAAGTCCACTTAAAGGCCTTGATTGTTTAGGTTCTTTACTGATGAGGGTAACTCATATCTTGGGCACTCAATCTGCGAGAGTGCATTGCTAAATCATCTCTCAATTTCTGAGCTAAATTTTGGTTGGTCATTATTCGATTAAGGTTGATGCCTACAGGAAAAAATGCTAATTTGGACAGTCATAGGGTTGTGTTGGTGTCTATTCTGATTGTCGGGATGAAGATTGACTTTTAAAAAATTATTACAGATGAGATATTTGTTTGGGAACACAAAGTAGCAAGTGTGTTACCATTTTTGTGTCTGGTAACGAAATTATGTAGGTCAGCCAATGTGTCTTTGATTCAAGGTGTTGGTAATGAAGTTCGGGCTACTCACGAGAGGATATTATGAAATCAAAGGATGACTCAAAAATTGAAATGCAAGTCAACAAACCTCCTGCTTATCATACATAGTCATCGCCAGCCCCTGATACTTTAGAGATTCCCACAAGTATGTCATTGCCTACCACTACTTATGTGCCGCCTGATTATACTCCACCTAGTACATCTGCAGGATCAGCATCTCTGCTGCCAATGGGTAGGACTTCAGACACTGCATCTGTCCCACCCCAGTATTCAAAGTACAGGTTGACACAGGAAAATTTTGCCAAGTCTATTAAAAAACAGAAAAAGTTTCAAAAATAACTAGACGCATGGGCTTTGCCATTAAAGCCTTTTATTGATTATATTGTAGCTGAGGCAATCCGTTGTTTTCAAAATATTTAGATCAGGATGGACCAAATGGAGGATCGTGACAACAAAAGGCTGGATGCGATGTCCAGTCCAGATTTTGCTAAGTTCATGGAAGAATTTAGGCAAGCACAAAAGGATATAGAAGAGATAAAACGACAACCACATCAGCCTATTTTTGACCCTACTCTGGACATCAGTTATGAAGATGAGGGAATTGTTAGCTTTATGGGGATGTCACTCAAGGACAAAGGCAAGTAGGTACACGAAAGTGATGATAGGATAGCTGCTAAAAGAAAAAGGTGAGAAGCAATGACATCAAAATAGAGAGAAGCCTAAGATATGAGGAAAGCTGCAAAAAGATCAAAGGGAGAAGACAAAAGAAGGTTGTAGATGAAGCTGTAGGAGTTTCCACTAGTTCTGCCCCAGCTAGGGGGCCAATTTTAGACCTAGTTTGAGTTGAGATACCTCCGATTTAAGAGGATGATATTGTGAGTAACCCTACCACCATAGGGGTCAATGTTACTGCAGGTGAGGTCAAAGTAGCCTCACCACATTTGACTGATGCCTCATTAGACTCAGAGGTTTTACAAGTATTTCCCTCCTTTGTACTTTATTTTAATGCATTGAGGACAACACATTCATTTTTAGTGGGGGTGGGTATACTTGTACCACAGGGGTTTTGGTTGTCTGTGTTCTTTTCCTTCCGTGTGCTATCTAGTAGAACCAACATATCTAGGTTGCATTTTTTCCTAAGTAATTGTGATGTAAATATTCATTTGTTGATGTTATTTATGAATTGTCTTTTCTTTTAGCACCTTTTTTTATATGTGGATGATAAATGGATGTGGCATAAGACTCTGAACATGCTTGTATGACAATTTCTCTTTGTCACTTAGTACATGTTGAACAACTATTTGTGATTCTGTAATTGGCATTAGAATGTAAAATGTGCATGACCATGTGATGTAAATCCCAAGTATAGTAGAATAAGTGTTAACTCAATTGCCTGTGTGTGCGAGTATTTATTTTAGTTCTTGTATAGTGATACACCTAGAACTTTCTCGGTTTATGATGTTGTTTTGTGGTTGATTCAATAGGATATAATAGTAGGCCTCTTTGTACTTTTAGTCCACTAAGCCGAAATAAATGATCCACCAAAAAGATTTTCCTATTTTTGAACCCTTTTTGAGCTTATGTTAGTTTTTATTCATTCCCAATAACTTTGATGAACTCTCTTTAGGTTGTTATCACCTAACTTTGGCCTGGTCTAATATTGGACATTGTGACCTTAACTTAGGTAAAACACCTAAGTTGAGGGTGGCTACTATCGAGATGTTAGCAGTTTAATAAAAAAGTGATTTAGAGCTAAAATAAAGCATCCATACCTAATCTATTTCGATATTGTGCACCTCAACTGACTACAACAGCATAAGTTGAGGGTAGTTGATGCTTAAAAAAAGGGGGTTATGGCAAAGTATGAATAAATAATAGAGATTGTAAGTGAGCTAGAAAAACAGTAATCTTGGTGAGTAGCAATCAAGGGAAAAGAAATTAAAGTCTGAACTTTAAGTCACTTTTCCCAAAAATTTGTCCTCACCTAGCCCCGGAACCTCATTACAAGCCTGAAAAAGACCTTCTTGATCTTTACGAATCAACTATAAGGGATTATTAGATGATAAGGGCAAGCCTATGGGTATGTATACTATGTTTGTAACTTCTTTGATGAGTATGAGAGTCTTGATTTTCGGCCACAAGATACATGAATAATGAGTGGTGGACTTTGTTGAATATGAGTGCAACTCGAGTTATGCTTAGTTTTGCAAATCTTTAAAGGATATTGTATCTATGTTTATGTGGATGCTGAATTATAAATTATGTCAGTTGTAGATTCTAATGTGTTGAGCCCATATGAGTGAGATGACAGTTGAGAGGTTGTGTGAAATCTAGTTCAACAACTGATTTCCCGTCATTGTATTGTTCATGTATACGATTTGGTGCTTAGTTGCTTGAGGACAAGAAATTGTCTTAAGTTGAGGGTGTTGATGTTCTGGATTTTGACGAAACATTTTACATCTTTTTCAAGGGATAATTGTACATTTTTTAGCAATTTTTATTATATTTGATACTGGGCTTTAGTGTTTTTAGGTCAAGGATGTAGCTGGAGAAGAAACTTGGAATAATAGCAGAAAAAGGCCACTGATGGTCAAACTAGCAGACCGTAATCCAAGTGGTGGACCGTCAAGGTTAATCAGAAAGGACCAAATAGGTGACTCCTATGACGGTCTAAGTGACGGACCGTCGGACCACTGACGGACCATCAACTTAGCCGTCAGGCTGAAACAGAGAATGGCTCCTCAAGTGATCAAGCGATGGTATATGCGACGGACTGTCAGTCCAGTGATGTCCCACCAACATGACCGTCAACCCTTAACCAGAAAGTAGCACTTTGGGACCATCAGTAACGGTTCACGTGACGGACCGTCAGGCTTCCGATGGGCCGTCAACGTGATCGTCAACTTTGATGCGGCTTTAATGATTTCAAATTTTAAATCCTCAGTACCTGGGAACATATAAATACCTAGTTTAGGTTTTATTTAGGTATCTTTTATCATATTTCTATCTAGAAAATCTTATTATAATGTAGTATTCTCAGAGATTCAAGCTACAATTGTGGATCTAGTTATTTTTATTCATATTCTCGTTGAAGATTCAAGGACAATTCTTGTAATTTTGTAAGTGATTCTCTGAATTCATTTATGAAGAACACAATGATTTTTTTTTCTTCTTCTTCTTCTCTTAAGATGTGTGGTTATGCTCCCATAACTAGGGTTATGGGAGCCTTGATGTGAATAACTGATTAGGGTTGTGAAACACTTAATTTACATACTTAATTGAGATTGTATAAAACCTTCTTCATATTAATGACCATTCTTGGTTGCAAACCTTAAGGGTGAGCCCAAGAACATTACTTGTCTGAGAAGAAATGTGTATGTAATGAAAAGAAGTGGATTACATGAAATCTGAAGGCTTTATCCTTTGGGTTATGGGTTCATGCCTTTACAAGGATTAACCCACATGAGAGACTAGTTGAATAAATCAATACATTCTTTAAGTTATAGAGAATTAAAGGGTAAACTATCCATTTAGGTTGAGAAACAAATCGGTAAACTTTAGAATTCAATGACTCTTACAATTGAATTTATAAATTGGAATTTTAAGGTAACTAATAACCTTAACTGCTTGAACATCTTGGTGAACATAACTCTAGTTTGTTTACTCTCATTGAATTAGTACTTGCAATAAAATATACTAGCTGGAATGCTACTTGTTACAAACACCTGAATACTATTAACAATTCAAAACCCCCTTTTTCTGGAGCCTTCGATCAATAGTCTATTAACAACCATAAAACTTAGTTTGCACAATATTCCCTATGGAATTTGGCCCCAACCTATTTGGGTGCTATATTTGACAGTGACTGCTTACACTTTCTGATGAGAGTTGTAATTTTGGTGTATTAGCAATTTTTGGGGGCATGTCCCGATATTTTATTAATATTCAATTTCGGACCATTGTCTAGAAGGCTTTGTTTTACTAATGTGGCTATTGGG
The DNA here is from genome assembly GCA_030864215.1 of Capsicum pubescens. Taxonomy (NCBI): domain Eukaryota; kingdom Viridiplantae; phylum Streptophyta; class Magnoliopsida; order Solanales; family Solanaceae; genus Capsicum; species Capsicum pubescens. The sequence continues at coordinate 175,660,743 of CM061549.1, forward strand.
CAGTGTCGATTGAATGTTTTGTAGGTCGTCGGTGGTTGGTTATAGACATGCATTGAAAATTTCTTAGTCTACTGTATGCTATCTTGTTATATGTTCGAAATTCATCCGACTTTAGGGTGTGGTGTGTTTGGTTTGCTTAGGTGTAGGGGTGATGTACGGTCCACGTGGTACTTGAGATACCCATCACAGCCAGGCCCTAGTTCTGGCCGTGATAGATAATCAACCCATAAGGAAGGCTAAACAAGTCAAAAAATGCTAAAATCATGAAATTAATGATGAATGATGAGAGATTAATTATATGCCGAGAGAGACGACAATAAATAAATAAATCATCACGCTTTGAGAAAGTAGATAGAAATCCAACACAAAGAAAGAGACTGGTGGTCACAATATGGGCTATAACATAATCTTAAAATAAAAGATTTTTTAGGCCAAGGGCTAAAGGAAGAGGATCATAAGATTCCAGAGCAACTAATTTCCTTGCTTTCTTAAAGGAAATATCAAAATCAACAGTCCAAGGATTCTTAGTAGTGGTAGAAAAACTAGTGTAGTGAATGCCATTGATGGAATCAAACAACCCAAAAATAATGAAGATACATTTTCCCAGAACCAAGGTTTCAAACACATCAACATGAACGGAATGCATATTGACATAGAACAATTGAATTAGGGGTTTATATGAAATTTTAGGAGTGTCGAAGAAGTTATTTTCCCAACCCTGAACTTCAAAAAGGGGATTAAAAGGACAATGTAAGGATTCTAAAATATCAAGATCCACAATTCAACTATGCGCCATAAATTGTTCCTTGAGCAAGTAAAAAATGGTTTCATTGGATGGCCTCTAAAAATCTATTTAGATATTCAAGGAACTATCAAAATCAAATTTTACCTTCTTAATGGAGCATTCAGACTCATCGTGGTTTGAAAGATGTTTTCATAGAACAGAATGAGTGGAGTTTTAGGAATGTTGAGGAAGATTTTGGTTAAAAATTTTAGAATCAAGAGGAACCGGAGAGGAGTCTTTTCTATTTTCCTTAAAATGAGAACTCCTTTTTTATCCAATAGAGTAATTCTTAGGACATTTCACCATGGATGGAGAAAGAGGGAAATTAGATGATGAATTACGAAAATATAAAGGAAAGAGGATATTAAAATGTCACCTAGACAAGAGAAAAATAAGGCCATAAGTATATGCATAGTATTTGTGTCAATATAAAAAAGGGATTAGACAAGGCAAGTACAGAGAATGACTAATTAATAAACCACAAGAAGGGAAGTAATAAAGAAAAGTACATCTATCATAATCAACTATTAGAAAGCCTACTTTACTTATGTATGCAGATATTATAAGGGACATAGATGATTTCAAGAAGATTTTGGAATGATAGCAAGAGATTTTTAGAAAAAACAAAATCTTTCTTCCAACAATGGTCTTGTAAAAATGTATGCTAACTTAAATTCAGTGCAAACATAGGATAATTCAAAATTACCTTTGGGAACATGATCTCTATAAAGTGATTCTTAATGTAAATATACTTTTCTCTAGAATGATGCTTAGGATTTTTTTGACAAATAGACTGCTCTAGAATTATCATTGAAATTTTTTACAAGTTTAATAGAGATATCATAATCAGTAACTAGACAAGTCATCAAAAGAATTTGTGGATAGAATAGTCAAATGGAAATATATTTAGACTAATTAATTGATAGGAAGCAAAATTTTGATTTCTTGTTATTCAATGAGATAAGAAAGTTTCCCATGAGTTGGCAAGTGCCACTTGGCTTTTTCTAGCATCATTGTCACCTACATAATATGCATTTTAAAAAACTTTTAGCTTAAATTCATTATATTTATAAAACCATAGACCATAAGAAGTAGTTCCAATAAGGTGTCTAAAAATAAGCTTAACTGCCGTAAAATAAGACTCCTTAGGAGCAGTTTGAAATCTAACACATTTACAAATACTATATAGAATACCTGGTTGACTGGTAGTAAGTAAGAGAAGAGATCCAATCATATCATTATATTTATTTTCATCAACAGTCTTACCATGATCTTCAGACACAATAACACAAGTAAAGCTCATTAGGGTTCTTATGGATTTAGTATCCTTCATCCCAAATTTTTTGATGAGTTTTTTAGTATACTTACTTTGTATCTAAAGGTTCTTTCAGTTTAATGGTGTATTTGTAGTCTTATAAGGAATGTCAACTTACCCATCATGCTCATTTCAAGTTTATTTTGCATTAATTCAGATAAATCTTAACACAAACTAGCACTGGTACTTCCAAAGATAATAACATCAATGTAAATTTTAGTAGTGAGAATTCTAGAGAAAGTTCTTTTTGTAAAAAGATTTGTATTAAGTTTTTCTCTTTTAAATATGATTGATTAAAAATCTTCTCAACCTGTCATACCATTATTGGGGAGCTTGTTTTTTTTTTTTTTTTTTACCATAATGAGCTTTAAAGTTTTTAAAAACATGATAATGAAATTTAGGTTTTTCAATACTTTGAGGTTGCTATAGAAAGACATGTTCATCAATGAAGCCATTTAGAAAAGAACTTTTGACATACATTTGAAAAATCATAAAACCTTTATTAGAAGCATAATAAAGTAAGTATGAATTTATTCTAACCTTGCCAGAGGTGCAAAAGTTTCATCACAGTTGACTACCTCTTCTTGAGAGTTTGCGATTAGATAAAATTTATTCCAAACTACTTTACCTGATTTAACCATTCTATTTTTGTAAATCCATTTTATACCAATGATTGAGTTATTTTTTTGCTTTAGGACAAGAGCCCATATTTTTTTTGTCAAATTTCTGAAGTTCTTCCTTCATTGCATTAACCCAACTTTTATATTCTAGAGCTTTATTAACTTTCTTGGGTTAAAATTGAGATATGAGAGTAACATTTGCACTCCTTTTGTTGTAATATCTTATTTTAATTCCCTCCTTGGAGTTGATAATAATGATTTTCTTTGATATTTAGGTTCACCACTCAATTCTTCTAAAATAGTTTCTATGGCACATTGATCTTTTATAGTAGCGGTTGGTTGACTATTCTCTACATTAGCCGACTCCAATAAATAGTTGGATGTTGTAAGTTTTCAAGATTATGATTGTTTATCCTCATCTTCTCTATTGCTAGTATCCTTAGAAATACGGTTAAAATCATCAAAAATAACATGGACAAATTCTTCAATACATAGAGTACATTTATTAAAAGTTCTGTAGGATCTCCTAGAGTTAGAGTAGAACATAATTATACCTTCATTACTGTAAGGATCAAACATACCAATGTTATAACTTCTATTGTTATGAACAAAGCATTTTGATCTAAGTAAGTGAAAGTGCCCAAGATTGGGTTTCTCATTATTCCATAGTTCATAAAGAGTTTTTTTGGAATAGGTTTGGTAAAGCACTTGTTCAACATATTACAAGTACAGATTCTATCCAAAATTTATAAGGTAAGGAATGTTTACATATCATGGTTCATGACATGTCTTAAAAGTTCTAATCTTGTGTTAAACCACTCTATTTTGTTAGGAAGATCATGAAGAAGAAAAGTTGTGAGTATAACTTTGATTGTTACAAAAGGTTTCAAAATTACTTTTATCAAATTCTCCTTCCTGATCACTTCTAATAGAAGAAATATTAACCTTAGTCTCTTTAAGAGTGTTCACAAAAAACAACAAAATTTATTAAAATATCATCTTTGTTAGAAAGAAGCATAATAAAAGTAAATCAAGAATAATCATTAATAATCGCAAAGGCATACCTTTTACCACAAATGCTAGCAGTTATAGCAGAACAAAATAGATCCATATGAAGTATCTACAATGTATTAATAGTAGAGATAATATCTTTTACAAGAACAAAAATTCTAGTTTGCGTACCAAGTTGACAAGCATCACAAATATAAGTCTTCTGGTAATCAATATTTTAAAGACCAATAACAAGCTCATGGAGGCCAGACAAATGTGTCCTTCTATTCATTCCAAAGATTCTAACACATACATCTTACTATGTCTATTTTCAAGATGTAATGGCTTGCCATTTCTTTTAATTATACAACTATCCTTTCTGAATAATACTTCTAGACCAGCATCAAATAACTAACTTATACTCAACAGATTGTACTTCAAGCTTTAAATCAATTAAAAGTTAGTGATGTCAAATTATTTATTAAAAGTGATAGTATCAATACCTACTACTTTGCCTTTGAATTTGTCTCCAAAGCTTATATAACCTCCATCAAAATTAGATACATAATTATATAAGCTTTTGTGTCTTTTCATGTGATTTGAACACTTACTTTTGAGATAACATTTCTCATTAGGCTTTGAGTGGTGTTCCTTCAAAATATATATATCACTTATTTCTTGATATCGAAGTATTCTTTGGTCTATTAAAGTTAGTATGTGGATTGGCATACTCAGTTTTGGGTCTCCAAATCAATTGACTAGAATTTCTAGAAGTCTATAGTTATAATTTTTATGACCTAATTTACCACGGTGATAGCAAGAAAATTAAGAGTATGTTTAAGTGGTTGAACATGTATGATAGGTATTGCCACCATGACTATTTTTTTGGTCAACTTATTGAAGTTAGTTGACTATTTAGATCCATCATAGTTATAATATGTATTATAATAGGTATTATGATTGTAGCATTTTTCTTTGGCCACCTTGCTGGAATTAGTTGACTATTGAAATCTTTCACAATTATAATATTTATTATCATATATAGATCTACAACTGTCAGATTTTTTTTCAATTGACTTAGAAAAGCTGGTGAATTGATTAGGTCTGACAATACTCTGATTGGAAGATTTTTCAAAGCTGTTGATTTTATTTTTTAATACATCAATTTCATCTTGTAAAATGCTTTTCACTTTCACTAACTTCAAGCTTAATTCCTATATCTTCTTTCCATTAATAAAGCACTTTTTTAATCTTGAGCTTTATTTAAATTAGCAATGGTACGATCCATCATAGTTTGTAATTTCAAACATTCATTGGATGGATTTGTTCTTAACAGACTAAATTCTCCAAAATCCATGAAACTATAATATCCTACATTGTCATTTCATTGTTAGAGTAGACTTCACCCCAATTGTTGAAAGCCTTTTTCTTTATTTAAAGGGTGCTCTTCTTGCTTCTTGACAATCGTAAGCAATATGAAAATATTTACCAAAATTATAACACTTAGCTTTATTCCCTTTGTGTTCAATATTCTACTTTCATTTTGAGTTATTTGATTTTCTACCTTTTTTATTTCTAAACCTCCTGTAATTGTCAATAACTATCTCGGCAGTGAGAGAAAGTTCATCATCATCCAAGATATTATCTTTTACATCACTTGTAGCTTTAAAGGCCACAATATTTTCCTTTTTATCTTGTAGTTGATCCTTTTTGTGTAGATGAGATTTTTCAAAGGCAATGAGATCTCTTTTTACTTCATCATATGTTATTTTGTTCAGATTCGTACTCTCAAGAGACACAACCATAAAAAGCCACCAATGAGGTAGAAGTTTGAGAATCCTAATAATTTGATTTGATATGCAATAAGTCTTTCCTACTTCTATGAGTTTACCCATAATTTTGCCAAATCTGGCAATTTTTTCTTCAATGGATTCTCTATCCTTTATTTTGAAGAGTTCATATTCATAGACTAGAAGACTAATAAGAGTTTGCTTTACCTTTTGAATTCCTTCATAGTTGACTTCTGCTTCTTCTCACATTTCATTAGTAGATTCATAAAAATAGATCTTTTCATATTCTTCCCCAATTATGGCATTGAATAACATATTCTTGCATTTGAGTTTATCTGAATGATATCCATTTGTCCATCGGTGTAATTTTTCAAAGATTGTGTGTTGTCAGTAGATACTTGAGCATCATCAAATTTCTTTCCATTTTTGCTGGTAGGAACAATTATCACCAAGCTTGATCACCTTCCATATCTTGACCTCATAGGTCTTAATGTCAGTTTCCATCCTTATATTCCAATGAGGGAAATGTTTCCTATTGAAATAATAAGGTATAGTTTGAGATGTTCCTTTTGAGAATAGAGCTCCAGCAGTTGTTTGGGCCATGATATTTTCTCACATTGATGTTAAGAAAATAGATGTGAGTCCATTCTATAACACCAAAAAAAAGTAGCAAGAGGGGGTGTGAGTTACTCTTTTTTATTTCATTCAATCGACTTACTATGCCAGTCAGTCGACTGACAAAGCAATATAGATAAAACTAAAGAAATATGATAATGTAAATGTTGAAGATAAAAGTGACACCAGATATTTTATAGTGGTTGGGACTCCTAACAGGTCTAACACCAGTCTTTTTGGGTTACAATGATTCTAGTACCTCTATTGATAAATCAAAATTATAAGGTTTGAGTTAAGTTTTAGACTTTAACTCACACACTCTTTCTTTTAGCACTTTTGATACAAAGCCTCACAAGATATGCGTTTCTCTCCTCTCTTTTTGAGTACACAATGAACTTCTAGAGAATAGAATGGTTATTAAAAGTAGAGCAAAGATCTAGAGAAGGTTGAAACAAGTGTATATTTGTTCCTTAGTCTTTCATACTATAAATAGTAGTTATTTGACTACTACTAACCATTTGGAAGATTCAAAACAAAATGCAATCTAAGAGTTTTGATCCTTTGAAATTAGATGTGAAATATCCTCTTTCCAAGAATAAGGTTGGACATGGTCTCCTTAAATATTGTAGAATTACGCAACAATTAAACACTACAATGAATCTTTGAAATCTTGAAAAGCCCACCTTTCGTGTAGTAAAATATGTAGAAAAAATTGTGGGTACTTTTAACAGATCATTTCCATATAAGCATTCTGAATAATATCTTTTGTGTGATGCTGATACTTCTTGCCGTTTGAGATGCCTTCTTCCTTTCTTGTCCACTACTCATATACCTAAAGATTGTCATACATTGAAATTAGACACTATCATATATGTATATTGTCTTGCATATAGATGTGTGTATGTATACATTATGTGTATGAAGATGTACGTATGTTTTGGGAAGTTAATTAGGATAAAATAAGAACCATTTAATTAATTTGAGTGGAAAAGGAACTTGAAAATTTGATTTTCTTATAAGATTTTAAATTTAGGCTAATTTTATACTCACTGTAACCTAAATCTTATTAGCACACTACCCTATTCGGCCTAAGCCTTACCAAACTTATTAATTGATACCTAACTCTCCCTAATTTCACTTCTACTTCATCGTCCAAACAACTTACACTCTGTTTGGATCGTGGTTTCTCATGGTTTGGTATAGTATGGTTACTAAGTGAGTCATGTTTGTTTTGATTGTTTATCAGAATGTATGGTATGATATGCTTTAATTTCATGGTTTGGTAACCATGAAAACCATCACATTATATAATCACCTATTTGGTGGTATTCCATGGTTTGCTTTTTTTTTTTCCAATTATGACCTTATTTAATATTATATAATATTATTTTATCTGTTACCATAAATTTTATAACTCCACCTCCTACCGCGACTCTACCCCACCAACCCCCCACCCCCCACCCCCACTCCAAAAAATATATATTTTTTATTTTTAAAATTCTTTTTTTAGAAAATTTCAAGTTTTGTCTTATCCCACCCCCTACAAAACCCCCACCCAATTCTTTTCCAAATTTATTTCTTAAAAAAATTTCAAAAATTTTTCTTACTCCGCCCTCACCCACCCCTGTCCCTCCTCCCACCACCTTCCAGCCCCCTTTAGCCCTACTAATTTCATTTTTATTTTTCAATTTAATTTCTTAAAAATTTTAAAAAATATTTCTGACCCCACAACATACTAGCCCCCCTCCTTCCAAAAAGATTTATTTTTAGTTTAATTTTTTCAATTTTTTTTACGACACTTGTTACCCGTACCCTAACTTCCGACTCCACTACCCCCACCCCAAATATTTTTGTAAAGAAAAAATTTACAAAAAATTCATACCCCACCCTCTTATCCTATTCATTTTTATTATTTTGTCTTAAATATATACAAATACTTTTAGAAAATATTTTTCTACTTGCTTAATAGACACAAGAAAATAAGAAATAATTTGTTTCCTTAGAAAATATTTTTTTGAATTCAATACCGAACACACCCGTAGCATACATAAATGATTTACTCAATCTCTGTACTTGTCGTTGCTATTACATCTCAAAACACCAACAAGAAATGAGACGTGTTTCTATAAAAAATGAATCCGATTATATTTATTTTACCTACTTTTATATTGATTTTGTTAGAATTTAAAGGAATTCAACAATTTAGTATATTTACATGATATAATTTGTGATAAATTAGTAGCAAAAAAATTATTTTATTAACAATCATTGATAAATTTATTATTTATAATAATTTAGGGCATTTTAATAAATAACAAGTTACAATATGACGATCGTATGTTGATGCCATGGATCCGTAATGAGCATCGTACTTTTGAAGTGCTGAAAGATGAAAAGTTGGAGTACAGACACAAAAAATTAAAGGACAATCATGGGTTCGAACCATCCTGTACCTTCTTCTCATCCGAGGCAGACAACACTATTTTCTTGTTTTGCTTAGAATAAGATTTGTTTGATCTATAAATACCCTTGTAGGATTATTGTTACATATTACACATTATTTTGATTGAAGATTTTTATTTTTTGAGGTTCTAAGGATTATTCTTGGAATTTTACGAACATCACTCGTAAGGTTTTAATTAATGTTGAGATTTTGGAGCTTGTTTTTGATTGTAAGTTCATGACAATGCTTTCATTTATGAATTAATACTTTGTTATTGCATTGATGAGTAGCTAAATACCATAACTAGGGTTTCAGAAATCATGATGAATAAAGACAACTAGTGAAGTGCAAATTTATTCTAGAGCAATCTATATGCATGTATTGATTTTTCCTTTATTATAAGTATCCTTCTAATTGATGCATACATTAGGAACTCGACTGTATTCTAAACTTTCTCGAGAGAAAGCTATTTATTAGTGAAAGAGAACAAAAATAAAGATAGATATCAACCTTCATCTAATAACTAGAGTCATAACAATTATAGTTAATCTAAAGTCGGGAACAAAGGTTAGTGATGCCATACTCTGAATCCGAGAGGAGACGAGTGAAATTCATCTATTCAAGGTCAAAATACATTTTGGTGAATCTATCTTGTTAGATTTTGCATGAAATGCGTCAACATTGTTTTTTAGAATAAATATCTTCTAGAGTTATGAAATCATAGGGATTATAATCCTAGTGCTCATATCATAGTGATTACAGATCCAAAAACAGTTGTTTTGATAGTCTTCTATATTACACAAATCACCCTATATTTTACTTAATCACCAATTTACCTCAATAAACGCGTGATCAAATTTTGTACTATTACCTGTACATTTGACCCCAACCCAGTCGTGTTCTATATTTGATTCAGCGATTTTTTGGAAAGTGTAATTTAGGCGACATAAAATTATGGACTTAAGACAGTTGAAACAATGAATATTTTCAAGTATAAGGGCAAGTTTTGTAGATTTTATATGTTTTATTGTGTTTGCAGGACTTACAAACTTGGAGAAAAAATAAGATGAAGAATGAAAAAAAGGGTATCGTACGAAAGAAATGCATATCGTTAGATCTTACCATAATCGTGCCAAGGCTATAGTGCCGTGAACCAGAGAATTTCCCCAGGAGTTGATCAGATAGAAGATTTCCATGATTGTAGCATGAACCCATGATTGTACCTTACTATTATGGTAAAAAAGAGTGAGAGGAAGGCTATAGAACCAATGTATGAAATGATTAAACTAAAGGTGATCACACGACAATATTTAATGATCGTACATTGATGCCATAGATCCGTTCTGAGCATCGTACTTTTGAAGTCTTGAAAGTTGACAGGTTTGAGTACAAACCACAAAAAATAAGAGGACGATCATGGGTTCTAACCACGATTGTACCTTCTTCTCGTTCCACGCATCCAACACTATTTTCCTATTTTACTTAGGATAATATTTATTTTATCTATAAATACTCTTGTAGGTTTATTTCAATCTGTTATGCTCTATTTTATTTGAGATTATTATTTTGCGAGGTAATATTCTTCATCAAATTTTCTTCTCCAAGTCTCTATGGCCTACAAACACTATAAAATACATAAAATCCACAAAAAATGCCTTTATTCCTACAAATATTCCATATTTTAAATGTTGTAAGCTCACGACACATTAGTGTCGCTTCTTATTTCCCAATAAGAGTTCTTGAGATGCTATCTTTTTATTTTATCCACTACTTGCAATGACCTAATTTTGGGTTATTTGTGTAAAATATTTTTTTGTGGTTTTACCATTTTACCCCTCCTCATGGTTGTATTAAGGTATTTTAGGGGTATGAAGATTATTGGCATAATTCCCAATGCATTTCAGTGTGATTTGTGTGATGTTGTGGTATTGATGAACTTGGAATCTCCAAGTCTCCACAGCTGGAGCACCTGCTAAAGCTCTACTTTAGCGACAGGTGCTAAAGCACCACTTGGCCATTGTAGCGGCGGACTACATGCTAGCAAAGGGTGTCTCTTCTTCTTTAGCGAGGGAACTAAAGTGACCTTTGTTCATTTTAGAGGACTGGATCGCATTGGTGGGTATCGCTAAAGTGGTACTTGACTGATTTAGCAATGACTCCTAAAGCACTCATTTGACTGCATTAGCAGCACCTGTCACCTAGATATATAAAATTATTTTCATGTTTTATTCACCATTTTAGAGGCTTGGAGCATGGGGTTTGGTGTTTTTGAGCTATATCTTCAATTTTATAGCGTGGGTAAGCTCCAAATCCCTATTTGAATACTTTTCCTTTTGATTTTTATCATTAAAACCTTGTTAAATCATGAATACAAATATAGAAATTAGGGATTTTAGCTTAGAATGACAACATTAATTATTTTTTGATTTAAATCCCAATTCCAAATGGTTTTCAGTACAGTTTTCTTCCATGAGTTTGATTAATCAAGGAAAATATATTTATGGGCAAAAATTCACATTTTACCCTTCTTTTTGTAAAACTCATTTTGGGGTCTATTTTGACACCAATCAGGAAATGGGCAATATGAGTATCGTTAACTTTATTTTAATGTGTAGATTCTATATTTGTATGTTTTAGTTGATTTTGTGTCTGTTTGTGAGGTGTAAGCTCAATTTGAAGGCTTATTTGTATTGGTTTTGGTCATTTGAGGTATCTTATGGCTTAACATCCATCAGACTAGATGTGTAGCAAATACTTGTATAAAATCATATTACAAGTACGAGAACTAATAATGTAAATGATGTTGTTACTGTGTTGTGCCCGTGTGGGACCTTATTTGTATTTTGTGGTTTGGAGATATCATTTATTATGTGTGATCGTGTGGGGTATTATATAATGATATTGGCCTGATTAAGAATACTTAGTTGTTATCCTAAGTGGAATATTGTCTAAATTGGTAATTTTGTTGTATCAAATAGGGTATATCTTACTACGTTAGTATGCGGATTATGTTGGACCATTAATGACTGGTTTTATACGTGGATTTTGGCTCACACACTTGGTATATTCGTTAGAATTTGAAATCCTAATTATGTTTGTTGTGAGCATTACATACCTATATCATATTCATTCATGATACATTGGCACTACTATGGAAATATTGAAAACACTAAAAACACTAGTTTATGACATCATTACAGAGACTCTCTGAGAGATATAATGAATAAGTATCATGGAATTGCTATTGTTTATTAGATTGTATGTGAGTTGAGGCACCTCCCATGGGTCCAGCTGGGAGCATATCTCGGTAGGAGTATATGGAGGTCATGCTACAAGCTCATGCATAATATTACATCATCATTGTCATCATTGATGTCATTGATGAGTGGTGATTTTACCACTCATTCTCACTTAACATTAATGAATATTGCCTTGATTTGAATGAATAAGTGAAACATATTCGTGAGTAAATGCACTAATATCCACTCTTTACAGGTATAGAGTTGAAAAGATAGAAAAAAGTGGATTGGATCTTACAATGATGAAAAGGGAGAAGGAAAAGTGCAACTGAAGACCTGCAATAGAAGAGTCTCAGGTACCGCAGTCACAGTCCACTGACTGCAGTCATGGAAGTCAAGGATGCTCAATTGATCACGGTCGTGGATGTAAATCGTGGTTGCATATCCGCGGTCGCAGCCAGACCTGCTCGATCGTGGCTTAGCGGAGGATTTCAGTCCAAGGGCAAAATTTGAAATGCACATGCCCAATCCCAATTTTGACATAATGACTCAAACCCTATCCTGAAGAAACATATTCCATCTTCCCTAAATATTTTGAGGTTTAGCTCTAGACTTCATAGCCTCCATTTTTTGAGAAGAAAATATTGTATAAATTTTTGGTGAAGAATACATTGGAAACTTTCTAGGTGGAAGATTTTCTCAATTCCATTGTTGATATTGTGGGAGAGCCAAGTTTGAAGTAACATTTACTTAGATCATTAAAAAGTTATTTCAATGGAGATTATGGGTATATCTATGCGTATTTGACTTATGTGTAGCTAAATCTCCCCCTTCGGGTTATGTGTAAATATGGGTTTAAGTGTGTATGGGTTGTTAGTGTTAGCATCTATTTGGTAGTGCATGGTTATGGGTTTTTATCATTGTTATGCTATTTTGGTTGGGATTTGACGGGTGAAATCCCCAAATACCCTCATGGGTTTGATGAGTGAAAGCTCCAAGCTTTAGAAAGTTCAAGGCCATCTTTGAAAGAAGGGTTCCGGGTGAACTTTAGGAATCCATATGATCATCTAAAGAGAGATTGGAGACCAAATCAATGATAGTCAATTATGTGTAGTTTGCTAAATTCTTACTATCTTAGACACAAGGGTAAATGTGGTGTTGGCTATGCCATGGGTATCATCCTAGAAATAGGGATGCCTACATTGATGTTGTGGTTACCAATTGTTTAACACACCAATTAGGTATTCGAAAGAATCAATGGGTGAAATTTGGGTATTTTGTTGAAAGACTAGCATCAAAATCTATAACCAAGCCTACTCATATTTGATTTACTAAATTGATATTGATAATTAACACCCACACATCACTTCATTTGTAGTGCATAATCTCAAGATCCGTGCTTAACTATTAAAACTCTATTCATAGCCCCAAATTTATACTAGAATATCCCAAAAAGAAATACTAGTGTAGGATCCTATCTCTCCGATTTTAGCTTTTCATGCCATTGGTTTGAATTTAACTTGAATCTATCATTTCAAACTAATTTGATCGCAACTCACATTGTTCCTTATGTATTTGACCCCGACTCAAAAGTTGGGTAAATATATTGACGATGACCACCTTGTACTTAAATTGTCGTGTAAGTTGAGCGTTCTAAAAAATGGGGTCGTTGTCGGGGAACAATTTGGGGTATTAAGTTAGTTTGAAATTTTAGTTTACTTGCTTGAATTCAAGCTTGTATTTTATTGTTTGTGATTTTCTTTGTAGGTAGATTTTATTTTATTTTTACTTTTCTCTATGGCATCTTCGAACAAATATGAGTTGGATAGTTGGAGGTCCTATCTTAACCACCGATGTTTATATTATGGTGGATCACACTTCAGGAGAGATTGTAACTATGCTCCTCGATGAGAGACAAAATCAACATCTCGATCTGGTAGGGAGTACGGTTGTCCTTTGTGTGGTAGTCAAAATAGACATTGGGATGATTATCCAAAGCCCCCTATTATACTAATCGAATTACTAGTTCTTCTTATGAGATTAATAGGTCTTATGATGAGAAGAAGGATAAGCAATGCACTGAGTCTAATAGCTGTGACCCAAGGCTACTAGCCATTTTGGATCAGTTGTATACAATGGGGAAGAATCTAGAACACATACATCAAGAATGGACAAGTGTCAAGAAGGAGGTAATGGGCAAAGAAGAAAATCTTGAACCTATCATTACTATGCCCATTACCCAAGAGGAAGTATGTCAAGAAGAGAAACCAAGCTATAATGATATGCTTGGTAGCGAAGAATCCTCAGCGGCTTCCCAATCATCCGACTCACATGAGGAAGAAGAAGCCAAAATAAAAGAAATGAAAGAGTTAAGAGAATAATTAAAGAAAATCTCTTACAATGACTCTATCTCATTTAGGGGCGCATATCTCATTTAGGGGCGCATATACTTTGGAGGAGGCTAACATGAAATTAGGTATTGGACCTCATTCAACCCACTTTTCAACATTAGGCTTAGAGGATGGGATAAAGATCCATCCCTTTTAACAAATGGAAGATTATGGGGAGGTGGAGTCCGACTCTTATATTTTGGAGTTTGACATTCCAAGGGATCCCATGGAACCCCATCCATCAATGGCCAAGGAGTTTAATTTCCGATGTACAAGTAATGGCCCATTGATGTACACCCTTTTACCCACGAAGCCAATCCGAAAGATCGATGTAAAGTTGGGTAAAAGGTTAAATTATTCAAAATGGCAAGATCGAGGCTTGCTCGCCATTCCCTCACATTTTCTAAGTTTCATCTTGGAAAACTTGAATCTTCTATACCTCTGTCGCTCATTGCATATCGAACAAAAGTTGGGACAGAGATTCAAAATTTTTAAGTGAAACATAAAAGGGAGGAGTGGAGGTATCTCGCTACAATGTTAAACTCAATTCTCAATGAGAGAAAACCCATCACAACATAAAAGTAGAACATATCCTTTTATTTATGCATGCTACGGTAGATTTTGGTTTTTATTTTTGTGCATGAATAATCCCTTAAATATGGTGCTACGAGGTATTTTGATCGAAGTTGAGAAAGAAACGTATGAAATTGGCAAGTTTGGACTGAGCAGGAAATGTAGGAAACCCGATTGTTTGGTCTCAGTTATTTCAACCGAGGTCCATGCCACCACGATCGTTGTAGCCGTATGAACGCAATCGCGAAACTGGGACCGCGATCTTGGTCAATTAAGTTTAAAAGACCATTCCACTACCCATTTCCCCCATGATCCTATCTCAATTTATATCACAATCCTCTTTAATTTTTGGCATTCTATTGCATACCCAAGCATCAATTCACTAGTTTGCATCACCTAAATTGGTAAGTGGTCAAACATTCTGTGGGTTTGATATAAAATTGCTTGTTTAGAACTCGTAGTACAAAAAAGGCCTAAAATAGTGATTGCATTGCTAATTAGATGTTTGGTTGAAATTTTCGCTGTGGTTGGCTGTAATAGTTTGTGCACACGGTAATGGGGAAGTCTTGAGTATCCAAGTTTGAGATTTAAAAAGGTTAAAGTAATTATGTACTCCTTATGTTCGATTGAATTCCCAAATATGTGTAGTTTGATTTATATAAAATTTAGGGGCTACAATCACACACTATAGGCTCAAATTTATTAATTATAATGCTACCATGCCTAGTTGAAATGAGGAACTAGGGTTTAAATTACATTCTGAACACTGTGTAGAAACTGTCATACCTTGTCTCAGGTACCGCTATCGCAGTCCCAATGACCACGATCGTGCCACAGCAGTCGCGGTCATCACTCCATGATTTCCATACCAGAGAGAAGATTTTGGCATATGTCAAAATTTTTGCACACCCTTAACAACCCTTGAAACCGCCCATAACACTACCATATGAGTTTATTTGATTGGTCTAGCATGTTGTTGGTGTGATAACACTAATATTTGTCTGAGTTGACATTGATTATAGGTTCTAAGCTTTATAATAGGAGATTACAACCACATCTGATTCATGGCCCTAGAATGCCAAAAACAATACAACAATAACCTACTGAGAGCTAAATTATTATTGGAGAGAGGCGTGTGCATCGATGGGGTCCCAGAATAGTATCCAAGACTTTTTGATAGGCTTACTGCTTCCACGTGAATATGCTTTATCCTGGATCCTTGTGAGGAAAATGAGAAATGGGTGCAGGAGTTTTACACAAATTTGAGCGCTATCTCTCTTGCAAACCCAGTAATGAAGATTCGGGGAAGGAATATGCACTTTAGAGTGCGTCAAGTTAAAAAAGTGTATGTGCTACAAGATGCTGACATGGAAGACTTCAAAGCAAAGGACCCGAGCCAGGAACCTAGATGGCCAACATTCTTTGCTCATACAAAAAAGTTTCCTAGGCTGCTACCAAAAGAGGGATCTGCACGCATAAATTCTCAGTTGAGGCAAAGATTTTGTTGCATATTTTCTATAAGAGAGTCTCACCATGTACCCATACGATATTTGCCAATGAGTTGTAAGATCACATGGTAACCTGCCTGATGACTGACATTGATCTAAATGTTGGCCAGATTGTACTTAAAGAATGGAGGTAATACAAGATTAAGGGTGGTACATTTCTTTCCTTCCTTCCTCTTATTATTGAACTGTGCAAGAAAGTAGGGGTGGAGGAGTATGCTATGGATACCT
Organism: Capsicum pubescens; assembly: GCA_030864215.1. Lineage (NCBI taxonomy): Eukaryota > Viridiplantae > Streptophyta > Magnoliopsida > Solanales > Solanaceae > Capsicum > Capsicum pubescens. Next base: position 175,677,238 of record CM061549.1, read on the forward strand.
GGGTGAAACCAAGTTCCCTCATTGCTCAGCTCAAAATAAAGAGAAAATATACAACTGGGCACAACAAGAAATGAAAAGTTTACTTAAACAAGTCAATAGCTGAGGAGCCTGAATCTTGTAGGCCATCTACTACTGGGCCCTTAGATGATTTATGTGTTGATGTAAAGGCCATCAGAGAGCTATTAGCAGGTTTGCCTCAAGTATTGAGTGATCTATCTACTAATCACCATTCATATGTGTCCATTTTATATTATGAGAAAGACAAGAAGGAACAAGAGACACAGGGTAATAAAGTAAGTAGCCTAGAGAGAACTTATTCAACCTTGGTTGTATCTCACAGGGACCTCAAAGAGTCATATGAGAAGATGTTGAAGAGAGATAATAAAAGAGATAAATTCATTAACAAAATATGTAAAGGCGTTAAGGACTTATGGAAGGCCCTGAAGCCTAATGCCGAACTCCTTTCTTCTAGGCTTGACAGTGATGATGAAGCACCTGCTGAGTGGTCAAATGTTGAGGATGGTGGTGAGGATACAAAGTCAATAGAAGATAGCGAATCATGATGCATATTCTGGGAGACCCTTTTACTTTCTCTTGATTGCACCTGCAGTGAGGACACAACATTCTTATAGTTGGGGGTGCCCTCAAATATTTACTTTGATGATTATTTTTGGTTGATGTTTAAGATATTATTTTTATTTTGTTTTGGTGATGGATTCGACACTTTTGAGGCACTCTGATGGTGCCCAGGTTTGATGGATTATCATGGTTTCTCCCAGTTATAATTTTCCTCTTTGTACTTTAGTTCTATTTTGATTTGGATAATGCATGACAAGCTTTGCCTTGTGATGGATTAAGTGATGATATTTCTAAGGGTAAAGCATCGTGTTTGATTTTAGATACACAGGTGCAGGGGAATTATGAGTACTCGTAGCATGAGTGTGAGGAATGCAAGGGAAGTCTGAGTACCTATGGCATTTTATTTTGTAAAGGTTAGGGTCACTTTGTATACCATTGGTGAAGTCTGAGTAGCCATATGGGTAGTTAGCTCATTTTGAGCCAAGATGTGAGAATAAGGCTTTGGTTGTAGCCATAGTTTAGCAAAGTGTGCATAGTGCTATTGCAAAACACGAAACCCCCTTCGTCCAAAATTTTTGAAAAATCAAGGGCTTGGACGTGAGCAATGCTGCAACAAATCTTTTTCTCTTTTTATGGCTTCGTAAATTTTTTACTTGTAATAATGATAAATACTCCACTTTTGTCTCTCGTGGAAGGGTCATTTTAACTCCCTTGGAAAATTTTGCATACCACGTGAGGTGAGATTTAGGCATTCATCTCTTGGACACTTGTGTTATCTAGAACTGGCCTCATTAGTAATTTAAAACTAATTTTATTATATGTGGTTGCAGAAATGACCTTAGGCCATCCTTGTGATTTTATAGCCCACTCTTTCCTAAAAATCCTACCCATGCATAATTGAAATCCCTAGTTACCCACTTTGATCCTTTGGACACTTTCTTTGGCAAACTCATTACAAACCATGTTCCATTCTTTTTATCCCTCTTTTGATCCGGACCCTTCTTGAACTTGAAAATGCAATATGAGGCTTAAATCCTAAGTTGCGGTGTGGTTAAAGTGATGAAAGGAAGTTTGGAGACACAAAGTATTAGTAAAATGACCACTATGCCTAAGTGTTGAAAACAATTTTTTTTTTAAAAAGAGAAAGGAACTAACAAAGGAATGAATTTCTTGTAAGTTTCAAGAGAAAGAAATGAAAGAAATATGGTAAACAAAGAAAGAGAATTGTAGGCATAAAAAAAGAAAGAACACAAAGAAGAGTGGACCTTAGATAAAAAATAAAGAATTGTAAAGGGTGATGTAGACGTTAAAGGAAGGGTGTAGCCATGTTGTTCCTAAATATTATCTTACCCTAACCCAAACCTACATTACGAGCTTAGAAAGTCCTTTGAGATCTACGACCATTTACTTTCTTTGCAGTGGCGATTGAAAATAGGGGCAAACCTATGGTATGACACTTGTTGCATTGAGATTTCTTTTGTGAGGGAGAGAGTTTTTGCACTTAAAAGTCCTTGTTACATATTTGGTAGTATGGTGTGTGGAAATTCACTTTCTTGTGAGTATGGCATGTGAGCAAGTTAAGGTGGGTGACTTTTTTCACCTCCCGAACAATGAGGCAAATGGAGTATAGCTTAATTGAGGCAAAAAGGAATCCACCTCTAGAGTATTGGTCGTTGTTGCTTGGTTTCTCTTTAAAGTCTTATGCATCATTGAGTATTGCATTTTATGATGAAGGGTGTAACGAAATTAGCCTTGCACATGTGTATAGAGCTACTTGTTGTTGCGACTAAAGTTGAAGTCATTATGGCCTTTGAGGAATAAATTTTGGGCATAAATGATTGTGTCTTAGGGTAAGAGGTAGTGTTTCTTGAGGACAAGCAAATGACTTTAAGTTGTGGGTCTTGATGAGTGGTGATTTTACCACTCATTCTCACATAATATTTGTAAACATTGCCTTTATTTAATAGAATAAATGATACATATTGATGAGTAAATGGACTAATATCCACTCTTTGCAGGTATAGAGTTTAAAAGACAAAAAGATGTGGATTGGAGCTCACAATGATCAAAATGGAGAAGGAAAAGTGCAGCTGAAGATCTGCAACAAAAGAGACTCAGGTACCGCGGTTGTGATCCGTTGACCATAGTCGTGGCAGTCAAGGATGGTCAATTGATCGTGGTCGCGGATATAAACCGCAGTCATATCCAGACCTACACGATCGCGGCTTAGCAGAGGTGTTCAGCCCAAGGGCAAAATTGGAAATGTACATGGCTGATCCCATGAAAAAAAACTCAAACCCTATCCCGAAGAAACATATTCCATCTCCCCTAAATTATTTGAGGTTTAGCTCTAGACTTCATATCCTCCATTTTAGGAGAAGAAAATATTGTATAAATTTTTGGTGAAGAATACATTGGAGACTTTCTAAGTGGAAGATTTGCTCAATTCCATTGTTGATATTGTGGGAGAGCCAAGTTTGAAGTGAGATTCACTTAGATCATTAACAAGTTATTTCAATGGAGATTATGGGTATATATATGCTTATTTATCTTATGTGTAGCTAAATCTCCCTCTTCGGGTTATGTGTGAATAGGGGTTTAAGTGTGTATGGGTTGTTAGTGTTAGCATCTATTTGGTAGTTCATGGTTATGGGTTTTTATTATTGTTATGCTATTTTGGTTAGGATTTAACGGGTGAAAGCCCCAAATACCCTCATGGGTTTGATAAGTGAAATCTCCAAGCTTTAGAAAGTTCAAGGCCATCTTTGAAAAAAAGGTTTTGGATGAACTTTAGGAATCCATATGATCCTCGAAAGAGAGATTGGAGACCAAAGCAATGATAGACAATTATGTGTGTAGTTTTCTAAATTTTCACTATATTAGACATAAGGGTAAATATGATATTGGCTATGCCATGGGTATCATCCTAAAAATAGGGATGCCTAGATTGAGGTTGTGGTTACAAATTGTTTAACACACCAATTAGGTATTCAAAAGAATCAATGGATTAAATTTTGGTATTTCGTTGAAAGACTAGCATCAAAATCTATAACCAAGCCTACTCATATTTGATTTACTAAATTGATGTTGATAATTAAAACCCAGATGGCACTCCCTTAGTAGTGCATAATCCCAAGATCCGTGCTTAATTGTTAAAACTCTAATTATTCGTAGCCCCAAATTTATACTAGAAAAAACAAAAAGAAATACTAGTGTAGGATCCTTTCTCCCCCATTTTATCTTTTCATACCATTGGTTTGAATTTAATTTGTATCTATTATTTTGAATTGCTTTGATCGCCACTGACATTGTACCTCGTGGATTCGACCTCGACTTCAAAGTTGGGCAAATATATTAATGATGACCGCCTTACACTTAAATTGATGTATAAGTTGAGCGTTATCAATCATCATCGTATTCATTTCATAGGTATATTTTACTCATTATGTGTAGTATTATTCTTATTAATAAGATATATGTCTATGTGTATATCTTCCTATATCTGTAGGTGCTATATCTGTATACTTGTATTTTCTTTCTTATATTTGCATATGGTATATGTGAATATGGTTAAACTATCAATGAAGATGGTGTGGGCTACTATTTGGGATATTTTCTTATTATAGGTGATGTGCCACAAGCGTGTATTTTGAATGCTTTATTTTCTGCTTTGCTAAGTTGGCTTGTGATACCGCTAAGAACAAGTGGACCGTAATCACCCATATTGTGCCCTTTTGGTGAAGATTCGGGTACGAGTGTGCTGGATTGCAGTTGATTCAAGCAGTTCTTGGAGTTTGTTCAAGGTAGCAATTAATCTATGCATCTAGAGTTGACTACTACCTTTTCCTTATCTAGATTATGTCCTTTTATTCAGAGATCGAGTTGTTCCTCTTAGGACATGTCATTTATATTTTGAATTTGTGTTATATTAGTTAGTTCTTACACTACGATACTAGGTTTTGGGGATTTGGTTGCATCTTTCTACTATTATTATTTTTGTGTGGTTCGACTATGTTTTAAGAATCTTGCCATGGGTTTTGTTATTATCTTTTATTTCATATTAGTTTGAGTGATAGGGTTAGTTGTCAAGGCTTGTCGTGATAAGTGTCATCATGAACTTTGATTTTTAAGTTGTAACAAATTTGTATCAGAGCAACCATGTTCATTGGTCTTAACAGTATAAGAATGAGGTGTCTAATCGAGTCTTACAGATCGATATGTAGACGTCCGTATCTATTTTCGAGAGGCTATAAGATGTCTTTAAAAACTTTTCTTATTTTTATTCCTCACCATGTAGATCTTTCATGCCTTGTGTTTTAAATATAATTTCATACTTTTCTATGTAGATGGTGATGACTAGATCTCGTGAGGTTAGATATATTAAGCTTTCATCCGAGGAGAGAGACAAGTCTAAAAATAGAGTTGCGATTCATGGATGGGATTGAGGTAGTGGTCGAGCATGAGGATGTGCCTCGTACAGAGGTATCACTCGGGTACTCTCTCTTAAGCCTCAAGTTGAGCATGGTGGAGTTGTAGGACAACCCTATTCTTACTAGGTTCTTCTACCTCAGTCTTAAAGGGGTTACTGATTTACTTGTTGACCCAGTTGAAGGGTGCTCTGTTGAGTGCATCTGGTGTTCCTCAAGCTTCAAATATTGTACCTCTCTCTTTTCTAGAGTCTACTTATGGTGTTCCTCTATTCTCGAGTGTGGATTCTCCAGTTGTACCAACATCAGGCTATAGTACTCCATAAACTCTGAGTGTTGTTCCTCCTTCAGTACTTGTATCTGAGTATTGTATTCCGAGATAATGAGTTCAACCTTCATATATGTTCTCTCATGAAGTACGATCTTATCCAACTATATTCACTATGCCTCATATTATTGTGAGTATAGTTATGTCTTTTGAGGATCAGAAGAGGTTTAAAATAATAACATGTTTGTGTCCTCCTAGGTTCAATGGTGTTGTCGGTGAGGATGCCTATGAGTTCTTGATTGAATGTTATTAGAAGGTGCATAACCTTGGTTTTGTTGAGTCGCGTGGGGTTCCGTATACTACGTATCAATTAAGAGATACCACTAGAGATTGGTGGAGGTCAATTGTTTGTTGCAGACCTTGCTATTTTCTTGAGATTACTTAGGATCATTTTGCTTAGGCTTTTTTCAGAGGTTTGTTCCTAACACTCTGAAGGATTAGATTAGAGATGAGTTTGATCATTTGTAGAAGGTCATTATGACTGTTACAGAGTATGAAGTACGTTTCCAAGCCTTATCTAGAAATTTCTATACTAGTATTTCCACTAACCTTAAGAAGATTTGACAGTTTATAAATGGATTGGATTTTTCACTAAAATTAGCTACGACTCGGATAGTAGTGTATGGAGCATTATTTTTTAGTATAGTGAATCATGATAGGATAAATAAGTTTATTCTTTGAGGATTTCAGGGAGGTGCCAAGAAGGTGAGTAATCAGGGTGAGTCATAGGTCATACTTCTTGAGGTAGGTATTCTAGAGGTTTCCATGGGTATCATGGTAAACCCATACATGCCGCCTTGTAGAGTTTAGGTAGTAGGTGTTTTGGTTCAGCAACTTTAGGTGGTCGTTCTAGCTTGACCATACCTTTTTCCAATGAGTCTGGCTACATAGTTTGTTTTATGTGTGATGAGGTTGGCCGTGTGGTAAAGGACTATCCTCGTCATATTTTTAGAGCCACTCCTATTTCAAAGAAGGAGAGTAGAGGTTCTACTAGAAGTTTGCGGGGTAGAGATGATCATGCTCATGGTGGTAGTCATGAGGCATCCCGATAAGGTGGTGGTTTTGGATAGTGTTATGTTATACCTTTTAGACCAAAGGCAAAGGCTTCTAATGCCATCATCACAAGTATCATCCCTATTTGTTTTAGATCTATATTTGTGTTATTTGATTTGAGAATAACTTTCTAGTATGTGTCTGTATATTTTACTTTAAGTTTTGATTTTTCTTATGAGACTTTTGATGTGCCTATCGTTGTATCTACCCCTATAGACTACTCTTATATGGTGAATAGAGTTTTGATTCTACATATTTTGCTTTAGGTATAGTGACCTTTGTTGGGCGTGAGACTAGGGTAGATCTGATTGTCCTTTATATGGTGGATTTTAAAGTCACATTGGGTATGGATTGGTTAGCTCCTTATTATGTTGTCCTATATTGTTATTCTAAAGATCATGAGTTTAGCTCTGTTGGGTGTGCCGAGCATAGCTTGGAAGAGTGTTCTTCATTCGAGTCCTAAGAGAATTATATCTTTCTTCCATGCTCGTTGGTTGGTAGAGATGGGATGTTTATTTTATTTAGCCCATATTCATGATACTAGTGTTTTTTTTTTTTTAGATTCTATTTGTTTTGTACATGAATTCATGGATGTTTTCCCTATGTATATGCCAGGTATATCTCTGAATCATGATATTGACTTTATTACTGATGCTGAGCTAGACATCAAGCCCATTTCTATCCCTTCTTATAGGATGGCCCTAGCAGAGTTGAAAGAGTTGAAGGATCAGTTGCAAGAGTTATTGTATAAGAGATTAATCCAACATAGTATATCAACTTGTAGTGTGCATGTCTTGTTTATGACAAAAAATAATAGGTGTATACGTATGTGTATTGATTATTGGTAGTTGATTAAGGTGGCAGTTAAAAATAAGTATCCTTTTTCTCGTATTGATGATTTATTCTATCAGCTTTATGGTGATTTAGTATTTTCAAAAATTGATTTGAGATTTGGGTATCCCTAGATAATGTTAGAGCTTTGGATATTTCAAAGATCGATTATCAAACTCGGTACGGTCATTATGAGTTCTTGTTCATGTCCTTCAGATTGACCAAGGCCCCAACCACATTCATGGAGTTGATGAACTAGATATTTTGATAGTATCGAAAATTCATTGTATTTATAGATGATATCTAGGTTTATTCCAAGAGTAAGGCTGATCATGGGGAGCATTTGCGAATCATACTTTAGTGAATAGGGATGAGAAGTTTTATTCTAAGTTCTCAAAGTGTGAATTTTTTATGGAGTTTGTTTCTTTCTTAGGTCATGTGGTGACCAACGATGGTATTATGTCAACCCGACAAATATTGTAGTAGTTCATGATTGGGCTAGGCCTACTTCTCCTACTCAGATTTGGAGTTTAGTTGGTTTAGTAGGCAACTATCAATGCTTGGTTAAGGGTTTTTCATTAAATTTAGTTGTGTTAAACATGTTGACTCAGTAGAAATTTTTTTTCCAGTGGCTTGGGTCTTTTTGAGTGAGCTTTAAAAAGCTCAAGGATTTGTTGACTTCAGCTCCTACTTGACTTTGCCTAAGGAGTGTATGGGTTTTATCATGTTCTGTGATGCTTTTGGTGTTTCATTAGGTGTTGTGTTAATGTAGGAGGGTAAGGTGATTGGGTATTCTTCTCATTATTTGAAGCCCATAAGAAGAATTACCATACCCATAATTTAGAGTTGTGTGCAGTTATTTCTGCTTTAAAGTTGTGGAGGCACTATTTGTATGGAGTTTATTGTGAGATTTTCTCTGATCATCATAACCTTCAGTACTTCTTCACCTAGTGAGATCTTAATATGTGGAAATGTCATTGGCTTGAGTTTCTTAAGGATTATGACTTGACTACTCTCTATCATCTAGGAAAGGCTAATGTGGTTGTGGATACCTTCAGCTAGAAGTCGACTAGCGTGGTTACCTTGGTGCATCTTTTGACCCAGGTGAGGCCTTTGTCTTTAGAGGTTCTGTCCTTTTCTAACCAGATGGCTAGGCTTGATATTTCGACACCTTGGTATGTTTTGGCAATCATTGAGGCTAGGTTTTCCTTGATGGAAAAGATTTGGGCTTATCTGTTTGATGATGTTGGGTTGAGAGTGATTTAGGATAAGGTGTTCAGTGGTGAGGCTAAGGAAGCCACACAAGATATTGATGGTGTTTTAAGGATTAGAGGTCGATTTTGTATGTCGAGAGTTGGTGATTGAATGAGATTAATTTTTTAAGAGGCTCACTGTTCCAGGTATTCTATCCACCAGAGAGAGACTACATTGTTTCGTGATTTAGGACAACATTACTAATAGGGTAGAATGAGGAAGGATGTAGTAGACTTTGTGGCTTATTATCTATGTTGCCAGTAGGTGAAGGCAAAGCATTTGAGGCCTGGTGGTTTGCTTTAGAGGTTACCCATTTTTGATTGGAAATGGGAATAGATCACTATAGAATTCATGACTAAGTTATCGCGTACCTCTCGCAGATTTTATATTGTTTGGGTCATCATGGATTAATTGGACAAATCTTCCCATTTCATTCTAATTCAGGTTTCATTCGGTGTTTAGAGGTTGGCCCGTATCCATATTCATGAGATTATGTGTCTTCATGGTGTGCCAGTATCTATCATCTTGAATCGAGGTTCTGTATTCATACCTCACTTTTGGAAGGCTTTTCAGGAGGATTTGGGTACCCGGGTTGATCTTGGTACAATATTTCACCCCCAGACCGATGGTTAATCGGAGTGGACTATTCAATTTTTGGAGGATATGATTCATGCTTGTTTGATAGACTTTGGGGGTCAGTGGGAGCATCATTTAGCTTTGGCAGAGTTTGCAGATAATAATAACTACCATTCCAGCATTGATATGTCTCCTTTCGAGGCTTTTTATGGTAGGCATTTTCGCTCTCCTATGGGAATGTTTGAGGTTTGTGGGATTAGACCTCGAGGTATGGATTTTCTTTGTGAGTCCTTTGATAAAGTTTGGGTCATTCAGGATAGACTTCGAGCGGCTCAGAGTATGAAGAAATACTATGGGGATAGTAGTCTTCATGCCTTGATATTTAGTGTAAGTGATTGTGTCTTCCTATATTTGCCACCATGAAGGGCATGATGAGATTTGGGAAGAGGGGCAAACTTATCTCAAGGTATATTAGATACTTTGAAATCCTTTTTACTATTGGGGATGTGGCTTATGAGTTAGCGTTAACTATAATTTATCAGCTATTCATCTAGTGTTTTATGTTTCTCTACTTCAGCCACTTTCTAGGTGTGTCTCATGTCATTCATTAGGATTTAGCTCAGTTAGATGAGTAGTTATTTTTTTCTTAGAAACCTACTCTATTCATGAAAAAGGGATGTTAGATGGTTGCATTCTAGAGTTATTCCTGTGGTTAAGGTCTAGTGGAGGCATTGACCTATAGATGAGTCTACTTAGGAGGTCGAGTCTGATATGTATAGAAGTTATCCCCAACTTTTTGTTAATTCATTTATTTCTATTGCCTTGAGTTCGAGGACGAACTAGATTTAGTGGTGGATAATGTATGACCTCATTTTTAGTGAATTGCGTGAAATATTTATTTTGTGTGATTTTACCATTTTACCCCCTCCCCCCCCCGTGGTTTCATTTTGGTATTTTTGGGGTGTGGGGATAATTGCCACGGTTGCCAATATATTTTAGTGTGATTTGGCAAGATTGTGGTTTTGATAGTCTTAAAGGCCTATTAGTTATCTTCGGTGAAATATGTACATCAGATGAAAAATAGACTGGACCAGCAGATCCTAAACATTTATTTTAGGTTGGTAACTTAGTTGGTGTGGTTTTACAACATTTATATTTCATTTCGATCCTCCATTCATAAAGTTGTGAAAACAAGTCTCGAGGGTCAATTCTTTGAAAATAATGTTTTTTTCAAAAATCTGATGTCACCATTAATTCTGGAGCATCAAATTTCATAGTGTGGCATAGTTCATTAATGTTCTTGGGATTGGTGATGAATCCCAAGGGATCCGTGGGGACATTGAATTTCAAAGTCTCCACAACTGGTGCACCATTCAGCTTGTGCAGCCGCTAAAGCGCTACTTCAACAAGTGTTAAAACACCACATGGCTGGTTTAGCGGACGTCTACCTGCTAGACAAGGGCATTTTGTGGCCCCTTTTTGCTTTAACAAAGAGCGCTAAAGCGGTCCTTGTCCATTATAAAGGACTGAATTGCATTGAAGGGTTGCGATAAAACGATACTTGACTGCTTTCGTTGACAGCTAAAGCAGCCATTTGACTGATTTAGCAGTACCTGGAACCTAGGTATATGAAATTCTTTTCTCATTTTCTTGAACATGACTATTTCTTCCATTTTTAATCTTGAGTAAGCTCTATATCCCTATTTTAATCCTTGTATTTTGATTTTTATCTTTAAAACCTTGTTAAAATATTAATTCAAAAAAAAAATATGGATTTTGCCCTAGAAGGCCTAAATTAATGATTCTTTGATTTAAACCCCAATTCCAAAATCATTTTTCTTGGATTTTCTCCCATGAGTTCTTTTAATCAAGGAAAATGTATTTTTGGGCAAATATTTGAATTTTACCCTTCCCTTTCATGTATCTATTTCGAGTGTCCATTTTGACCCCGACTAAAAAATGGGCAATATGGGTATCACTAGATTTCTTTTGAAATGTAGATTCTATATTTGCATGTTTTAGTTAAATGTGAGTCCGTTCGTGAGGTGGAAGCTCGAGTTGAAGGCTTGTTTATACCATTTTTTTGCATTTGAGGTATGTTATGGCTTAACTTCCTTCAGACTATGATGGGGTAGAAAATGTTGGTATAAACTCATGCTATGGGTATGGTAACCAATCGTTTAAATGATGTTGTTACTTTGTTGTGCCCGAGTGGGGGTCTGTATTGTTGTTATTTTATGGCTTCAAGATATTATCTATTATGTGTGATCGTGTTGGGTCTTATATGATGATATTGGCCTGATATTTGAATAACCGGTTGTTATCCTTGGTAGAAAACTTTCAAGATTCGTAATTCTATGGTATCAAATATGGTATATCTTACTCTGTTGGTATGTTGATTATGTTGGACCATGAATTACTTATTTAGTGAGTGGAATTTTGCTCACATAGTTGGTATATTTGTTGGATTTAAAAATTATCATTTGGTTGGTTGTGAGCATTAAATCCCCATATCATATTCATTCACGAGACATTGGCACCACTGTGGAAATACTAGAAACATTGGATACACAAGTTTGTGACATTATTTTAGACCCTCTCCAAGTGAAGTGCCATAGAGAAGTCATAGATATTGTTAGTTGTTATTGGATTGTACATGGGTTGACGAACCCCCCATGGATCCTACCAGGGAGAATAGCTCAGTAGGTATATATAGAGGTTGTTCGACAACCTCGTGCATCATATTACATCATTATTGAAATTATTATCATCATATTCATTGTATTTCATATGTATGTTGCACTTATTCTGTGTAGTATTATTGTATTTGATTTGATATTTTTCTATGTGTACAGCTTCCCATATATGTAGGTGATATATCTGTATACTTGAGTTTCCTTTCTCATATTTATGTGTGGTGTATGTGAATATTGTAGAATTATTATTGGAGATGGTGTGGGCTATCATTTGGGACATTTTTATATTGTATGTGTCATACCCCTAGTGCGTATTTCGTATCTTTATTTTATACTTTGTTAAGGCCTATGATACCTACTAAGTAAAATTGGATCGTACTTACCCCTACTGTTCCCTTTTGGTGTAGATCTAGATACAAGTGTGTTGCCCGATAGTTGATTCAGGTGGTACTTGGAGTCTATTCAAGGTTGTAGTTGATCTATGCATCTGGAGTTGACTACTACCTTTTCCTTATCTAGACTATGTCCTTCTTTCATTCAAAGACAAAGTTGTTTATTTTTGGACATGTCATGTATATTTTGACTTCGAGTTGTATTAGTTAGTTCTTATACTGTGATACTAGTGTTTTGGGGATTTTGTTTGGTATTTTGGTTATATGTTTCTTCTATTATCTTGTTTGGGTGGTTCGACTCTATTTTAAGAGTCTTTCCTTGGGTTTTGATATTATTTTACATTTCATATCATTTTGGGTGACAAACTTACTTGTCTAAGCTTTCCTCGACAAGTGCCGTCATGACCCTTGGTTTTTGGATCGTGACACTACTCATCTATACCTGAATGTTGTCATACATTGAAATTAGACACTATAAATTCCTCTTTTTAATGGATGACAACTTTTAATAAATTTAGTCAACTTCCTTATTTATCTCCCCCTAAGCAGTTGACTCTCCCTAAGTTGCTACACTTTTGCAAGGTTAACAATGTACTTGTATGAATAACATTTTTATACTCCTTCAACATCAATCAAAATTGAGAATGCTCAAGCAATAGAACAAGATACATAGATAGTATTCAAAACACATATATGAAATAAGTATTCATGAGCTTAGGCTTATATAATGAACAAGGATAGAAAAAAATCACAAATAGTCAAGTAACATAAAGTATTAAGGTGTAGGAACTGAAGGAGGAACAACATGGACAAAGAAATATACAATGGTTTGATTAGTGGCATCCTTCAAGTTTGTGAACTAATCCACGACAGTGGTGGAGAGAGATTTAATAAAATTCTGAATCTTTCCAATAATTTTGATTTCCTCTTTGATAACTTGATCCAATTTGAGATGAATTTTAGCATCATCTACACTAGTCTCCTGACTGGTGGCCTGGATTTTATCTATATAAATGTAAGAATAAAGGAGAAGATCCTTGAGAGAATCCAATTTGATTTAAGGATCAGTGATTCCATTGAGAACATTCAAGGATATGTCGGATAGACTAGCTTCACTAGGAGTGACGACCTGACTTTGGCAGACAAAGGAGTCCTAACATGACAATTATTACTCTTTGGAATCCAAAAATTATTAGCAAGAATCTATCCCATGCTTATATATTCTTTAGACTTATTGAATTATTTGACTAAGAACAAAGTAATGTAATCAAGGGAGATGTCTCTTGCCTCTAAAATTTGAGTGTAATCAAACCATAAGAAAGGCTAGAAGGGTCAAGAGATGGTTTAACCATTAAATCAAAGATTAATGATAAGAGCTTAATTTTATGTTGAGAGAGAAGATAGTAAATACATATAGTATCACACTTTGAAAGGCCAGACAAAAAGCCAACACAAGGGACAAAAGTGGTGGTCATAATATGGGCTATATCACGATCTTCAAATAAAAGATTTTTTGGACAAAGGGCAAAAGGAAGAGGATCAGAAGATTCCAAAGTAATTGATTTCTTTGATTGCCTAAAGGGAATATCAAAATCAACGGGCTAGGGATTCTTATAGGTTGTAGAAAAACTAGTGTAATTAATGTCCACAATGGAATCAAACATCCCACAATCAATGAAGATACATTTACCAAGAACCAGGGTTACAAATGCATCAACACGAATAGAACACTTATTTGCATAAAATAGTTGAATTAGGGGTTTATAGGAAATTTTAGGAGTGATGGAGAAGATATTTTCCCATCCCTAAACTTCGAAAGAGGGCTTAAAAGGACAATATAAAGATTCTAAAAGATTGAGATCCACAATTATACTATGCGCCATTTACCTTTCCTTGAGCAAGTGAAAAATGGTTTCATTGGAGGCACTCAAAAATTTTGTTTGGATATTCAAGGAAGTATCGAATAAAATATTACCTTCTTTTTGAAGCATTCGGGCTCATAAAAGTTTGAAGGATGTTTGTATAGAACATAATGGTAGGAGTCGAAGGAGTCTTGAGGATGATTTTGATTAAAATTGTCCGAATCGAGAGAAACTAGAGAAGATGATTTTCTTATTTTCTTAAAATGAGAACTCATTTAATTTCTAATTGAGGAATTCATAGGACTTTTTTCCATGGATGGAGAAATAGGGAAAATCAGAAGGATGAAATGAGTGAAGAGAGAGAGTGGGAGCGAGAGAGCAAAAAAATATAAAGGAAAGAGGATGTTGAAAGGTATCCTATAGAAGAGGAAAAGAAGGTCATAAGTATATGCATAGAATTTGTGTCAACAGAAAAAAAGGATTAGACGAGGCAAGTATAAATATTGACCAATAAATAAGGCACATAGAAGGGAAGTAATAAAGGCAAGTACATCAATCATAATCAACTATTAGAAATCCTAATTTACGTATATGTGCAGATATCATGAAGGAAATAAATGATTTCAAGAAGCTTTTGGAATGACACCAAGATATTTTTAAAGAAAATAAAATCTTTCTTTCAACAAAGGTTTTGTAAAAATATCTGCTAACTGAAATTCTGTACAAACAAAGGATAATTCAATATTACCTTTTAGAACATGATTTCAGTAGAGTGATGTTTCATGTCAATATACTTTGCTCTAGAATGACAAACATGATTATTTTACAAATAGATGGCACTAGAATTATCATTGATTATTTTCACAAGTTTAATAGAGATATCATAATCATTGAGTTGATGAGTCATCAAAAAAAATTATGCATAGAACAATCCAATGGAAATATATTCAGACTCAATAACAGATAGGGAAGCACCATTTTGTTTCATGCTATTCCATGAGATAAGAAAGTTTCCCATGAGTCTGCGAGTGACACATGTGTTTTATTATCATCATTGTCCCCTATATTACCTACTCCTGGAAATTTTTTTAGCTTAAATTCATTTGATTTAGGATACGATACACCTTATGAAGTAGTTCCAATAAGGTGTCTAATAATAGGCTTAACTACAATCAAATGAGACTCCTTAGAGCTGACTGAAATCTAGCACATTTACAAATACTAAATAATATATCTAGTAGACTGGTAGTAAGAAAGAGAAGAGATCCAATCATACCATGATATTTAATTTCATCAACAGTCTTTCCATCATCATCATCACATACAAGAGCACAAGTAAAGATTAATGGGATTCTTGTTGATTTAGTATCCTTCATCCCAAACTTTTCGTTAAGTTCTTTAGTATGCATACTTTGTATCTGAAGGTTCCTTCAGTTTACTAATGTATTTGTAGTCCCAAAAATAATGTTAACTCACCCATAATGCTCATTTCAAGTCCACTCTGCATTAACTCATAAAATTCCTTGCAAAAATTTTCACTGGTACTTCTAAAGATAATATCTTCAATGTAAATTTGAATAATGAGATTTCTAGAGAAAGTTCATTTAATAAAAAAAGTTGTATCAATTTTTCCTCTTGTAAAATCATGTTTGGTTAAAATTTTTTTTCTCAATCTATCATACCATGCTTAAGGAGCTTGTTTTTAACCATAATGAGATTTCATATTTTAAAAAACAAGATAATGAAATTTAGGATTTTCAAAACCTAGAGGTTGATTTACAAAAAATTATTCAACAATTAAGCCGTTTAGAAAAGCACTTTTGGCATCCATTTGAAAAATATTAAAACCTTTATTAGAAGCATAAGGAAGAAAGATTTGAATGAATTCTAACCTCCCCACAGGTGTAAAAGTTTTATCATACTCGACTCTCTCTTCTTGAGAGTATCTTTGAGCGACTAGATGAGATTTATTTTGAACTACCTAACCTTATTCAATCATTTTATATTTGAAAATCCATTTTGTACCAATGATTAAGGTATTTTTTTGGTTTTAGAAATAGAGTCCACACTATTTTTTGTCAAATTGCCCAAGTTCTTCCTTCATTTTATTAACCTAACTTTTATCTTCAAGAACTTCACTAACTTTCTTGTTGGGTTCAAGTTGAGATATCGAAGAAACTTTTGCACTCCTTTTTCTATAAGCTCTTGTTTTCACACTGATGAGTGGTGAATCTACCACTTAATTGTATTCCACATTCGTTCACACTATTATGTGTCAAATGATCAAGAGAGACGTAATGATTATTAAATGCACTAATATTCATATTTTGCAGGAACCAATATAAAAAGATATGGATTGGAGCTAAAAAAGAACAAAAGGGAGCAAAGAAGTGCAACTAAAGACCTGGAGCAGAACATGGCCTAAGTTATCGCGATCGCATTCAGTCTATATGGTCAAGATTCCACAATCGTGTGGTATTGCCCGTGGTCGTGGTAGGCGCGATCGCGACAAGACTGGTGCGATCGTAGCCAAGAGAAAAATCAGCCCAAGGGCAAAGATGTAAATGCACGCAGTTGTTCCCAAATTTTCCCTAAAGAAGATTCAAACCCCATTCATTCTACAATTCCCATTTTTATTGAATGTTTTTCTAGTTCTTTGCTTCCATAATTGGAGAAGAAAATATTGTATTAATTTTTGGTGAAGAATACATTGGAGTAGCTTCCAAGTAAAGGATTAGCTAACTCCTAATGAAGATTTATGGATGTTTAAAGTTTGAATTAACATTTACTTAGCCTTTCATAAATCTAATCAATGGATTTTGGGGTGTGGTTTACTTGCGCATTCATAAATCTAATCAATTGAGTAAATTTTATGTGTGGGGTGTGGTTTACTTGCGCATTTACTAGTTTGTGATGTTGGGTTTACTATTGACTGACTAAATTGGTTGGGATTTATGGGTGAAAGCCTCTAATACCCAAATTGGGTTTGTGGGTGAAAATCCCAAGCTCTTAAAAGCTTAAACCATCATTAAAGAAGAGGTTTCGGTGAACTTTAGGAACCCACATCATCCTTGAAAGAGGGGTGTGGAACCAAGGAAATTATAGACAATTTATGAGCATGGTAGGCTAATTCTCACTATCTTAGACATAGGGGTGTTGTGAAGTTGATTATACTTAGGGAACTTTCCTAGAAATAGGGGTGCCTAATTGAGGTTTTGGGTGTTTTTTATTGATACACTCATTAGGTACTTGAAAGGGTCAATGAGTGACACCCTTAAGGTTTTGTTGACAAACTAGCCTCAAGGAATTTAAACCTAGCCTACCTCATTAATAACATTTATAATTTGCATCAAGTCATCACACCCCCATGAATAAGTTGCCTAGGAAAGCATAATCCTAAGACCCGAGTCTAATTGATTATACTCTAATTATTTGTAACCCCAAATTAATATTAGAAAATCCCAAAAATAAATACTAGTTGTGGTACCATTCACCACCCATTTTTTATATTCTTCTGCTTTAGGTTTGAATTTTAGCGAGTATCCATTATTTCGAGCTAATTTCACTACAACAAAAGTGACATTTAGCTACAAAATTATTAAGTACGACAAAAAATTCATCACTAATTATTTATTTTTTGTGACAAAAATTAGATTTCGTCTTTAAATACATGAGCAGTATACTTTAGAGACGAAACATACAATTTCGTAGCAACGTTTTGTCTACCAAAATTTTCCATCAAAAAATAATTTGGCGCCATTTATTAAGAATTATTTGTGAAGAATTTTAATTTATCAATGACACATTATTTTGTCACTAATAACGTTTCTAGTTTGTGACAAATTATTATTTGTCTTAAATTAGTTATAATTTTTAACACGAAAAAAATTCTTCACAAAAAATAAGTTATTGTAATAGCGACAAATTAAAATTTGTCATTAAATGTGATAAGCTTCTACCACAATATTTTATATTTAATTGTGACATTAATTTTTCTTACTAATAATATAACCAATTAGTGACAGTCATTTTATTGTCTCTAATCAACCTGTGACCTAGTGACAGTAAATTGTTATCAGAAAATTTATAGAGTTTAAATAGAGACAATTTAAATTTGTTGTCGAATAATTTGACTATTTTCTATGAATTTTTTTGTAGCTAAATATTGAATAATCAAGGCTACAGTTGTTTACGGTTACAAGTGACAACTGATAAATATTTTTTCAAGCACTTTCTATAGATAAAAACATGACGAAACTATAGAATGGTATGATAACACCGAACTATATCTTACGAAAATTCAAATAACAAATGAAAACATTTAACTAAACCTAATGTGAGTCGGACTTGTAACATCATAGAGAACAATTATACGGAGATAAAGTTAATGTGTAATCCTATATTTTAAACAAGTTTAAAGAATTTTTTGAATTTTTGATTAACTATTTTCCACCACTAAATATAAACTTAATTGTGGAGGTTTGTTTGTGGAGATCATAATAATAACATCATTATAAGATTATTTTATAGTGTTTATTTTAACTCACACTATATAACTTTTTTGTGTCGATTTTATTGTAGTGGTTGTGATAACCTCCACAAAAAGCATTAAATTGTGGATATTTGTCAGTGTCGCTACAATCTTGCCGATTAATTATCTCCACAATATAGGAGATTAAAAATAGATCAAAACCGACAGACACCTTTGATTTATTAACTAAAATCGTCAGACTCAATAACATCAAAAAGTAGCAGGTCAATTTAAGAAAACCAACATTAAGGCCGAGTGGCGGCCGCCGATTTTTATAAAATTGATGAAGTCCCTCAATCGTTACAATATAAAAAAAATATAGCTACTTCAATTCAAACCCAACTATTTATCTTGACATTGCACAATTCTACCACTAGATCTATATGCTCTTAGATGAAATACTTCTTTTGTTGTTATTAGTTGGCCAAGTTTCTAGAATGACTAAACACATTGGCGATCCTCTAAACTTGGCATAAACTTTCATTTTGGTACCTCAACTAGGCAATATTCATTTTCGATACCTTATGTTAGGTTGTGCTGTGTTATTTTGACACTTTTTTTATAATCAGTCAAATATACAAGGTGTGTGTATTACACTGACGACTGAAGTAACAAAATAACAAATTAAATGAAAACATATGACATACATACTTAAAATAATTAATGAAAAATATATTGTGAAAAGACCTATTTTAAAACCTATTTATTTAATTTTTTTTAGAAAAAAAGGACAATAGCAGCACAATCGTCTTGTGAAGAAGATCGGAGAAGCCATAGCTCCTCCAAAACACACACATACCTAAATACACCCAATTCACTAACACCATTGATTTATTCATCTTCCTCAATTTCCAATCGACATCACACTTCAACAACACGCCCCATTATTAATTTTCTCCATTGACAACCAACAGGCCCTCCATCAATTTTTCCTTGCTCCCTCAATTTTTCGATACACAGAAACCTCCCCTCTTCTCGATTTTTATTTTAATAGAGAACCATCTTCAAGCCACCATCTTTACCCTCATTAACATCTAAAAAAACCCTCATTCGCCAAAAAATGTGCAATTGTCGTTACTGTATCAAAATTTATTCAATTCACTATACACAATTTTAAAATTTTAGTATTTTACTTGAAAATTGTTTCCTAAGTCTTCAAATATTTATTTCAAGTTGTAAATTTGGTAGATGAAGGTAGAAGGATAAAGAGTGAAGAATATGGAGCAAAAAAATATATTTATTATCAAAAAATAGCTAGTCACACGGTTAAGGAATGTGCAGCACACACAATGTGCCAAGTCAGAAAAAAAGGTGCAAAAATGATACAAAGAGACACTAGTTTAGGGGTTTAAAATAAACAATGGCTAGTGACGTACCAAAATAAAAGTTTGTGTCAAGTTTAGGAGTCGCCGATGTGTTTATCCATTCAAGAAACTTGGCCAACTAATAACAACAACAGAAGTATTTCATCAAAGAGCATATGATATCTAGTGGTAGTTTTCCAGGACATGATAAACTTGCTCAACCGAAACTTTGACTTAGTAATTTTGATTTTCTATTTTTGAAATACTATACTATTACGTGGTTCTTTAATTTTCAACCAAAACTTGCTCGTAATTTTTTAATTATGAGATTCCTTTTAATTCAATATGGTTCTTTAATTTTAAATTGAGTTTCAATTTTTTTGCAATATGCATGGTAAATCGGTAATCTTAATTTGTTCAACTTGACTTATATATACTCATATAATAGTGAATCATGACGTCTTGTATTTGTTTTCAACCAAAAAAGTGTCTCAATTATATATCATATTAACACCCAACATACATAAAAAATATATATTAAAAAAAAAAGTACAAGCAACTTCGTTTGTTAATTTATTACACATACAAAAAATAGTTCAATATTCAAAATAAAGTAGTCAAAGTTCCAACATCTAACCATTTAATTTTTTACTTATATTAGGTTGTATACTTGTTAATATCACAATAATATAAAGGGAAAAGGACACTCTATAACACACTTTAAAATAAATAGCTCAAGTTTGAAAACTTTTCAAAAAGTGGTCAGTCGGATATACTATTTCCGCTTTATAGCCATTTTCTAATTTGGATCATTTTTGCTTACATAGTCCATATACAGTCCATATACAATACTGATACAGTCCATATACAATACTGATACAATATTCAACTTGGGCAATTCGGCCCTTTTAAAAGTATTTCAATTTTTTTTTGTTATAAATTTTTTAACTGATCAAATATTCTACTTTTTTTATTATTTAGAAATAATAATTAAATTATTTAAAAATGATATAATTATTAAATAAAATATGTATCTATATAAGATATATGTATAGAAATTGTATAGCTCTATCAAATATGTTTATGTATAAAATATATATAAAGAAATATATAGAAAGTGTATGAAAATTATATAATTGTTGTATAAAACGTGTAAAAGAAAAATGTACAGTTATTGTATAAATTGTGTATCAAAACTGTAAAATTTTCATATAGAATATTTATATGTATAAGATATGTATAGAAACTGTATAGAAGCTGTGTAGAAACGGTATAGAACAAGTCAATAAATTGAAATAGCTAGAAAATGGAATTTAAATTTCATGGTCATTTTCATGGAAATAATTTAATTTGAAGTGTCGTTTCTGTCCTTTCCCCTAATATAAATGAATTGTTTATGTACCTATGTATTTCAGTGTGGTATTAATTCGATATTTTATTTATAAATACCCAATTTAAATAAAAAATAAAAATATAGAATATATATTATGCCATAATACTACAATCACGATATCAAAAAATTTAACTCAATACCTACCCTACCATGCCAACCCCTAACGTTTGGTTAGCCCATTTGGTTGCGCAAAAAATGGTAGATCTAACCACTTTGCCCAACTTAAGATATCATTTTATCCTAGAGGTCTTATTCGAGGCAACGTGCCAAATTATGTGGCACTTCAAGTCAAATAAAAGAGACAATAAGATCATTTGACATATTAAAATGATATAGCATGCCTAATCAAATTCAGTGACAAGTAAAACATGTCACGTTGACAAGTGACATGCCCCGATTAATTAAATTTCATGATGTTACTTGAACCTAACAAGGTCAAAATGATTTTTCCTCATCACAACTTTTTCATCCTATAACTACAAATAAGGGTCTCATAATTTTAAAAAAATCTAACAAGAAATTTGAGGAGCTCGTCGATTAAAGATTACAAATTTCCTACAATCTGCAACCCTTCAAACATTCCTCTAAAATTTCAAATAAGGATAAGGTAAATTAAAGAGAAAATACCCTATTACCCCCTGAACTATATCCAAAACGGATGTGACACACCTCAACTTAAAGGGGTCCTATTACCCCCTGAACTAACTAAAGGTGTAATTTTGACACCCTTAGTGCCTACGTGGCACACACGTATGCCTACGTGGACACTTCAGTGTGTTGTACCACATATGTGCCGTACAGGCACTAAGGGTGTTAAAATTACACTTTTAATTAGTTTGGGGGGGGGGGGGGTAATAGGACCCCCTTTAAGTTGAGGTGTACCTCTGCCATTTTGGGTATAGTTCAGGGAGGTAATAGGGTATTATCTCGAAATTAAATACCAAGACATTAAAGATCATATTTTGCTTGTTTGTGGGAGAATTATTGTTTGTGGTGGTCATGAAAGGGTTTATGATGAATCAAATTTAAACTCATATTCAAATAAAGATCAAATTCAAGATCAAACCAAAAATATCTTGAATTTTACATTGAAAAGGAAGAATAAGAATTTTTATAGATATTATAACACTCCACATTTTTTTTCCTTGATTATTATATTCTAAATACAAATTTTATTATCTATAAGCGTATTTTTTCTAATAATATAATAAATATTATGTGTAAAATAAAATAAAGCCAACACATTTTCATGACTAAAAATATCTTTTTATCATGATAATTCATAATTTTCTACCCAATGTTTTTCCAAATTCACTATTCCCTTTATTTTAATTTATTTTTCTTATTTTTCTTTTTAGTTCGTTTAAAAAATAATATTTCCCCCCTTTTTTTGGCAACTCTTTAAATTTGATTATTCCCATTACATGTTTAAGATTAGAGATTAAACATATTTTGATAGATTCTACATATCTTTAATTTAAATTACAAGATTCAAACTCAAAAATCTTGTTCACTTTCTTAAATTTCATGCTAAATCAAAATCAGATAAAAATAACATAAAAGTACACCTTAACTTACCATATTTACACAAATTCCACCCTTACAAAGTAATTACAAAATGCCAACTAATTATGTATCTTCGTTGGATGTATCAGAGATTTAATTATGTATCTCGAAAGATTTAAAATTAAAAAATATATGTGGAGCTAATTTTTTATCTTTAGAAAGGAAAAATTATAGCTTCATTGGATGTATTATGAATTTCAACAGATTCAAAATCGAAAAAATGTATCGAGAGCTAATTATGTATCTTTACAAAGAAATATATATATATATATATATATATATATATATATATTCATTAGATGTATTTGGAGATGATTATGTATCTCGACAGATTTAAAATCGTGATTTACAGTAATTATAAAATATTAAAATTTTCTATAACTAAGCTCCAAACCGTCGACATTTATGTTGTTTTCCCCAAATTATTTACGATAAATCAAAATAAGATAAAATTTTAGTTTTCTTAAATTTCATGTAAATTAAAATTAAACAAACAAATTGAAAGAAAATTATTGTTTGCCAAATTAGTAGAAAAATATAGGCGGCAACCCTTCCCTCCACTTTCAATTATTTTCTCCAAATACTTAGCGCACTAATTTAGTTTCCAATACAATTAGGTTTTCTTTTTGTTGCTTTGATGTATTTGCTGCAGTCTACCCAAATCTGGAGAATTCTTGCTTCTGCGCAATGTCTGGTGCGTTCATGCTTAAGGATTAGATTAATTATGATCTTCTTAATTTGTGAATTCTTCGTAGATTCTTTTGTGTTTCTTTTCTACTTTTTATACAAGCTTTAAAGTTTTTGGACTAGAAAATGGTATGCATTCATTTCGGGTGTTATGGGTATTTGGAGAAGTAAAAACTAGAAAGTCGAGGTAGATATATCTTTTTTTCCTATGTGTTCTTTTGTTTCTTTGCTATGTTCTCTTCAAATCAGTTGGAATTTGGTCCATCAAGGTAGTTTTTAGCAATCCCTTTTAAATATCCTCTCCTCCTTAATTTATGTTTCCTTTGCTACCCTTTTCGTTCTTCTTCGTCCTTGTGTATTGTATTTAAGTTTGAACATTTCTGATTTGTGTATTGTAATGTGAATGTTGTGGTTCAAAAGAGACCATGTCTGAACCTTGTGATTGGATAAAAGGCTCAACTTTTATTTTTTTGTAACTTTGCTTTTTATTTTTACTGAGTTTGTTGTTGTAAATCTTACATTAGAAGTATCAGGGAATATGGTAGGATATACTAGTTTTATAATTGATTTGAGAAAGTGGATTCTTAAAAAAATCATAAACCATATGTCAAATCGGTTTTATGTCACTTGTCTACAACAACATATACCTATTGTGGTTCCTCAACTTTGATTTGAGGAGGGTAGAATGTACTTAGACCTTACTCTTATTTTTTTGTGGTAGAGAGACTTTTTTTGATAGACCCTCAACTCAAATGAGAAGTTTTTTAATTCGATAATCTGAAGAGTAATGCCACAAGTAATGTGTTGTTAAAAAGAAGAAACTACAACAAGGATATATAGTATTCTTAAGAGTCTAAAAGGCTCTTTTGGTACAAGGAATATGGAATAACTAATCTCAAAATTAATTTTGGAATGAGCTTATCCTATATTTAGTTGGGATAAAATTGTGGGATAACGTATTCCGAAATTGTAGTGTCATTTTATCCCACATTAAAAGTGGATTAATAATCCCGAATTTACTTGTTTCCCAACTGAACGAGCTCTAAGTGACTTCTTCTTCTTCTTTGCTTCTTAGAATTTTCTGCTTACAACATTGTTGTATTGTTTAATAGTTCTCACCATGGGGTCTTATTTGAACAATATTGGTGAAATGAACAATTTAAATATGAATGAAACTCTTAAATAATTTAATTCCCAGGTCAGTTAAGTGTATTATTTGTGTTGTCCTTACATAATTTGGACAATAGATATTGAATTGTGTTAGGTAAGAGATCTATTTTTTGACAAGATGCTCTTTTGTTAGTTTACTTGATTTTTCTAGAAGAAAGTGTAATTAATTGTAATTAGTTGCTCATAAAGCATCTAGCATAACATCTTTAATTTTCTGAAAGGTGAATGCATCATGTAGCTCACCATGCCACACCCATTTTCATATCTTGTAATTAGTTGGATCCACATAGTGTCAATCTCATACATCACTGATAAAAGAGTTATCTAGTCCGATGATCTGAAATGGGCCATACCATGTAAAATTAAATCTCAATCTCCGTCTCAGTACATAGGCATTGAAGAGTACATATGAGTATAGTATTTTTTTCTCCTCAAAGTCCTGATTTGGTTTTCATTTATATTCCATACCAGCAACTTCTGTGATTATTAGCATAAACTATTGCTATCTTTTATCTACAATTGAACGTAGATCCTGGAGTTCTTTATTGAATAACGTACTTACAAAAACTTAACTGTTTCACAGTTTTGGTTCATGAGTGAATATTTTCATGTTTTAGCGAAGCTTCGCAATTTAAGCAAATTCTTTCCACCTTAGTTTCTTACAATCAAATTCCAAAAAGACTAGATGAGTATTTTTCAATTCTACATTTACAGAAATTTGAAATATCTCCATTCTTGTGTACATTGAGCGCAATGTGAAAAGTCAAGAGTTAGATGAAATTTAATTTTCATGTCATAATTTTTGGACACCAAATAAGTAAAATTGAATAATTTTTTTTTTATAAAGAGCATGTTAAGTTGCTTGGAATGAACAAATACAATTGCTATGACCAGATTTTTTTAACTAAATAATTGGCTTTGGCAGTATAAAGATAACGGGATCAAGAAGTCTATATTTTAAGAAGGGGGAGATCAAGAAGTTATATCAAAGTCTCAAATACAAGATAATATGCAATAGGTGTAGTAGGTACGTTGCTCTGTTGTATATTTCATGGTACAAAATGTTATTGGATGACCTCTTAGCTTTGGCTTGATAAGTTCTTTTAGAGCATCAGTAGCCATTTTTTTTAATATATACTTGGGTCCTTTCAAGTTTCTTCTTACAAAATATGATTATATTTTTTTTTTTGTATGAACATTGTAAACAAACATTATTGGCAATGTGGTTCATGAGTGGAGCTATTTTTGCCTCCACATCCTGTGTATATATTAGGTTTCTGTTGTATAAGCTGATTTCTAATAGCCTACTATTAAAGTATGTCAGCACCCAAGGGTGTGACCTAGTGGTTCAGTTGGGTTGAGCACCATGATTTCTCAGGTTTAATTCCCAACATAGACAAACACTACGTGATTTCTTTCCATCAGTTCTAGCTTTGATGGACACATTTACCTAATACCTATTACTAGTGGGAGGTGATATGTGACAGGTATCCCGTAGAATTAGTCGAGGTGCGTGCATGCTGGCCTCAACACCATGGTTATAAAAAAAAGTACACAACCTTGAGAAGACTAGAATTGATCATGAATATGATTGTTCAAGTTCTCACCAGATGATCTTTTGTTTTCTTGTGGATCTAATTAGCTTGTTGTTTGTTCTTTAGTATACTTAGAGTGGAGAACCATTAAGGTTGTTATTTGAATGTTTCATGGGTTTAATTATTTTCTGACTGTCGCTCATTTCTATTTTCTGCTAGTTTGGTAATGAATTGATTTGTAACAGTTACACATATGATGGTCTAGTCGAAAACATCCTTAATTTTGTTATCAAGGGATTGTACTGAAGTAGAAGTGTATTAGAGTCTAGTAGTCATCTATCAATTCCAGCCAAACAAGTGATCTTTTAATTACTAATTCAAGTTTTACGAGGCATATTTCAGTTCAACGCACAACAACACCAGATCTGGAACTCACTTTTGCTGCTCCAAAGCTATTGAATAATTAAAGTTATCATAACGATGTTATACAATCTTGTTTGCTATGTTTTGTGGAAAGATTTCGTTACTTAATTCATTTACTTGTGTTTCTCTCTTTTTCGTACTTTCTGCATCTCAAATGGGTTTCGTATCTCTTTATGAATAATTAATGGGTGCAAATAATGATTCATACAGGTGGCCTTAGGATTTATTAAAGATTAAGCCATATTATATTCAAGTACTTTAAACTTTATTTTTCTTTGTTGATACAATAGTTAACTGCCTTAATTTTATTTGCAGATAAGTTGTAAAGAATAAAGTGATAGATTTGACTTGTACACCAAGGAATGAAGCTAGTGTTGAAGTCCACGAGATAAAGATTGAAAGAAAATGACGATAAATAGACAATAATTGTGGTTTTCCTTTGGACCAACCTTAATTCCTTTTGAGAATATTGGTACCGTTTGAGAAATTTACACATGGATTCATATATAAATGTCAATTATAAATGATTTGTTGAAACTTGAATGACTTCAATTGTTGTTCTTATCATATTCAAATTAGAAAACAACAATTGTGTTTATAAGCTTGTGAGGCATACAAAATTAGCTTGAAAATGGCTCAAGAGTGATTTTAAGATAGAAATATAGTGACGAATTAGTTTGTCAGTAACGTGACACACAAATGATTTTCAAATACGAAATTTTTGCCCTTTCTAGACAAGAAAAAGTTTGTCACTAATTTACATATTTAGAGACGAAATTTCTCTTTCGTACACAATGTACCATTTAGTGATGCAATCACATTCTTTTAACGACAAGTTATACATACCTTTAGAGACGAACAATATCTTCACTAACTAAATTAAAGTTAGTGACAAATTAGATTTGTCGATAATAAGTATCATTTTAGCGACACTACTCTATTTTTAGCTACAACAGTTTATGCTATTTGTGACAAATAATTTTGTCATAAATACTCCACATTTGGGGAGAAAATTTTATTTTGTAGTTAATAAGATTTATTTAGCGACAAAACACTAAATTGTCTTGAATTACTTTTAGCGACCCATGTTTAGAGACAAAAGATTGACGATTTTATTTTTGTCACAAAATATTTTTTAGAACGAAATATGAGTTTTATGTGACAAAATAATTCATCATAGATAATGAAATTTGTTGTAGTGTTTGATCTCCATTCACATTGTTCCTCATTGATTCGATCTCGACTCTTGTTGGGTTATTATATTGACAATGACCGGCTTGTACTTAATTTGACGTGTAAGTTGAACGTTATAAAAAATGGCGCTACTGTCGGAGAACAATTTGACGTATTGAGTTAGTTTGTAATTTTAGCTTACTTGCTTAAATTTAAACTCGTAAATAAGTGATTCTTTACACATACACAATCATTAGTCCAATTACTTACCAAAGGCATCCCGTTGGTATCGTCATACCAACCCCACTTGCAAGCATATAACATACCATAAACATTATCGTTTGACTTTGGGACTCGAACCAATTGTCTATGCAAAGTCATCAATTTATTTCAACATTTAGGGAATCAAACCTATTTAGCCATTTAAACCACCAATGTTACAATTCAAATCAACGTATGGCCAACAAGGCCTTCATGAAACCTTTTACCAACCATTTACATTTTTATGTCTATGCCTCAGTTCAAAACACATTTTAATTCAATTTATGGTCATTAATACCTTTACAAAATAGTTTATCCTTCATTAACATTCTTTTACCAAGCATTAGTTCAAAACCCATTTCATCATGTGGCTAGTTTGTTCTCTTAGACATTTTCACAAACACATTGAGGGAATACCATTACCAAGACCAAAATCAAGGTAAAAACCATCAACTTTAGGGTTACCAATGGCCCATTTGTTAAGACACAATTACCAAGCACCCACATGTGCAAACCATCAACAAAGCATATATAAACACAATTTAAATAAAGAGTAAACAATACTCGACCTATTTAGCCATTTAAACCACCAATTTAGCCTTTTAAACCATCAATTTATTTCAACATTTAGGGACTCGAACCTATTTAGCCATTTAAACCACCAATGTTACAATTCAAATCAACATATGGCCAACAAGGCCTTCATGAAACCTTTTACCAACCATTTACATTTTTATGTCTATGCCTCAGTTCAAAACACATTTTAATTCAATTTATGGTCATTAATACCTTTACAAAATCGTTTATCCTTCATTAACATTCTTTTACCAAGCATTAGTACAAAACCCATTTCATCATGTGGCTAGTTTGTTCTCTTAGACATTTTCACAAACACATTGAGGGAATACCATTACCAAGACCAAAATCAAGATAAAAACCATCAACTTTAGGGTTACCAATGGCCCATTTGTTAAGACACAATTACCAAGCACCCACATGTGCAAACCATCAACAAAGCATGTATAAACACAATTTAAATAAAGAGTAAACAATACTCGACCTATTTAGCCATTTAAACCACCAATTTAGCCTTTTAAACCATCAATTTATTTCAACATTTAGGGACTCGAACCTATTTAGCCATTTAAACCACCAATGTTACAATTCAAATCAACATATGGCCAATAAAGCCTTCATGAAACCTTTTACCAACCATTTATATTTTTATGTCTATGCCTTAGTTCAAAACACATTTTAATTCAATTTATGGTTATCAATACCCTTACAAAATCGTTTATCCTTCATTAACATTCTTTTACCAAGCATTAGTTCAAAGCCCATTTCATCATGTGGCTAGTTTGTTCTCTTAGACAATTTCACAAGCACATTGAGGGAATACCATTACCAAGACCAAAATCAAGGTAAAAATCATCAACTTTAGGGTTGCCAATGACCCATTTGTTAATACACAATTACCAAGCACACACATGTGCAAACCATCAACAAAGCATGTATAAACACAATTTAAATAAAGAGTAAACAATACTCAACCATATGCAACAAAATCCTCAACATTATTTTTCAAAACAACCATTAATGGATCATAATCAATGTTTAAAACTCATAATAATTGAGAACTAACAATGAGGGAAGAGTCACATGCCTTATTCATGAAGATTCACAGAAGGAACTTAACTCTTGAGTCTCTAGATGAACACCTTGTAGAAACCCTAGCCCAATCTTCAAGAGAGAGTTTAGAGAGGATTTTGAGAGTGTTTTGATCCTTTAAATTGTGTTATGAGAGGCTACAATATGTTATAATATGTGGGTTCTTAAGGGTTTTGGGGTGTAAATGTCCGGAATACCCTCAGCTTAAAAGATGAAAAATGTGCACAGGAGGGTACAGTTTGCCCCTTCCACTCGTATCCACATCATACGAGTGGTACCATCCACTTGTATGTTAATTATAATGTTGAACACCATAATATGTCCAACATACGACTCCTGAGCATGAATCATACCCTATCATACGACTAGTACCCATTGAAGTCGTATCTTAGGCAGAATGTGATCAAGAACACACTGATTAACATACGATTTGGACCTTACTACTCGTATAACATACGACGCGTACTATGCCTTCTCGTACCGAGAACAGAACTTGGCCAATGTGACACTGACCAACATACGACCAAGGACTTCAAACTGTATCCACTCCATACGAGTGGTATGATGTAGTCGTATAATGCAAAGAATGTTCAAGGCTCAAAGAATTTTGCAAGGGCAAAAGTTCGGGGTGTTTCACATTCGGAGCATGTTTTGGACTTCATCATATATTTATCTTGTCCTTATTTTACATTTCATAGACAAAGTTGTGTATTTTCATATTCTATGTCAGTTATTAGTTTCTTTACTCATGACACTATATTTTGGGTTTTGTGTTGTATTTATTTTAGTTTTGGATTTACTTTTATATCATTGGCCTGACTTTAGTTTAAGGTCTTATATTTTTGTATTGATTGTCTTTTTTTGCATTATTTTCTTATTTGGTGTTGGGCTTACCTATTCAGGTTAGGATGGGGTAGCGCCACTATAACCTTGACTTTTGGGTCATGACCAGGCATCATAGACTGACCCAGCACAAAAGGACAAATATATAATATAATTTTTTTTAAAAAAATAAACATGCACGTAGAAGAGTTCCAAAAGTCTATTCCAGAGTGTAATAAAAAAGTATACATGAAATATAAAGAAATATATCTAGTTAAACTGTATTGTTACTTTGAAACTATCGGGACAAATCAGATCCCTTTCTTTGTTCCTGCCTAAGTATATAGGATATTTTAAGAAGTGAACATCCTTCTTAGTACCAGTTTTGAGAAAAGAATATGGAAGATTTTTTCACTATGTATCTGCTTACCATAAGAATATTTTTTTATTGGGGAAATAGCTCAGAAAAGACAAATTTCCATTTTTTTTATCACCCAGGATACACACATACATACACACATATGTATACACTACATGGTGTAGTGAAGTAAGGTTTGATGCAATGCAATATGTGGCTATGCAGTAACATCCAAAATCTTACCTTGGACTGCCAAAAATCTCAACTCAGACGTAAAAATAAAGTAAAGTGATACGTGAAAACTTACCTTTTGTTGTCTGAAATCCCACGAAGGTGGAACAATCTAAAATCTTACCTCAGACTCAGTAAGAAAAATGGTACAAATTCTCTTTGAATGTCAAAATTAGTATTCTTCCTCGAAATTGAACCACAGTCCTTGTAAAGGAATGTCTAAAACTAATTTGGGACCCCATTCAAATCAAATACTTATGTCGGATGCCCCATAATATCCCAGCATACGGAAAAACATGAAAGAAAATGCATCTCAACATAAGCCAACCATAAAGATCTACTCTAGGACAAAATGGTATCCCAAGCCTAAACTAAGAAATCCTAACTAAGCGTAATACTAACTGAGCATCGTAATGTTAAGGCTTAAGCAAGAAACTACAATAAAGACGCCTAAATAGGCCATTGGTGTAGAGATTCTAGCTAAAACCTATCCCTATCCACTGATCATTGCTATTGCAAAGAGAAAAATCCACAAAGATACCATGGCTCCACCGAAATGGGAAAGATTTCGCAAAAGAAGGCACGTAACATTAGAAAAATCCCATAAACTCAATGGCCCCTGATGTAATCAACCATCCTTGGTGCGGCCAACCCAGCACAAAAGTAGCTCCATAGAAGAGGGCCAGGCCCTACCGATGCAATTGCACCGGATACAACTGCTCGAGCAACTTAAGCCAAACAATCCAAGTCTTGATTGGACACTCGTGATTTATTTTGAGTCTCGTAATCATAATCCGAACATGCTACAAAACTAGAAACGACATTCTAGACTCGATGAAATTATTAAAATGATTTATTGAGGTTGTCTTGACAAAATGTTGACCAAAGTTAACACTTTAGCTAAAATACCAAAAATCGATCCAACAACCCGCAATGAGTTTGAAAGCCTCAAGACCATACCAAAGATCCCACTAGCTTAAAAACTACCTTTCTGAGATAGATTTCCTAGATTATTGACCCAATTCAAACTCTTTCAAGTTTAAAGCTCCAAAATATAAGAACCACCTAAAACATAACTTATATCCATGAGAACCAAACCACCCTCTACATTAGACCACAAAATGATATAAAAGTTGTGGGAAGGGTTGAAATCTGAAAACTGCTCAAAAATACAAAAAACAAGTTGGAGGGTCATTAAAATATGTCAAAAAGTTTAATAGAACTCATTGTGAAGTCCCATTGATACGCTCAAAATTATATTTAAAGAAGATGTACCATTATGGAATATGTCAGAAATGATACAAATAAAGCAATCACCTAATTGACAATCTAGTTTCTATTCCATGAAAGTAGAAAATATTTGTTTTGGTTATAAGACTAAGATTGTTCTAAGATTGACCGTAAACTATGTTGATTAAAGAACTGATATTGTCTCCCTTCAATAAAGTATAGCATTTTCTGTTTTCAATCAATATAAATATTTGGGTTTTCTAGATATGAACTAAGTCCCTACACCATCAATTAATATCTTTCAAGAGTTGAAGGATATATCTATACATGATTTTTCCAAATCTTTATTAGTTATTTAGATAAGACGTCTAATTTATGCAAAGTAAATTCAACTTTTC
The DNA here is from genome assembly GCA_030864215.1 of Capsicum pubescens. Lineage (NCBI taxonomy): Eukaryota > Viridiplantae > Streptophyta > Magnoliopsida > Solanales > Solanaceae > Capsicum > Capsicum pubescens. The sequence continues at coordinate 175,709,986 of CM061549.1, forward strand.
CCCAAGAGAATTTATTAAACAAGGGTTTGCTCCTTGAATTCTTGAAAATTATTCTACCAAATTCTAATCCGCTTACCCAAACAAATCTAGAATATTAAGGCATAGATTAATGTTTGCAACCACTAACCGATGAAACAAAACAAGATATAGTTTGATATCATTACTACACAAAAATTATTCAAAACATGTAGGGTTACCATTTCGGTAAAGGATTTAGATTCTCATAATGTAGGAATAAAATAGCAAAAAGATGATGAAATCATAAAAGCTTACTTAGAATTAAAAGATGGAAAGAATTCAATGTTATTCTTTGTAATTCATGAACAGTGTAAATAGAGAGAAAATATTTGTTCACAATATAAAATGATGAAAATCTATAAATTATTTATAAAAAAAATCTTATAAAAAGTATTTATAATGGCCCGCAAACTCGGAGTACTAAAATTATCTAATTCCTCGCTGACATAATTCACAGTTCGTATAATAATCCACGGTGTATAAATTCTCTTTAATTCTACTATATGGAATCCTACTTAGGTTTTGGGTTTTCTATTGTATATTAATCCCAGTCCGCATGATGGTTCACAGTTCTTAAATCTTTTGTGATAAGCTTTTTCAATTTTTTCTTTATCAGATAGGCGAACTGTAAATATGACATACCGCATGTACTTTCCATCATGAGTTATTCAATTTCTAAAAACCCTGCATGTACCAACCGTTATGCATACCGTTTTCTCAGCTTTTCCTTGTTCTAGTCATTCTAACATCAAACACATACAAAATAACATTCTATCATTCAAATACAAACATTCCATTTGACATTGAATACTTAAATAAAGACATTAGAGGTGTCGTAATTTCACTAAACATCAACACCATTAATTTAAAGGATTTGCTTATCCTTAAGTAAGTAACACAAGATAATTTACTATAATAAAGTCTAAGAATACGAAAGCAAGCTATCTACACTGGATTTAGCAAGTCACTATAGGCAGTTGCTTGCAAACGTGATCAATCGCTCAGATTTTATTTTTAAAATACTGTCACTGTCTGATTTCTCAAGTCATGATGACACCTACTTTAACCCACCAGTAGAAAAGTCAAACCATTGCCCGAAACGATGAGTAATCAGATAATAGGCAACAGAGAGAGTAATAAGATTAAAACAATTAATGATATCAACAAATGGGCTATATATATATACACACACACAATTACAAACTATAGAGCATAGAGGACAAAATGCATCAAAATAAATCCCCAAAGACTTGGTAAGGTCAGTATAAGGGTCACTATATAAAAAAAGAGTACTAGATAGTGTCAAAATATACATAATAGTCCCAAGATATACAACATAAGACTGTCATAAAAGCAGAATTAGAAGGATTAGTTGTGAACTCAGATAGATCACCTAAATCTCTGGTCAACAACGCATTTTGAGTTCAGCATAAACAAAAATGAGTTGAACTATGATTTATATAAGGAAAAAGATGCAAAATTGTATTTTGAGCATTAAATCATGGGATAATCTGTTGGCATCATAGGCCGAGTAAGCATAATTACAGTAAATTCATAAATAAAGTGAGAATCTAAGCTCAAGCAAATAAATGAAGGACAAAATTGAGATAATAGGCTATACTAAGCAAATTTAGTGAATCGAGCATATGTAACCTAAGAGCTAAAGGAAATGCCTAGCTATAATCTAACTGGACCTTTATAAGCCTAAAAGGTACATAAAAGGAGACACAAATCGAGCCTTCATAAGCATGATGGATCCAAAGAAAGTGTAGTACAAGTAGAAAGCCAAATATAATAGTAAGAATGTAAAAGTGATCCAAAATGTGAAATATGCATCGTATATCCCTCCTCCAGCCATAACCATAATTTACTGATCGCAATCAAATGTTCCAACTGAAGATGATAGCAATAATAAATGCCAACCTCAAACCAGTCTTAATGGAATATAACTAATATACCAAATGTCAAAGGCAAACCAAAACTAATAGGTACTAAATAGTAAACTAGGTGTCGGACTCAAACCAAAACTGATAAGCAAGCAATACATGATAATATCCCAAAGTTATATTCATCCCAAGTCCATCTAGTCATTGTTCCCCATTATTGAAGCCAAATCATGAAATAAGAAACATATTATATTTGGTACATTCAAAGTAACAAGACAAGGGTATCAAAGCTTAAAGGCTTAGGGTAAAGATTATGCCAACCCATTCCCAGTATCCCGAATAGATTTTAACCAATTAAGTCTAAAAGGACGCTATTCATAAGAAACCTATATTTAAAAGGGTAATAAGGTTCACTCTAAGTTCCAATAATAGAACCTAATGCAAGTACCTACTTAAACCTAGGCTATGGTTTTTCAATGCCATCCCATGGACCTAAATAGGCTAAATTTAACCGTAAAGGGTAAGAACTTAAGGGAAATGGGGCCAGAAGTGACCCTAATAACCTCCTAATCAACAAAAAATAATTAGAATCACTAAATGAATATTCAGATCATAAGAACCCATCCACAACTAGCACAATATCGCACTACTACCATAACAGAGCAAAGTCTAGAAGTGTAATGACCCTCTAGGTCATTCTCTGCATTTTCACTATTTAGAGCTTTTCTATAGCTTCCCCAAGTCATTTATGTCTGCCTGGAGTTGTCAGTCAGTTACCTAGTAAATCATTTGTTTTTTAGAGCCAATTTCTAATTTTGAAGTCTTCGTTAGTTACAAATGGTTACTGAAAAAAACAATAGTCAAACGACCTTGTATGCCAATTCTTAAAGTTCCAACAACTCCTAAATGTTGATTTTAGGTAAGGTGGACCTTTAGGTTAATGTACTAAGGATTCCAAACTCATTCCGAACTATTTGCCGGAACTTAAGAAAAATGGAACTTATGTGTGGGAACCACTTTTCATCAAAATAACCTCGGATGGAAATTTTGACTACGCTTTTGAGTATGGAACATCAAATTTAATATGGTAGCATAATTCATATCGTTCATGAGATTCTTAATTAATATCGAGGGGTTTGTGGAGACATGAATTTTTCAAGTCTTCAACTGATGCACCACACAACTGGTACTTCCGGTTAAATGCCACATTGGTCACTTAAATGGAGCCCGTGATTGTGGCAATTCGATCTCTTAATCGATCAGGCTACTAATAGAGGGTTGCATAAGTGTGTTCCTCATCGTGAAAGAAACTGCTACTTAAGTGACACTGAGGTTGCTTATATGGCATGTGCAGACCAGCTAGGTATCACAAAAGTAGCACTTGCCCGCAAAAGCGATGACCGTTTAAGCGATATATGAGAATCCTTTGAATGTACCTTCTCTCCCATTTTTACAATAATTAAAGAGTGAAAAACTATAAAATATGTGGAAACTTAAGAGAGACATTAGTAGGTGATTCTAGGGAGTCAGTAAGCTTGGATTACTCATTTCTTCTCTGAATTTTTTGTAATTTTTTATTAATTCCATATTTAATTTCTCATTATTTCCCAGAATCCCTAGATTATTTGTTGGTTGATTGTACCACTATTTTTTCTCGGAATTTACCCATTCTTGATACTAGATATTCCTTGAGTATAGAGGAAAGTGTTATCAGTTTCAAGAGTAAGATTTCACAAGCAGACCCACATGGGATTTTTACATAATCTTGGACACAAAGCACAAAAGTACAATATGTGTATCGTTGCTCTTGTTTTGATGAGTAGATTATGAATTTTATAACATAACATCTAGCGAAAGCTTCTCAAAAGGGGAAATCAATAGTTTAGTCTATTTCTTCGGGCTTTCCTTTTATGTCTAGGTAGGCTAGGTGCACCTTCCTCATAGATTGAGATAAATCATAGTATATTTATGATATTATGCTAATATGGGATGGGAAATAGGTCTTGGAGGTATAATTGTTATAATTAGCATTATTTTGACTATTAGACTTCTTTGGAATTGTAACTTAGGTGTAATCTAATTAGTTACTCATGTTTAGGGTAGAATTGATATCTTAGATCTAATTAAGGATTGTTTTACTTCTAGAATTTAATTTAGATCCCTTAGCCTGGTTCTGGATTGAATTTATCTTAGAACAGAATTCGGGGACTAGAAATGGGCCCCTCCAGCCCACTTTAAGCCAAGACCCGTGTTAGCTCTTTCTAGAATTATTGGGTGTATTATATCTTTAAATTGCACCTTTTAGATTAGAATAGACTAGATGATTAATGATATGCTATATTGTTACATCGGAGTTGGTGATAGTTCCCGACTAAGTTCGGTGATTTATTAATACCGAGTTTCGATTCTTATCCAACAATTGATCACATGTGTTTTGGTTCATGTCTGCCAAATGATGATGTTGATGATAATATGAGTTTCAGTTCGAGTCCGGCAGTGAGAGTTATTCATGGTATGTTATGGCATGGAGGGATTCACGATTATGGCTTGATATTTGGTAAATTTATTGAATTTTTATTAGTTACTTTCGTAATTGCACCCTCTGAGATTATGGAGGCCCTTATTAGGTTATTTACTTTTCTTCACTTACTGAATCATTGGGGCCAGTCTTGTAGTATTATTTACTCTTTCTTTCAAATTATATCTATTTTGATTATTTATTTATAGTATTGGAGCATCATTCTAAGTTTTCCCTTTTACCTTGACTTAGAGTATTAATCTTGAATCTTTATTATTCTTATATTATGATTTAGCTCAGTAGGCCAATTATGCCTACTGGGTACCCATGGTGTCACGACCCAAACTAGGGCCTAGTCAAGATGGGTATCTCAAGCCCATCGTGAGATTGAGACCACCCCCTTAGCTAACATAAAAAACACAATAAACGAATATAGCGGAAGCCAACGAAACATAATGGTTAGATGAAGATAGATAACTCAAATGAAAACTAAGAGTCAAAACACTACCAACCCACACTTGCCCACAAAATCCTTTAAGACTAGAAATATCAAATGGGTCGGGACATACCCCTCGACCTGACCGAAGAAAATCCAAAGTATGAAAAGAAACTTAATGAAATAGCAAGGCTTTCTGAAAGATAGAGTCTCATCAATTCACAACGTATCAACCAATGAACCACACCACCTAACGCTGCACAAGAGTTATAGAAAAACCCTAGGATCTTACATGATGAAAAGATATAGTGTCTAGGGATGGTTAGTGGGATAAGCACTAGCATGTAACTCAGGGAAAGTGGTAAATAATACGATGTCCAAAAGTAGTCAAAACTTCGTGCACACATTCATATATTCATAAATAGGATGTCAGGATAGGGTAAATGGTCATGAACATGGGAATTTGCAACCATTAACCTGAACTGTGTAGCTTGTTCCATCCTAATGGAACCCACAGGCTATATGGGTTTAGCTCCCCCTAAGGGCCCCAGTACGTGTTAGCCGCACAAATCGAGCAAATTCAATGGAGGGGATATAGACACCAAGGCAACAACCATTCCAAAATATATGTAGTGTGTACCATAAACACATTCATATAGACCCCCACACTGACAAACATGGTTTCTAGTGTTGGTCCCTCTGAGATCTCCACCTTCATGGTGAGCTATGCAATTTCCTTTAAGCCTAAATTAAAATTGTTTACACATAAAGCCAACCATTAAACCAAGGATTTATTTATTAAGTAATTTACAAACATGGTATCATCATACCAATACACTTGCAAGATAATTCAATTTTGCCAAACCAATCCATGCAATCATTAGACTCTCAAGTTCCATTTAAAAATCCAAACCATTGCCAGCAAGGAATTCCAAAACTATTTTTCATTATCCTATCATACATTAATGTAATGCAAAGTTCCAAAGGTATGTTAAATTATGGAAATTCCATATCCAAAAAAAAAGTAATAAAGGTAGGTTGAGATAGAATGACTAAGTGAGCAGACTTAATCATTCTATCCACAATGACCCAAATAGGATCGTACTAATTACGAGACCACGAAAGACCCACAATGAAATCCATATTAATCATCTCCCACTTTCACATGGGCAATTCTATCTCCTAAGACATGCCACCAGGCCTCAAATGCTCTACTATGAGTTTCTAACAAGCCATATACTTGGCAACAAAATTGGCCACATCTTGCTTCATATTATTCCACCAATAGATTTCTTTCCAGTCATGGTACATCTTGGCCGAACCTAGATTAACTGTCTATCTAGAGTTATAAGTCTTTGCCAAAATCATTTCTCGCAACATATCAACATCAGGAACACACAATATCACTTGATACCTTAAGATGTCATCTCCCCTAATCTCGAAAGCCATAACCTTTTGCTGACCCACATCATATTTGATTTGTATAAGTATGGGATCCAAAGCCTGCTTCTCCTTCACCTCAGCACCAAGTAATGATTTAACCACTTCTTGAACAATCACTCCTCCATCCTCAAAGTCTATGAGACAAACTCTAAATTTAGCCAACCTGTGAATATCCTTCACTAGCCCTCTTTTCTCCTTATCGAAATAAGATAAGCTCCCCATAGACAACCAGATAAAAGAATCAACAACCTCATTATCTTTAACTGGATAGCAGTAAAAACTTATTTCATAATCCTTAAGCAATTCAAGCCATCGCCTCAGTCTGATATTCAATTCTTTTCATGTAAATACATACTGTAAGCTTTTATGATCTGAATAAATATCCACATTCACCTTAAACGAGTTATGGCATCAGATCTTTAAGGGAAAGACTACATCCACAAATTATAGATTGTGAGTCGGGTAATTCCTCTTATGAACTTTAAGCTGCCTGGAAGCATATGACACAACCATACCATGCTGCATCAAAACACAACCTAGTCCCAAATGGGATGCATCAAAATACACAATAAACCCATCGTTACCTACAGGTTGGGTCAAAATAGGAGCAGAGGTTAACTTATCCTTCAACTTCTTATAACTACCCTTACAAGCATCGAACCATAAGAAGTTAACCTTTTTATTAGTTAACTTTATTAACAGAGTAGTAATAGACGAGAAAATCTCCACAAACCTCCTATAATACCTACTAATCCCAAGAAGCTCCTAATGTAGGTTAGAGTCACGGGTCTAGGCCATTTATTAACTGCCTTAACCTTTTCCGGACCATATTGATTCCTTCACTAGAAATAACATGCCCAAAAAAAGTCACAACATTCAGCCAAAAGTCACACTTAGAAAATTTTGCATATAGATTTTGATTCTTAAGGGTCTGCAACACAATTCAGAGGTAATCGGTATGATCCTCCTAACTCTTAGAGTATACCAAGATATCGTCAATGAAGACTATAACAAACAAATACAGAAACTACCCAAAGACCCAATTCATAAGATCCCTGAAAGTAGCCGGAGCATTGGTCAACCTAAATGACATAACCAGGAGCTCATTATTGCTATACCAGGTTTGGAAAGCATTCATGGGAATATCAACCTCCATAATATTCAGTTGATGATAGACACATAAATATCAATCTTAGAAAAGCATATAATACCCTAAAGCTGGTCGAAAAGATCATTAATTGTTAGCAGAGGATACTTATTCTTTATTGTAACCTTATTCAACTGATGATAGTATATACATATCTGAAGATACCCATCTTTATTTTGCACAGAAAGTATAGGAACACCCTACGGAGAAACAGTAAGACAGATGGTACCCTTGTAAAGGAAATCCTTGAACTTCTCCTTTAGATCTTTTAGTTTAGTCGGAGCTATCCTATGAGGAGGAATGTAAATAGGATAGGTATTCGATAGATGATCAATCCCAAAATCTATTTCCCCATCAGGAGGAATACCAGGAAGATAATCGAGAAACACTTGGAAATTCATTAACTATAGGGACAGGATGCAGAGAAGGACCTTCAGAGCTAGAATGCTTAACCCGAACTAGATGATATAAAATTCATTTTAGAAATCAACTTTTGAGCTCTAAGATTGGAAATAAACCCCGCTTAGGGTACTAAAGAACCCCCTTCGATTCAGTCATAAGATCTTAGAAAACTAGAAACTAACCTTTCGGGTCTTACAATATAGAGATGCATAGCACTAATGAAGCCAATCTATCCCCAAGATCATATCATGATGCACCATGTCCTATTCTATCAAATCCACCATTGTCTCCCTATGAAAGATAGACACCACACAACCCCTATAGATCCTACTAGCACCAAAAGAATAAAACACCAGAGTAGATACATAAAAATAGTTGAAAATACTTTTAGGACCAAAATCAAAGTGTACAGCCACATAAGGGGGCATATAAAATAGGATAGAACCCAGATCAAGCAAACAATAAACATCATGAGAGAAAAGTTACAACATATCAATGATAATATTTGGAGGCTCCTCCGACTCCTGACAAGTAGCAAGTGCCTAGAGGTAATTCCAACCAGTGTTAGAACCCGAAGTGGAGCCTTTAGGTACCGGAGCTGAAAAAGTGGCATTTGAAACCTTATTAGCCTAAGTGGCCACTTTATCCATAGGGAAATTTCTCTGTATTTTTCCAGACTGACCATAACTGAAACACAAATTCCTCCTCTCCTTACAGTAACAATGGTGAAAATGTCCACAAAATTGATAAGAAGTATAATGTGGGGCTAGCTAAGCTTCACTAGCCTGAGACCGAGCCCTCTGTGCCTTAGGACCACTACTAGCCTGAAAATAATAATTACCTAAGGGTTTAGTATATAGAGCACTATCTGTCAAATATGAATTAGAACTTCCCTAATTCTTCTTCTTAGTCTACTATCTACCATTTTCCTTCTATTTTACTGATTTATTCCCTTCTCTAAATATCTAAACTTTTTGTTCTTTCTCTCTTCAATCTCTACTTGCTTCTTCTTTTCATCCTTTCTATATATAAATCATAAGTCTAGAGATGTCTACATCATTATTCAATATTGCATCCTTACACTCTAATACCAAGTCACAGGATAACCTAAAAACAAACTTCCTCATCTTGGATCTCAGGTTTGACACCAACTCTGGAGCATAAAGAGACTATTATTAAAATTTCAAGGAGTACTCTTTCACACTCATCATTCCCTGGTTGAAGTTCACAAACTCTTCAGCCTTAGATTCTCTCAACTCTTATGGTTAAAAGTCATCAAAGAAGGGACCCAAAAACTCATCCCACATCGTAGCTCTACATCATTACCTCTCAGCTATTCCTACTCCTCATACCACTGATAAGCTACATCTTTCAACTGTTATGCAACGAACTCTACACCCTCAAAATTAGTAGCATACATCACCTTGAAAATCTTCCTTCATCTCATCCAAAAAATCTTGAGGATCCTCCTCAACCTTAGAGCCTGTAAAAGTTGGAGAATTCAACTTTATGAACTAGGAAAACCAAGTGACCTCAGATGAAGGATAAACACAGCCATCAGACTAACAAGACTGTGATACCGCAAATTGAGTGAGCATATGAATAGAATGATGGAACTCCGCATTAGAGATATCTCCCTGAGGCAGCTGATCATAGTTATCACAAGCTTGGGAAGTCTGAGAAGGACTAGTAGGGACTGGTGGAACCCCATGTGGAGTAGTACAATAAGGAGAAGGGACCTTAGACCAGGTATTTACTCCATAAGTAGGACGAGTTCCCTCTACATTATCCCCAAGTGTCTTAGAGGTTCCAGCAAAGTTTCTACGAATGTCAGATCTTCGGAGAGGCATGATCTGAAATGTAAGTAAGTCAGGAGTTAGAGAAGTTCATGACACTAGACTCTATAGCCCAAAATAGAACAAAAAATAAAAATATTCCTAAATGTCTTATAGCCTCCCTCTTATAATTATAGAGCACTATACACCTATAAAAGGGACTCTACTCAACAGACTTTGAGGATACCCAACAACCCTGAATCGCATACTGATACCAAACTTGCCATAACCTAATCTAGGTCCTAGTTTTGATGGGCATATAAAGCCCACCATTTGCAAGAAACCACTCCCTTAGACTAAATCCAGAATAAAATAAAAAAATACAGTAGAAGCCAACAAAACATAATGATAAGATGAAGATAAATAACTTAAATGAAAACTAAGAGTCAAAACAACAAACAACCTACTCTTATCCACAAAAGCCTCTAAAACTAGAAATTTCAAATAGGTTGGGACATGCCACCGATCATGACCGAAGAAAATCCAAAACATAAAAAGATACCTAATAAAATGGAAGGGTTTTCTAAGAAATTGAGGCTCACCACTTTATAGCAACTCAACCAATAAACCACACCACCTAACGATGCAAATGAGAAACATACAAACCCTAGGATGCTACATCATGAAATGATAAAGCGTCTAGAGAAGTTCTGTGGGATAAACACTGGCATACAACTCAGGGAAAGTGGTAAAATAATGTCATGTTCAAAATCAGTCAAAACCACATGCACACCTTCATATATACATGTATAGGATGCTAGGATTAGGTAAAGAGTGATGAAAATGGGAATTTAAAACCATTAACCTGAACTATATAGCTTGTTTATCATAAAGAAACCCATGGGCTCTATGGGTTGACCCTTCACTACTAAAAAGGCCCTAGTGTGTATTAGATACATAAACCAAAGAAGGCATAAAGAGATGAAGGCGATAGCCATTCATATAGATATATATAGGTTGTACCATGCACACAATCATATAGACACCCGCGTCGGCAAATGTGATTTCCAATGTTGGTCCCTCTAGGACCTCAACTCTTATGGTGAGCTACATAATTTCCTTTAAGCCTAAATTAAAACTATTTACACATAAACCCAACCATTAAACCAAGGAATCATTTATTAAGTAATTTACCATCATGATATCATCATACCAATACGCTTTCAAGCTAATTCAATTATACCAAATCAATCCCTGCAACCATTAGACTCCCAAGTTCCATTTAAAAATCCAAACCATTGCCACCAAGACATTTCAAAATAACTTTTCATCAACCTTTTATCCATTAATGTAATGCAAAGTTCCAAAGGTAAGTTAAATTATGCAAAGTCCCTATTCAAAACAAAAGTTATAAAGGTGAGTTGAGGTTAATACCATTACCAATAAAAAAATCCATCAATTTAGGGAAACCCATGTTTTTCCATTCTAATCCCAATAATAATGCACCCATTCAACTTGAAAACTGTTAATCAAATCATGAATATCATATTTATATGATGGGGAAAACAATTCAAGTAGAAACCACTCAAAATACCTCAACCTGATTTCAAACCCAATAATGAAGTCATATGAATACTAAGCCAATTTATACCATAAAGATAAATATAAGTTTAGTGATGAGAGACATGCTTGAATACCAAAGAAATTGGAAGGAAATCTGAGGTTTAGAGCTTGAAGGATTAATTACGTTGAGAAACCCTAATGTTCTTACCTTGTGAGTTGAAGAGGAGAAAATATTATTTTAATTTGATAAATAATGTTAAAGGTACCTATGGAGTGTTTTTAAGTCATAGGAATATGGTAAAGGTAGGAAAAGAACCAAAATCCCCTAATTAAAATATGCAGGAAAAACTAAGTCTAGTCATTACGTTCTAGGTAACCACTCATGACGGCTGACCATGAGTCATTGAATGGACTCGTGAGATGTCTATTTGAAATCCCATCCTTCCATATTATGACCATGAGCCACTAATCATGACTCATCATCCCCATCCCGAGTCGTTATGAAGACTCATGATCAAAGCAGAACATGTGGGAGACCTTACTATTCAGACAACGAGTCCTACCTAACGACTAGTTACTTTACATAAAGAGACGTATCGTAGACTCATTGCCATAGGACCAGAGCCTGGGAAACTCACTTTTATGGTCATGATTTCCATCATGACTCTCTACGACTGTAAATGAGTCATGATCAAGGGAAAATTCAACATCCCTTTAGAATATTCGCTAATTTAATTAATTAATTCCTAGAGGGTTTAAATCTTAAGAATCTGGGGTGTTACTTGTGGTTTTGGTACTCATACTTCACTTTTGTACCTTTTTCTGCAGATCTGAGTACTAGTGGTTGCCACTCATATTTTTATCATGTTGTTTACTATTTCGGGGGTAGGGTGAGATCTCAGAGTTGGAGTTACCCTTTTCTTTTTATCAACATTTATTTAGTTTTTCATTATCCGAGATAGACGTATATTGACTATTACATGAAACAACCTGGGTTTTGACCCTTAGAAAATTTCCTGGGAAATTCATTCTCCAAACCAAATACGACTCATGGGTACGAGCCGTATGCTGGGGTACAAGTGGTATAGTCTTGTCATATGCTGACCAATACTAGTAGGTGGGATAGTTTTGGTTACTGGAATGGGTACGACTAAGAGATGTAGGTTGTAGGGCCTGGCACGAGTCTTATAGTGAGCAGTGTTTGATCCTCCTAATATTTTATTTTGCCAGGGATACGGGGTATGGGTACAGATCGTATGTTGTGGTTATGACTTTATTGGATGAGTCATATACTGGAAAATTTTTAATCCAAGGGTTGAGTCTTGGATACGAGTAGTGGATACCGATCGTATAGGAGGGTACGACTCATATGGTTCAGTCGTATCCCTGTGATGAGTTTTTAACAAATTTAAGTGAGGGTATTCTAGATATGTACCTACTAACCCTAATTAGGACCCACAACTTCTAATATACTTAGGAGTTTATTTACCCTTCTATTCTATTCATTAATACTTAGAAACTATTCCAAAAGACTCCATAATTCTCTCAAGAGCTTTTGGGGCAAGCAGGCTAGGGTTTCATCATATGGATTACTTTGGGGCTTGTCTTGGTGATTTCTTTCCATTAATTCTTCGGTGTAGGGCATAATTCTCTTACCTCATTGTAATTTCAACTAAAGGCATGGTTTATATGACTAATTTCATGGTTTTACTATTTCATGATTATGGGTTTCAACTATTATTGGGGGTTTTGATATTGAATGGTTAGTTATGGTTTCCTATGGTTTCAATTATTCTTTTATATGCATTAATGGTGTTTTTGGATGATTGGATTTCATGGTAATGGTTTAATGGTCTTTAAAATTGGTTATGGTTATATTATGCCACCTAGATGTTTGATAAAATGCTTATAAAGATATATTCATTGCATTGACTTCTTTAATGGAACTCTTGCATGTTTTAAACTGAAGAAAGAATTTATACATGTTTTAAATGGTTTAAAAGGGATAAAGGCTAAATGGTTATACTTATGGAGAACATGGAAGTCTCCCAAGTGGATATAATATGGTTATTGAAAGGACACCTAAGGTTCCCTTAACCTAAATAGTTTGTCTATGGATATTACATACAAGTAAGATGTGGTACAATGATACCACAAATATTGGCCTTGGTTAATAAATGGTAAATGTATTTGTTAGATATGGTTTTAATTAGGCATTAATGGCGGGGTGTGTAGCTAAGCCATGAAAGGTACTAGTCATAGGAATGTGCGTGTGTCACATTTTATTTTGGGGGATGTACTAGTCATCTAATGGGATATTCCCTGGTCATGCGGCTACACACACTGGGGCCCTTTCAGAAGGGTGAGCTGAACCCATGTGGCCCGTGGGTAGTTAGGACGACAAACCTACATAGCCCAGGTAAAGGTTTTAAGTGCATGCTAAACCTAATCCCATTTACTGGCATTATATATGTATGGTTGTGTGCATTATGGATGGTTTCACTTGGTTTTAAAACTGCCATTATTTTATCCTTATCTTGAGATTTATACTAGTGGTAATTCGCTAACCCCGTCTACTGGTGGCTGTAAACCCATGCTATGCAGGAACCGTCCAATCTACTCCTCCTGTTTAGCATGTTGATTTGGTATTAACATTTGGACTGAAGTGGTGAGTTTCCATATTTTTGGAAGACATCATTTCATGTTATGGATTTCTTTAGACACTTCTCTTTTATTGTGGATATTGGTTTTGGCCATGGTTGGGGGCATGTCCCAACTAGATTTGTTTACTTTTTTGGATAGACACTTTGTGGTACTTCTAGGGGTTGGTATGGGTGGGATCGTTATTTGTGTCGGCCTTGGCATAGGAATAAGCTGGGAGGCTGGCATCATCGGTCACGATTTCTTACTGGTCCATCATATTATTTTTTGGGATTGATTTTCATATTACATTTTGGTATTCTCTTTGGTTTATGGACTATACTTTGGTTTGGTATGTTTGGGAGGTTGCTGTGGTATGGTTGGACTCGATTGGGTCGGTCATGAATTAGACCCTATCCCAGAGTCTTAATGTGAACAATAATGCTATCTTATTATATGTTCGAAATTCAGCCCATCTAAGGCGATATAGGTCGTTGGGTTGGGTAACAAAGGACAGTCCCTGATTTTGGTTGGACTTAGGATGCCGATTACGACAAGGCTCAGGGTCGGGTCGTGTTAAGTTGGTATTAGAGCCTAGGTTCATGGTCAACTGGGAAGTCCAAAAAGTCATGTCGAGTAGAGTCTTTTTAGGGGTATGAAACGTGCCACACTCATAAGAGAGAGGCTGCAAGACATTTCAGAATGTTTTAATTTCTTGGTATTCTATCTTTAATCTTGAGTTCTCAATCCTGGAATATACTATAATCCTTGTTTGTTCATCTTTCAGATCATGTCTCCTAGATCTAGAACACAAGAAAATTCTTCTATCCCATCTGGGGATAATGTTGAAGGGGTATGTCCTATGTCTGGAGTACATCTTCGATCTCATGGTTCGATTCCTGATGGTGTTGGAGTTTCTCCTATTATGGCTAGTTCACCTTAAGTCCCTCAGGGAAATATGATGAATACATAATTTCATCAGTTTATTTATGTCATTTCCTAATTAGTTTCTAGTCAGGATGAGCGGGGTGCGACTAGTGCTTTGTCTGATGAGGCCATAAAGGTTGGTCAATTTATGAAGATGGTTTCTCCAACTTTTATTGGGGTAAAGGTGGAGGAGGACCCTCAAGGCTTCTTGGATGAGATGTAAAAGATCTTTTGAGTAATACAGACTACTAATGTAGAGGGGGTTAACTTTGAAGCTTATCAGGTTAAGGAAGTTTCTCATCTGTGGTATGATGAGTGGATAGGGATAAAGGTGATATGGAAGATAAAGTGTTAGGGGAGTCCTTTTCTAATGCCTTCTTGGATTGGTTGTTTATTCAAGAGTTGAGGGAAGCAAAGATGGAGGAGTTTATGAAACTCAGATAGGGGAAGATGTCTGTAAAGAAATATGCTTTGAAGTTCCATCAGCTGTCAAGGTATGCTCCTAATTTAGTGCCTGATATGAGTTCAAGAATAAGAAAGTTCACTTCTGGGTTGAATAGAGATTTTATTTTGGAGAGCAAGACTGCCTTGCTGATTAAATATATGGATATCTCGAGGTTGACTGTTCATATGCAGTAGGTTGAGAATGAGAAGAGAAAGCAGGCAGAGTTTGGGGATAGGCAGGGAAAGAGGAGTAAGTTTTTTGATCTGGGATGTGCTCAGTCTCAAAGTGGTAAGTATGGTGGAAAGTGGCAGAAAAAGAAGTGGGGAAGTTTGGTCTTATTTTATGCTAGTTCTCCTTATCAGTCGGGAGACAGACATCATCAAGGTGGTGATAATTCTTGGGCAATTTCTTTGTGTATCTAATCTCAGGTGAGCCCAATCTTAGGTGACTGGAGGTCAGTTAGTTTCTTTGTATCCTTCTTGTCAATTCTGTGGTCGTCCTCATTGAGGTTATTATGAGGAAGGAAGGGACCAGTTCTTTAAGTATGGCTAGGTAGGCCATCGACAAATGAATTATCCATTCAATAAGGTTACTATGGGGGCGAACAAGATTCCTGTGGCTTTATCTTCTGCTCCTACACCTGGTGGGGTGGCATCTGCTTCTATTACTGGTCCTGGTTCTAGTGTTGGTCAAAATAGGTTGTATGCTTTGGCGTCCCAATGGGAATTCGAGGCATCACCTGATGTCGTTACTGATACGTTATAGCTTTTCTCTTGTGATGTATATTATTTGATTAAACTAGGGTCCACTCTTTCTTATGTGACTTCATATGTCGCTATGTCTTTTGGCTTTGATTCGAATGTTATCTCAAATCCTTTTTTTGTTTCTACCCTGGTAGGTAACTCGGTTATTTCTTAGAAAGTCTATAGGGTGTATATGGTATCTGTTGGTAGCAAGCAGACCTTGGCGGATCTATTTGAGTTGGATATGGTAGATTTTGATATAATTCTAGCTATGGATTGGTTGCATTCTTGTTATGCATCTGTGGGTTGTCGTACCCGTAGGGTTATCTTTAAATTTCCTAGTGAATGAGTTATAGAATGGGAAGGTAGTTCCTTAGCTCCTAGAGAGAGGTTTATTTCTTATCTTAGAGTTCAGAGGCTAATCTCTAAGGGTTGTCTTTATTATTTGGTCCAGGTTAATGATTCTATATTAGAAGGTCCTTCTTTGTCTTCGGTCCCTATTGTTAATAAGTTTCCATAGGTCTTTCCAAATGATTTTCCTGGTGTTTCTCAAGATAGAGAAATAGAGTTTGGTATTGATTTTCTCTCGGACACTCATCCAATTTATATTCCTCCGTATAAAACAGCTCCAGCTGAGTTGAGGGAACTCAAGGAGCACTTAAGTATCTTCTGGATAAGGGGTTTATTCATCATAGTGTTTCTCCATAGGGTGCTCTGGTGTTGTTTTGCACAAGAAGGATGGTTCCCTTTGGATGTGAATTGACTACAGGCAGTTGAACAAGGTGATGGTCAAGAACAAGTATTCTCTTCCCCGGATAGATGATTTGTTTGACTAGGTATAGGGTGCCAAGTTTTTCTCTAAGATTAATCGTTTTACTGGGTACCATCAACTTAAGATTAGGGAGGTGGATATCCCTAAGATAGCTTTTCATACTCGGTATGGGTATTTTGAGTTCTTAGTGATGTCATTTGGGTTGACTAATGCTCTGACAACATTTATAGACTTGATAAACAATGTGTTCAGGCAGTATTTGGATCTCTTCATCATTGTGTTTATTAATGACATTTTGGTTTATTCGAAAAGTGAGGTGGATCATACTAATCACCTCTGTGTGGTGTTGCAAACCTTAAAAGAACAATAATTGTATGCCAATTTCTCTAAGTGTGAGTTCTGTTTGAATGCTGTGACTTTCTTGGGTCATATTATTTCTAGTGAAGGGATTATGGTGGATCCGCAGAAGGTTACTATATTAAGAGGTTGCCTTGTCCAACGAATCCATCCGATATTCGAAGTTTCTTAGGTTTAGATAGGTATTATAGGTAGTTTGTGGAAATCCTTTCTTCGCTAGCTGCTCTATAGACTAAGTTGACTCAGAAGAAGGTTAAGTTTTCTTGGTCGGATGCTTGTGAAGAGAGTTTTGAGAAGTTGAAGGATAAGTTAACTTCGGCTCTAATCCTGACCTTGCCGGAAGGCAATGATGGGATTGTAGTTTATTGTGATGTATCTTAGGTAAGGTTTGGTTGTGTTTTGATGTAGTATGGGAAGGTGATTTCCTATGCTTCTAGGCAGTTGAAGGTACGTTAAAAGAATTATCCTACTCATGATTTAGAGTTATTAGAGATTGTGTTTGCTTTAAAAATATGGCGACATTATTTGTATGGTTTTCTCATGGATATCTTTTTTGATCACAAGATTCTTTAGTACGTGTTCACTCAGAAAGAGCTTTATCTCAGGTAGATGAGGTGGCTTGACCTTCTCAAGGATTATGATATGAGTCTTCACTACCACCCAGGTAAGGCTAATGTGGTTGCTGATACTCTTAGCAGGTTGTCCAAGTGCGGTTTGGCTCACATGGAGGAAGGCAAATGGGAATTGGTGAAGGATATTCACTGCTTGGTTAATCTTGGAGTTCCTCTCTTGGACTCTAAGGATAGTGGTGTGATGGTGCAAGAGGTGGTTGATCATCTCTTAGTCCAGAGATTAAAGAGAGGCAAGTGCTGGATCCTGTATTAATCAAAATCAAGAGTGACATTAGTGGGAAAAAGGTGGTAGTGTTTGAGATCAGTGGTGATGGTACTTTACATTAACAAGGGAGGTTGTGTATTCCTGATGTCAATGATCTGCGACAAAGGGTTTTGGCAGAGGCGCATGAGTCACGCTATGTTGTTCATCTCGTCTTGACTAAGATGTATCATGATCTCAAGGAGATCTACTAGTGGAATGGCATGAAGAGGGATATAGATGATTATGTGGCCAAGTTCATAGTGTGTTAACAAGTTAAGGTTGAGCACATAAGGCCAAGAGGATTGTATCATGAAATTGATTTTCTCGAATGAAAGTGGGAAGTGATCAATATGTACTTTGTTACTGATCTTCCTCGATCTCAGAATCAGTATGATTCAATTTGTGTCATTATGGATAGGATGACCAAGTCTGCACATTTCTCACAAGTGCGGACAACCTTTTTGGAGGAGGATTATACGCGGTTGAATCTCCAGGAGATTGTAAAGTTGTATAGGGTACTTGTTTCAATTATCTATGATCATGGTATGTAGTTTACATCTTATTTCTGGCAGTCTTTTCAAAGAGGGTTAGGGACTAAGGTTAATCTAAGTATCACTTTTTATCCACAGTCGGATGGGCAAGCAGAGAGAACTATTCAGACATTGGAAAATATGCTCCAGGCCTGTGTGATTGACTATGGTGGAAATTGGGTAGAGCATCTAACTTTGGTGGATTTTTCTTACAATAATAGCTATTATTCAAGTTTTAGTATGTATCCTTTCGAGGCATTGTGTGGTAGGAGGTGTAAATCTCCTATTAGATGGTTTGAGCTTGGAGAAGCGGACACGTTTGGTCCGGATTTGGTTTATCAGGCGATGGAGAAGGTTAAGGTGATTTGGGATAAGATTAAAGCATTCCATAGTTTCCAAAAGTTCTATACGGATATTAGGCATAGAGACTTGGAGTTTCAGGTCGGGGATAGGGTGCTCCTCAAGGTGTCTCTAGTGAAGGGAGTGGTGCGGGTGGTAAAAAGGAGAAACTCAATCCTCGGTTCATTGGTCCTTATGTGATTTTCTGGAGAATTAGCAATGTTTCTTATGAGTTGGAGTTGCCATCTAGCATAAGTTTGGTTCATCCGGTCTTTCGTGTTTCTATGTTGAGAAAGTGTCTTGGTGATCCTTCTTCAATTGTTCCTTTGGAAGGATTGGATATTTTGGATTCTCTATCTTATAAAGAGGTCCCGATTGATATATTAAATAGGAAAGTTCATCGATTGCGTACCAAGGATTTGGCTTCGATTAAGGTTCTATGGCAGAACCATAAGGTGGAAGAAGCTACTTGGGAAGTGAAAGAGGACATGAAGTCCAAGTATGCATATTTGTTTTCTGTTACTGGGATTTGTACGGAAGGCATGTGTCTTGATCACATCTTTATTTTTCTGAGTTTGTTAAAGGAAAGATTAACATCTCTGTCTCTTTGTTTTCAAACTTTATTGAAGGGATGTATGATAATGCAAATGACTCTGTATGTGGTTACCCCTACCTTGTCTATAATTCGGGGATGAATGTTCCTAGTGGGGGAGACTGAAATATCCTGGGTTTTGATCCTTAGAAAATTTCCTGGAAATTAGTTCTTCAAACCCAATACAACTCATGGGTACGAGCCGTAGATTGGGTACGAGTGGTATGGTCCTGTTGTATGCTGACCAGTGTTAGTTGGTGGGATAGTTTTGGTCACTGGAATGGGTACGACTTAGAGGTATGAGTCGTAAGGCTTGGTACGAGTTGTATCAAGGACTGGTATGATGGGCAGTGTTTGATCCTCCTGATATTTTATTCTGCCAGGGATACGGGGTATGGGTATGGATCTTATGTTGTGTTTACAACTTGGTTGGATGAGTTGTATACTGGACAATGTTTGATCCAAGGGTTGAGGCTTAGATATGAGTGGTGGATACCGACCGTATAAGAGGATACGACTCGTATGGTTTAGTCGTATCCCTGTGATGGGTTTTTAAGGGGTATTCTAGACATTTCCCTACTTACTCTAATTAGTATCCACGACTTCTAATACACTTAGGAGGTTATTTACCCTATTATTCTATTCATTAACACTTTGAAACTATTCCAAAACACTCCATAATTCTCTCAAGAGCTTTTGAGGCAAAAAGGCTAGGGTTTCATCTTACAGATTGCTTTGGGGCTTGTCTTGGTGATTTCTTTCCATCAATTCTTTGGTATAAGGCATGATTCTCTTTCCTTATTGTAATTTCAACTAAAGGCATGCTTTATATGATTTATTTCATGGTTTTACTATTTTATGATTATGATTTTCAACTATTATTTGGGGGTATTGATATTGAATGCTAGGTTATGGTTTTCTATGGTTTTAATTATGCTTTTATATGCATTAATACTAGTTTTGGAAGATTATTTTACATGGTAATGGTTTAATGGTCTTTTTAATTAGTTATGGTTATATTATTCCCCCAAGGTGTTTGAAAAATACTTTAAAGATATGTTCATTGCATTGACTTCTGTAATGGAACTCTTGCATGTTTTAAACTGGACAAAGGATTCATACATAGTTTAAATGGTTTTAAAAGGTTAAAGGCTAAATGGTTATGCTTGTGGAGAACATGGAAGTCTCCCAAGTGGATTTAGTATGGTTATTAGAAGGGCACCTAAGGTTCCCTTAACCTAAATGGTTTGGATATGGATATTACTTGCAAGTAAGGGGTGGTATGACGATACCACTAATATTGGACATGGTTAATAAATTGTAAATGGATTGTTTGGACATGGTTTTAAGTGGGTATTAATGGTGGGGTATGTATCTAAGCCGTAGAAGGTGGCGGTCTTGGGGGAGCTAAAACTAGAAACTCATATTTGCCGATATGAGGGGTCTTGATGACTATGTGTGTGTCCCATTTTATATTGGGGGATGTACCAGTCATCCCATGGTATATTCCCTGGTCGTGTGTCTACATGCATTGGGGCCCTTTCAGCAGGTGGAGCTGAACCCATATGACCCGTGGGTGGTTAGGACGACAAAACTACATAGCCCAGGTAAAGGTTTTAAGTGTATGCTAAACCTGGTCCCTTTTCCCGACATTATATATGTCTGGTTGTATTCATTATGAATGGTTTCACTTGATTTTGTAACTGGCTTTATTTTATCCTTATCCTGAGATTCATGCTAGTGGTCATTCACTAACCTCGTCTACTGGCGGATGTATACCTACTCTATGCAGGAACCGACCATTCTACTCTTTCTGTTTAGCACGCAGATTCAATATCAGCATTTGGACTGAAGTGGTGAGCTTCCATCCTTTCGGGAGGCATAATTTCATGTTATGGATTTCTTTAAACACTTCTATTTTATTTTGGATATTAGTTTTGGCCATGGTTGGGGGCATGTCCCAACCAAATTTGCTTACTCTTTTGGATAGAGGATTTGTAGTACTTCTAGGGATTGGTATGGGAGGGATCAGTATTGGTGTCGGTCTTGGTATAGGAATAAGATGGGAGTCTAGCATCATCGGACATGATTTCTCACTGTTCCATCATATTACATTTTGGAATTGATTTTAAATTATATTTTGGTATTCCTTTTGGTTTAATGACTATGTTTTTGTTTGGTATGGTTGGGAGGTTGGTGTGGTACGGTTGGACTCGGTTGGGTCGGTCACATATTTGACCTTATCCCTGAGTCTTAATGAGAACAATAACACTATCTTGTTATATGTTCAAAATTCAGCCCATCTAAGGCTGGATATTGGTGGTTGGGTTGGGTAACAAGTGGAGGTCCAAAATCTTGGTTGGACTGCAATAAGACCTGGGGTCGGGTCGTATCATTATAATACTTATGTTCCATTTTCTAGTGGCTAGTATAACGACACTACTAGCACCTGGGATGTTATTTCTATTTATCTATCCTTTAAACTATTATTATTATTTGAATTATTGTTGTAAGTCTTTACTTGCAAATTTCTAGCTTTTATTCTCATTTCTATGAATATTATCCCATTGCTTCTACCCCCGAACTATTATTTGGATTACTTACTGATGGATCAGGAAGATGCCATCATGACTCATAAATTGGTCATGGAAAATTAGTATTAGAGCGATTTTATGTAATTTATGTTACTCGCTTTGTCTCAATTTTAAAATTTAGTGAATCAATCAAAATTTTTTTACTAATATATTTTTTAAAATATTTTGAGTTGTGAATCTTTGTGATTGTTCACCAGTATTGTTTACCAAAACAAGTGTCTAGTAGAGTCTTACGGGTCGGAGCGATTACATCCATTTTTAGAGGCTATAGGACATTTTTATAAGTTCTTCCCTTCTTTCACTCATTTTGTGCTAAGATTATGAGTTGTTTCTAAATATTCATATGGTTTTATTCTTTCACAGATCGATAGGACACGTGCTAATGCTACACGAGATGAGGACCCTATGTTCGAGCCTAGGGATCCTGTCGTTGTTTGTAGAAGACCTAGAGGGTAAAGACAACCTAGGTATGCATCCTCAGCTAGGGAAAAAGATAGGGGGCCTTAACCAAATCCTATTTATACTCTTGAGTTTGAAACTATTTTGTCCAACCATTTTTGGGAAAGGGACCAACCCAGGCTCTACCGGGGTCTTTTATTCTTCAATGCTCAGGGTTGCATTTGTTCAGCTTCTGGGCTTAGTTGGTGGTGCAGCATTTTATGGTGCACAATCCTTGGATCAGGTGGTACTGAGTTAGGCTCATAGGCTATAGCTTCGGATCCTATATTTGAGGTCCCGCTACACCAATGGGTGCTCAACTAGAGGTTTCCCATCCTGCTATGTCTATTGTGGAGAAAAAGATCCTGGATAGGTTCCTGAGATTGGATCTGCCAATGTTTTCTAGTACACTGAACGAGGATGCTTATGAGTTGTTGATTCCTTGTGAGGATAGGCTTTATAATTTGGTCCTAGTTGAAACTCGTGGTGTGGATTACACTACTTTTTAGTTTGATTTGGCGGCTCGACATTGGTGTTGAGGTCATCTTGATTCCAAGACATCTAGATCTTCCCTATTGACATGGACTCAGTTCTCTGAGATCATGTTAGGGAAGTATATGCCTCATAGTCTTAGGGAACTTTTCAAGGATCAACTCTTGAGGTTGGAGTAGGGATTCATAACTGTTGTGGAGTATAAGGATCAATTTCATGAGTAGGCTATACATGCTACATTTAATCTTACTACCGAGTATGAAAGGGATAGATGCTTTGTTCAGGGATTGAGACTTCCGCTCCACATGTCTACACATAGTTTGGTTGCTTAGGGTAGTTCTTTTGCTGATGTTTCTGATCATTCTCAGTTTATGGAGGATATGCATCGCGAGGCCCAAGGGTAAGTTATAAGAGGCCACGATATCGGGGTAGTTTCAGTAGGAGCCGTAGTGGGTCATGGTTTAGAGGTAGTGGTTCTAAGGGTAGGTACCCTTCATGTCAGTCTTATCACCATCAAGGTTATTCTACTTGGTCAAATTATAGATGGAGGCTGTCTAGTTTTAGCGATTATACTGGATAGGGTAGTCATTAGCCTCCGAGGACTTCATCTTCTGATTATTCTAGCAGTGGTGGTTATTTAGGGTCAACCAGATCTTCTAGTTTTAGCATCGAACCTGGTGTCACATCCTGATTTATGAGTCACGATGGCACCTACTTTACTCCACAAGTAGGTAAGCCAAACAGTAACATAAATCTAGAATTAATGGGCTAATTTGGTGCAAAAAGCATAAAAGATGGAATTTGATAGCAAAGGCTTATAACAGTAATTTAAGTAATTATAATAGTTTGAAAGATAGATAAATCAAAAATAACCATCCCACGACCTAGTAGTGTCGGTACAAGAGCCATTAGCAAAAGTAACAGGAAATATATAATAGTCTCAAATATTGACAGACTAAATGAAAGTAGCTAAAGGAGAAAGGGGCAACTCCGGCTCAGAGAGCTCACCCCTTCCTTTGAAACTCTAAATACCATGATCAAAATATTAGCGGACCACTAGTACTCTCATCTGCACCAAATAGGTATAGAATTTTAGTGGGAGTACCAAAGTCACGTGTACTCAGTAGGCATCATCAGTCGACTGAGCTAAATCATAATATAAGAATAGTAAATTGCAAGATAAATAAGCTAAGTCAAGGTATAAGGGCAAACATTTATATAGCACTCCTTTACTAAAAATAAATAACCTAAAAAGATATAACATGAAAGAAAGCTTAATTAATACCGCAAAACTACCCCCCTAAGACAGTAAGTGCGGAAAAGTAAATAACCTAGTGCAGCCCCCCATAAGCTCAAAGGATACAATCAAGAAAGTAAATAACAAGTATTTCAATAATAAATCATAACTCAATCCGTAACTATGTATCCATACATACAATAACATACCATAAATGAACTCTCAATGTTGGACCCAAATAAAAAATCAATATCATCATCATCATCATCATTTTCCAGACTTGAACCGAGACTAAATATCGATAAATCGCTGAACTTGAACCGGAAGTCATATCAACTACCAAGTACCAAACTAGCTTAAGCATAAAGACTCTAGTATATTAAAACTATAAGATATGTAACTTTAAGAATATAATACAACCATTAAGTCTACAAGGAGCTAACAAGAGTCTTGGCCTAAAGTGGGTCTGAGGGGCTTACTTCTAATCCCAAAATCCATTATAATGAAAAATCTACTTCGAACTAGGATAAGGTATCTAGATTCACTTATAGAAGTTAATTAAGCCACATTTTGCCCTAAGATATAAATTCTACCTAAACATGGATAACTAATTCAATCATGCCAAATTTAAAGTTCCATAATAGGCAAAACAATAAAAATAATACTAATTATACCAATTATACCTCCAAGTCCAATTTCCATCCCATATCTATAAAAATATCATAAATATACTATGAATTAGCTCAATGTATGAGGAAGGTAAACCTAGCCTTGCTGAACGCTGAAGAAAGTCCTGAAGAAATTTGCTAAACCATCGATTTCCCCTTTTGAGAAGCTTCTACAAGATGCCACGCTATCAAAACCATAATCTACTCATCAATATGAGAACAATGATACCCATATTTTTTTACCTTTGTGCTTTAGGTCAAAAGTTACATCAAAATCTCATGTGGGGCCCGATTGCAGAATCGGACATTCGAGACCAACAACGTGTCCATCAATGCTCAAGAAATATTTTTCCTCAAAACTGGTTAAATTTCAAGTTCAAATGGTGCTATAATCAACCCACCAATATCTTAGGAATTTTGGGAAAATTATGAGAAATTAGTCATGGAATTGGTGAAAACTTACTAAGAATTCAGTGAAGAAATAAGTAATCCAAGCTTACGAACTCCTCAAATCACCTACTAATGTCTCTCCTAAGTTTCCAAATGCTTCAAAATTTTCCACTCTTGAACTTGTTATAAAAACAAAGAGAATTAAGGAAATTGGGACATTTAAAGGATGCCTAGGTGCCTCTTAAGCAGACACTATGCCGCGTAAGCGGTCATCACTTTCGCGGTCAAGTATCGCTTTTGCGATACTTGCCTGGTCTGCATATCTCGCATATGCCACCCCGGTGTTGATTAAGCAACACTCGTTTATATGATGACGAACTCTCTTACGTGGCCATCAGTTGGCTTTATGGTCTCTTAAGAGACATGCTTTCCGTGATCGTGGGCTCTGCTTAAGCAAACAAAGTGGAGCTTAAGCAGATGCACTAGCGGAGTGGTGCATCAGTTATGACTTGGAAAAATCCAATTCTCCACCGACCCTTCGAAATTCATCTGGAATCCTATGGAACCAAATGAACTATGGTACCCTATATAATTCAACATTCTAAACTCAATAGCGAATTCAAAATTTCCATCAGAGGCCGTTTCAATGAAAAATGGGTCCTGCACCCAAGTACCATTTTTCTTAAGTTTTGGACAGTAGCTAGAAATGAGACCATATAACTTGGGCTGAACTAGAGGTCCACCAATCCTAAGATCAATGTTCCAGTGCTATTGGAACTATCAGAATTAGCATATAAGGCCATTTGACAGAAGTTTTTTCATGGTAGCCAATTCTACCCATCGAAGACTTCATAACAGGGAATTGGCTCAAAAAACAACTGAATTATCCGGTAACTACATTGTCAGCACCAGCAAGTCATAAATGACATAAACCAGCAATAGGAAATATCTAAATGACAAAAATTAGCAAAGATATAGAAAATGACCTGAAGGGTTATTACAATATCCACTACTAAAAGAACTTTCATCCATAAAAGTAAATGGTTAGGAAGTATTTGAATCCTAAAATAAATAAGGATATTAGGCCTACATATTTATTTTGATCTCTATAGTATCCTACTCTACTGGGTGGTTTCTCCACTAAACATTAACTAATTGACTCTCCCCAGTGCTCAACCGCCTGACATTACTAGCTAATATGAGCACTAACTCCTCCTCGAATGTCAACCGCTCATCCAACTGGACCGAGTCCCATAAAAAAATATGTAAATAATTCGGAATGTAATACTACAACATATAAATATAGGACACTCTATGAACAATAGCCCTCTTAGACTCACCACTCACCACCTGATCGTGGATGATGCAGTCTTATATCCTCAAATTGATGACTCTGAATCTGCTCAAATAGAGTTAACCTCTCCTCAACACTAGCAAAGATATTCCTTGTTTGTGAAATATCAAGTCACACTATCAAGTTGGCTAAGGACTTGACGTCATGCGCCAACAACCTTTAAGAAACTAAGATAGAAGCTAAGCTACCTATACTTACCATCTTCTAGTTCAAGGCCAATACAAGAAGAAAGGTATCTGTGAACAATTTTTTTATTGCTATATGTTGGATGTCATTGTCAAAAATACCTTTTGCAACAATAAAAAAATTGTTGCAGGTCATTGCATTAAACCCTGAAGCAAAAAATTTATGCAACAACGATTGATGTTGCCCAAATTAAGGCAACAAATTATCTTTGTTGCCATACAACATATTTCGTTGTTAAAAGAACATTCAATTTTACCTTACAAAAACATTTAGCAACAACAATCCTTGTTTGCATAAATATATTATTTTTTCCAATAATTTATTGCAGCCAAAAATGGCAGAAGATCTAGTTACCTCTATGTTTAGCAAAACCATTATTTTGTTGCTACATGCATAATTCATATACCATAGTAAATCATTTAATTAATTCTCCTAAAAATTATGAATTTGAAATTACCACAATTCTTGAATATATGCTACGTGCATAATTTATATATCATAATAATTCATTTAATAATTTATCCTAAAGATTATGAATTTGAAATAACCACAATTCTTGAATATATATAAACAAATATATCATGTATATGTAATGGTCGATACATAAGATGTCCAATAAAATCTGTACTTTTCAAGTTCTCATTATTATCAAAAGTATGTTTAATTTTAAAAAAAGGTATCACATCCTTTATCACTAAATTATATTCCAATAGGTAGTGACTTGAAGAAATATCTTCTAGTAGCTCGTGTGTTCTAATGCCATATCACCAATAGTGTTGATTTTCCCTATATAAAAAGATGGTATAATTACAGTTCCAAAACAAACTAAGGAAAAAGATAAGCACGAATTGAATAAGAACCAGATAGAAGCGCCTTTTTACAAGAACCGTAGAGAAGTATCTCTTTACATGATAAAGAAATTCAGTCACGGAGCTTCCATTGGTCTAAATTAATCTTTTATCAAGAGAGGTGGCTCTGTTTCATTTTAACTTTCGAGTGCAAAATTGAATCTTAGGAGTATATTAAATTTTTAACTACCATTTTGACTGAAATAAAATCAAGCAGTGTTTATTTAATTTACAGAGCAGAGCGCATACGTGGTTCAAAATATATGAGGTTGAAAATTTAGGCCTGAATATATAGCTTGGTATACAAGCCTCTGAATACCTGTATAGCTTAGTATAAGAGCCTCTAAAAACATGCATACATAATGGGGATCCATTTTACATATAGACTTGTTTGTAATTCTTATTTATTAGTATAAAAGTGATGCAGTACAATTGCTTTAGTAGATTGCTGATTGAGTCATTTATCCCCCCCGGGAATGTAAATATGCACAATTTCAAAAAAAAGTTCAAGAAATATCTGTCTAATAGGAAAAAAATACAAGTATCACTGCCAAACCATATATGTCTAATGGGAAAACAATACAAGTATCACTACCAGTGTATGAATCCTTACCTTTATCTTGTGATTGTGAAGGTAAAGATGTTGTTTCCAAAGGGCCCTCAGCCCAAGTAACAAACATAGCCATTAGAGATATTATGAAAAATAAAATTCCTGACAAAATAATTAAGTAATAATGTCACTTGAAACAAACAACAAGAATAGAGGTGGCAAACACAAAATAGGATTGTATCATTGATGGAAAATGTAGAAGGAAAAAATCAGTTTAATATGAATAAGATGCAGGAATCCGGAGAATGATTTGATGAGAAATTGAAAAGCTAATGAAAAAAATTTCACCAAAAACACATAAAAGTCAAAATGAAAAAAAAAGGGAGCAATATATTTTTGTCACGAGAATGCTAAAGAAACAAATCCACTTATATAATGTCAAATCAATTCGAGGTTCATAATAGCCTAACAAATATTGGCACACTATATGGCCAATTCAACTTAATGAAACCTTGAGTTGGATGGAATCTTTATCACATATGGATTCTCTACTTTTCTTGCTAATGAGAAACTTTGTGGCTGAAACAATTTTGCATGCAATAAAAAATATCAGTAGAGACTACACAAACAAATTGAGAGGCAGTGTGCACACCTGAACTTAGAAAAATGCATAATTTAGGCATTAATTTTCTAAGAAATCCTAATCATCAACTATAACGAGCTCTTACTGTTGAAGGCTTCAAATAATTAAATCTATTTATTACAACATCTTTTTTTCATTTTAAATAATGATGGCGTCCCGGTTAGTTTGAGCACACCTTGACTAATTCACTGAGTACTTGGCACCTTCTATCGCACATACCAAGTACCTTTGTCCATCAAAACTTAGATAAATGGAATGAATTCAGCTAGTGTCTACTATTAATCCAATATGCTAAACCTCCAAAAGTGTCATTCAATACTAAAATAAAGGCAAACATCAGTAATCAAAATGAAGTGGAATAATCCTAATTGAAATGTAAAGGGTATTATGGAAGACACTCCAAGAAATAAATGTGTTACCTTTTTTTGATAACCAAATCCCCTATCTCACTGTGAAACTTGATGGACAAAAGGTCCACCCTTCTTCACTTATATTCTAATATTTTATTATTTTATGATTTGAACTTGTGGCGTGTACCTAACATACATATCATGCTATTCTCTTAGCACTAGACCAAATTCCAGGGGCTATACAGACTTTACCTTTTAACTATGCAGCTATAGCATCTAACTATAAGTTCATCCTCAAATGCATTAAAGCTATTACAGTGTTACATCACCTTTTTAGCATTAGACCTACATGCTACGTTTATCCCTATGAAAATCTAGGAAAATCAAAAGATATGATTTGCAAAGTATGCTAATTTGACATTTGAAGCATGTCAAGATATCCTAGCATACATGTTTCATGTAATGAGTTATTTTATACTGGTTAACTATATTCATGTGGAATACAAGCATAACGTCTTTAGATAATTTCATTTTTCTGAGAACACTGATGTGTCTTAAAAGTGGATCTTGTTGAACGGAATGGATAGAAAATGAGGTCTAACTAATTAAGAGTTGGCATTATGGAGATTTTCTTAATTCTTACATTAGCTTCAACTTCACCTGTTGTTGAAATCATCAACTAGGACTATGCATAAAATGTTAACCTAAGTAAAAGTATTTTCCTTGAAAAATATCATACCATCTAACAAATGCGTGAAATAAAAATAGTATAAGACACTAAAGCTTCTAGTACGCGGAGGGTTTGAAGAAGGGACAAACAAGAAGTGTTTATTGTACACAGTCTTACTCCACATTTCTGCAAGAGGCTTTTTCCACACCTTGGATTTGTGACCTCTTTCCTAATCTAAACAATTTCACTCTGTTGATATGGAATTTGCTAGCAATTTTACATCAGTATTTTTTCAATCTAATTTTTAAGAAGGGTAAATATAAAAATACCATAGTAACAATCCAATAGAGAAATTGAACAAAAATCTGAAGAAGAAAGGTGATAAAGTAGTAGTATTTGTGTTTGCAAAAGTGCTGCAATAAGTATCAGGTAGTTTCATAACCCTCAAAGACCAAGAAAAATAATCCAACAACAAAAAGGTTATCATATAATTGATAAACTAAATACGATTGTCAAATTGCAACTAGGAAAAATAATAATTCAAAAAAAATCAACTGATCTTTGAATATGATTGCATTAATAACCTAGAAACATCACACTTGGTATTTTCGTTCAGATCTACCATTCATTCTACTAGACTTGTCTGCAATTTTTACCTAAAATCATGAAAGTAAAATTCTTCATATTTAAAATTTTGACCAAATGTAAAAGTAAAAGGAAACACTTCTTAAATGATTTGGGGGTTCAGGAAAAAGGAACGATAAACATAGGGAATTTACTTCTTAAAGAACTTTGTAATGTTATTATCATCATCGTCGATCAATCTTCATGCCATTCTTGTAAGATCTCTTCACACGCAATAAAAAAATAAAAAGGTAATCTGGCTAAAGTTAAATTAAAAGAGGGAAAAACTGGGAATGAAAATGAATAAGGAGGAGAATAGAAGGAAACTTTGCCGCCTATGTTAAAAATCATTTGGGCCCCCAAAAGGAATAGGTTGTTAAGAAAAAAATTACTTTACCAACAATAATAATATTTTAGCAACAATTTAAACATGTTGTTGCCAATTTATTTATATTTAAAATTAATTATAATTATCCACGAAATATGACAACAACATTTAGATATTCCTCAACAAAAAAAATCTCATGGATAAAAGTTTCACTATATAGCAACAATAAAATTAAGTTGTTGCTATTATTGATGTAAGCCAAAAATGTTATAGTTGTTGGCAAACAGTTGTTGCTAATTATGCATTTTGTTTTAGTGTGCGTCTGCTACCACACATGATACAATATTGAGATACCATAATCTTTAAGCAACTCCATCTATCTGCGTTGCCTTGAATTAAGTTTTCTTTGAGTCATAAGATGTCGAAGACTATGATGATTCATGAAAATATCACAATGCATGCCATAAAGATAATGTCTCCAAATCGTAAGTGTGAAAATACTTTCGCCAACTCTAAATCATAAGTGGGGTAGTTGCGCTCATGCACCTTCATCTGCCACATTGCATAAGTAATAACACGACCTTGATGCCTCAATACACAACCCAAACCATCACAAAAAGCATCATAATATATGGTGAATCCCACACTCTCAACTGGAAGAGCCAATATAGGAGCTAAAGTAAGAAATCCGTTGAGCATCACAAAGCTTGACTAACAGTCCTTGGACCATCAAAAAAGAACTTCTTTCCTAGTTATTTTGGTCATCATCATTGAAATAGTTGGAAAACTCTCAATGAACCATCTTTTCTCCATGTTGCCTCAATTTTTTGGTTAATACCGTCTAGTATATTATTTTCCAATAGTATTTTACCAAACCAAAAAATCTATGAACCTCAAAAAGAGATGTAGGCCTAGCCCAATCATGAATAGCCTCAATCTTTCTTGGGTCTACCACAATCCCATCCTTAGACACCATATGTCCAAGAAATATCACCGACATAAGCCACAACTCACACTTTAAGAATTTAACAAAAAGCCTATGATCTCTCAAATACTAGAGTCCAAACCTCAAATATTGCATATTCTCATCTCGACTCCTAGAATACACAAGAATATCATCGATGAACACAAGTACGAAGGACTCTAAATAGGACTTGAACATGTTGTTCATCAAATCCATGAACACTGTTGGGGAATTGGTCATCAATGTGAGACATAGGATACCTATTCTTCACTGTCACTTTATTAAGATGCCTATAATGAATATACATATACAAGGAACCATCCTTTTTCTTTACAAATAAGATAGGTTCTCCCCAAGGCGACACACTTGGTGTAATAAAACCCTTACCAAGAATATCCTAAAGCTGAGAGTTTAGCTCTATAAGCTCAGTAGTAGCCATATGATTAGGTACATTAGAAATATGTCGGATGCCCAGCTCAAGATCAATAACAAACTCAAGATCATGCTCAGGAGGAAGACCAGGAAGATTTGTAGGAAAAATATTAGGAAACTCACAACATATAGGAATAGAGTCAAGCAATTGACTCTCCATACTAACATCATGAATATAAGCGAGATAAGACTCACAACCTTTCAAAATAAGTCAACTAGCCTAAATATCAGAAATAATCCCCATCGGCCTGCCGCTAATAGCTCTCTGCCACACAATGAGAGGGTATGCCAGGAAGGAATCAGGTAACGGTCTTGGCAAAATAATCCAAGATCGTATAATAGTGGGATAACCAACCCATGCCTACCATCACATAAAAATCCACTATAGGTAAAACAGTAAGATTATCTTGAGTATTAAATCCTAAATAGTCATAAGACATGATCTATAAGCCCGATCCACTACTAAAGAATCACTTATGGGAGTAGAAACACATAATTACACAAATAAAGAATCCCAAGATAACTCTAAATATAGGGCATAATAAGAGGACACATAAGTATAATTACATCTCGAATCAAATAAAGTAAAAGCCAACTGATGGAACATTGAAATCATACCCATAATAGCAGCATCTGAAAATTCAATGTCAGGTATAGTAGGTATGGTATCTAATTGACCATGCCCACAATGAGACTGGGGTCCTGATCGATCTTTTATCCTACCTGACTGAGGACCTTATGAGCACCCTAAAGATAACTCCACCGATCATGCAAACCACTTCTAACTAGGGCAGAACTACCCTAATCGGTGGAATACTTTAAGCTGAATAGACCATCGCTCCTCGATTGGGGCACTCTCTCAAAAAATGTCCAAAGGCCTTACAACCATAACATGCCCCAAGTGTTGACCTAATACAAGAAGATCCGACTGATCCAAAATAGCCACCATGACTTACATATCAAAAAGATATATCCCTCAGAGGCTGACAACTACTTTGGCCAAGATAATCATTGGAAGTAGATTAAACTCCATCAGTAATCTTAAGTATAGCCTGAACGGGACTGCTAGACTTCCCCTGATGCTGATATGGCTGACATGGAGGGTATCTACCCCACTAACAACTACCTTTGAACCATGATCCACTAAAGCTCCCACTAAAACAACCCTGATATATCTCCTCCAAAACCTGAGCATGATTAGAAATATCAGCAAAAAATCTACCCATAACAACCAAACTATGTGTAGACATTCAGAGAGGGAGTCTCAATCACTGAACAAAACTCCAAAACCTCTCATAATTGTTAGTCAGAATAGAAATAACATGTCCAAACAACTCATGAAATTAAGTATCATACTCCACAATAGTCATGGTTCCCTACTCCAACCTCGAGAATTGATCCCTTAAATAATCTTTAAGATTGTAAGGAATATACTTCTCCAAGAAGATCTGAGAGTACCTAATCCATGTTAATGGGGAAGATTAGCTAGATTGTAATCAGGTTGACCTCTCTGCCAATGTCGAGCCACTAAGTCCAACTAAAAATATCTAATCCATACCACAAGTCTTAACCAGGCCTAAATTACAGACCATATACTTACAAGCAGTCAACACGTCAAAAGTATTCTCGCCTGGTGCACTAAAAAAACTAGGGGAGATAATATCACCAATATACCCATCATCTTATGCCCATCAATAGACATAGAAAGATGGGAAGCCACTGACTAAGAAATTACTACTAGCAATTACTACTAAGCAACCACCAGCATAGGTGAGACCTCAACTCAAGCAGTCATAGCTACAGGCTGCTCCCCCATCTCAGTACCACTATAATTTGCAGATTGCGCACCATCATAAAGTGCACAAAAAAATAATCCCAAGAAATAAACTAATATATCTTTGAGGACTGAATAAGAATAAACCTTGATGGATCTTGGGATGGTCCTTGGCTGATCATTGGCAAGGGTGGAAGAATCTTTAGATCGAGAGTAGAAATAGGGTCTAGTAAAGACCCACTATCTTGGTCCCTAGATAGGGCTGTATCCCTAGGCTCAAAATTGATATCTATGTCATCCACATATATCAACAGGATCTCTACGCTCGAATTTAGGATCCTCCGCTCGTATAGCACTTAAACGTGTCCTAGCCATTTGCAAAGACGTGAAACCAATGGAATCCTTAGAGACTAACTCAATCTCTTATCACAAAATAAGAAAAAGAAATGAAGAACTCCTAAGAATGTCCTATTGCCTCACGAATATAAGAAACGAATGTTATCATTTTGATCCGTGGTACACGACTAGACACTTACTCTTAGATCAACAATATTGGTGGACCTAGCGTTGTGATATAAATTTCTCATGAACTAATTTAGAGTCATAATGGAACCTACTTTATCCCACCATTAGGTAAGCCAAACTGTGCCCAGAGCTAGAATCAATGGGCTAATTTTGTGGAAAAAGGCAAAAAAGTTAGAAATTTACAAGTAGAGACTTACAAAAGTAATTAAAGTAATAAATATATTTTGAAAGATAGATAAGACATTAATAACCATCCCATGACCTAGTAGTATTAGTATAAGAGCCACTAGAAAAAGGAACATAAGTACTATAATAGTTAATAAGCATTAGTCTCAAATAATGAAAGACCAAATAAAAATAGTTGAAGGAGAAAAGCACAACTCCAGCTCTGAGAGCTCACCCTGCCTTGGAAATAATAAATAGCACGATCAAAACCTTAGCATCTGCCACTAGTACTCAGATATGTATAAAAAGGTACAGAAGTGTACCAAAGCCATAGGTACTTAGTAGGTATCATCGGTTAACTAACCTAAATCATAATATAAGAATAATAATATACAAGATAAATAAGCTAATCCAAGGTAAAGGGCAAACCTAGAATAACGCCCCAATACTATAAATGTATAACCAAAATAGATATAAAATGGATTAAAGCATAATTAATACCATAATATTCCCCCCCATAAGCCAGTAAGTGCAGAAAAGTAAATAACCCAACGTGTCCCCCATATGCCCAAAGGGCACAATCAAGAAAGTAAATATATAAATTTTCATTAATTAACCATAAATCAAGTTGTAACCATGAATCCACCCATACCATAAAATACCATAAATGAATTCTCAATGTCAAATTCGAATCAAAATTCCATATCATCATCATCATCTTCATTATTTATTGGTGTAACACCCCATGTTTTGGGACTCCAGAATTTTGTTAAAGAGTTGATCACCATCCAGGTAATGACACTCGTCATGAGTCATACCCACTCGTCATGAGTCATAGTGTTCCTTTCATTGCTTGACCAATGAGGTTTCCTTATGATTCTATCTAGGTCACGACTTATCCCCTATGAGTCATAGGGTGAGGCTAGGAGTCATAAGGTGTGGCTCGTGACCATAATAGTAAGGGGTCAGGGTGTGGTGTCTCAAGATACGAGTCATGGGGATGACTCATGACTAGTGAACATGAGTTGTTACCTAACCCGTAGTGATTGGCTATAGTTTTCCTACATATTTTCATTAAGGGAAAATTGGTCCCTTTGGACTTGTCCCATGACTTAAAACCCTTTGACCTTATTGTATTCTTTTAACATAGAATAAACATCAATATCTCCTCTCTAAATCCCCAATTAATAGAAACCTAAGGTTTCAAGGAATTAAGCACCCAGGGTTCAAATTCGTGGTTTCCTCTCCAAATTCCCTTGGTATATAGGCATGTATCGGTTCCCAAAATTGTTTTTATACAAATCATATGTTAAATTACTATCCATATTATTTTAGTTATTGTATTTTGAATGTGGGTTGAGGGGTTTGGAATGGTTAATATATGAATCAATTTTTGCATGGTTTTGAATTGGTTATTTATGTTTTATCTTATGCATTTGAACTAAATACATGGGCGAGGTAATTGGAGTGGGGAACATGGGTTTTCCTAAAATTTTATGGTTTACTGGTTTTTTAATTGGATTTAACCGTAACCCAACTCGTGTATTTGGTTTTAAAACATAGATGCATGCATAATTGAACTCACTTTTGGAACCTTGCATTGCATAAAAGGCTAAAGGAACTTACAAGAGTTTTTTGAAAGGCCTTGGTGGCCATGGATTGGTTTTAAATTGGAAAATTTGGAGTCAATTTGGCTAATTGGGTTTGGAATGGCATAATGGAATTAGCTTACAAACTTATCTTTATTTTGTATGACGATACCAATGATATATGCCTAGATAAAAGACTCCTTGGTAAATTAATGGGAATGTGTAAATGATTTTAATTTGGTCTTAAAGGGTGTTATGTATCACTTCATGGAAAGTGGAGGTCCTAAGAGGCCGATACTGGAAACCATATTTACCGGCGTGGGGATCTTTATGATAATGTGCATAGTTTACACTATATATATACATATGTATATATATATGTATATATATGTGTGTGTGTGTATATGTATGTGTATATATATACATATATATATATATTTTGGAATGGCTATGGTCGTGGAATCTCTAGCCCTTCCTCAGATTTTCCTAGTTCATGCGGCTAATACGCTCTAGGACTCTTTTAGCTAGGGGGAGTTGAACCCATATGGCCAATGGAATCCCTTAGGATGGTTAGAGATACGCAGTCCAGGATAATTATTTTAAAATTTATGCTTATACCTTATTCACTAGATGTCATTTTATATATGTGTATATATGAATATGTGCATATGGTTTTTGAATGGTTTTGGACTGACTTGATTATGGCTTTATTTTTCCCTTCCTTGAGTTACATGTTAGCACTCACCTCGCTAACCATCCCAGATGCTATATCATTTTATAATGTACGATCCTAGTGATTCTTTTGTTGCCGTGTGTAGTGTTAGGTGATCCCATTTATCTTGGTCTACTTAAAGTGGTGAGGCTCCATTTTTCAAAAGGCTTATTTCTTCTTGGTTTCATTATGTTTTCCTAGACTATCACTTTTGGATACCTTTTTGGCTATAGTCGAGGGCATATCCCAACCTAGTATGATGTTTGGTTTTGTTAGAGGGTTTGCAGACAAATTATGGGTTGGTCGTTGTATTGAACTCTTAGTTCTATTTGAGTTACAATAATTGTCTTATCTTTATACTCTAGGTGTCTTCCATTATTTATCTATATTATGTCTAGAAGGTTATGTTATGGGGGTGGTCTTCAATCCATGATGGGCTTGATATACCCATCATGACTAGGCCCTAGTTTGAGTCATAAAAATATTGGTATCACAACATAGGTCAGGGTCGTTGGGTGTCCACAAAGTCTTGTCGACTAGAGTCTCTTGTATGGGTGGGTAGTTTTCCACTCTTACAAGGAGGAGGCTATGAGGTATTTAGGAATGTTTCCCTTTCTTGTGTTCTATTTTGGGCTATAAACTCTAGTGTCATGAACTTCTCTATCTTCATAATTACTCACATTTTAGATGATGATCCTCGAAGGTTTGAAGCTCATAGAAACTCCTCTGGAACCTCTATCCTACCTAAAGATGATGCGAATGGAACTCACCCTGTCTATGTAGTACAAACCCGGTCTGGGGTTCCTACTCCTAATTGTAATACCCCACACAGAGTTCCATTAGTCTATACTAGTCCCCGTCGATATTCTTGAGCTAATGATACTCATGTTGTGATTCCTTAGGGTGATTTTATATGGAGTTTTGCTAATATATTCTTCTGCTTAATCAGTTGGTGGCCTCTATATCCTATTAGTCAGACCATATTGGTTCCTTTTCTCCTTCTTTTAAGGTCACTAGGGTTGGCTTGTTCATTAGGTTGATTCCCCCAACCTGAATAGTCTCTAAGGTTGAGGAGAATCCTCAAAGGTTTTTTGATAATATTAATAATGATGTATGCTACTATTTCTGAAGGTGTGGAGTTTGTTTCATTCTAGTTGAAGGATGTAGCTTATTAGTGGTATGAAGAGTGGGAGCGGTTGATATGTAATGATGCAGATCTAGCCTTATGGGATGAGTTTGTGAGTGCCTTTCTTGATCATATATTTACAAATGAGTTGAGGGAATCCAAGTCTGAGGAGCTTATGAATCTGAAGTAGGTTAAGATGAGTGTGAAAGAGTATACCCCAAAATTTCAATAGTTGTCTTATTATTCTCTAGAATTAGTGTCAAGCTAGAGATCTAGAATGAGAAAATTTACTTTTGGGTTATCTTGTGACTTGGTATTGGAGTGCAAAGATGCAATGTTGAACAATAATATGGACATCTCCAACTTATTGTTTATATGCAGTAAGTG
Organism: Capsicum pubescens; assembly: GCA_030864215.1. Taxonomy (NCBI): domain Eukaryota; kingdom Viridiplantae; phylum Streptophyta; class Magnoliopsida; order Solanales; family Solanaceae; genus Capsicum; species Capsicum pubescens. The sequence continues at coordinate 175,748,441 of CM061549.1, forward strand.
GAAGATTACAAAATAAGTCAGGTAAAGATGGGAGAGAAGACTAATAAGAGGTTTAGGTATTCAAAGACGGTAAAAGATATTGAGCAGTGGGAGAGATGGTAGACAGTTGACCAAGAAGAAGTCTTGCGGAAATTCTAGTTCATATTCTTTGGATAGTGACCCCTACCCTAAGACGTCTGGTGATCGTCATTCTTAGACTAGTAGTTGTCCTAAGGGATAGGGTGCCCAGTCTCAGGCTAATGGAGTTTAGTTATCCCCACCATATACTCCTTGTAGATCTTATGTAAAATTCATCATGGTATTATGATGAGGGCATGAACTTAGGTTTTAGTTATGGTCAACCTAGACATATGCAAAGGAACTGCCTGCAGCTAAGGTAGCCACTAGGGCTAATAATGTTTCAGTCTCCACTTCTTCAGCACTTGTACCAAATGATTCTACTTATGGTACAACACTGGCCAAAATTGTCTCTATGCTCTTGCTATATGTTAAGAATCTGAGGTATCTCCTAAAGTTATTACTGGTACATTACAACTTTTCTCTCGTGATGTATATTATTTGCTTGATACGGGGTCTACCCTCTCTTATATGACCCATTAAGTAGCTATACATCTTGGTTTTGGTCCCAAAAGTATTTCCAACCCTTTTTGTTATCTACTCCAGTAGGTGATTTTGTGGTTGGTAGAAGGATCTATAGGGGTTTTGTGGTTTCCATCCTTCATAGGAAGACATTAGTGGTTTACGTAGAGCTTTATATGTTAGATTTTGATGTAATCTTGGGGATGGATTGGCTTTACTCATGATTTTTTTTTCTAGATTGTAGGACCCGAAAGCTCATTTTCTAATCTACTAATAAGCAGGTAATTGAATAGGAGGGAATTTCCTTGATGTCAAAAGAGAGCTTTATCTCTTATCTTAGAGCCTGAAAGTTTATCTCTAAGGGGTTTCTGTATCACCTAGTTAGGGTTAAAGATTCTAGTTCTGAGGGACCCTTCTTGCAATCTTTCCTTGTTGCAAATGAGTTTCCTGAAGTGTTTCTCAAGGACCTTCCTGGCATTCCTCCAGATAGAAAAATAGTCTTTCGGATTGATCTTCTACCAGATACCCATCCTATCTCTATTCCTCCTTATAGAATGGTTCCGACAGAGTTAAAAGAGCTAAGGAACAGTCAAAAGATCTTCTTTATAGGTTTTATCCATCCTAGCATTTCTTCATAGGGAGCTTCTGTGTTTTTCATGCGTAAGAAGGATGGGTCCCTTCAGATGTGTATAGACTATCAGTAGTTGAATAAAGTTAAAGTGAAGAATAAAGACCCTCTTCCTAGTACTGATGATATCTTCGACCATCTTTAGGGTGATAGATGCTTCTCTAAGATTCACCTTTGTTCAAGTTATCATCAGTTGTAGATTTAGGAAATTGATATTCCTAAGACTAGTTTTCGAACACGATATAGTCATTATGAATTCTCAGCTATATCATTTGGGTTGATTAATGTTCTGGCTGCTTTTATGGATCTTATGAACTGTGTGGTTAGACAATTTTTGTATTTATTTGTGATAGTGTTTATTGATGATATCTTGGTGTATTCTAATAGTGAGGAGGATCATGTCTGTCACTTTCAAATTGTGTTGCAGATTCTTAAGGATCAGAGGTTTTATGAGAAATTTTTTAAATGTAAGTTCTAGTTGAGCCTTGTAACTTTTCTTAGGCATGCTGTTTCAAGTGAGGGGATTATTGTGGATCCACAAAAGATTGAGGTCGTTAAGAGGTGGTCTAGACCCAAGACTCTAATCGATATTTGGAGCTTCTTGGGCTTGGCTGGGTAATACAGGAGGTTTGTTGAAAGTTTCTCTTCTATCACTATTCTTGTTGACAAGATTGATGTAGAAAAAGGTGATGTTTTTATGATATAATGCTTGTGAATTTAGTTGCAAGAAGTTGAAAGATAAGTTGACCTTTGCTCTGGTTTTGAACTTGCCCGAGGGTTCCGATGGTTTTGTTGTATATTATAATGCATCCCATGTGGGACTGTGTTGTGTGTAGATGCAACATGGTAAGGTGGTGGCCTATGCTTCTAGACAACTTAAGGTTCATAAAAGTAATTATCCGACTCATGATTCAGAATTGACGGTTGTGGTTTTTGCTTTGAAAATTTGGCACCATTACTTGTATGGAGTGCATGTAGACATCTATTCAGACAATAAAAGTTTGTAGTATCTAATTATGAAGAAGGAGTTGAATGTCATCTAGATGTGGTGGCTTTAGTTTCTCAAGGACACTATGACACGAGTCTCCATTATCATTCAGGTAAAGTTAATATTGTTATTCATACTCTTAGCAGGTTGTCTATGGGGAGCTTGTCTCATGTGGATGAGGACAAGTGAGGATTGGCGAAGGATATTCACCGGTTGGCCAATTTGAGAGTTCATCCTTTGGAATTTGAGGGTGGAGGATTTATTATTCGAGGAGTGGTCAAATAATCTCTTGGTGCTGAGGTGAAGGAGAAGAAAGCCTTGGATACTATACATTTGCATATTAAGGATGATGTGGGTCAACAAAAGTTTATGGAATTTAAGATTGAGGGAGATGGTATCTTGAGGTACCAAGGTAGGTCTTGCGTTCCTGATGTTGATAGGCTCTGAGAAAGGACTTTTGCTAAGGCTCATGAGTCTAGGTATACAGTTCATTCAGCTTTTACAAAGGTGTACCATGACTTGACGAAGAAAATCTATTGGTGGAGCAATATAAAGAAGGATGTGGCAAATTTTGCAGCCAAGTGTATGGTCTGTGGGCAGGTGAAGGTTGAACACTTGAGGCCTTGTGGGATGTCTTAAGAGATAGAGTTGCCTTTGAGGAAGTGGGAGATGCTCAACATGGTTTTCGTTATGGGTCTTCTACAATCTCTCAATTAGTATGATTTGATTTTGGTCATTGTGGATAGGATGACTTAGTTTGCTCACTTCTTGCTTACAAGGACTAACTACTCCTGAGAGTATTATGCTAAATTATTTATTTAGGAGATTGTCAAGTTGTATGGTGCGCCAGTGTCAATTTTTTTAGGCCAAGGTACACAATATACTTCTAACATTTATCATTTGTTTCAGAGAGGTTTGGGGTCCAAGATAAACTTTAGCACTGCTTTCCATCCTCAAATAGATGGGCAAACGGAATAGACTATTTTGACTTTGGATATACTAAGGGCTTGGGTAATTGATTTTGAAGGTAGTTGGGTAGATCACTTTCCCCTTATTGAGTTTGCATAAAATAACAGATACTATTTGAGTATCCAGATAGCCCCGTTCGAGGCTCTTTATGGTAGGAGGTATAGGTATCCTATTCGATGGTTCGAGGTTGAGAAGACTACGTTGTTTAGTCCTGATTTGGTTAACCATGCCTTGTAAAAGGTTTAGGTGAGAAAGACTTAGGACTGATCAGAGTCACCAAAAGTCTTATGCGGATGTGAGGAGAAAGGAGTTAGAGTTTTAGGTTAGCGATTGGGTGTTCTTGAAAGTCTCTCCTATGAAATGAGTGATGAGGTTTAGGAAGAAAGTTAAGCTCAGTCCCTGTTATGTTGGTTGGTATCAGATTTTGAGGAGAGTTGGGAATGTTGCTTCCATATAAGCTAGACTCCCCATGGATAACCTACTAAGAGCATCAAAAACTACGTTAGCCATACCTAATTGGTAGTGAAGACTCATATCGTAGTCCTTCAGCAACTCAATCCATCTCCTTTGCCTGAGATTTAACTCGTTTTTGAGTAAACACATACTGCAGGCTCTTATAATCAGAAAAGATATCAACATGAACCCCATAGATATAGTGACGCCAAATCTTCAGCGTAAATACCACAACTAACAACTCCAAGTCATGAGTAGGGTATTTCTTCTCATGAACTTTCTACTGCCTAGAAGCATAAGACACCACTCTTCCATGCGGAATCAACACACAACCCTGTGCAACACGAGAAGTATCATAATACACTACAAAACCATCACCCTCGGGCAGGGTAAAAACTAGAACTAAAGTCAAACTTATCCTTCAACTACTCAAAACTGCTATCACACACATCCGACCATAAGAACTTCACCTTCTTCTAGGTCAACTTAGTCAAAGGGGTAGCTATAGTCAAAAAACTTTCCACAAATCTCATATAGTAACCTACTAAACCCAAGAAGCTCCAAATATTAGTTGGAGTTGTGGGTCTAGGCCACTTTTTAACCACTGTAAACTTTTGTGGATCCACCATGATCCCTTCATTAGAGAAAACATGACCTAGAAAAGTCATAGTCTTAAACCAAAACTCACACTTGGAGAACTTGACATACAAATGTTGTTCCTTCAAGGTCCGCAACTAAGCATAGAGGTGATCGACATGATATGCCTCACTCTTAGAGTAGACCAAGATTTCATCAATGAAGACAATGTCAATCAAATCAAGAAGTTGAAAAAAAACCTTATTCATCAAATCCATAAATGCAGCTGGAGCATTGGTCAACCCAAAAGACATACTTATGAACTCATAGTGACCATACTAGGTCCTGAAGGTAGTATTAAGGATATCCACTTCCCTAATCTTAAGATGATCATAACCCGACCTAATATCAATAGTAGAAAAACACTTCGCACCTTGAAGATGATCAAACAAGTCCTCGATCCTAGGAAGATGATACTTATTCTTTATGGTCATCTTATTCAACTGATGATAGTCAATGCACATCTGACTGGAACCATTCTTCTTATGCACAAATAACACTGGAGCACCCCAAAGAGATACACTGTGATGAATAAAACCTTAATTTAAGAGATCTTTCAATTGCTCCTTAAGCTCCATCAACTCACCCGGAGCCTTTCTATAAGGAGGGATAGAAATTGAATGAGTGTTCGGAACACGATCAATCCTAAAATCAATTTTCCTATCGGGAGGAATACCAGGAAAATCATTAGGAAAAATCTCAGGAAACTCATTAACCACAGAAATGGATTCTAGAGAAGGACCTTTCGAGTTCTAATCTTTAACCCAGACCAAATGATACAAACACCCTTTAGAAATCAACATTTGGTCTCTAAGATATAAGATGAACTTCCCCATAGGCAATAAAGAACCCTTTACCCATACAATGACCAGCTCATTAGGGAGTTTGAACATGACCTTATGGGTCTGAAAATCTAAGGAATCATAACATGAATGTAATTAATCCATCCTCAATATGACATCAAAGTCAACCATATATAAATCAATCAAATCCACAAGATTTTCTCTACCACTTATAGATACCACCCCTTATGGACTCTTTTAGAAATCATAGGGTCACCAATCGGGGTAGATATAGGAATAGGGTCAGAAATTAACTCAAGATTAAAACAAAAATGTACAACCACAAATGAGGTCACATAAGAAAGAGTGGAGCCTGGATCAAGTAAACAATATACATCACAAGAGAAAAGCTTCAACTTAATCATGATAGCTTTGGGAGATACCTTAGAATCCTGGAGAGATGAAAGATTATATAACCAATTCTGGACAGTGCCGGTACCAGAAGTATAAACAGATACAGAATCAGCAACCTCTGGTGCAGGAAAAGATGAAGAGTCAACCCCTGAAGCAATTCTAGCATAACATCCATACTGCATGTGATCAATCTGACCACAGAAAAACACATGTTCTTAGATTACTCATAATACCCACGGTGTGATTGCCCATAAAATCTGTATAGAGGGTGGTATGGAGCCAACTGAGCCCCACTAGCCTGAGATTTAGCACCCTGTGCCCGGGACCCACTATCAAAATAAGATCGATGATCACCTGAAAGCTTTGGGTAAGGAGAACTAGCTGTGGAGAAAGAACCAGAAGTCCCACTTTTTCTTTGGCCACTTACCTCCATCTCTATCACTCTGCTCAAAAGTCCTAAACTTCTTTGCTTGCCTCTCACAATACTCAGACTGCTTCCTTTTCTCTTTCTCTACTTGTTGCAGATAAGAAACCAACCTAGAGGTATCCATGTCCTTGATCAACAAAGCACTATTACTTTCAAGGATCAACTCATGAGACAGTCTTGAAGGGAACTTCCTCATTTGTTCCCTCATGACACCAACTCTAGAGCATACCGAGACAAATAGTGAAATTTCAAGGCATAATCCTTGACCGACATCTTTCCTTATTGTAGATTAACTCCTCCACTTTTGCTTCCCTCAACTCCTGAGGAAAGAAGTAGTCTAGAAATGCATTAGCAAAATTCTCCCATAGAGATGACTCATCATCGTCACTCCTTGACCGGTCCCACTCTTTATACCATTAGTATCCCACATTCTTCAGTTGATTGGCAGTAAACTCCACCCCTTCCACATTAGTGGCATGCATAACCCTGAAAATATTTTCTATCTCATCTAAAAACCCTGAGAATCTTCCTCTACTTTAACACTTATAAAATTTGGAGGATTCAACCTCATGAACTGGCCAACCCTTGTTGCCTCAAAAGATAGAGTAGCAAATGCACCATGTTCATCCTAAGAAGTTACCAAATAAGAAATCATATGAATCTTCTGAGAAAAATTGGTATTCATCACATTAGCCTGAGGAAGACTAGAAGGAACCAGTGGAACTCTAGGACAATCAGGAACTGGACCCCTAGACCGTGTATGGATCCCATGAGTAGAGCGTGTTCCATCAATATCGTCTCCAGTTTAGACAGAGAAGTTTCTATGATCTTTAGATAATTGAGGCATGATCTGAAATTCAAGGAAATGAAAATCATGAATCCAAGACCTTAGACTCTATAGCTTAAAATAAGACAACAAGAAAGTGAAACATTCCTAAATGCCTTGTAGACTCCCCTTTATGAGTATGGCATGCTACACACCCTTAAAAGAGACTCTACTAAACATGGATTTGTAGATTCCCAATTTATCACGAACCTAAAGCTCTGATACTAACATGATATGAACCTAACAAGGGCCTTATCATAATAGGCATCTCAAGCCCAACAAGGACTGGAGATCACCCCGCTACCCAATCTAACCAACCAAAATATACCCTGAGTCGGATGAATTATGAGCATATAATAAGATAGAAGAACTATCAACTTAAAAACTTTGGAGTAGGTCCATGACCATGGCCAACCGAACAAGTCTAACCACCCAATACTAGCCAAAACCGAAAATAATAACCAAGTCCAAATCCATACCATAGTAAAATGGAACAATCATAAATCAAATAAGGTCATACGGTATCAACCCAAATACCAATACCAATGCAAAGGCTAGCACTACTGCTGACACCGCCCATACTAACACATAGTAGTCTCACAAAGCCTCTATCCAAAACCAAAACAACATCCGATCGGGACATACTCCCGACCATTGCCAAAGTCATTGTCCAAGACTAGCCAATGAAAACATAAGAAACTAAAACTATAAATGGAGCCTTCCAAAGTATGGAAGGTCGCTAATTTAAGTCAACATAAGTTGTTCCCGAAGTTCGATCATTGACTAGGAGGTGTAGTATGACCAACACCTTCATCGCATGAGGATACATCATCGAAGATATTTTGTAGTTGGAGTGGTAGCATGTAACTCAAGGATAAGGATAAAATAATACAAAAATTTCAAACCCAATCAATCAATCTATGTAACCAAAGCAACACATACATATATGTGTATACCATGTCGGGATAGGGAATAAAATTAGCATGAACTTTGAAAACCTTAACTTGTGATATGTAGTATGACCCTCATCGAACAAGGAACCCACGAGAAATATGGTCCCAACTCTCCCCTAGCTGGAAGAGACCTAGTATGAGTAGCCGCACGAACTAGAGAATATCCATATCCATAAATGCCTTTATGAGGGACTCGAACCTCTCGACATAATCAAGGTGACTTATGCCCCAATAAATGTAGTAAAGGGGACTCAAACTTCCCTTTCATAGGTTTATTCTGGGGACTCAAACCACCCGATTATAAGACACCCGCAATGGTTAGTGCGGTTTCCAGTGTTAGTTCTTTAGACTCCACTTTCATGGCTCAACTATACATCCCTCTTTAAAGGCTAATTTAAAACCATCGTTACACATACACATCCATTAAGTCAAGTACTTAAAAAAAGAACTTTGTTGGTATCGTCATACCAATAATACTTGCAAGTATACCACATGCCATTACCATTATCAATCAACCATGCATTTATTTGACTTAGGGACTCAAACCCATTATCTAAAAAAGACACAAGTTTAATTCAAAGTTTCAGGAATCAAACCCATTGTCTAACAAAGACATAAATCAAGTTAATATTAGGAAGTCAAACCCATTTAACAACTTAAATCACTAAAGATACCATTTAGATCATTACATGGACAACAAGGCCTTGAAAAAACAATTTACCAACCATTCATATTCATTAGGCATATTCATTAGGCCAATGCCTTAATTCAAAACATCATTAACATGTGACTAGTTTATTTTTTTAGGCATTTTTACAAACACCTTGAGGGTATTCTTTTACTAAGTCCAAAACCAAAGTATAAACCATCAAGTTAAGGGTATCCCATGACCATTTTTAAAACCATAATTACCAAGAACCTTCATGTGTAAACCATGATAAAAAACATGTATTAACCTAAGTTAAAACAAGAGTAAACAATATTCAACCATATGCAACAAAACCCTCAATTTAGATTTTCAAAGCCACCATTTATGAATCACAATAAAACTTTAAAACACAACATATTTGATAACTAACAATGAGTAAGGAGTCACATACCTTATTCAAGAAGATTCACGAAAGAAACTTGACTCTTGATTCTCAAGATGAACACCTTTGAAGAACCGTAGCCCCAATATTCAAGATAGAGTTTAGAGAGTATTTAATCTTTCAATAGTGTGTTATGAGAGGCCACAAATTATTTTAAGATGTGAGGACTTAAGGGATTTATGGTGCTAAATGTTTGGAATACTCACATCATAAAATCTCAAAACATATATGTAGGAGGTTACGACCCATCCCCCTAAACCATACCCTAGGGTATGAGTAATACCCTTATCCCATACCCTAGCATTATCTTAGACCCCCATACTGACCAACATACGACCACACATGACTAAATTGTATTATAACATACGAGAAGTACCCTATAACTTGTACCCTAGACAAAATACTTTGATCAAGACTTAGGGCACTATAAGACATAGCAACATTCCATTTATACCCCAACTAATGACTAGTAAGATGTTCATTCCTACCTTGGATAGTAAGTGGATTTGAACACACTATGAAATATACGAGTTAGGATCCCTAAATGATACCACATCCTACGACTAGCATGCACAAGTCATATGATGTCCTGTATGTTCATCTTAGAGAAATTTTCTATGGTTCCAAAGACAAGGAATTTCACAAGGATATATGGAAATAGGCTACTCAAAACTCCAAGAGATCACCCTATCTTTAGAAGATCAACACTGCATGATCTCAACTTAGCAACAACAACTAACACTCAGGTCTTCACCAAAAAGGTATAGAAGTGTAGTATAAGTGCCAAAACATTGGGTACTTAATAGGAATCATCGACCGACAAAGATAAATTATGATATAAAGATGATATAAAGAAAGGCAAAATCTCTAATTCTAGGTACAGAATCAAACCTGAATTATTTTCGTCAGCACAATATAAAATAAATGATCAACTAGAACAATAATTTGAAATCTTAAATAAATATAAGTCAATATCATCACATATAATAGGTAATCATACTAAAAGTGTAAAATGACACAAACACAATTACAACTGCATAAATATGTAATACCCCGTACTTTTATCTAGCTTAAAATCATCCCAAAAATATTAAACACTTTCTTTAAAAAATGAATCCACTTTTATACATGTGTAATTTTCAAGATTTTTACTTTTTGTTGTGTGGAAAATTGAATAAGCTTTCCATCGATATCAAATTTGCCTAAATCCAACAGCCGGGCGAAGAGTTAGAGCCATTTTAGTAAGACAGTATGCCACCTAATCCATCAACGCATCGCGAAGCATACCAAAATGGAAATCGTCAAAATCCAGTGGGCCTCCACAATTATGGTGTGCCACGCTAAGGTTTAAATTCAGAGTTTTTAATTTCTAGTATCTCATCGCGATACCTCCGCGTCGCGGTAAGATTCCTGATCCCATCTAGTATTGCAATGCAATTTCACCGCGTCGCACCGTCAGACCGGTTCCCAATTGGAAATTTCCAGTGGCACGAAGCTATAGCGCCGTATCGCGCTAGCTACCCAAATTGGGTTTTCAGTGACAAAAATAAAAACCTTCTAAAGGTAATTGGGTCTTTTTCCATGACTTAGATCAGCCTTTAACCATGAAATTATGCCCTAAAAACCCCATTACTTCACTTTACCTCACTTTCTCACAAGAATAAAATTCTTCTCTCTAAAGAACAAGAACCCTAGCTCTCAAATTCAAGGGCCAAATCACAAGAACTCTCCATTAATCCTTCCAAATTCATTAACTCAGGTATGCATAGTGTTCATTCATGGATTACTTTCGTCCATGAAGCCCAAGAATCAAGTTTTAAATCATGTATTATGAATATTAAGTTGTGGGTTGATTATGTTTATGTGATTGTTGCTGTATAGTTCCCAAGTTGGAATCTCAATGTGTTTTTGTGGAATTACATTAGTATATGAGTTTAAATCCATGAATGAAGTGGTTTATAAGGTGTTAATTATTGATTATACCTATGCCCTAAGTGGTCCATGTAAGGTGTTTGATAAAATGCCTATAAGACTAAAAATCATGTAATATAGTTCAATTATGACTTAAGTGATGGATTTATGTTTTACCCTTATGTTCAAATGACTCCCATGCTATTGATGTGCAACGTAGATGTTGTTGAAATGCTCATGATGCTAGAATATGGAATTATGACATTGATTATATAAATTCCTTCCATGTACAAGATTATGACAATCATATACTTCATGAAATTCCAACTTATTGTATTATGGATTGTTGATGTTTGTCGTGTATTCAAGAATATCATGCCTTGTTAGTTTCTTTTTATCGAGTCCTGGGGGTACTTGTACCCGACAATTTAGCTGTGTGCCTAGAGCCAGTGTCATGTTTTCATGATATCCTCAGTTAAGCCATGTTCATTAGAATTTAGTCAGTTACGTGACTCAGGAAAACTCAGTAAACTTAGTAATCCCAGTAATCTTAGAAAGCTCAGTACTTCAGTAATCTCAGTAGTATTCTGTCAGTCAACAAAATTCAATGAACTCAGTCTAGTTCAGTTAAGTTAATCATGTTCAGTGTCTATTCAGATTGGAGTAGGATTTAGAATCGAGTGAACCCAAGGATGAGGACAGACACACTGACAATTGAGGGTGTGATCCTTAGAAACACTTCTTGCATTCTAGAACTATATAGCCATCATAGGTTGAGACATTAATACTATAATATGAGGGTTGATGAGGTGGATAAACACTATTTGATGATGGTCCCACCATTCACTTTTGGGGACACTGCCAGATAAGGGTCAGTCATAGATTGTCCTTACCAGTGGCGCGGTATTATCTCCCTTCCAATTGGGGTTATAGATTGGACCCCAACTTAGGTATAATAGCTTACTTGGGGCATGTCGGTTAGATGATAACCTCCCATAGTTTAAGTTTCAGATTTAGTCTTCAGAATAGAACTCCATTTAGTTCTATTAAAATCAAGACAGTCAGATACAGTCGCTCAGCTCAGTACAGAACTTAGCTAGTTCCATCAAATTTTAGGACTGTCAGACACAGTCATTCAGTTAATAGTATATTAATTATATGAAATTCATGTTACCAGTATTTAGATTTCAGGACTGTCAGATACAGTCAATCAGACCAGTTCTTCATAATCAGAACTGTTAGAAATAGTCATTCCTTTATCAGTAATACGACATTAGTTCCTCAGTACTACATAGGCGTAGTCATTCAGGATCATAGTATTAGTACTCAGATATTAAAAAATCAACATTATCAGGATTCATGAGTCATTGTTATCACGATTTCAGTCAAAATTACTCATGTATGTATTTTCACGTTCATGTTATATAGTCAGTTCATATTGTTCATGCATTTGAACCCTTTGTATTCAACCTACCTCACTTTCATACCAGTACATTCAACGTACTGACGCATTTGCACTATGTTGTTTTATACCATAGGTTTAGAAGCACGAGCTCCCGAGTATCCTTAGTAGATGAGACATTCAGCAACCAGACTAGCAGTAAGTCCTCATCATTCGAGGATAGCATGGTTATTTTATTACTTTATTATTTTAGTAGTTTGGGGTTAGTTGGGGACATGTCCCATCAACTCTATAGATTTCATATAGTTTAGAGGCTTTTAGACTACAACATGTTTCAGACAATTTATTTCAATTTTGGGTATTGTTATACCCCATTACAGATATTATTTTATATTTAGTATTAGTTTAGTTTTGAACCTTATGGCCTTACAACTTATATTCTGCATATTTACAGTATATATTCAGTGCTCAGCTACAGATATCAGTCATGTGTTAGCTTGTGGTCCTTCGGGGTCATGAGCACCGTGTATCATTTTGGGTACCAGATTTGGGGCGTTACAAACTTGGCATAAGAGCCTAAGATTCAACAGTATCCTAGAAAGTCTAAAAATCTGCATCTAGTAGAGTCTTGGGCATGGGTATGTTGTGCACCACACTTATGTACATGAGGCTATGAGATGTTTTAGGAATAGTTTTTCTTTCTTCAGTATTCATGTTGTACAAGTGAGCATAATCTCCAATTAATTTCTTAGTCTAATACGGTTCTTTCTCTTGCTTACAGAATATGCCTTCCAAAGGAGCTAGCAAAAGGAGAATCGATAATCAGACAACACCTCAGCCTGTTCAGGAAGATCCCCTGGATGAACATATTTCCCATGCAGAATTCAGGACTGCATTTACTACTCTAGACAATTCAGTTACAACTCAGAATAAAAGGCTAGTTGCTGTTCTGGCTAACCTAGTGGCCAATTCAGCTGCAGCCAGGATTTGGGACTTCACCCAAATGAATCCTCCCTTATTCTCAGGTTTTAAGTCCGAAGAGGACCCACAGGAATTCCTCGAATAGGTTTAAAAAGTCACAGACATCATAGGAGTGACTTTTAGTAAGAGTGCAGAGTTAGCCACTTATCAGCTACAAGAAGTAGCCCATACGTGGTTTAAATAGTGGAAGGTAGACAGGGGTATAGATGCAGATCCCATAGAATGGGGAGAGTTTGCTACAACCTTCTTAGATAGATTCTTTCCCCTAGAGCAAAAAGAAGCCAAAGTGTTAGAGTTCATCAATCTCAGACAAGGTAGCATGAGTGTAAAAGAATACTCTCTCAAGTTAACCCAGTTATCCAGGTATGCTGCCCATGTAGTAGCAGACAGTAGATCCAAAATGAGTAAGTTTATGTCTGGAGTTTTAGGTAGAGTGGTTAAGGAGTGTAGGAGTGCGATGTTGATTAAGGAAATAGACATATCTAAACTTATGGTCCATACTTAACAGATTGAAGAGTCGAATCTTAAGAAGAAGGAGAGAGAGAATAAGAAAGCTAGAATAGGTAGTTATAGTTTTTCTCAGCCAGGGTCGCAGGGTGGTAACCGTTCTCAGTATAGCCAGAAGTTTCCAGTTCTAGCAACATTCTCAGCCAATGCTTCAGTTCCTAAGTTCAAAAATGGTAGCAAAGATAGGGCGCCAGGCTCTAAATCTCAGAATAATGCAAGCATTATTCACACTCATCCACTTTGTGAAGAATGTGGTAAGTATCATAAGGGTGTGTGTAGAGCCGACAATATTATGGGTTTCATATGTGGTGAGTCAGGTCACAAGGTCTAATACTATCCTAAACCCGGTCAACGAAGTTAGCACGACCGTTCTTTAGCTTAGTTCGATCGCTCGAATCAGAAGAGTGCCAATTCCAGCGTTATCAATGTGCAACGCTCAAATAGACTCTATGCATTTCATTCCTGACAAGATCAGGAAAGTTCTCCTAATGTAGTCACTAGTATGTTACAGTTCTTTCACTTGCATGTTTACGCTTTTTCTGATTCAGGAGCTTCTTTTTCTTTTGTAACTTTAAGGTCTGACCAAATGTTAACATGAACTTTTCCAGTCTCCACCCCAGTGAGTCAGTCTAACATAGCCCGAAAGGTATACAGGAACTATCCGGTTATGATTTCTTAGAAAGTCAGCCCTTCAGGATTCTGTTAGTGATGCCAGTATGTGTAAAAAAAATTCAGTAAGGAAAAATGATTCTCGACCCATTCCTACCTCAGTGCAAAGTTTTGTACTTCAACCATCATGATACTTATGCATTCTTTACATTTTAGTTCCATGAACACAACTTTACATTCAAGCACTTCCTTTAGGATCGTGTGTATTTCAAGTTCCTAGTATGAGGAATCCCAGTTCATTCAGTGTTACGAATCATGTTCCATGAGTACAGAAATTTCATAATCAGGTGATGCAACTCATGACTCATACACTCATATCCTGTCTTACAGTATGTTTAGCCCACATGACTCATTCTCCACTCCTAATGATCAGCCAAACTCAGACTATGTCACGTATGCCCTCAGTTTAGATCCCTTAGTGAATCCATTGGGGTGATGTTCTATCCCTCGAGTCTTAGTTACTGAGTTAGTTCAGTAATCAATATTCAGTGAAGGACTCAGATAATCCTATGAAACCATGGCTTTCAGTTATCAGTTACTTAACCATCAGAATTCAGTACTTTAGTACCAGTCTAAACCTTACTTATCAGAAACCAGTATTCAGTCCCAGTTATAGTCTTATTTATAGTTACAGTCTCAATTATTGTCTTAGCTACAATCTCAGTCCCAGTCCTAGCCTAGTATCGGGTCAATAACTCAATTCAGTTTTGAGTTTACTCGACCATAGCGTACAGTTATCAGTCACTAAGTTGTCAGCATTCCAGTACCTTAGTTTACAAGACTATTCTAGAATTGTGTTGTACTCCTGGTATTGCATTCTCAAATAATATAGTTACCCTCAATTCATTCTCAGTTATCTCATGTCACTCAGTCAGTCCTTATCTCTTATGCATAATGCTCTACAGTTGTAGTCCAGTTATTCAAGACTAAGTACAGTTCCATCTTATAGACCCAGTATTCAGCACTCAGTCATTTAGTTAATCAAATAAGTTAGTATGCTTAGGCATTCGTGCTCAGCACTCATGCAAATATTTTCAGTAGACTCAGGTAATGAAGAAGTACTTCAGTTAAGTATAAGTTTTCAGTATGAGTTAGATCGATCAGCCAGTAATTTAGTTTAGCAATCAGGCAAGAAGTTCTTATGGTGTGATTTCCCATCTTTCCACCTAGTCCTACTATCAGAAATCTCAGAAATGTAACTATTTCAAGATAAAAAGTCCCAGTAGTTGTAAGATCAACTCAGTTCATGTCTTATGTCTCAGTTTCAGATCCCATATATTCAGTCACTATTTAGTTCATAGGTTCTATGTGCATTGTCCTAGTTTTCCTCAGTGTCTCAGTCAAGTCGATATTCTTCTAGGGACATAATGTCCCAAGGGGGAGATGCTCTATAACCCCTGCGCTATCATGCCCTAAACCCTTCAATTTCTCTTCGCGTAATGAATCGAGTATGGAGTTGTGGGTACCTATAGGTTGACCCTCTATCTCCAATATCATCCATAAGCCATGTATTCAATGGCTTAGTTCAGTTCACAATACCCAGTTCACGTCGCATGTTATAGACTCAACCATGTTCTCATATTCCCATTCATGCGTGTTCAGAAAGGATCTTGAGATGAGGTCAGAAAATTTTATGTGTTTGAAAATCTCTCCTATGAAAGGAGTGAAAAGGTTTGGAAAGAAAGGAAATCTCATTCCTCTCTATGTCGGTCCCTTCAATATTCTCAATCGCTTTGGCAAAATAGCTCATGACCTCGACTCGCCTTCAGATCTAGCTTCAGTGCATCCGGTCTTTCATGTCTCCTTGATTAAGAAATACATAAGTGACCTAGCATTCGTATTTCCTATTGAGGGTGTAGACATTTAGAACAACCTCTCTTATAAAGAGATTCCAGTCGAAATCCTTGACTACCAAATTCATAGACTAAGGAACAAAGAAGTCCCTCTAGTCAAAGTTCTTTGGTGGAATTAGTCCGTTGAGGGAGCTACTTGAAAATAAAAAGTAGACATGTGATCCAAGAACCCTTACCTCTTCTCAGAAAAACTCAGACTTAGCTCAAGGTAATAGCTTTCCTTAAAGCTTATTCAGTTTCATGTTAAAATTTCAGTTAAAAACTAGTTTCATGCTCGGATTTCCATTTTAAACTTGGTATCCATTTAGCATTGCATATTCAATCATATTCTCATGCATCAGATTAGTCATGTGTTCATAAATCAGACATGCATTCTCCTTGTGAGAAACTCAGTTATCAAAAATCTCAGTCATGTATTCATGAGTCAGTTCAGTCATGAAATCATGCATCAGATATGCATGCTCAGTATGAATCTCAGCAATGTCAGTCATGTAGGCATGTTTCAATTGCTTATGTTTAGTATGTACTTCAGCTTATTGTTTCTCCCATCTCAATCAGTCTCATTCGAGGATGAAATTCCCAAGGGGGAGATATTATAGTACCCCATACTTCTACCTAGCTTAAAATTATCCCAAAAATGTTAAAAACTTACTTTAAAAGATGAATCCACTTTTACACATGGAATTTTCAAGATTTTTACTTTTTTTTTGTGAGAAATTGAATAAGCTTTCCATCGATATCAAATTCTCCCAAATTCGACACCCGGGAGAAGAGTTAGAGCCATTTTAGTAAGACAGTGTGCCACCTGAGCCATCAACGCATCGTGGAGCATGCCAAAATGGATATCCTCAAAATCCAATGGGCCTCCACGATTATGGTGCATCGTGCCAAGGCTCAAATCCAGAGTTTTTAATTCCCAGTGTCTCACCGCGATACTGCCGTGTCGTGGTAAGATTCCAGGTCCCATCCAGTATTGCAACGTGATTTCACCACATCGCACCGTCAGCCCGGTTCCCAGTTGGCAATTTCCAGTGGCACGACGCGATAGCGCCGTGTCGCGCCAGGTTCCCTAATAAGATTTTTAGTGATGAAAAATAAAAACCTTCTAAGGGCAATTGGGTTTTTTTTCATGATCCAAATAACCTTTAACCATAAAATTATGCCCTAAAAACCCTACTACATCACTTTTCCTCACTTTTTCTCAAGAACAAAATCCTTCTCTCTCAAGAACAAGAACCCTATCTCTCAAATTTAAGGGCCAAATCAAAAGAACTCTCCATCAATCCTTCCAAATTCATTCACTCAGGTATGCATAGTATTTATTCACGGATTCCTTTCATCCGTGAAGCCCAAGAATTAAGTTTTAAATCATGTATTATGAATATTATGTTGTGGGTTGATTATATTTATGTGATTGTTATTGTATGGTTCCCAAGTTGGAATATCAATGTGTTTTTATAGAATTACATTAGTATATGGGTTTAAATCCATAAATTAAGTGGTTTATGAGGTGTTAATTGATGATTATACCTATGCCCTAAGTGGTGTATGTAAGGTGTTTAATAAAATGCCTAGAAGACTAGAAATCATGTAATATAGTTCAATTGTGACTTAAGTGATGGATTAATTTTTACCCTTATGTTCAAATGACTCCCATGCTATTCATATGCAATGTAGATGTTGTTTAAATGCTCATGATGCTAGAATATGGAATTATGACATTTATTAGATGCATTCCTTCCATGTACAAGATTATGATAACCATGTACTTCATGAAATTCCCAACTTATTGTATTATGGATTGTTGATGTTGGTCGTGTATTCAAGAATGTCATGCCTTGTCAGTTTCTTTTTATCAAGTCATGGGGGTACTTGTACTCAACAATTTAGTTGTGTTCCTAGAGCTAGTGTCATGTTTTCACGATATCCTCAGTCAAGCCATGTTCAGTAGAATTCAGTCAGTTATGTGACTCAGGAAAACTCAGTAAACTCAGTAATCCCAGTAATCTCAGAAAGCTCAGTACTTCAGTAATCTCAGTAGTATTCCATCAGTCAACAAAGCTCAATGAACTCAGTCTAGTTCAGTTCAGTTAATCATGTTCAGTGTCTATTCATATGGTAGTAGGATTTACTACCGAGTGAAACCAAGGATGAAGACACACACACTGACAGTTGAGGGTGTGATTATTAGAAGAAATCCTTGCATTCCAGAACTATGTAACCAACATAGGTTAAGACATCAACACTATTAGATGAGGGTTGAGGAGGCAGATAAACACTGTCAGATGAGGGTTCCACCATTCTCTTTTGGGGACACTTCCAGATGAGGGTCACTCAGCTTGTCCTTACCAGTGGCGCAGTATTGACACCCTTCTAATTGGGGTTACAGATTGGACCCCAACTCAGCTATAATAGCTTACTAGGGGAATGTCAGTTAGATGATTACCTCCCACAGTTTTAGTTTCAGGTTAAGTCTTCAGAATAGAACTCAGTCCAGTTCTATAGAAATCAGGACTGTCAGGTATAGTCACATAACTCAGTACGAAACTAGATAGTTCCATCATATTTTAGGACTGTCAGACACAGTCATCCAGTTAATAGTATATTAATTATATAA
Organism: Capsicum pubescens; assembly: GCA_030864215.1. NCBI lineage: Eukaryota > Viridiplantae > Streptophyta > Magnoliopsida > Solanales > Solanaceae > Capsicum > Capsicum pubescens. Next base: position 175,767,127 of record CM061549.1, read on the forward strand.
AATTCATTTTACCAGATTTCAGAGTTAGTTTATTACTTTATTATTTCAGTAGTTTGGAGTTAGTTGGGGACATGTCCCATCAACTCTACAGATTTTAGATAGTTTAGAGGCTTTCAGACTGCATTATGTTTCAAACAATTTATTACAGTTTTGGATATTGTTATACCCCATTACAGACATTGTTTTATATTCAATATTAGTTCAGTTTTGAACCTTATGGCCTTACAACTTATATTTTGCATATTTATAGTGTATTATTCAGTATTCAGTTATAGATATCAGTCATGGGTTAGCTTGTGGTCCTTCGGGGTTATGAGCACCGTGTAACATTTTGGGTACCAGATTTAGGGCGTTACAAAATACCAAGCTAATAAACATACATTCATTAGAGAATTAAGTTAATTAACTCACCATGGCATCCCAAACCAATGGGGAATACACTCAAAATAACATAAAGTAAAGAACACATCACGACGTCCCATACCACCAGAGAGTCATCAAAGATCAAATCACCAACGTATATAGATATATAACTAATTTCTCATTATCCATTGTTTCCCACATTTCACACCAATGGTTATTTTCCAACAATCATAATCCTCGTTAATTACCGTAATTGAATTAAATTTACCAAAGTACTCATAACCATAATCATATCACCATTCAGGAATCTATCTCATTAATATACTAAATTTACGCACTACTTGTTAACTAATCAATACTCATTGTTAACTTCTAATTTACTAGTCATCAAAGGACTTCTAGTTATTAACCTAACCAATTTTTCACATAATCTTTATTCATTGGATAGTATCTAGCCATTATTCACTAAATAACATACGTTTGCCATCTAATAATGATTAACAACTAGACCATAGGTTCATCTAAACAATGCCCATTTCTAATTATCAATAATAGCACTAATCAACATTTAGAAAAGGGTCGCTAATTTCCATTATACTCTTATATATATCTTAATATTAATATCTTTTAGTATATAACATCATTAATATACAAGTCCTTGATTAATGGCTAATCGTCATCATAACATAGTCATCAATATAATTAATCATCACCCATGCTAATCTATCATCACCAATTAGCCACACAGCAACCACAATTGTTAGTTACTACAATTCAACCAAAACAAAGTTCACTAACTAGAATTCTAGACTTTAATCCATCAAGTAAGATAGTCACTTAGTAGTAAACTAGTCACCTCATAACTTACTTAAATATGAAATATACCTTAACCAATTTATTTATCCAATACTATCTAAAATTGATTGGTGAATCCTCAAATGGCACACAATATCCTATTTACCAACTTGGCGTAATTCATTATTCGACATATGCTACTTGTACTCACTATCCAATTCTAACAAGAACTACAATGCTCAAGTGATTAGTATCAAAGAATCATAACCTACATCCGAAGAATAACATCATATCTTCAAAGCACATCCAGATGTAATCATATAAAAGAATCATCACATATAAACATATATATACATTCTTACCATACATAACATCATTATGTCCTCCGAACTTACCGGGCATCATCATACACCAATATATCCTCAAGAATTATCGAGCCTCATCGTATCATGAATATATCCTTCAAAATCACCTGGTATAATCATATCATCAAATATCCTCCGGATGTACCGGGAATTATCATAATATCAATATATACTCCGGATGTAACGGGAATCATCATAACATCAATAAATCCTTTGGACGTATCGGGCCTTTTCATAACATTAATATATATATATATAGTTAATCCAATCAATAATAAATGCAAGCCCCACGAGGGATAGGGTGAAAGAGAAGAAATCAAATACTTTCTATCATACTTCATCATTCATTATCAACACAATATATTTCAAGGAGCATGAACAAGTATATTCATATGATATGAACACTCAATATTGTATCGGGCTTAACATAATCACTAGTATTTTAAATAGAAGTCATAGTTATAACTTCTAGAGCCCCTCTTTATTAGCATGATTCACATTATTATCACAAGAGGAATTTAAGCAATGATTTATGAGTAATAACATAATCCAAGGCTCACATGGAAATTTAGTCAATGATTTATGTTGTAGAAGATCCTTTTGTACAATCTATAAGACAATTCATTGCTATTCAATCATTACTAATAATCTTGCAACCAATTATGCAAACTATTTCCAATACCAACACCATGAATAAGACATTTATCGGGGGTTAGCCATCATATTACCAATGGCATATTCTATGCATGTAACAAGTATAGTCCCTATTGATACTACATAGTCCAAACTTGAGGTGGGTTAAGTTTTGCTTCTAATAACCAAAATTCCTCTTCAAGTCTAACTTCTACCCGAGACTAAGCTAAGTGATCTAAGTCATGTCTTTGAGGTTTCTCATTTCACACTAGTTCTGTGTAATAATTCTTCATTAAGTAATACTATTATTTCATCCAAAGCTAACAAGGCACTTCCCATAACTATGCACAACAAAGGTCATGCTATAATTCAATATGAGTGACAAGGTTACTCTCATCTAACTAGAGAAACTGGAGCATTCTCATGTTATTCATGAGATAAAAAGTCTAACAAATCAAGGTTTTAGGATATAAGTAAAGTATCACGCTTTATGAGTTCAACAACTTAAATGGCTCAATTAACCTCAAACACTACCATATACCATTTCAACTTCTAAAACCATACCAAATATTATGAATATATTAAAGTCATACTATAATGTATCTTAATCTAACAAGAAGTAAGCCTAACCTACCTTGAATCCAAATATAGCTCACAAACCAACAATCTCTGCTTTTCTTTTACTCGAAGATTCTTAAATAAACCAAGGTATATAAAACAAAATATAAGCATTATTTTGAGAATATCAATACCCATATTGTACCATTGTGCTTCGGGTCTAAAACGACACTAAAACCCCCTAAGTGGGTCCCACTTATAGAAAATAAGTTTCCAAGACCAACCTAATATTCAAATACCATTAAGGAGTTATATCCCACAAGAAATTGATGCAAATAAATCATATTTTTCTAAAATCAAGCCTCAAGACATTTGGGATTTTGGGTCCAATAATCAAGAATTCAACACTAAAAATAAAGGATTCATACCTTAGATTCGATGTTAATCATGAATATTCAAGTTAATCAACCTCCAAATCAACACCCAAGACTAAATATTAGGACTAAACAATCTATTAGTGTTTATGGAACCCAAGTCAAGAGAGAAATGACTAATTTTCAACCAAAATAGTCTTTTCAATTCCCCTTTGTAGGCCCTCAGTTTAGACAATCACAGATAGTGTATGGGGGTTACGAGTTGTAGTGTCTTGTTACAAATTGGGTAGTCGAGTAATAAGATTGATAGTGTATGGGGTCTTCATCACTGTCTTGGTTATGACTCATGGTCATGATTCGTAAGAAGTGGTTACGAGTCAATGGCTGACTCGTAGTCAAAGGTGATGGTTTTCCGGCTTTTAAGTTGGGGGAACTTTGGGTATTTCCCACTTTAACCCATTGGACCCCATGACTTCAAAACTTTCTTGGTACTTTATTATAACATCATTCCTAATAAAACACTCCCAAAATTCTCTCTCAAACACTCTGTTAAAGCTGAGGCTAGGGTTTTAAAGAAAATGATCATCTTGGGTTCAAAGGGTACTATCTCTTCCAAATTTGTTAGTCTTTTAGGCATGTTACTCCTTCCTCATTGTTATAATATTAAAATCACATGTTTTAATTTATGGCTTTCGTGGTATTGTTATGGCTTTGAAATAATGGTTGGGGTTTTTGAATGCTTATCATTGAATAATGTTTTCCCATGGTTTAATTATTGTTTTCCATATTTTAAATATGGTATTGAACATATGGGTGCATGGGTATGATGTTTGAACTTTAGAATGGTAATTTTCTCTAAACTTGATACTTTTGAAGTGGTTATGACCGCAACATTGTATTGTATTATTGGGTTGTGGTTATGAAAAAGGTGGGAATTTTAATTAGGGGAACAACGGAATCCCCAAAGTATTTGGTTTGATTTTTTTCTTGAAATAATGCATGGAATAAATGGTTAAAAGGTTAAGGGTGGTTTTGAAAACCTTGTGGGGTACACTGGAATTACCTAGGATAATAATTTATGAAAAACTTGTGGGGTACATGGGAATCCCCTAAGTGATTTCAATAATGGAGTTTGTGGGTACGTGGGAATCTTCTAAGTATTGGCCTAATGACATTGCTTGCAAGATATAGTCGGTATAATGATACCACTTAATAATGCCATAATAATGTACTCCTTGAATATATGGTTTGGTTATGTGTTAAATCTTTTAATTGGGAAATAATAGGGTTTTTTATAGTTAGCTGAGAAGGTGCGAGCCCGAAAGATGAATAGTGGAAACTCATGTTTACCTACATAAGGGTTAGTCTTAATGACCATGTTCTTGTGGGGTACAAGGTAATCCTCTAAGACTATACACATTTAAATGTATCAGGGAGGGTGAAAGGTATAAGGGAATCCCAATCCATCTATGATATCTCTGGTTCGTGTGGCTACACGCACTGGGGTTCATTTAGGATGTAGTATTGGACCCTTAGCACAACCCAGGATAATGTTTTAAAATACATGCTAAACCTTGTTACCTATCCAAGCACGATATATATGTATATATTTAATTTCATATGTTATTCGCATTGGTTTGATTTTGTTTTGAATTAATGGTAATACTTTATCTTTATCCCTAAGTTACATGCTAGTGTTTTGATGTTGGGTGTATTTATGCACTCTAGTGTTGCTATTCTAGCTTGTTTTGGTGTTTTATGTGTTAATGATGATATAAATAAGAATATAAGTGTTCAATCATGTAATTACAATGTTCAAAGGTGTTTTCAAACAAGTGTGGATTAAAATGGATCATTTAGAGTCTAGACAAGAAAACTAGTTTGACTAGCTTGAGCTAGGTGTTGTTCTAATTGTTTTCGATGGATTGTAATTTGTATAATGAGTTCCTAAGGTTATTATTGTGTATTTATATGTGGAAAAACTTTTTTATAATGTTCAAAGTTCAATTGGATCTATCCAAGAGTCAAAACAATAAACTTATGATCAATGTGGGCAAGCCTAGTTTTAGCTTGTGTTTCCAGTTCATCGTTATGAATGTTGTGTTATTTTTAGATCTAATATGAGGTGTATGTTGATATAGGATGCTTTTAAATTTTATTAATGTGAAATATGGAGGAAACATAAGCTGGAAATCAAAGAAAAGAAACACCAAAAGGCTTGGGATGAAGACCAAAGTGCAAGGCAAAGTTGGACGTTTGAATACAATTCCAGTGAACTAATGCGATTAATTCGTGATGTTCCAATCTCTTTATGTGATAATAAATGTGACGTGCCACTACCTTTATTCTAAAAGCAACACAATGCATTGGTAATTCCCTACACAGCTTGGAGGCTTCAACTATAAATAGTACTTTACACGTTTTGTAATACACTTTTGGACGTCTTTGGGAGCTTGTGGAGGATTACACCAATTTTAGGGTTTTTTAAAAATCTTTTTTAATTAGTACATTTATTGATTTTATTATATATTCAAGTATTTGGATCATGATTATGTCGATTAGTGGCTAAACTCCCTCTTTTCGTGGTTAAAGCCAAGAACATGACTACTATCATTTTGAATTAATTTCGTTTGATTTTCATATCATATTCGGTTGTTTGTTTATCCTTTTTGTAACTATTTTGGGGATTTTCAACCCTTAGAATATATATATTATCGACCTTGTGAAATTGGGAGGGGGAATAGGAAGATAAAACGCAGGGATAAATAAAGTAAGGTTCTTATTCTTTTATGAAATAAGGAATTTGAATTAGCATCTAGGACAAGGATGTCCTAGAATCCTTGATTAGTTAACACGTAGTAGGATAGCTTTAAGAACTTAATTGGATTATTACATCCCCACTCAATAATGTAGTTGTAATTTCTAAGTTAGGTAGACAATTAGAGGTCATAAGACCATGATCATGCGATAAACCCTACGAATCAACAACCAAGATAAGTGAGTTAGCGAATGAAGTTCTTTAGCATAGTATGATTTTTTGAAGTACTTTAAATCTGAGATTTACTCTATTGATTGTCTCAATTCTTTTACTTTTTGTATTGTTTACTTTTATTTTAGTTTACAACTTTCAAACACTCTTTATGTTACACTTTGCATCAAGTTAATCTCAATAAGTAAAGTAGAATTGAATACTTGTTGGAACTAGTCCCTATGGGATCGATACACGACTTTCTTTAAGGCCACTACATTACTTGGTAGACCATGTACACTTTCTGCTTGGAGCTGTCAAGTTTTTGTCGTTGTTGTTGGGGACTTGTAATTTTCCATCTATTTTTGTTTTAGTTTTACTTTATATATTTCTTTGGTGAATTAATGTTTGTAGGTTTTGTATTTGTAGGAAACAGGTTTTCAGGATAGAAAGCTAGCAAGGGATAGGTAACTGGTTGAACCAAGTCCCGAACTCGAGTAACGCTTTCATCAATGAAAGAGAGAAGCAATTTTATCCTATGAATTCTGCAAATAGAAGAAGATCAAGACAATCCTGCCCTCATGGCTAAAGTACAAGTAGCCTGCAGGACAGTTAGAGAAGTGGAAATCCTACTTCCAATAAATTTGACCTCCCCTTTCCAGAAACCGGCTGCTGGAGGTAATTTTGAGTTGAAGCAGAATTTGGTGCGGCTTCTAATTAGCAGTGGACAGTTTACTGGGATTTCACATGAAGACCCACAAGTCTAATTGCGAAACATTCTTGAGATCAGTGACACATTATTCCCCACTGGTATGTCAACTGATTATGTGAGGCTGACACTATTTCCCTTCTCACTGTTGGGGGAAGCAAACAAGTGGTTGAATGCTGAGCCAAAAAATTCAATCACAACATGGGATGACTTAACCCAGAAGTTCCTTATCCTATTTTCCCTATCTTTAAAGATTGCGAGACTTTGCAGTGAGATTGTGTGCTTCAAATAGAAGCCAGATGAGAATCTATATCATGCATGGGAGTTGTTCAAAGTTCTTCTACTAGATCTTCCACACAATCAAAAGTCCAATAAGGTATTAGCTCATACTTTTGTAGAGGCACTTGACCATAGAACAAAAATTTTGCTAGATTCACCTGCAGGTGGTCAAGCTTTGGAGTTGACGTATGATGAGTTGTATACTTTGTTAAACTGCATCACTCAAGGTCAAGGAATGTTACAAAGAAAATTGCAGGTATGCTAGAGGTGGACCAATTTACTGCTATATCCACCCAGATTTCTGCACTGCAAAATCAGATAAGCAACATAAAGTTTGGAGTCACTCAGCCTACAGTAAAAGTTAATGCAATTTTAAAAACAATAACTTAGTGTGTGATGTGTGGAAATAATGGTCATTCTGAAGACATATGTGCTGCAAACCCTAATTCCGTGATGTTTGTGGGCAATGTTCAGAGGCCTAACTATAGGAATGCCTACAACATGAAGTGGAAGATGCAGCCACTAAATCAGCAATGGAATGCCCATTAGTAGCAGTTTAGAAACCACAAGCTCAAGCAAATCAAGACAAAATAGAAATCTGGAATAAATAATGAAAATTTTTTTAGCTGCTCAAGAACAATTAGCGGAAGATATAAAAAGCCAGCAAGCAACTACAAGGATTTTTAAGTTGCAAGTAGGTCAGATAGAAGCAGCACAGAACACCAGGAATCAAGGTTGGTTTCCAAGTGATACTGAAAATCCTAAACAATTTATGTCAATCACTTTGAGGAGTGGGAAAGAACTGAGTGAAGGACCTCCAAATAAAACTAAGGAGGTAGATGCAAATTTTACGCCCCAACTGATTGGAAATAAAGTTGCTGAAAATTTGAGAAAGTTTGAGTACTCGAAAAAAAAAGTTGCAGAATTGGTAAAGAAGAGTCCACCACTACCTTTACCGCAAGTACATGAGAGATGTGATTCCTAATAAAGTTAAGCTACGGGATGATGATACAGTAGCACTAACTGAGGAGTGTATCTTTGTGGTGACTCAAAAGATGCCCAAAAAGCTTAAAGACCCTAAAAAGTTCACTTTCTCTATTCAAATTGGCAACAACAAGGTGATTTGGGAACTTAGTGATTTAGGGGAAAGTATCAACTTAATGCCCCTCTCTTTATTCAATACTTTGGGATTGATAAAGCCTAGACTAACCTCTGTTCTATGCAGCTGGCAAACGGGACTATAGCCCATCTCGAAGGAGTCATAGAAGATGTTCTCAATAAGGTTTGTAAGTTTATTATTCCTACTGAATCTATTGTATTAGATTTTCAGGAAGATGAATAGGTTCCAATCATCTTGGGACATTCATTCTTATCAACAGAAGGAGATTTGATATATGTGAAAGAGGGCACACTCATAATTAGGTTGGAGGATGAAGCGGTGATTTTTAAAGTGTACAAACAGCTTAACACACTATCCCATTACAAAGACTTATAAATGATTACTGTGTTTGAAGTGGATAAGTATGGGGTGGTGATGTTGGTTCGACAAAAGACCTCTTTGGAATTTCTCATTGAGCAACGTAAGACACGACCACCTAAGCCCAACATGATATAGGTTGATGATCCTGAAAAGACTATTTATGAAAAAGCTATTGACATTGAGATTTCACACTCAAGAAGTCAAAAATAAATAAGAATATGGCCACCAAGTATGAGAAAAAGGATGAAAGAATATGGATGAGTCGTAGTTGGGTCGTGTCACGACACTAAATTAGGCTCTACTTGGGAGGCAACCCAAATTAAGTAGGTATGTTTTATTTTTAATATTTTAGTTTTTACTTCACAAGTTTTTGTTTTTATTGAGTCACAAGTTGATAGGAAGTTTGCGCACCGAAAAACCTGAGCTAAGGAGCATGACAAAGACTGAGTACGGGATCCTCAGACCCTCTTAACGTATAAAGATGCTACTATATAGGACTAGAAGCCTCAGAGAGTATTTTTATCTCAACTTCTAAAGTATACTTTAGGGATAAAGTGGGGTGGGGAAATTATAATTTTTAGGCTGAGTTTAAAATTTTTTGGGGATGTTCTTATTGGTTCTATAGTTGATTACATGATGCAAGTGTTTCATTTGTAAAAGCATGTTGATTGTGTGAATTACTTCTATTGAGACTCCTAGGTTTATGAATATGACTCTTGTACTTGTTGGCTTAATTTTAATTCATGTGATTGTTTTGTTAAGAGTCTATGATGATCCTACTTAAGTAGAATGTGTGCCATGTGCGTGTGAGGTTGTTGTATATTCCTTATTGCATATGATGAATATAACTTTCTTGGTGTGTTCAAAGTGAAATAAAGAGTGTGATTTTAGTAGATGATATAGACATTTCTTTGATAGACTTGTTTGATACCTTTCTTTTACCTACCTTTGTGCAAAATCCTAGTTAGCCCCCATTGAGCCTTTATCTTATTCCTTGGAAGCCGTATATGTAGCCTAATTCCTTCTTTGATAGACCTGAATTTGATCAAAAAGCTCCTAAGCGCTTAGTGTAAAATTAATTTAGATTAAGGAGTTTGAAAATCAAGTAAGAAAATGTGAAATTAAAGCCCCAAAGTGATAGTTATTGGTTTGTGCAATTGTTATGTGTTGTGGTTGGGAGTTACAAAAATTTGTGCTTAAGAAGATCCTATTTTTAGCCTAGTTATGTTACAATGAACCTGTTTTGGCCCTGGTCCTTTGTGGACATTGTGCACCTCAACTAAGGTGAATCACATAAGTTGAGGGTGACTATCATAGGGGTGCATAACGTATAATGAGTGTGAAAAAGGGAAAAATTGAATGATATGTATTTTGTATACCCCCACAATAATGTATGTGAATGAGCTTAATTAGGCAGGGAAAAATAGAAGATATGGTAGATGAAAGTGGTGTATATGGATTGTTAGAGATTCGTCTCAATTGTCAAAAGTGATGTATTAAAGCTCTTAGGGAAGATTGTCACTATTCTTGTCTGAAATAGTTCCTGCCCGTCCCTTAGCCTACATTACAACCAATAAATACCTATAGATCCTATTCTTTAACATTTTGATATTAGTGGAGTACTACACTAAGAACAAGCCTATGGTTCATTGTGTGTAACTTGTGAATTCCTTGGGAAAGTGAGCATAACTTGATTCTTGTGCCCTTGTGTTACAAATTGTATTTATATGAGTGATTATGGGTAACTCTCTTGTGTTGAGGGCACATACTTGATGATAGTGTGGTTATTTTTATGATGTCTTTTATTGATCAAGATGCATGAGTTTTCCAACATGATGAGTCAATTCTTGAGGCTTAGATGTTTTTAAATAGTGTTCTTGAACTGTCAATTGTGTACGTAACATGCTTAGTGTAATCATTGTAGTACTAGATTTAGTGTCTTGCATGTAGTAGAACTTTAGAGTTTTCTCAGCTTATGATTCTTACAGTGAAGAGTTGTTCGAGGACGAACAAGGCCTTAAGTGTGGGGTGGTGATGTTAAGTGTATTTATGCACGTAAGTGTTGCTATCCTAGCTTGTTTAGTCTTGTTTTTAGGATAATTCAGGTGATTTATGTGTTGATGATGATATAAATAATCATCCATGTGTTCAAGGATGTAATTACAATGTTAAAAGGTGTTTTGAAACAAGTGTGGGTTCAAATGGATCATGTAGAGTCTAGACGAGAAAACTAGTTTGACTAGCTTGAGTTAGGTGTTGTTATAGTTGTATTCAATGGACTCTAATGTGTATAATGAGTTTCTAAGGTTATTATTGTGTATTAATAGGTTTAGAAACTTGTTTTGTAATGTGCAAAGTTCAATTGGATCTAGCCAAGAGTCAAAACAATAAGCTTAAGATCTATGCTGGCAAGCCTAGTCTTAGCCAGTGTTTCTAGTTCATCATTATAAATGTTGTGTTGTTTTGAGCTTCAGTATGTAGTGTGTGATGATATAGGATGCTTTTATATTGGATTAAGGAGACATATTGAGGAAATACATGTTGGAAATCAAAGAAAAAAAATACTAAAAGGCTTGGGATAGAAGACAAAAGTGCAAGGAAAAGTTGGACGTTGAAATGCAACTTTAGTGAACTAACCTGATTAAGAATCTATGCGCTACTCCCTTGAAGTGATGATCAATGTGGCGCACCACTCCCTTGATGCAAAGGCAATGCAACCCATTTGTAATTCCCTACACGGCTTGGAGGCTTCAACTATAAAAAGGACTTTACACGTTTTGTAATACACTTTAGAACGTCTTTGGGATCTTGTGGAGGTTGGTCTACACAAATTTTAGGGTTTTTATATTTTTTAATTAGTAAATTAATTGATTTGATTATTTATTGAAGTATCTAGATCATTATTTTGTCGATTAGTGGATAAATATCCCATTTCCGGGGTTAAAGCCAAGAACATGACTACTATCATTTTGAATTAATATTTTTGGATTTGCTTATCATATTTGGTTGTTTTTTTATCATTCTTGTAACTATTTTGAGGATTCTATACCTTTAGAATATACATATTGTCGATCTTGTGATCTTGGGAAGGGGAATAGAAAGATAGAACATTGGGATAAACAAAGTAAGGTTCTTATTCTTTTATGAAATAAGGAATTTGAATTAGCATCTAGGATAGGGATGTACCTAGAAACTTTTCTTTGTTCACACGTAGGAGGATAACTTTAGGCACTTCATTCGATTGCTACATCCTAGCTTAATGATATAGTTGTAATGTCAAAGTTAGGTAGACGATTAGAGGTCGGGAGACCATGGTTATGCGATAATTCCTATGAATCAACAACCAAGATAACATAGTTAGCGAATGATGTTCATTATCATAGTATGATGGTTCAAAGTACTTTAACCTTGAGATTTACTCTATTGATTATCTCAAGTCTTTTACTTTCACACTATTTACTTTAATTTTAGTTTACAACTTTCAAACTCTATTTTTGTTAAACTTTGCATTAAGTTAATCTCAATAACTGAACTAGAATTGAATAGTTGTTGGAACTAGTCCATGTGGGATTGATACTCAGCATTCTTTAAGACCACTATATTACTTAATAGGATGAGTACACTTGCATGTGCGCTATAATGTTCACCCTGCTAGCCATCTTCAGGTGCTGTATACTCACTTGATGTAAGAACCGGCCATACTTCCACTCCTCCTACTTAGTGACTTGGTGATTTGGGGACAACTTTTGAGTTAGATTGAAGTGGTAAACTTTCATACTCCGGAATACCCTATTTGATGCTATGGATTCTTTGGTTCCAACTAGAGTCTTTGTTGGACTACTATGGACTTGGGCAATGTCGGTATTAGTATTAGCATTTGTATTGGTATTGGACAGTTAATTTGTTATGGATTTTGGTTTTGGTTATAAACTCATAACAATGTATTTAATTAGATGTTATCTTATCTTGTTAATGTTTGGAATTTATACGACATCAGGTGAAATGTGGTTAATGGTTTGGATATTAAGGGTGGTCTCTGGTCCTGGATAGACTTGAGATACCCGACATGTCCTGGCCCTAGTTTGGGCATGTTAGATTTGTATCAAGTCCAAAGTTTATCGTCAATTCGATATCCACAAATCAGTGTAGAGTAGAGTCTCTTTTAAGGGTAATTAGCGTGCCATACTCATAAGGGGGATGCTACGAGGCATTTAGGAATGTTTCTCTTTCTTGTGTTCTATTTTCGGGATGTAAAGTCTAAGGTCCTAAAATCTTCTCTAATTCCTATTTGTTTTCTTTCCAGATCATGCCTCCCAAATGCTCTAGAGCTCACAAAAACTCTTTTATTCCACACGAGGAAAACATTGATAGGATACGCGCTGCTTGTGGGGTCCAAACCCAGTCTAGGGGTCTAATTCCTGATTGCCTTTCTTGAGTTCCACTAGTCCCTTACAGTCATTCTCAAGCTCCTTGAGATGATGTGACCAATGCTGAGTTTTGTTTTTCTAATCACATGTTGGATCAGTTGGTAGCTTTAGGATCTTAATATAGTTCTTCTGTTACTCCAACTTCTGAGTCCACAAGGGTTGGATAGTTTATGAGGTTGAACCCTCAAACCTATACTGGTTTTATAGTCAAAGAGGATCCTCAAAGTTTCCTTGATGAGATGTAAGATATTTATGGTGTAATGCATACCATTAATATGGAGGGTATGGAGTTCCCAACCTACTAATTGAAAGATATGGCGTATTAGTGGTACGAGGAATTAGACCTGTCAAGGGATGACGATGTTGAGTCAGCCTGTGGGATGATTTTTCTAATGTTTTCCTGGATCGCTTCTTTTCCTAAGAGATAAGGGAGGCGAAGGCGAATAAGTTTTTTAACTTGAAGTAAGGCAAGATGTTAGTCGAGGAGTGTGCCCTGATTTTCCCCTGTTATATTGATATGATTCAAAATTGGATCTAGCATGAAAGCTAGAATGAGGAAGTTTGCTTCTAGGTTATCCTAAGATATTATTTTGGAGAGTAAGGTTACCTTGTTGAACAAGGATATCTTATCTCAAGTTTGCTTGTGTACATACAGTATGTTGAGGAAGAGAAGAATAAGTAGGTAAAAATAGGGGAGAGGCAGAGTAAGAAGTTTAGATTATCTAAGCATGGTGAAGGTCAACAACAGAGTGGAAGGTACAGTGTAATGTGGTAAAAGAGAAAGTGGGACAATTCTGGGTCCTACTCGATGGTTAGTGCTCCCTACCTAAAGCCATCTAGTGACAACCATTTTAAGTGTGGCGATAGCTCTAGGGCACAGGGTGTCCAATCCCTTGATAATGGGGCCCAATCAGTTCTATCATATTTTTCATGCAAATTTTATGGTTGGTTTCATTGGGGTTTTTGTGATGAGAGAGGGACAAGTGCTTTAACTATGGTCAGCCAGGGCATACACTTAGAAATTGTCTCGTAGGTAAAGTTTCTTTAGGGGAAAACAAGGGTCTGGTTGTCTCTTTATCAGCTCCTGCACAAAAGGGTGCACCATAGGGCTCCAACACTAGTTGGAACTGACTCTATGCTCTCACTACTCGTCAGGAGTCCAAGGCATCGCCTAATGTATTTACTGGTAAGTTAAAACTCTTTTCCCATGATGTGTACTGTTTACTTGATTCAGTGTCCACTCTTTATTATGTGAACCCATTTATGGCTGTGTATTTTAGTTTCAGTCCCAAATGTATTTTGGATCTATTTTCTATTTCTACCTCGATGGGTGACTTTGTGGTCGCTAGAAGAGTCTATAGGGGTTGTGTGGTATCTGTGGGTGGTCAGGAAACTTTGGTGGATCTTTTTGAATTAGACATAGTTGATTTAGATGTTATATTAGGAGCAACTAAATGATCTTTTAGACAAGGGTTTCATCAATCCTAGTGTGCTCTCGTGGGGTGCGCCTGTTTTGTTCGTGCACAAAAAGAATTGTCCCTTCGAATGTGTATTGATTACCGATAATTAAATAAGGTGACAGTAAAGAATAAGTACTCTCTTTCAAGGATAGATAATTTGTTTGATCGATTTTAGGGTACTAAGTTTTTCTAGAAAATAGATCTTCAGTCCAGGTATCATCAGTCAAAGATTAGGGAAGTAGATATTCCTAAGACCGCCTTCCGAAACCGATATGGTCATTATGAGTTCTTAGTCATGTATTTTGGTTTGACTAATTCCTGGTGGCATTGATGGATTGAATGAACAGGGTCTTCCGTCAGTTTTTGAATTTGTTCATCATTGTATTCATAGATGATATTCTCGTGTACTCTAAGAATAAGGCATATCATACCGATCACCTCTGTATCTTGTTGCATACACTGAAAGATTAATAGTAGCATGTCAAACTTTTGAAAAGTGAATTCTGGTTGAACGTTGTTACTTTTCTTGGTCATGGCATTTCTAGTGAAGGGATCATGGTAGACTCGCAGAAAGTTGCAGTGGTTAAGAAGTGGATTAGGCCTACGACTCCAACCGACATTCGGAGTTTCTTGGGTTTATCCTGTTATTATAGGAGGATTACGGAAAATTTCTCGACTATAGCTGCCATGTCAACTAAGTTAACTCAAAAAAAGGTGAAGTTCTTATGGGGTAATACTTGTGAAGGGTAAGGAGTTAGAGTTTGAGGTTGGTTATTGGGTTTTTTTAAAGGTATCTCCCATGAAGGGGGTGATACATTTTGGTAAAAAGGGAAATCTCAGTCCTCGTTTTGTTGGTCCATACTTGGTTTTGAAGAGGGTTGGTAATGTCGCATATAAATTTGAGCTTCTCTCTAGTTTAAGCTCTATTCACCCGATTTTCCATGTTTTGATGTTGAGAAAGTGTGTGGGTGATCGTTCGACAGTTGTTCCATCGTAGGAGGTCAGAATTTTAGATTCCTTGTCTTACGAGGAAGTCCCGGTTGAAATCTTGAATCGGCAAGTTCATCTATTGCAGACGAAGTACGTAGTGTCGGTTAAGTTCTATGGAGGAACTACAAGGTTGAAGAGGATACTTGGGAAGCCGATGAGGACATGAAGTCCAAGTATCCATTCTTGTTCTCCACCCCAGATAATCATGCCTAAGTTATGTGTTATTTGTAACATCCTTATTTTCTGTCTTTGTTAAAGGGAAATTTTAAATTCCTTTGTATTTTGTTTTCTATCTATTCTAAATGTAAGAGTAGAGGTATATAGATTCACAATAGTGCTTGTATTGCCTTGACCCATTATTTGAGGATGAATGATCCAAGTGGGGGAGAATATAGTGCCACAGATTTTTGGCCTTTGAAAATTTCTTTAGCATTAAGCTCACTTCCTTGATTACTACTTTACCATTTGAGCCATATGGTGTCTTGACTGGTTAGGTGGTCCTAGTTGTAGGGTGTCTAGTGGATGGTGTTTGGGTTTTTTCCTTGGTTATAACCTTAGGGATATGAGTCGTAAGGAGTGGTGATGGGTTATTAGGATGAGCCGCGGCCAAATCAGTAAGTTTGTGGCTTGACTCTGCTCTGAGTATAAGTACCTCACTAAGAGCTGTGAGGATAGGTTACGAGTCGTGAGGTGAAATGGTAGGTTGTCCAGTGTCTAACCCATTTGTGTTCTGTTTTGCCTACGACTGGACCTTACCATTCGTTGGGTCTGGTTAAGAATTGGGTGGTTGAGTCATAAGGTTGACAATATATTGGGGTTTTGGTCACTATCTTGGTTACGACTCGGGGTAATGAGTCGTAAGGAGTGGTTACAAGTCAATGGTTGACTCATAGTAAAAGGCAACACTTTTTCAGCTTTTAAGTTAGGGGTATTTTGGACATTTCCCACTTTAACCCCTTAAACCCGGTGACTTAAAACCTTCCTGGGGACTTTATTATTACATCATTCCCAATAAAACACTCCCAAAATTATCTCTTAAACTATCTGTTCAAGCTAAGGGTAGGGTTTACAATAAAGTGATTATCAAGGGTTCTAAGGATGCTATCTCTTCAAAATTTCAAGGTATTTCAGGCATGTTTCTTCTCCCTCATTGATATTTTATTAAAATCACATGTTTTAATGGATGTCTTTCATGGTATTTTTATGGTTTTTAAATAAAGGTTGAGGTTTTTGAATGCTTATCGTTCAATAATGTTTTCCCATTATTTAATTATTGTTTTCCATGTTTTAATTATGGATTTGAACATGTGGGTGCATGGGTACGGTAGTTGAACTGGAAAATGATAATTTTCTCTAAACTTGTAACTTTAGAAGTGGTTATGACCCAAACCTTATATTGTAAAATTGGGTTGTAATTATGAGAAAGGTGGGAATTTGAATTAGGGGTACAATGGAATCACCAAAGTATTTCGGTTGACTTATTTCTTGAAACTAATGCATTGAATAAATGGTTAAATGGTTAAGGATGGTTTTGAAAACCATGTGGGGTACACTGGAATTCCCCAAGTAATAATTTATGAAAACCTTATGGGGTACACCGGAATCCCCCAAGTGATTTTAATAATAGAGTCTGCAGGGTATGTGGGAATCCCCTAAGTGTTTTCTTAATAACATTTCTTTCAAGATTTAGTCAGTATTAAGATACCACTTAATAATGACTTAATAATTGACTCATGGAATTCGTGGTTTAGTTATGTGTTAAATATTTTAATTGGTTAATAATGGGGGTAGTATGTCACGACCCGAGCTGGGGCCCTAGCCGTGAGGGGCATCCCGAACCATGGAGGCCTGGGCTCCCTTCTATATCTGGTAATCATGCACAATATTCATATAATAAAGAAAAGATGTGGAAATATAAGTCATTACAGAATCATGGTCATGTCCTGAGTTACGAATATGAATACAAGGGAAACCCCTCAACATCTAAACATCATCTGTTTTTAGTCTGTGAAATATCTACTACAAACGAAGTTAACAAACCGCCTGAATCTGGGACAAGGCCCCAGTGGACCTAAACTAAAGTAAGTAACAAGTATCTGGAAAGAAACAAGCCTTCTGGAACAAAGAAGGCTTACCAACTGCACACATCTATCCAAACAACTCTACATCTTAGTAGGACCTCTAGACTAATCCCCAGAACCTGAAATATAGGGGGTTAATATAATTGTACTAGTATGTGAAACAACTCAAAATAACATGTTTTTAATACAAAATAGATGAGAGCCTTTCACAACGTCAATAATAATCATATAAGTAAAAATACATGGGCATACCTTGAAAAACTTCAAATGATTCTTGACCCAATGACCCACTCTTTATTATTCTTTTGAGCTAGATGGTACACCCTACAATCTATAATTCTACGGGCTATATGGAATCCTCCCTTGACTCGGCATCCAAGCCCCTAATTAAAGTTTGCCGCAAGGATTGGAGTATCCATCATGGGGACACTCAAGATCACAAAATAGGGTGAAAAAATCCCCAAATTAAATCTACATGTCGTGGTTGGGTACAATATCACAAAGAAGGGCTCCTAACCATAGTCCCAATTTGGGATGATGTAATTCAAGGTACACAAGATCACAAAGCATGGTACCAAAACCCTATGTCGGCAAATCACGGTTTCCAGCATAGAGTCTTTCAACTTGTACTTTCTTTGGGTAACCATCTAACTCTTTTAAACCCAACTTTTAGTTGTTTTAAAACAAACATGCTTCATGTTGTTTTAAAACAAACATGCTTCATACTTTCAAAACATTCAATACTTATCTTGTTAAGGGCATGAAATCACCGGGTATCGTCATACCCTGACTTGCAAGTCAATCAAATCACATAATATCAGTTTGTAGCCCTTTTCACGTATTACAATGTTAATGACCACCCATAGTTTTTCTTTAAAATCAAGTAAGGGAGTGTCCTGCAGAAGATCTTCATTTGAATTTACATCAAAACACTCTCCTTTCAATAGTATAATCATAAGGTGATTATGTTGTGTTTACATTGTTCAAAACCCATAGGAATTGTTAATTTTTGACATAATAAATGTTCATCATGTGAAAACCCCCCTCAACATGTGATAAAAGTACCAATCCATGATCATTAAACAAGTATTCACCCTTTGGTTTTTAAGTCGAGAAAATTCACGCCTTTAAACAACCTATAACAACATAAATCAAAAATATCTTGATAAAAGAAGGGGTTTTGATCGTTAATGCTCTCATTCAAACTTTCTAACACCTAAAAAGCATAGATATATAGTTATATTCAAAATTCATGATAGAAGGTTTAAAACAACATACAATTTCTTCAAAATACTCCATGACATAAACTTTTCAAAACAATTCCTAAACCCTTTCTCTATAGACATGATTGGGGATCTTTAATATAATTTAAAACACTAGGAAAATTTTTCCCATGATGTTGAGAGAAGTCCCACATACCTTGGATTATAAAATTTGAAAGATGGACCCCGGATCTTGATAGATAGAACCCGGATCTTGATCTATTTCTTGGAATTCTTGATCTTAGGGATGAGTTCTTAATCTTTGGGGTAAGAGTTAGGGTTTTGATTTTGAGATAAAATTGAATAACGGGGCCACTGATGCTTCTTAGGGCTGAAATTCTATGTTATGGATGGAATTTGGGTGAAGGTAAGTGACCAAAATTCCCCTAAACTCATTAGAAACTGATTTAGCATGTGAAATAGTTCCGTAATGCACTGGCCAATGCATCGCGTCCATATCGCACCTTCTTACTGCCTCACACGGAAAATGCCATAACTTTTTGGTCGGTTATCGAATTTGGTGAAATTGGTATCGTTAGAAAAATAATTCAATTATATACAATTTGGTGGGTCTTGATATGAAAAATTCTATGTTTATAGAAAGTTATACACGTTCAAAGTAGACCCTTATAGAATCGAATATCAAACTTTGGATGAATGAAATATTCTTAGCTCAACTTTGCTCTAAGTGATTCTATGAACACTTTTCACCTCATAATCACTTCACACACAATGATAAATATCATGATATATGAATTTAAATATAAACTATAGAATTAGAGTTTACACATATAGGAACGACAGTCTGATTTCTAGCTAAAAATGCATGACGTTACATAGTGATAGCTAGCCGTGAAGGCATGAGTCCGAAGGACAGACACTGGAAACTCATGTTTGCTGACATAAGGGGTGGTATTAATGACCTTGTTATTTTGGGGTTAAAGGGAATCCCCTATCACTAAACAAGTATATATGTATCATGGAGCGCGAAGGATGCAAGGGAATCCCCGTCCATCTATGATATTTCAGATTTGTGTGGCTATACACACTGGGGCCTGTTAAGGGGGTAACACTGGACCCATATAGAATATGGATGGATTTATGACATTAAATCTACAAAATCCAGGCTAATATTTAAAAATGCATGCTAAACCTTGTTCCCTATCCCGACACGATTTAAATATATGTCTGTAATGGCATATGGGTATACGCATTGGTTTGATTTGGTTTTGAATTAATTACATTATTTTATCTTTTCCCTAAGTTACATGCTAAAGTTCACTCCGCAAATCATTTTTGGGCACTATATCCCACCGTGATGCAAGAATCAGCCATACTTCTACTCCTCCTACTCAATGACTTGGTTATTTGGGGACAACTTTTGAGTCAGGCTGAAGTGGTGAGTTTCCATACTCTGGAAGACCCCATTTCATGCTGTGTATTTATTTATGTCATTATTATTTCTTTGGTTTTGGTTTCGGCTATGGTGGGGGCATGTCCCGACTGGATATTCTTTTATTCTTAATAGAGGCTTTGTTGGACTACTATAGGCATGTGCAGTGTTAGTATTTGTTTTAGCATTGTTATTGGTATTAGCATTGGGATTTGTGTTGGATGGTTAATTATTTGTGGATTTTGGTTTTGGTTATAGACTCATTACAATGTCTTTAATTTGATGTTGTCTTATCTTATTATATGTTCGGAATTAATCTGACATTGGGTGAAGGGTGTTCAAAATTTTGGGTATTGGGGGTGGTATCTTGTCCTGGTTGGACTTGATATACTCGACAGGGAAAGGCCCTGGTTCGGGTCGTGTCAAAAACTCAATTGCTACAAGTACTTTAACTTCCCCTGCATTTATGGCAGAGAACCGAATCACGATAATTTTCCCTTAAGAATGTTGTCACTCAATCTATCACAGGGTAAGGATCGTCTGATAAATCCTCATAAACACAATAAAGATAAAACAAAAATCTAAGAATGAAACCAAAGAAAACAAAAAATCTAATCAATGAAATGTAGGCACAATTGGGGTGCCCGATTATTACTACCCAAAATTAAAATCATACAAATCAATGTCAAATTATCCAACAAATATCTAAATAATACAGATGAAGGAAAAATAAATGAATACGTAGATGGGCACCCCCAACTTAAAGGTTGCATTGACCTCACTACAAAATAAAGAAAGCATAAGAAAAGAGTAAATAGTACTCCCTATAACTGTATCAAGAACTGTTGTCATCATCGGTCTCATCATCATTTCTGGCATAATCTGAGCCTGACCATTCAGATGGGGCCTTATCATAACTATCAAATCTAGAGGATAAAAGTCTATCTATGGGTTTTAGGACTTTCTAAAGGTCATTCACCTCCTTCCACATATTTTTGCTAAATTTACCTCTCTTCTTCTCCCTCTTCTTCATCTTCTCATGTGAGTCCCTGAGCTTCCTTTGCAAATGTTCTAGCTATGAGTAGTCCCTCTCAAGCCTAGAAATAGTGGCTCCCTGCATTTTCTGTTCCTCTAAGTATTTCTCATAATTCAACTGAGAAACATGAGTGACAGGTGGTGGAAGGCTCTCCCGGTCCTGTAGGAAACCCAAACATAAGCTCAAGAAATGTTTGGGTGACAGGTGGTGGAAGGCTCGCACATCTGTAATGTAGGTCATGTGTGTGCATAAGAACACCCGGATGCAAATAATGGCTAACCATATCCTTTCCTCAGCTGTGAAGTCATTCAATGATATCCCCATCTTTATAGTAGCCCAAGGAACCTCCTTACCAGGACATAATTTTTTAACCATCCAACTCCCCGGTTCACATCTCTTTTCCTCAAACTGCCCTATGTCTTCATCAGTATCCCATATAGATTATTAATTTATTCAACCCCAAAGTTAACATTCTTCCCTCGGATACTCACAACTTGTTTGAAGAAGGATACTACGCTGAGGTTAGAGTAGAATTACCTCATCTTATGTTTATTCACCCGACATGGATATGCAGAAAAATACCTCCACCCTTTGGCTACAAGTATTTCATGAAATTTTAGGAGATTTTTCGGCACCTTATCCAAGCATATGTCCCACTTCGGAAGTAGCTTTGTCTTCGGGAGTTTGGAATAGTAGAAGTTTTGGCACCCGGGTGACATGAATCGTGTTTGGTCATAATATCCCATTGTGTAGCCTTGAAAACTTGAGAACAACACAACAACATTAATCATCAACATATCCATGCAAAAACTATGCTATGCTATTCATTTAAGCTAATGGGATGGTGCCTCGACAATTTTTAGGTAAGAAATGGACTTGATATATTTTTAATCTAGGATGGAAAATAGGCTTAGATGTTATGATCGTGGGGTACTAAGATACAATCACACTAACTCAATCGCAATTCTGTGACCATAATTGCGCCAATGTGATCACAATCCTGTGATCGCGATCGAGATAATTGAGGCTCTATCAGACCAAAATTTTCAAAATGTAAAAATTCTAATTTCAATGCTCAATTGTTTTCCACGTAAAATATTTTACATTATGGACATGAAACTTAGACCCTAGAATTTTGATTATACCCTTAAATCATGAGAAAATAATTAAGAATATCGTTCGGGCATTTAATTAAACACTTGGTGTGTATATTCTATTTCTATCATTCTTGAACAACTTTGGGTACCCAAGACTTCCCCAAGTATGTGCACACTAATAAAAATAGATAAAAACACCAAACAAGAACAATTAAAACAAAAATTTAGCATTCAATGCACAATTATAGTCTATCCGGCAGACATGGGTTCTAAGGCCTACAAACACGCATATAGAGAAGGAATTTGAATCACATACCGGATTGAAGGATGTAGGGGGATTTGATGCACAATTTGGATGCTCAAAACACAATCAAAACCAGTTACAAGTTGAGAAAAAACTGAAAAAGGAGTGTAGGGGATAAGGAAGCCGACTGGTTATTTAACCAGTCCTGACTGCTATCGCAATCCAAGTTCCACGATTGCAGTAACTGAGGCCATTTTCTAGTCCTCTATTTTCCCCTGTTTTGTCTAATACATAAATTTTCTAAACTTCTAACTATTCAAACTCATTCAAAAGACCTTATAGTACCACAATTTCATGGATCAATCATAAACAAAAATGAAACCTACTCTACTAATAAAAATTCAAAGGATACGGTCTACTTTCGTGGCATTGGTGGGTTGCCTCCCACCTAATGCCTAAATTATCATCGCAGGACAATTTTATTCAACTTTCAAGGTGGATTATTGAGGGATGCATAATCAACTTCCTTGTTTACCAAATCAATGACGAACACCACTTGTAGCTCCATGGGTTATTTCTTAGGCTTTCATACTTAAAAGGACACTATATCACGTTAGACCCAATTTTTCATTTTTCCTTGCTCTGTATCAACACTAGCTCTTCTTGTTTCAAGGAAAAGTCTCCCAAGGATATTAGGTATCTCTTGGTTTATTTCAAAATCAAGCACAACAAAGTTTTCCAAAATAATAAAGCGATCCACCTTTACCAACGCATCAACCAAAACTACAACTAATATTTTGATAGACCGGGATGCCATCAAAAGCCTCATTATCGTTGGAGTAAGAGTTCCCAACCCAAGTCTTTGATTGATTGAATAGCGTATTATATTGATGCTTGCACTAAGGTCACACAAGGATTTCTCAAGCTTGTGTGTTCCTATAGTGCAAGGGATTGAAAAGTCCCCAGGATTCTCTTTATTTTCTGCTATAGCACTAGTAATGATAGCGCTACACCTATGGGTAACTTCAATGGTTTCGCTATCAGCAAGATATTTCTTTGAAATTAACTTCTTTATTAGCTTATTATATCTTTGAATCATTTGAATAGCCTCTAGCAATGGGATATTAATTGAAAGATTGCTAAGGTTTGCAAAGAATGTCTTGAATTTGACATTATCCTTCTTCTTTTTGAGTCTTTGAAGGAATAGAGGGGGAACCTTCAAGGTAGGAAATGGATCACTTTGCGGTTCATTATTCTCAACTACCTTAGGATCCTCCTCATTAACCATTTATTTAATTATCATTGGTTCTTATTCATGCCCTTCTTGAGTCTTTGTAGCCTCCTTATTTGAATCAACCACATGCTCCTTTTTCAAATTTGTTTGCTCAACATTTGTCTCTTTTTTAACTTCACTCGCATGATCACCGATGGTATTTCCACTCCTAGTGATTATTTCCAATACTTAACCTCATTTTTCAAATTCACAATGGTGTTACTAGGAAGGCCCCCTTTTTTCTAGAATTAAGTTGAGTAGAGATTTGGCCAATTTGATTCTCCAATTGTTTGATTGAGGCAGAGTGTGATACAACTATTTGGTTAATTTGAAAAAAATTGCCTTTTAATTGTCAGATCATCTTGTCCATCCCCTCCTCTCTCATCAAGATTCTTACTAATATATCCTTGACCTTGAAATTTTTGGGATCAATAGGATTTTCCTCGTTGCTCCTTACTCAGTTATGGGGGGCACATATCTATCATACTCATTTTCCTTATCCCTTTAATCATGATATCTATCCCTATCACACCATTACCAATCTCTTTCACGATAGATCCAACCTTGGTTCCCACCATGCCTTTTATAGGCCAAGTGGGAATCCCCCAGATAGTTAGAAAAGTATCTAATTTCTTCATCAAGCCTCTTGGCCTATTATTCATCATATCCCTTGGATACCATGACATTTGTAATTTTTGTGGGTGCACCCATCACATGCTTCATAAAAATTTCTAATTGTGTTATTATTTTTGCCATGTTTTCCTCCCTTTTTTCATATTTCTTCCTTTAATCTTTATCAAAATAGGCGGTGGTAGGGGGCTCTTTAGTTACCTCGGTGTCTTGGGTATTCCACCCCTTTTTTTTTTTTATGAATTCCTCTTGAAAGTTTGAATCCATGCATAAGAAAACTTCACAAGTTACCCGTATGTCGCATTATCCACCAAGGTTTTGTTTAGTTGATCTAAAGGCCAATATAATATTTGGATAAGCATCTTCTCACGCACCTTGTAGTTGGAGCATTGCAAAAGATTTCTATTAAATCTCTCCCACACCTCATATAGATGCTCTCCATTAAATTGATGAAATTTTTTGATTTCATCACACAATTGCAACATCTTTTATGGTTGGACATATCAATCTAAGAAAGAATTGGTAAGTTCATCCAACAATGTGATGTACCCAGCGGGAAGATATCGTAGACACAACACCGCCTCATCCGTTAGAGAAAAATAAAAGAGGCACAACCGTATTGATTCTTGTTAGATGTGATCAATATCTAAAGGGGCACACACATCCAAAAAATTCTTCAAGTGCAAATTTAGGTCTTTACAAGCTTGACCCCTAAAGAGACCATTCATTTGAAGCATGTGCAACATAACACTTAAGACGTGGAATACCCTGTTCTCTTGATTAGGTGGAATACAGATAGAACTCTCACGTCTTACAATAAGAATTCGCTCTTCATCATCAAGGGACCTATCAAAGGTCCCGTCATTACTCGTATTATCACTCATTGTGTCATGGAAACTATTGAAATAACCTAAAAATAAACAAAAATAACAACCATAATAAATAACAACCACTAAGGGTAAAACCAAAGCTACTATCAACACAACATAAGAGAAAACTAAGTTTCACTCCCCAAAAATGGTGCCATTTTGATCAAGATCAACTTACTCCAAGAGTTATGGGCAACACAAACGTTGTAAAATATAATAACCCAACTTAAGTTAGGGTCGAATCCTTGAGGAGTGGAATTAGTATTCAAATCCTATGGGTGTTTAAAGCTACTAATGATATACCCGTAATGTATACATAAAGTAAAACATAAATTAAAATTGGGGGGGGGGAGGTATGGTTTGGAATGTTATTTTGAAAAAATCTATTCAAACTGCCAAATAAGTGAAACAAATGTAGGTAATATTTTGATAGGAGAATTGTCTTGGGATTACGTCTTCCTAGGGGAAAATAATGCATGGGTTCATGATAATCAAATACAAACTCTAGTTAATGACTATATGGGTAGGATAGGTTATTTGTTTTGATGCTACTTTTTCAACCAACCACCAAAAATATCAATTGGGCATCCCTATTTCTAGAAAGATGCCCAAGACATAGCAAATTCACAATCCATCCCTGTTTCTAAGACAATGTAAAGAAATAAGCTAATGTCTAACTATTGTTCACTAATACCTTGTCATCCATTTCCCCTTTTCAAAGATGATATGGGATCTAAAGGCATACTCACATCCCACTTTCAAGAATAATATGATATTTTGGCAATTTAGGGTTTTCACCCATAAATTCCCACTCGACATGTAAGTATTAGTGAAACCCAACATCACTAAAACTGAATCTACAATAATAATAAAAACACACACATATGTGCACCCTTTTACAATATAACCCTAAGATACATGCTTATCTACTCATGAAGTTTAAATAAATAAATATACAAAAATGGTCATTCAAAGTTTTTATTCCAGATGCAAGCAAGAGTATTTTTCAATTTAACTTCAATTACAACTAAACAGAAATTGCCCAATTTAGTAGGGTTTTACAAACAAAAAACTTCAAAATATTGTTGGTGATATCCAAAAAGTGAAAGGGTTTTCATCCTATAGAGAATTAGAACCAGCTGTAAGAACTAGGCTATTTTCCATGCATTCATAATCGCCAGTGATTGAATGCAATCGCAGCTCCCACGATAGTAGTAAGTCCATTAGAATCTCCACTTTAACTATTTCTGACTTATTGTGATCGTGACCCTCAGACCGTGATCGCTGTAATTGAGGGTTAGTTCCTACTCATGATTTTCTAACTTTTGCACAAATTCATCCCTTTTTATCTCTTTTTAGCTTATTTTACTTCTTTGTTTCCCATCACCTATACACTTGTAAAACATAGGAATAAGTATATTCAAATGACAAATTCATCGTATTAACACCATTTAATCTTACTAGTGTCTATATTTGGGTGTCAATAAGTGGTAAATTTACTACTTTTCAATGATCCAAAGGATGACATGGGTATGTTGAGCCCATAGATATAGGAGTTATCATTTTCTCCCGAGTTTCCCCATGTGACAAAGTTTGATATCACAATTTTCATGATTCAACTGCTAAATCTGAAGAGTGTGTTTATGGGCATTCTGACTGATGACGCAAATATGCACATCATAAATTTTATTAGAATTTACACTTTATATAATATACCTGGGGTGTGTCATGAAGATTTGACACTTAGGTTGTTCCCATTATCTCTAACTGGTGAAGAAACATTATGGCTTGGGAACTATCTCATGGGTCCATTACTACTTGGAATGAGTTGTACAGGCAGTTCTTAGACTGATTCTTCCCACCTTCCAGAAAGCTTTATTGAAAAATGAGATCTATAATTTCAGGAAATTACATTCTGAACCACTATATTAGACATGGTTTAGGTTTAAAAAGAAGTTGATAGTGGTGACTAATCACCAATCATCAGGGAGAAATTTGCGGTAAATATTCTATCATTCCTTGAATACTAGTTCCAAAGCTATTATTAATATTATTATGGGTGGAGCTTTTATGATCCTGTGTTGGGATACAACATTAGAAATCTTAGATTGGATCTATCTTACAAACCTAGGGTGGCTTATTTAAGTGGCAGAAAGAAGCGCTTGCACTTATGCTATTGGGGCTTCCAGTGATTAGAGAATTGCAGATGATATTGTTGCACATGAAGTTGCACATCTGAGGACAAAGATAGGGTTATTGACTAAGTAATTCACAATTATGAAATTTCAAAAAGGTGAATATTGTGGGTGCACAAGGGAAATCCCTTAAGTTATATGACTTCAGTGTTGAGGAAAAAGTAAAGTATCTAGATAGAGAGTTGGCGAGTTTTTGAGCCAAGGGTCAAGGATCTAATCAAGACACCTGGAATCGAGGTAAGGGAATAAAGTTCTAAACTATTATGGAGATAGATATAGGGATATGAGCAGAGAGAGATGGTGACTGAAAGCGTGAGGATAATTATAAGAAGAAGTATAGTATGAATGTTATAGTAGGGAACCTTGACACTAAGTCAAGGATGGAGGCATTGCTTACTAAGCTGGTTAAGGATTCATAAAATTAAGAGAGTTGCTTTAAAGAGATTTAGGTAGATATTTTAGGTTTGAGCAAGAAAGTGGAGTCACATGCTACAACAATCAAGAAACTTAGCAACAATTTGGTCTAATGTCAATGACCTTAAATCAACATCAATACTCTTCTGAGTAATACTGTGTAGAATTCAATTAATGACAGTCAATATTTGGCCATCACCACATGAAGTGGTAAGGCTACCATTGATCCCTCTATGTTTGTCGTTGATAAGATTTGGGATGAATTTGTTGATATTGATGATACATTAGAAGTTGGATATAAAATTTTTGTATCTAGTAGCGAGTCATCATAAAAATTGATGGGTGTTAATAAAACTATCAAGAAGGATAATGTAAAGGGGAAGGAAGATAATCTTATAGTGAAGACCATTTTGCGACCTCCCTCACATTTTTATCGAAGATTGAAGAAGAAGTAAGCGGAAAGAAATTATTAAAAGTTCATGTCAATATTAAAAGAGTTGTCTGTTAATATTCCTCTTGTGGAATAATTAGAGCAGATGCCAGGCTATTCAAAGTTTATGTAAGATTTGGTCACTAAAAAAAGAATGGTGACTTTTGATCCCACTGATAATATGCACCATTGTAGTGTTATTTCTTCTAGAGCTTTAGTAGAGAAAATGAAGGACCCAGAGTCTTTAATATTCCATGTACTATTGGGTCCAACTTTTCTCAAACTTTATGTTATATGGGAGCTAGTATTAATCTAATACTATTGCTAGTGTACAAGTAGTTGGGGTTGGGGGCACCCAAACTTACAGCTAAGAGGTTATTGATGATCGACTACACCGTGAAAAAATTGGCTGGTATATTATTTGATTTGTTGGTAAAGTTGGTGTCATTTATTTTTCCAGCTGATTTTGTGATCCTTGACTATAAGGTGGACTTCAAAGTCCTTATTATCTTGAGAAGGCCCTTCTTATCTATGTGTAGGGCATTGGTTTATATAGATATGGGGAAGATAATGTTCATACTTAATGATGAACAAGTAACTTTTAATGTGTGACAGTCAATACGGTAGCCAAATCATATGCAAGTGGTGTCTGTGATAGAAACTATTGATGCTGATGTATTAACTATCCTTATTAAGGAGAAACATGGGGTTGAAGCACTACCATCAGTTTTTATGACTTTCGACAATGATGGTATTGATGAATATGATGAGATGGTGAGAGCACTATATCATATAGGTTGTAATTCTTATGCTCCAAAAAAGTTATATCTTTATTTGAACAATAGGAAAACTCCACCAACTCAACTATCTATTGAGGAGCCACTGATCTTGGAAGTAAAGTCCCTCCTATCTCACTTGGGATATGTATTTTTGGGGGCTGAAAATATCTTGCCAGTCATTATTGCTGCTGATTTATTGGATTCAAAGGTTGAGGCATTGATTTTAGTATTGTAGATTTAAGAGGTCCATCGAATGGACTATTACAGACATTGTGGGAATTTCACTCGGGACTTGGACTCATAAAATTTATCTTGAACTAAATTGTGTTTCCAGCATTGAGTAGCAATGTTGTTTGATTTCACCTATGTAAGAGGTGGTGAAGAAAGAGGACATAAAGTGGGGTTGAATGTGGTCGTGGTTTACCCCAATACAGACAACAAATGGGTTAGAATAGTTTAATGTGTATAAAATAAGGTTGGGATCACTGTGGTCACAAATGATAAGAATGAGTTAGTTCTTATGAGATCGGTTACTAGAGGGAGACTATTCATGGATTATCGAAACTTGAACACTTAGACTCAAAAAGACAATTTTCTTATGTCGTTCATGGATAAAATGCTATATAGACTTGATGGAATTGGTTGGTACTATTTTCTTGATGGTTATTCATGGTACAATGAGATTACTATTACCCTCGATGACTAAGAGAAGACTACTTTTACTAGCCCATATGGTACTTTTGTGTTCAAATGGATGTCGTTCAGACTGTAAAATACTTCTTCCACCTATCAGCATTGTATGATGTCGATATTTTATGATATGGTGGAGGACACTATAGAGGTCTTCATAGATAACTTTTCAATTATTGTGGACTCTTTTGATAATTGTCTAGACCATTTAGCCAATGCACTTTAGAGATGTGAGAAGTGAAATCTAGTTTTGAATGAGCAAATGATCCATTTTATGGTGAAGGAAAGGATTGTTCCCGGACACAAGATTTCAAATAGAGGTATTAAGTTTAATAGGGAAAATATAGAGGTGATTAAAAAATTACCTTCTCAAGTTTCAGTCTAAGGTATCAGAAGTTTCTTAGTCCACGCCGGGTTTTATAGGAGATTCATAAAATATTTCTCTAAAATTTCTAACCCATTATGTAATATTTTTAGGAAGGAGATTAAGTTTGTGTTTAATGATGCATGTCTCAAGGAATTTGAATTCCTTAAGGAGTTGTTGATCTCAGCTCATACTGTTGTGTCTCCTAATTTGTCCTTACCTTTCGAGGTGATGTGCGATGCTAGTGGTGTGGCCTTGGGAGTTGTTCAAAGATAGAAATTTGAGAAGATCCTTCACCACTTCTACTCTGCTAGAAAATAATTAAACCATGAATAAAGATTATAGAGTCAGTGAGCAGGAGTTACTCGCGATGGTTTTTGCTTTTGAGAAATTTTGGTCTTATTTGATAGGGAAAAAAGTCATAGTTTACATTGATTAGGAAATATTGAGGTATATTACGTAAAATAAAGATGTGAAGTCGAGGTTGATATGTTAGGTCCTTTTGTTTCAAGAATTCATCTTTGAGGTGAAAGATCGAAACGACATTGAGAACTAGGTTTTAGATCACTTATCTATCCTAGAGGAGGAGTGATACAAGACAAACAAGAGGAACAAGAATTCGTGTTCACAAATCACAACAAATCGTGGACCAAATGGAGACCTCACTCGGATTCGACAAGTACAACAAGAATACAAGAAACAAAGATTTATTTAACACCCAAAACAGCCACAAATCGTGAAGAACAAGATGACAACAAGAACACAAATTTTCGGATTCAACAAGACACAAAAACAGTCCTCTACAAACAATAACAAGATTACAAGAATAAAAAAAGGATAGATAGTGAGATATAGATTTGTTACAAGACTTAGGAAAAAAGTGTGATTCAAACACTAAACCCCTAATTAATGTAACAACAACACCACACTCTTACGGTGACCGCCAAGGGAATCACTCACCTCAAGATCCACCGTTTCCAAGAAAAGAACAATATTGGCTTTTCCAAGCCCTATACTAAGGATGACTTTTCCAAGCCCTAACTAATAACTATACTAAGGTGTTGCACTCTCCAAAGAGAGAATAAGTCTTCCAAATGTTCATCATTTATTAACTGCAAAGAAATGAGCTAAAATGACCTATTTATAGTGTATTACAAAAGAAGACAAAAAGACAACTTTGCCCTTAATGATAGGTGCGGCCATGGTGTGTAAATACACCATGTGTAATGTCCAAAATTCCCTTTATTAAGGTCCAAAACCGTGAGTCCTCAATCTTAAATGCTCCAAGCAATCTTCCACACGCGAGATTGCTTTAAGTTACGCTCAAAACGGGTCCTCCATGCACATTCTTGTATTCTCGAGGTGACCAAGTATTGAGCCTCTATATGTTGTCCTCCAAAGATGTCATCAAAAGATAATATGGCCATTTGTCCCATATCATCCTCCCTTTCTTGAAAAGGATTCGACCTCGAATCTAAACCTTGCAAAACCAAAGAGAGGACAAACAAATACAAACTCCTCATGGCATGAGGGTTAGGGTTAGCATAACAAATCATCTCAGCATACCAAGGTTGCACATATTTGCAATATAACCAAGAATCCTTTGAAAGGAATATTAAAAACTCAATAAAAGATGTACAAAGGATTTGGTTATAGGATACATCAAGAGTGACACTTTGCTTGACATGTAGAACAAGCAACAGGTTTGGTGCACCAACATCACCATTTCTAAATTTGGCACCGGGGTCAAATGGGAAAAGTGGCCATAGACACGGGTCTCGACAACACTTCCATTTCCCGTGGTCTACACCCAAAATAAATGACATACTCTCTACAATAACATATATATCATCCAAAGAAAATAGAGAGTAGAGAAAGGTATCACTCAAAGCGACTTTTACTAAGGTGCTCTCATGTGTGTACTCACTACTAGTTTCCCAATAATCACCATGAGTACTCTCAACAATGAAATTGGTCAAAGTGGAAGAAGAAGTAGCTTCTGCAACTACACATTCCTTACCCTTAAGAGTACTCTTATCTTCCAAGAAGAGATTTCCCTCTTTAGGAGGAATGTTGTCACACCATAGTGGGTTAACATATAGGCTATAGCTTCCAAGGCAAGCTATACTATCATTTTCACCACTAGGTTCATTAGGAGTGTTTAAATCATCTTCAAACAAGACATTATACCTAAAAAGAGTGTGATATACCTCACGGACAGATTTGGAACAAGCAAGTTCCTCACTCTCTAAATGATCAATATCAAGTTTCAAGGATGTTTCAAACACAATATTACCCCAAGAAGAGCTCTCGGGTTCATTCTCACTTTGTTGACCAACATTTTCAAATACATCACTCACTTGAGTCCTATTAAGTACAACACACACATACTCAAGTGTTGGACAGTTTTTACAAATAAGTTGATCAACACCCATTACACAAGACGATGTACTTCCATTCAACATATAGGCTTCAACACTAGGTGGACATAAATTAATCTCACAAGAGGAGTCAATTTCGTCATCAATAGGATCAACTAGTGTATCCACACTCATAATATATACATCATCAACAAGAGGCAAGGAATCATTAGACTCATAAATAAGTAAGCTACTACTCATACTCAATGGATTACTAGCCATACAATTATCATTCACATGCATTAAAGTGTAAGAGTTGGCTATTTTACCTTGAAGATCTTGAGTGGAATCTTTCTTGCCGTGAGGTGAAGGTCCTCCATAACCTTGGGCAGCAACTTCCTTTTGACATTGGTCGCATTCGATTGCCATGTTGGTACCTACACAAATGTCCATAAAAATAGAAGGACAACCAAAGTTAGCACGGTTTGGTGGTAATCCCCTCACTTCTCTCAACACAACCTCTCCTTTTTCCACTCTTGGATTACCACCTTTCACTCTCTTACTCCTCTCAATCTTTTGTCTCTCATAATAATTCGAATTGGAGTATGTAGGAACTTTTTTTTGCTGCCCGGGCAGAATGTACGTCTCGAGGCAATTTCCCCATCGGTCTCTTACAATATTAGGCCAATTTTGCATATTTGAAACTTTATGTTGTGCAAAACAATCGGCGCCCAAGCTCACATGACCATAGGTTATGGGAAAAACATCACACCACACCTCCTCATGGTAATTAAATTGGGAGAAGACAACTTTTACCCTCTCGGTAACCTTAAACCTGTCCAAGAAGTATGGAACAAGTAAAGGCTCACAAAATAACCCCAAGTAATCAACCATGGATGGAACAATGTAGTTTCTATAGTACCTATCATTTAACACAATGAAGCAGCCCGGTATCCCACAAATGGTCACCTTTCCGGAGTGTACACTCCTTCTCGGATCAACATTGTAAAGCACATGAGTACCCCTCGGTTTTGGAGAAGCATACTCTCTTCTTCTCATTGGACAACCTACACTATAGCTAGTATAGCCATTCATACTATATCGACCTTGATAAGAAGTACTACAAGGTGGAGAATATGAATCTTCACACTCCTCACGTGTACTCTCATCATAGCTCTCATAAGGTTTGCGAACGAAAGGGTTATACCTAACACCAAATCTAGGTTCAGAGTGGGGAGTGTGAGACTCCTCACATGTCCCAACTTCATCATAAGATATATCACGAGGTCCTACATCATCTCCAAAGTCACCATAAGCACTAGGCACTTCATTCACCTCATTTTCTCCCTCAAAACAGTAACTTTCAAATCTGCCTATGTTTTGATCATGACTTTTTTCATAGCCTCCGCAATCTCCCTCAACTTCGTAGCCATAAAAACCCTCACTACAATCATAGTCTCCCATATTGTAGTCATAATAATCCCCGGCTATCGAAGTCATGTTTCCCTTATATCACCCTTTAAACCTACAAAATGAACAAACAAGATTAGTAGTAAAGCTCCTCACCAACACTCGTATACACTCACCTTTGTGATTCTCACAATTGGAGCGGCGAATATTGAAAGTTTCTTATACTCCGGTAGTCAATAGGATGTCAATTCTACTTGGAGGCCGGAATAGATTCTTGTTTGATCGACTCAAGACACAAGAATAAAATTTACTTACGAACTTGAAACAAAGAAGTTACTACGAGTTAAAAAATGAGAAAAGCACACAAATAATGAAGACACGAAGAAACAGATTCAATAATTAATCTACAACTAAGTAGGTGATTACTAGTTGTTAATTAATTCTAGAATCAAGGCATGAAACTAATGAAACAATAAGATGAAACTAAGAATCTAAAATTTTGAGCTCAAAAATATTGCGTGAACAGTAGCAGTGATGATGTGGCAGCCACGTATTGGTTCGGTTTTATCAAGTGGTTATTCTCAAATGTTCAAGTCTTGGTCAAAAATTAATTTGGATTGATTGAATTTGTTTTAGGAGGGAAAATAAGTCTTGGGGCCTTTTTCAATTTTCAAGACGACTTTTTCTTGTACTTCTCCTTAAAATATGGGTCCTTAAATCATGGAAAAGTGGTTGAGAAGTGATATAAAGTCTTTTGGTGGTTGAGGGTCTTTCAAGACTAACAAGTACATACACCTTTTTCCTTCACCTTTTAGGATCTAACATTCACTTTATGTTCTAACAATATATGAAGGAAGGTGAAGAACTTCAAGAACAACAACAACCACACCAAGAACAATAACAACAATCTTCAACAACAACAACAATTCCATCGGCCAACTCCAATCCACAATAACAATATCTCCAACACTTGGTCAAGACAACTACAACTTCAACAAAATAGTTCTCAAGCCACCAAGTAACAAAAATATCACGTGGTCAAGTTTAGAACATCAAGGAGAAACCACACGGCCAAAACAGTCCACCACAGCAATGGTCAACAACAATGGGCCAAGCTTATGTTCACAACAACAACTTTCAATAAGTTCAAGCTCAAGTTTAGATCTAGACTCAAAGTGTTAGTGGACAAGAAAACTAACACTAGAAACAACAAAACAAATAAGAACACTACTAGATCTAGTGACACAACAAACAAATCTCGGCCAAGACACAACAAGAACATAATTTTTGCAAATAACACAAAAACGGACAGATTGCTATTTTTCTAGAATTTTCAGTTTTTAACACTTTTTTTTTTGAATTTTCTAACAAGCAAGCCCAAGATTGATCTTGTAGGAACAAGATCAATCCATAATTTGATACCAAATGATACAAGACAAACAAGAGGAACACGAAACAGCCAGAAAACAGTCGAATAGACCCTCCAATACAGTCCACAAATCACAACAAATTGTGGACCAAATGGAGACCTCACTCGGATTCGACAAATACAACAAGAATAAAAGAAACAAAGATGTATTTAACACCCAAAACCGCCACAAATCGTGAAGAACAAGATGACAACAAGAACACAAATTTTCGGATTCAACAAGACACAAAAACAGTCCACTACAAACAATAACAAGATTACAAGAATAAAAAAAGGATAGATAGTGAGATATAGATTTGTTACAAGACTTAGGAAAAAAGTGTGATTCAAACACTAAACCCCTAATTAATGTAACAACAACACCACTCTTACGGTGACCTCCAAGGGAATCACTCACCTCAAGATCCACCGTTTCCAAGAAAAGAACAATATTGGCTTTTCCGAGCCCTATACTAAGGATGACTTTTCCAAGCCCTAACTAAGAACTATACTAAGGTGTTGCACTCTCCAAAGAGATAATAAGTCTTCCAAATGTTCATCATTCATTAACTGCAAAGAAATAAGCTAAAATGACCTATTTATAGTGTATTACAAAAGAAGACAAAAAGACCACTTTGCCCTTAATGATAGGTGCGGCCATGGTGTGTGAATACACCATGTGTAATGTCCAAAATTCCCTTAATTAAGGTCCAAAACCGTGAGTCCTCAATCTTAAATTCTCCAAGCAATCTTCCACACGCGAGATTGCTTTAAGTTACGCTCAAAACGGGTCCTCCATGCACATTCTTGTATTCTCGAGGTGACCAAGTATTGAGCCTCTATATGTTGGCCTCCAAAGATGTCATCAAAAGATAATATGGCCATTTGTCCCGTATCAAGGAGGAAATGCAGAAGTTAAGGGATGAGCATGATATAGATGATACTTTTACAAATAAGCGGGTCATGGTAGCATCCCAAGACTTAATCCCCTGGTTCGCTGATTTTGCCAACTTTTTGGAAAATGATGTCATTCTAGATAATATGCCAGCGTAAGTGGTTCATATATGAGGTGAGGAAGGTTTTTCTAGGATAAGCCTTATCTCTTTTGGATATATGCAGATGGAGTTATTTGGAGATGTATTCCTAAGGTGGATATGATGTGAATTCTTAAGGTTTATCATTCATCACCAGTTAGGGGTCATCATGGTGGTAAACATACAACCCACAAAATTCTGCATTAAGGGTATTATTGTCTGACTATCTACAAAGATGCTCATGATTTTGCTCAATTATATGATCAGTAACAATAGAAAGGTAATATTTCATGAAACTTGAACTCCCTCTGACACTAATTTTGGAGTTAGAGTTGTTTGATGTGTGGAAAATTAATTTCATAGGTCCATTTGTGAGCTCCTATAGGATAAAGTATATTTTGGTGGTAGTTGACTAAGTTTCTAAGTGGGTGGAGGCGGTTGCACTTCCCAACAATGAAGGAAGAAGTGTCACTGCTTTTTTGAAGAAAACCTCTTTTCTTGATTTGGCACTACATATACTATTATTAATGATGTTGGGTCTCACTATTGTAATTGACTGTTTAAGGATCTACTTGAAAATATGGTGTGAAGCATAAGGTGGGAACACCTTACCATCCGCAAATAAGTGGGCAGGTTTAGGTATCTAATCATGAGATCAAGTCCATATTGGCGAACACTATGAATGCCAACAAGACTGATTGGTTGAGGAATTTAGATGATGGTTTGTGGGATTACTTTACGCTTTTAAGACCCCATAGCTTTCTCTCCATATCATCTTGTGTACTACAAGGCATTCCAATTGTCAATCGAACTTTAGCATAAGGCATTATGGGCTTTGAAAAATCTCAATTTTGAGTGGCATGAAGAAAAAAATTGAGGATGAGCAAGGTGAATGAGTTGGATGAATTTTGGCTGCTATCTTATGAGAGTTCCGCTCTGTACAAAGAAAATATGAAGTTGTATCTTTATAAAAAGATCAAGAAAAAAGTTTTTGAGCCCGTTGATATGGTCGTGTTATATGATGCAAGATTTTACTTATTTCCTGGCAAGTTAAAGTGTGGGTAGTATGGACCATTCACCGTGCTTTGGGTGTTCCCACATAGTGCTATTAATCTTAAATGAGATGGTAAAGCGGTAAAGCCATATTCAAGGTGAATGGGCAACATGTAAAGAAATATATTGGAAATATTGTTGAAGAGAAAGTTTGTGTTAATGTAACCCTTAGAAAAGTCTGAATAACCAAGTCAATTGAGTCATTCTGCGATATTAAATCAGTCGCTTCATGGCAGGAAACTGATGAGATAGTTGGTGAAGTTTGAGTAACAAACATAGCCACACGTGCCGCGGTATTGAATCAAGCACTGAGTTGTAGGTTACCCACTATTTTATTGTTCACATTATTTTCTTTTATTGTAGGTGTAAATCATGAGGAAATACTTGGAACATGGTAAGAAATTACAAAAATTCAAAAAATTACAGGTAAGGGCACTTACTGACCCACTTATGGGAGTCATAAGTCCTACCTATGTTGGGTAAGTGATGCAGTAGATATTAGAGGAAAAATGTGAGAATTTTAGATCACTAAATTTTGACTTACAATTCCACTTACGGGGGTCATAAGTACCACTTATGACCTCATAAATAGCGTCGTTGAAATTAGTATAAAAATAAAGAGGGGTGGCAAAATTTTATCCCACACATGACAGACCACTTACGTACTGTAAGTGGACAAAAATTTTTGGTCCACAGATTTAAATTTAGTTCGGACAAGAGTGGATCCAACCCGATCTTGCCTAACAATACCATTAAAAACCCAAAATTCAATTTATACCCCACTACTCTATGATTTGGTAACTCCCTTTTAAATTTAAACTCTCCAACTCCCTAAAGACTCCATAAAAAGCAAAAATCCTTCACAATCTTACTACTAAAAGTCCATCTGCATGAACAAAGCACTCAAAAGTTTGGGTTTCATCAATCTTTGTCGGCATCCTACTTTTATCTTCTACAAATTAAGGTAACAATTCTTGGCTCCTACTGTGATAATTGTTTTACTAAGCAAATAACGTTAGTTTGTTCTTGATTAAAAATTTATAGTTGAATGAAACTCATAAATCTTGTTAGCACGAGCCTAGAATTACAAAAATATGAAATTGTGCATTGTACTTGAATGAGAAATTTGTGATCATGCCTTAAACGAAAGTAGAAGTTGAAAAGTAGATGAAAAACTAATTTTTTTGTGCAAAACCTGAGAACTTAAACTTCATAAATGTTTTTGTGAGAAATTGGACTTAAAAATGCAAATTATAATGTGTGGAAATGATTTTTTTTAGAAAATTTGAAGTACTCTCAGAAGAGTACCTATGAAGGTACTTACGAGCCACGTAAGGGGCACCTGCGGGCTGTAAGTGCCATCATATGTGTCATACCTGAAGCTCTAAAATTTTAAAGCTTTTTATGAGACTTACAAGGGCACTAACGACCCTATAAGTGGTACCTATAACACGTAAGAGGGTACGTAGGTACCCACCCTGATTGTTCTAATTTTTTTGAAACTTTTTATTCCCATCTTCTATTTTAAGCACTAAAAAATGATTTTTAGGTACCATGATACCTAAGGCATCCTAGAAGAAATGAGCGTAGTCGAGGCTTTGATACAAGTCTCCTGAGCTCAACGGCTCAATGGAGAAGTACCCGGTTGCCTCGAACAGACCATTGTCCCTATAGACCAGGGGTTGCTCTTAGAGACCGGCTGTTGTTGCAGTTAAATTAGGTATCCATGGAAACAAGAATGCCTTTTCACAAGTACAATCAATCAATCATCCCACACCAGTATAGTTTGAGGCCCAGATAGCCGCACTTAGACCGATTCCCAGGTCGAGGATGAAGAAGGCTCGAACCTCACCACCACACTCTCCCTTGTTTGAGGAGGGAGAAAGGGATTTTATGGATGACCCATCGGATGAGGTTTAGTCTTAGTCAATATCTAAAAATGAGGTTGAGTATGGTTCCATTTCTGGTTAGGTAGAGGAGAAGGATGCTCATGGCTCCCAGTCTGAGGAGGGTTAGGATGAGGCATCTAATTTGGTGACTGAGTTGGCATCAGTTGCACCCCGGCCTTAGGAGAGTACAACATAGGTTGTTCAGTAGATATCATCATCCTCCATACATGATACACAACCACCTACACAGGATGCTCAGCCTCATATTCCACCATTAGTTGATCCTACTTCTGACTCTACACACGTCTTGGATGTGCCTATAGCTAAGATAAACCCTAGATTATTTGTCGAGGGGATACACCACATATATGAGAGGGACAACCATATTATAGAGAATGGTCAGCCCAAAAGGGAAATTTTAACTAAGATGAGGATTGACTTGACTGGCCTAGTAAAAGAATAAGACATGCAGGCCTCTTTTAATCTATATAGGTTAGGATGGATGATCGGGCCCCAGGGATCTTACATCTCGGCTCTGTAATAGGAGATTTATGCGTTCAATGCCTCTACACTATATTTGGTTGCCCTATGGGATGGTAGGGAAGTTGAGAAGCCACAGTTTAAGCATAGTCTAGTCCGAGGTGTCAGAGTGGACATATCAGCAATGGCTATCCGCCAAGTACTATTTGGGCCTAAGTATGTTATCCCGATATCTACTGCAGAGTTTGACTTCTGAACATGATTTATGTGGTATAGACATGCCATGTGAGGCATTAATTTCAGATGGTAGACCTTAGATTTAGTGAGGTGGACTACCCTCCAAATTTTTAATTAGTATGATGATGCCTCATCGATAGAGGTAAAGAGGGTGATTAAGAAGGCAATGCTATATCTCGCAGTACGATTTTGGTGGATTATGGTATTCTTTAGTTGAGTCTGAATGGATTGTACAACGTGCTTACATACGATAGAGATATATTAGTTTTTAGTTTCTTGCATGATATGAGTAGACTTTGTAGCACTAATCAGGTTGGAGATATATAAGAGTGCTTTCGATAAGACTACTACTCGCCCCTTTCTTTTCTTATCCAATAGCTGTGTGATGCGATAGGTGTGATGGTTATTCTTTATTTTTATAGGAGGATTGAGGTTATAAGTATGGCAGATACTATCTTTATCAAGGATCTGATAAACCCGATCCTTTCATAGAGAGCTCAACCATCTCCTATAGTGATTCTGGTTTATTTTGAGGGACTGTTAATTTTGATCGAGGATATTGAGAATAAGGACATTTGTGATGATATTGATATAGACGACCAAAGAGTTGAGGCCAAGATTCCTATAGAAAGGGGGAGGGGGTTCTGACTATATCTACTTCTTTATTGTTTTCTACTTTTGAGCTAGATGAGGTATATACTGCATCCCCTCGCCCCATAACATTTATATTATAGGGATTTCATGTGTGTTTTTACAACATTTAGTGGAGAGTAATGATGAGATTACAACCCGCCTTACTGATACCAAGACTATACATTCCACACTCTATATACAAATCCAAAATTGGGTCCGGACGACTTTTGAGAATGTCAAGGCTTAGGTGAGGGATGAGATAAGGGATGACATAATAATGTTCACCGATGGGTTTCACCCCCACATTGATGACTTTGAGGGATGATTTACTACATAATTTACTGAGGTACATGCTCCGAATCTATTTGAGATTTGGGAAGAGATGGCCACTTTATAAGTGGAGGTATGCTGTCTTGTTGAGAGTTAGGTTACAGTCATTCCCTCGATCATCCCCTTATTAACATGGTCACTGCCTTCATGTACATTTATGTGGATTAATTTATTTGCTGAGGAGGATACAGTCCCAACTATTTGGACCAAGTGTGGTAGAGAGGAGGAGCTGCAGAACCCTACTATACTATTTGATCAGATTGTAGTGAGCACGACTTCTAGTAATGTTGTACCACCACCTCCGCTGGTTGAGGTGCCTCCTATTATTGCACCACTACCTTCCCCTGAAGGGGGATGTTTGAGATGGATGCCTAGAGCATCCCACTCATGTCTTCATTCCCTTTATTTATGTTGCAGTCATGCACTAGGGACAGTTCATACTCTTTTAGTTGGGGGTAAGGGTGTACCAAAGTCAATGTTTTTTCATGCCTTTTTTTCCCATCAGTTGCACTATCTTAGTAGAACTGGCATGTTTAGTTCGTAATATGTATTTTTTTTATGTTGTATATGATTAACAAGGAAAAAAATAAGTGACCTAAGGGAAGTTGATATATTTTTATGTTATGTAGTGTTTTTAGAAAAATTATTCCCCACCAAAAAGTTTGTTTTGAACCGTGTGATATGTATATCTTTGTATCCACTATGAATACTGTTATGGCATTAGGTTTAGGGATATAATAATCATATCTTTGCATTTTCATGAACTGCATAGGTAGTAGTCGGTAAAATAGCGTTGTACCATATGTATGAG
The DNA here is from genome assembly GCA_030864215.1 of Capsicum pubescens. NCBI lineage: Eukaryota > Viridiplantae > Streptophyta > Magnoliopsida > Solanales > Solanaceae > Capsicum > Capsicum pubescens. Next base: position 175,808,930 of record CM061549.1, read on the forward strand.
AGATTGGTTACCTAGTTCTATTTGTGCATTTAATTCAAAACTTTTCTAGTTAGTCATGCCTAGGTTGTAGGGTAGTCAGTTAGGAAAGGATCATAGACCATTCTTGATTTAGTCCACTCTTATCATAGATGATTATCAAAATAAGAATAAATATCTCTTGATCTCGATTTTGAGCCTACATAGACTATTTTATTGTTTTGACCTTCCCAGTTTAGTTAAAATAAACCTATTTCAGCCCTGGTCCTTCCTTGAACAATATGCACCTCAACTAAAGCAAATCGCTGAAAGTGAGGGTGGCTATCATAGGGGTGCATAGTTAGATTTGGGCATAAAAATGGTTTTAAAAACAGAAAATAAAGTAGGGTTGGGTGAGGTAAAAAATAAAAATATGATAAAAAGAGAAAGAAAAAGTAAAAATAAAAAAGAGTATGAAAGAACAAAAGAAACAACACCCAACCTGAATAGGGAAGAATAAGAAAAAGGGAGAAATAAGGAAGGAATAAAGGAAAAGTTGGTTGAGAAGTGGACCCCAAAATATAACTGTTATGTCAAAGAGGGTTAGTCACTGAAGTCCTAAATGTACCATACTGATGAGTGGTGATTTTACCACTTATTTGCACCAAACATTTAATCACTCTACCATGTTTTGTATTAGAAAATAAAATATCACCATTAATTAAATGCACTAATATCCACATTTTGCAGGTATATAGTTGAGAAGTTGAAAAGAAGTTGATTGGAGCTAAAAGGGATCAAATGGAAGCAAAAGGAGTGCAGTTGGAGACCTGGAGAAGTTCAACATCAGTTATCATGACAGCAGTCTACAGGTCGACAAAGGTCAAGAAAACACGATCGTGGAACACAACTGTGATCGCGTTGGCCACGGTAATAACTAAACAGTAGTATGAACCAAGGTAGTTTTGTAATTTCTCCTAGATGAATCCCAAACCTTATATAGCCAAAAAAACCTTTCTTCTTTGGGTATTGCTTACCTCATATATATTTTTGAATTGAAAGTAAGAAACCTTAATTGGGCAATTGTGTAACTAATTATGGAGGTTTTATTTCTTAGTAATTTTGTGAAGAATAAATCCCTCGGATAATCCTTATGGTATATCCCTCTTTACTTTCTTGATGAGTACCTAAGTAATTTAATCTTGGGATTATGTTGAACTAAAATGTAATTGTGTGTGGGTGTTGTTGTATTTGCATGAATTTTAGTTGTTGAGTATGGATTCCACCATTGCTTGAATTTATGACTAGAAATTTATGAGTGAAAACCCCAAATCTCCAAATGGGTTTGATAGGTAAAAACCCCAAACTCTAGAAACCCTTCATCATCCTTGAAAGAGGTATGAAGGTGAACTTAAGGTAACCTATAACATCTTTGAAAAAGGGTTATAGGGGGATAAGGTAAGGGTGGACAGTTAAGCCTATGGTTTACTACCTTTTGAAATTTTAGAAATAAGTGTATTTGGAGTGTAAATCATTTCAATATAATCATCTTAGAAATAGGGATGCTTGATTGAGTTTCTGGGTGATTACGAATTACATAATTGTTAGGTGCTCGAAAGAACCAACGGGTGAAATTGTTGTGGTTTTATTGAAAGATTGACCACAATGACCTTCGACCTAGCCTATCTTTTAGTTAACAACTAAGCTTCATGTTAAACCATTATCTACCCACACGTTTTACCTTTAAGTAGACATAATCCTATGATCTCCCCAAATCTTGATTTTAAATCAAAAGTATTACATTCGTGCATTATTAGTCAAAAATCATTATAAACCAATCCTAAATTAAATCCCCCCATTTTATTTTACATGTCGTGTTTCTTATTATTCTGGGTAATCATTTAGTAATTACAAAACACATAGTATTTGAAATTTATAATTTGCTCCTTGTGGATTCGACCCCAACTCTAGTTGGGTTATTGATAATGATCGCCCACCTCTCAAACATGGGAGTAAGTTGAGTATTATCAAAATGGCACCGTTGCTGGGGAGTGAAATATAGATTTCACTTGTACAGTGTGATTTTTACTTGGGTATACCCGGGGTGGTATAGTTCACTTTCATTGTTGTTTTTGATTTTTGGTAGGTGATCCTAGCGTAAATGGAACTATGAGTAAAGACGCTAATCATGTGGAGTCATTTTATGTTCCCATTGATGCGATGGCCAACTAAATTATGTGGGTAAAACGGGTTCAATTCCTATCTTACTAACTCATGGGAATGGACCTTCCATGTGACTAGAGTCATGCTACACTTATTACAAATGCAAGGGCTTTTCGTGGATCAAGCTTACGAGGATTGGTATTTTTACTTAAAGATTTTGTTTGAGGTGTGTGCACCATTCAACATTGCATAAATCATTCAGGAATCCTGTTGGCTTTATCTTTTTCCATTCTCACTAACAGGAAAGGCGATGTTATGGCTCTATTCGCTTACCACGGGTTCAATCACTTCGTGGAATGACCTTACAATGGTGTTTCTTAATCAATACTTCCCTCCCTCTAAGATGTGTCACACGAGAGATAAAATGATAAACTTTATACAAAAGAGTGGGGAGCTACTTCACGAAGTATGGGAGAGATTTACCAGAAAGTTAGCCAAATGCCCAACCCATGAGGTTCCGAGGAAGATACTTCTCCAAGTATTATATCGGGCAATAGATCCTTTGAACCAAACCATGGTAAACAATGTGGCAGAAGGGTCTTTCTTAAACTTGCACTTCCAAGCGGCAACAAAATTGTTGAGAGCAGGGACTAAACACAATCGGTAATGGTATACCCAAAATATTGAAGTCCTCAACAGCTCTCCCTCCACATCCACAATTAGTAAGGAAAAAAGTGGGATGAGGAAAAAGAGGAGACTATGGTAAATATTTTGACCCAACTAGAGATCCTAACCAAGTATGTGATGGGTACACCCACAAAAACATTTCATCTAAGTAGCACCAAAATCCTATGATGAAGATGAGGAAGGTAAGAAATTGGATGAAGAAATTTGATATTTGGCAAACTATTCTGGGGGTTCTCACCCGGCCTATCGAAGGCAAGGTGAAAATCAAGGTTGGATAAATCAGGATGGTGATCAAGTTTGGAGAGATCAGGAACATGATTATTTCCACTTTGTGCCTCACCGTGACTGGGATTATGAAAAAGAGTTAAGATCCATTGACTCTGAAATATTTAATATAGAGGATGTCTTTGTAAGAATTTTTAATAGAGTGGAAGGTACAAAAAAATGGTATGTGAGTTAAAAGTTGATTTCTCCCAACTCTCTCTAACCATGGTATCTCACTCTACCTCTATAAAGAAATTACAAACCCAAATTGAGCAAATCTTCACACGATTAAATGATAAACCGAGAGGCGATCTCCCTAGTGAGAAAATTACCAACCCTTGTAATACCGCCCAAGCCTCCACAATAGTTACTTGGAGTGTGAAGACAATAGAAGAACAACTGAAAGAGGATTTGGGTGGACAGATACCCAAAACTCAGCTAAAGGAGAAGTTACCTCAAAGTCAAGAAGAAGAGGATAAGAAAAAGATGAAAGAAGTTTCCACAAAATTGATTGATGCTGAAGAGGATAATTGGAGAAGATGTGAAAACCCCCTTGAGAATTAAATAAGTAAGACGTAATACCGCAATGATAACTAAGTATCTATGTAAGAGGCAACCTACAAATGCCACGAAAGTGGCTCGTATCCTTTTTGTTATGTGTTTGCAGCATAGATGTTAGTTTTTGCATATAAATAACTCATGCACTTGTCACACTAAGGAGTGCATTGGATGAGATTGAAAAGACATACCAATGTGTAGGAAATTGAATTTGCTTCCAATGATATAAAATTCACCCAAATCTGATATCCGGATGAGAAGTTATGGCACTTTTTGTAAGACAGTGTGCCAAATTCACAAGAACCACGACACGGTGATAGGTAAAATGACATTATTCAATTTCTAGTGAACCACCATGAACATAGCACATCGCGGTGAAGTTCCAGTTTGCAATTATCTCTTCACAGTGTGACTCCGCGATCCCACCGAGTCGCGCTAAGAGCCAAAATCACATTTAAAGGAGTACCGAGATTGCACCGCATCGCGCCAAGGGACTAGTTCCTATTTTCCCTTTTGTAGTGGCTCACCACTATGCCACCGCGTCGCAGTGAAGCAAAAAATTAGGATTTTCAGTTTTAAGTTTTGAGTTTTTAAATCATTCTAGGGGTATTTGAGACCTTTTCCACGGTCCAAATCAGTCCTAAACACGAGATTAATACCCTAACTAACCTAATTAGTCATTATTTTCTCAACTTCTCTCAAGATTCAAATATTCTCTCTCAATTAGCAAACCCTAGCCTTCAATTCAAGATTAAATTTCAAGGATTTTACCAAGAAACCTCAAGAATTCATCACCCAGGTATATTTAAGTGTTCATTCATGGGTCACTTTTCACCCATGGAGCCCAAGTATCCAATTTAAATACAAAGTTATGATCTTTCAAGTTATTATGATTTTGAGTTGTGATTTTGACCATGAAATCCCATGAATCTTGTCCTATACCATGTTTCTATGAACTTGATATTGATTATTACACTCGACATGTTTAAGTGTTGTTGTCCACTGAATTAATTCATAATTTGTGATATTGGCATTCAAAATTGTGCTTTTACTACAAGCTTTAAACTACTCTCATACTTAGTGTACACCATGTATATCAAGTGTTTGATGAAATGCCTATAAGGGTGGATTTTAAATAAATGCTCCCATGTTGTGTCCTTAAAGATTAGTACTATTTTTCTATTATTACTTTTGAGTCCTGGGGGTTATGAATACCCTAAAACATAGTTGTTTACTTAGTCTCAGAAGATTTAGAATAGTCTTAGACATAATATGAGCAATATTAGTTCATTCAGATATCATAATCAATTAAACTCATAATAGTTAAGAATTCTGAGTCAGTTCAGTTGGGAGTAGGATTTAGCACCGAGTGAGTACAAAGATGGTGGCTTCCCCGTCAGATAGGTAGAGTCGTTAGTAGCAGTCTTTGTACTCCAGAAATACATAGCCATCGTAGGATAAGAGGAGTCACCCGTCAGATTAGGCTTGACTACCTCGCAGGAGTCACCCGTCAAATTAGGCTTGACACCCTTAGCCCTTGGGGATAGTACCTAAGTATATTGGATTCACACAGCTAGCATTAGTACTCGTGTAACGGTACTAACACCCTTCCCACTAGGGTTACAGGTTGGACCACAAACTTGCTCTTTAGGGCATGTCAGTTAGATTATACCTCCGACAGTCTCAGTCTAGTAATCAATCCAGTAATTTACTTTAGTTTCTTTACCGTAGCATACAAATATCATTGATTTAGTTATCATACTTTAGTATTTCAGTATTTACAAATTATATTCAGAATATGTTATATTCTTGGTCATTGATCCTCAGTATTTATAGATTTCACGTATTCCCAACATTTAAAGACTTCATGTATCCTTAGTGTCTACATATTTCATGCACTCTATCCAGTTTTACATGTTATATATCTATGTACATGCATATAGAGAGTTATTATTATTCATGTTCATGAAACCATGCATATCATCCTACCTCATTTAGCATACTAGTATATTCAAAGTACTGATTGCATACTCTTTTCTTGCACTATGATTTATCATATCGTAGGTTCAGATGCCTAGTTTTTGTATCGCGTGTAGACTTCTCAGACTATTAGTCCTAGTAGTGGTAAGTCCTCATATTTTGAGGGCAAATAATTTATTTTCATGCTTTCAGTTTAGTCGTTAGTTGGAGTTAGTTGGGGCATGTCCCACAACTTATATTCAGTCAATTTAGAGGCTCTCAGACACTACAGTCAGTTATTCAGTATTCAGACTTCAGTTGACATTGTCAGATTATTTCATCAATTTGTTTACAGATTCTATCAATTTCATTACTTAAAACCTTATGGCTTAACAGTTGTTCTTCCGCGTATGTTATTGTATTATTCATGCTCATAGAAGGTACAAGATCATGGGTTAACTTATGGTTCCTTAGGACTGTAAGCACCGTGTGACGCCCAAGGTGTATCCTCAGGGCGTTCCAGTGATGCATTTAAAAAAAAGTATAAAGTGCTTAAGGAATAGTGATATAGTTTTGCTAACCACCGCAAACCAACATTACAACCAGTTAAAGCGTTATTGGATTTTATTTGAGAATACTTAATTAGTCGAGATGCACATAATGAGCAAGAATATGGTTTGTTGTGCATACATGTGAAATCTTTTGTTAGTGTGAGAGTTTTTCTTTTATGCTAAGTCCATAATCTATTCTCAATCTATTATTTGAGTATGTGGAATTTTTCTTCTTGTGAGAGGAATTTTCATGAGAGATAGGTGATTTTATTAACTTTTTTTGGTAAAAATAGTTGAGAAAACCTAAATTTAATGAGTTAGGGTCAATCTTTTAGGGTAGGAGGTTTGAGGTTTATTGTTTGTTTATATTTCTTGCATAATGACAGTGAAGTATCGATAATGTTCTGATTGTTATATGGTCTAATTATTTATATCAACTAAAGTGATGACATTCCTATATTTGATTAATTGGGATGAGCTTTAATGCTTGCTCGAGGATGGGCAAAACGCTAAGTGTGGTGTTGATGTGAGGTCAAAATTATGTATATTTAGTTACTATTTCCCTCTCATTTAGTATTTTTATTTGTTCCTTTTTAGCATCAATTTTATAGATTATGCTTAGTATTATTTTTTATTGGTATATTCATTTCCACACCTTTTTGTTGTTTAGAGCTTTACTATAGTTTCCCTGAGTCATTTATGACTTGCTAGAGTTGACAGTTTGATTATCGGGAAAATAATTTGGCTTTTAGAGTTAAATCCCCATTTTGAAGTTTTTGTTGGTAAGGATTGGAAATGGGGGAATAAACTTTATGTTAAGAACCTCAGATATCAATTCGGATAGCTCCATCGGCCCTGGAATATCAATTTTAGGCTATGACAACCTTTAGTTTGATTTTCAAGGCTTTCAGACTCATTTCGGGCTATTGAATGGATTTTGGTAAAAGTGGCCTCTAGGTATAGGGCCAATATTTCATCAAAACAACTACAGATGGAAAATTAGACAACGTTGTTGATTCCAAAATATCAAATTTGATAGGGTAGAATTATTTATTTGCATTCACGAGATTCCAAACAAATCACGAGGGATCGAGTTTCAGCTGTGCATGGACTAAAATGGTGTAACTTCTGAATAGGACCTTTGTTGGTTAAGTAGTATTCACTTAAGAGGCCAATATAGTCACTTTAGTGGACAAGCCACGTCCCTGCCCAGTCGCTTTACGTATTGTCTGCTTTAGCATTGGTAAGTCAGAGGAAAGGGTTGCTTAAGAAACCATCTGTCGTTTTAGCAGCGATCTCTTAAGAGGTCAAATGGCTACTTAAGCGGCACTTGCATGGGAATTTAATTTACCCTTCACCCATTCTTCTTATTATTCTCAAGCCTCAAGTTCGTCGAAACCCTAGAGAGCTTAGAACAATCAAGAGATTAATCCTTGGGTGTGTAGGGTGTCGGCAGCATGGAAAAGTAATTTCCACACCGTAATCTTGTAAGTTCCATCTAATTATTGATTTAATTCTCTAATTTAGTCCTAAACACATAGTTCATAGATGGTTTGATTTTAATGTCGTTTGAGCTTAGAATTTACCCATTCTTGAGGGTAAATAATCCTTGAGCTTGAAGGGACATGTTGATAGTTTCAAAATTGTGATTTCTCAAGCGGGCTCTACATGAGATTTTGAATCAATTTTTGACCTGAAGAATTAAAATGCAATATAGGTATCGTTATTCTCGTATTAATTTATAGATCACTATTTTGATAGCGTGACTTCATGAGAAGGCTTCTTGGAAGAGAAAATCTACAATTTAGCAGACTTAACTTGGCATTCTTTCTCATTCAAGTAGTCTAGGTTCACTCTCCTCATAGATTGAGATTTATTGTGGTATTGAAATGATATTATTCTAGTCTTGGATTGGTAAATAATGAATAATGCATTTTTAGCAAAATTTGAGTTATTTAGCTAGTTTGTAAGAAATATTTAGCCAAATTTGCTCTAACTACCTATTTTTTTAGGTTGAATTGATATATTAGGACTTAATGGGACTCATTTAGCACTTTTTGGTGAAACTTTAGGACCTTAGTCTAGTTTTGGGTAGGAATTACCTTAGAATGGACTTTTGGGGTTATAAGTGGGCCCCCCTGGTACTCGTTTGGACAATATTATAAGTAGATCCTTGTAGACCTAAGAGGTCTTCTTTTTTCATCATTTTTATATTGTTGAACCCAATGGGGATTTAGAAATTTTTTGACTTTACCGGGTTAGTATCTTGGATCTACTTAAGATCGGTTTGAATCTGGCAATAATTCTAGAAAGACAAATTCAAGTCCAGTAATTATGATATTAAGACCTGATCAAGTCCATCTTCTAAGATACTAAATCCTCTTTGAGTCTAGATTGAGGAGTTACTTATGATGTCTATAGAACCGGTTCAAGTCTAATTTTTATGCTATGGGGAAACCAAGATCACGATTTTGCGATGCAGATACTTTGAGATTTTTATTGAAAATATTCCTTTCTTGATTTCATCCATCGAGCTTAAGGGGGCTTGGATGGGTTGTTTACTCTTGTTAGTGCCTTTTGGGCTTATAGGGGCCAGCTACATTATTTATGATAATATTCACTTCGCTACTTATTTCTAGTATTTGAAGCATTATTCCAGGTTTATTCTTTTTCTTGACTTAGTTTACTATCTCGCATTTTATTGTGGTTTTATTATGGTTTAGCTCAGTCGACTAATGATGCCGACTGCATACCTATTATTTTGGTACTCATTCTACATTTCTACAACTTTTTCTTATGGAAATCTGAGTACTAGCTTCCACTGTTGACTTCCATACTAGTGCTAGAGGGAGTTCGGAGATAGGGTGAGCTTTCAGATCTAGAGCTAACTTTCTTTCCTTCTTCTATTTTTGGTTGGTCTTACTTTTTCTCCTTCTTCTATTTTTTAATGGTCTTACTTTTTCTCCTTCTTCTATTTTTTGGATGGTCTTTCTATTTGAGATTATTGTATATTTCACACTATTAGTGCTCTTATTCTTTTGCTTGAGGCTTTTATACTAACCTTACTAAGTCATGGGATACTTTTACTCTTTTCCTTATTTATCTTTAGTAGTGTGATTTTTTAATACTCTATTGGTTGTAATCTAATTACTTGCATAATTTGGACATTAATCCTACTTTTTATTCGGGATATGATTTGACTTACCTATTGGCGGGTTAAAGTACAAGTCATCATGGACTTAGAAATTGGTTCTTTATAAATTGGTATCAGTGTTGTTATTATTGGTACAAGAGCATATGTCTATTAAGTCTCGCAGATCGGAACGATTACGTCTATTTCTTATCTTCGGGAGGCTATAGGACATTCTTAGGAGTTCTTTACCCCCTTTAATTATTTCATGCCATAAGTCGGTATTGGTTTCTAAGATTCACTTAGTCTTATACTCTTGTATATAGTTAGTGAAACGCCCCAGATTATAGCCCTTGAAAATTTTCTAAGCTTGGAGCTTACTACCCTGGTTATGAATGGACCCTATATGTCATAGGGTATCCTGACCAGTCTTTGGGATGAGTAATAACCAAACCAGTAAGTTTGTGGCTTGATTCTGCTCTGAGTATTTGTGGAACACTAAGAGAGGTAAGGGTACATTACTAGTTGTTAGATGTAATTGTAGGGTGTCTAGTATAAGCCCCAATTTGGGTTCTGTGTTGACTACAACTGGACCTACGAGTCATAAGGTCCTATTATGAGTCCTGTTGTTAAATTGTAAGGATAAAAGTGTTGGGTATCTTGGTGGTAAAGCCTTGGTAACGACTCATGGTGAAGAGTCGTAAGGAGTGGTTACGAGTCAAGGGGTCAACTCGTAATCAAAGGCGGCCCTTTTTCAGTTTTTAAGTTGAGGCACTCTGTACATTTCCCACTTTAACCCCTTGGATCCTACAACTTAGATCCTTCCTTGGGGATTTATTATCATATCTTTCATAATAAAACACTCCCAAATTCTTTCTCAAATTCTCTGTTCAAGTTAAGGCCAGTGTTTTAAAGAAAGAGGGTCATCTAGGGTTCTAAGGGTGCCTTCTTCTCCAAATTTCTTGGAATTTTAGGCGTGTTACTCTTCCCTAATTGTAACTTTTATAAAAGCATGTGATTTAAAGTATTTCTTATGAGATATTGATGTTGGGTTTTGAACTATGGGTTGAGAATTTTGAATATAAATTGTTTAAATGCTTTTCCATGATATTTATGAAACTATTGTGCTCAAATTGGTGGTTGGTAAATGCATTGGGCTGCATATGAATGGTGGATGGAAATAGGGGTACAAAGGAATCCCCAAATTAATTGGTTTGGTATGGAAATTAGTAACAACCTCAACCCACTTACATAATTGATTTCTGGTTATGCGTTATTACTTTTTTGTTTTTTTTCTTGAAACTAATGTATAACATAAATAGTTAATTGGTTAAGGGTGGTTTTGAAAACCGTATGGGGTACAGGGGAATCCTCTAAGTGATTCTAATAATTGAGCCCGTGGGATACATGGGAATACCATAAGTGTTGGCTAATGAAATTTCTTGCAAGATCTTGTTAGTATGAAGATACCACTTAATAATGCCTTAATGTTTAGCTCCTAAAATTCGTGGTTGGATCATGTGTTACATGTTTTAATTAGGCAATAATGGGAGTTGTGTTAGCTAGCTGTGAAGGTTTGAGTATGAAAGACTAATACTCGAAACTCACATTTTCCGACATGAGGGTTGGTCTTGATAACCATGTACTTGTGGGGTACAAAGGAATCCCCAAGTATCTATTCCTATATATGTATCATGGAGGGAGAAGGTTAAAAAGAAATTCTCGGTCATCTATGACATCTTTGGTTTGTGCGTCTAACACACACTGGGGCCCGTTTAGGGGTAACACTGGACCCATATAGGCCATGGGTGGATTTTTGATGGTAAAGATACACAAACTTAGGTTAAAGTTCTAAAGTTCATGCTAATCCAGTTCCTTATTCCAACATTATATCTATATTCCTATACATAGATGTGTACATGTACTTTCGTTTGACTTGGTTTTTAATTGATGGCATTATTTTATCCTTATCCTTGAGTTATATGTTATAGTTCACCTCGTTAATCATCTTCTAACACTGTATCTCCACGCGATACTCGAACTAGCTATACTTCTACCTCATCTACATTTTGACTTGTCTTTGGGATCAACTCGTGAGTCATACTAAAGCTGTGAGTTTCCATACTTTTGAAGGCCCCATTTTTTTCTTTTGTTTATTTTATATTTGTACTATTTCTTTTGACTTGGTTTTGGCTATGGTCAGGGACATGTCCCAACTGGATATTCATTAATTTTGGTTAGAGGATTTGTTGGACATTACTATGTACTTTAGTGCGGATATTGGTGGTTGTTTAAATCCTTATATTAGAATCCTTGAACTTTATTCTTTATTTTTTTATATGTTCGGAATTTATACAACATGGGATGTCAAGTGCTTGGTGGTCGGGGAAGCGGGGGTGGGCTCCGGTCCTGGTTGGGCATAAGGTACCCGACATGGCCAGGCCCTAGTTTAGGTCATGTCAGCTAAGATGTGAGCTACTAATACTGGATATTAGGACCTCGAGTCCTTGACTAGTGATCCTATCAGAGGTCGTGGCCGACTTAGAGGTCGAGGGAAGGCGAGAGATTATAATGGCCCATCAGGTCATTTTGTGCATAGCTGCTTATTTTAACCGTTAGAGCTTTTATATAGTTGTCCCAACTCATTTTGACTTACTCGGATTGATAGTTTGGTTACCGGGCAGTTTATTTTGTTTTTAGAGTCAATTTCCTATTTTGAAGTCTTCGCTGGTTCAAATTGTCAATCGGATGAAAACTTTTGTCAAAGGACCTTGTATGCCAATTTTGACTACTCCAACAACTCCGAAATGTCAATTTCTAGCTAGGTGGACCTTTGGTTCAGGTCCTGAGGCTACTGGGCTCATTTTGAGCTATTGGTCGAAATTAAAAAAATGGTGAGTTGGGTGTTGGACCCATTTTTCATTGAAACAACCAAGATGGAAATTTCTACTAAGCCTTTGAGTCTAGAATGTTGAATTTAATAGGGTAGCATAGTTCCTTTTCATGTATGAAGTTTTGGATAAATCTCGAGGGGTTGGCGGAGACTTGGAAATTTCTAAGTTTAGTTCGTGTTGGCGCACTAGCAATTGTGAGACCACAATCTCTTAAGAGATCAACCGACCAACAACAAGTGTCGTGTAAGCAACTATCTTATTGCATAAGCGACATCCTCAATAGTGATGTAAGAGTTGTGTATGCGACTGTTGAGCATCGTGTAATCGATAGGGTGACCAGTGGGTGAGTATTGCATATGTGATTAATAGATTGCGTATGCTATACCTGAGTACTTGGAAAGTGTGTAAATACCCCCTTTCAGCCCATTTTTCAGCATTTATCATCCATTGCTAAGATATTCAAGCCCTAAAAATTGTGAAATCTTGGTAATAACATTTTAGGTGCTTTTGGGAGCACTGATAAAGGTTTATTACGCTATTCTCTTTCAAACTTGAGGTAAGATTCCTTCATTTTCATGGTTGATTTTCCCATTCTCATCTAAACATCCAAAAAGTTTGGTGACTTAATTTTAGCACCAATATATCTCAGATTTCACCCATATTTAGGGTAAATATTCCTTGAGCATAGAGGGACCTTGAGTTGGTTTCAAAAATACAAGTTCTGTAAACAGGCCCAATATGGGATTTTTATGTGATTTTGGGCCCAAAGCATAATAGTGAAATTAAGGTATCATTGTTATCATTTTGATGAGTAGATTGTGATTTTATTAGCGTGCCACTTTACTAATAACACCCAAATTACAGCTCTCGTTAGAAAGTGTAAGCGGTCGCTGTCAAATATAGAACCCAACTGGGTTAGGTGTCGAATCCCACAGGGAATACTTGGTTACTAAGTGTTGCAATTGTTAGTAGACTGTTGGTCGAAAATTCCACGAAAAAGGGGGGTTTTGATTTAGGCGTGAATTAATAATATCAAAGTAATGAATGAATGATTTGTTTAGTAAAGGTTAATCACAGAGAATAATAAGTTAGGGTTATGTCCACCTTGTAGTTTCTACTTCTCTATTAACTATGAGTAACGCAGAATTTAGACATGCATGCACTTATAGAGAATCGTATTCTAATTCTAAATCCAAGTGTTTCCCAACCATCAAGGATTTATTTCACTTTAGCTCTCCCGAGCCTAAAGTGTATAACAAATGGTACAAATTCTCCAAGAAGTTAATCCGGTTAAGGAATTAACGTGTAAATAGAGGTTAGAAGCCCTATTTCCTTGTCACACTCTCTTTTCCAAATATGTAACTTTTCTCCCGAACAAGTTAATTCTATAATGGCATGTTCTCTATGTTTGCAACCATGAGAATTTAATTAAAACGAAGAGAGTAATGATATAAGTAGCATACACATTAAGAATTCACAAACTCATAGCAACAAATAGTATCTTACAAGGTTTCCATAACCCTAACAGAGAAGTTTAGCTACTCATGGATACGATGGAAATCAAAGAAGACATCATCATCATACCAAAGTTAGAATAATCTCACGATGGGGATGAGTTTGGCGTCAAACAAGAGGTTGACGTTTTTCTTCCCTTTAGCCGTTCGTGTAGCCTTAGCGTTTTTCTCTGTCTTAAACTTACAGAATCTGTAAACTGAATAATGACTAATGATCGAATCAATGCTGAAAAATTCAGCAAATAAGGTTTTTATAACATCCTTGTGCTACTAAGTTACTGTTGCATCCCTAAGTATTTAGAAATACTGATTTTGCCCGGGACAAGTTCTCCATGCATCACATTCAGTCCACAAGCTTCCAAAAGTTGTCTTCCCTCTTGTGTGAAGTTTCCCTTTGCTTCCCAAAGGTCCACAAAGTGCTGAAATCTTCATCATTAATACCTGAAAACATGCTAATCACATAGGTTAGCTCACTTAAAGGAAAATGGACTAAAAGTGCAGGAATTATATATTTTATCCTCAAAACTTAGCTAAAATATGGGTAAATTATGGTTCTTAGGGGTATAAATGCGCCCAACATCACCACCCCACACTTAAAGCTTTGTTCGTCCTCAAACAAAATATTACGTCCATGCAAACATCTAACTAGAATTTCACAGTAGCAACACAAAATGTTCAACAAGATATGCACGACAATCATTAACAAAGAGTAGGTTTCTTGATCACTCCTAGAAACAATTCAACCTCCAACATATACTCATGAGGATGGTTAATTCGTATCCACAAGTTAAGACACAAAGAATCATATAACACTACCCAAATATCATCAACCATGTGTGTCTCACACAAGATATCACCCATAATCACTCAAAAGTTTTGCATTATTCGAAACATGGGTATAAGACTCTCCTTGCTCTCACTCTCACAAAGAATTCTTATATTGCAAATGATGACCATATGCTTTCCCTTAGTGTAATGCTCTACTAATATCAGAATGCTAAGCTTAGGATCAAATAGGTCTTTACAGGTTGTAATGTAGGCTAAGGGACAGGTAGGACTATTTTGGCCAGAAATAGTGACTATGTTCCCTAAGCGCTTTAATACACTACAATATGTCATATACACCAACTCTTAACAACCACTCTACCTTCCTTTCATCTACCAGCCCCTTTTCACCCAATTTTTTATTCAATCATAAACACAACTATTTATTTTTTTATTTAACTTTTTTTTTTTAAACATCCCTATGATAGCCACTTTTTTTCACAACATTTTCAAGCACCAATACACTCTGAGACATTATTGTCACCAATTTCCTCTTATTTTGTCACAAGACTCTACAATTTAAAGCGCTTAGGAATTTGGATTAAATTATGGTCTTGAAAAAAAATGGATTAGGTTACATATGAGGCTGTCAAAGAAAATAGCTAAAGGCTCAAAGGGGGTTCACTAGGATGATGTACAAAGGTAGGTAAAAAGAAGGTAAACAATTACAGGCTGCCAAATAAATGCCTAAATCATCTCCTAAACTCACACTCTTTATTTCGCTTTACACACACCAGACAAGTTCTAGCATCAGTCACAACACAGAATATACTATATCCTCACACACACAAGGCACATGGTCAACTTTATTGGGAGCAGTATAGACTCTTGACCCAACAGATGAATGAATTAAACCACACAATTATCACACAGTGAGTCACACGTAGAGCCTAAATGTCTCAATAGTAATGATTTAGCACAAACTCTTGTTATACTACCATGCCATCTATCAGAACAATTTCATGCAAAATCTAAAAAAAATCTAGAATTTAATAACTAATTACGACTAACTAACAAACAAGAACAAGAATAAATTGTAGGCAAAGAAGTACAATACAGCATACAAATACCAGCACCCCACACTTAGACGGGACACACTGCCCTCAGTGGAAAATAAATAAGGAAAACCTGATTAGTTGGACTCCTCCTCTATGTCTGGGGTCATACCCCCTGCGTCGGAATCATCATCAGAGTCGGCTTCATCAGAGTTGTCCTCTACGTCTGAGTCTGGAAGTCGGAGATCATCGTCAGTTGGCACGTCATCATCGAGAGGTTCCTCAAAATGTACCCCTACTCCACACATAGCCCGCGCATGCTCATTCATCGGGTAGTCATAGTCCAACTGCTGGAGCTCTGCATCAATTGGAATACGACCCCCACTCATCATGGTAAACCTCGTCATGCCATATAGATGGCGAAAGAAGCTTTCATCTCGAGCATGCCGCTCTGCAGTGGTAAGGTTGATGCCATGAACAGTTTCAGGCTCTTTAACTTTCGTAAGATCAACCTTCTTCGGGTTGTGTGGAAGTTTATGATCTGCAGGTTCCCTGTTCAATGTGATCCTTCCTTAAGATCGCAGTCAACAAATTGTGAAAGCTAAAATGGGACCTTTTGTGCAGCCTAGCCTTACGCATTGACGATCGTATAACCGCACCAATGTTGATGGGAATATTCGTCATCAGCGCGTACACCAAGCATACTCTATCACGTGTGATCTTTGTGTACTGTGTCCCAGGAATTAGGCAAGAGTTGACTATCCTCAACCATATACGAGCTTCTCTGTTCAAGAAAGCATACGGGAAGGTATTGTGCCGACCGTTATCCTTGTGACGAATCCACCGTGCCATTGACCTTGTTCCACACAGTGTGTGTCTGATTTCCCTGTAGGGAGGTCTGTGATAAAGCTCCTTGAGTAGTGATGGATCCACATATGGAAGACCCAGAAAAGAGTTGAAAAATTCCGCATTCAGTTGCAAGACTTGGCCCCGAATCTTCACTTCACTTCCGGTAGCCTTTGGGGACCAATTGGCATAGAACTCTCGCGTTAGATCAAGATTGCATTCCCCCATATCTCAAAAAATGAAATCAAGATTTAACTCCATGATTTTAGCCAAAATGCGGGGCTCTCTCTTTGCTAGACTCTCCTTCTGCATCAAATCCACGTGAACACATTTTTTCACTTTGTTGTTCTTGTACCACTCTTTTCCTTCCTCCTCTAGGACCCACTTTATCCCGAAAGTGCATCGAGGTATTTGTAGAGAGGAGGACTCAGCTTGATATTTTCTTCCCCTTTTCTGACCTTTCTGCAAGGTGGACACTTTTTCTTTTCCTTGTCTTTATATCGGTGCCATTCTACCTGAGATCACAATAGAGTCATGTTAGCTTCATCTCAGAAGATTCAATCGAAAGACAAACAGTAATGGCACCACCCCACACTTAATTTGTTTGCCAAGACTAATTAAGTGAGTGATGTCGATTACTCAGACTTCATCGACATACATTTAGGCGATATGTTCCAACAACATGTTTAGCACAGTCATATACTCATGTAATCTTGACTATCCTTTCCAACGTTATTTCATTGGATAAACGCACTTTTTGAACAAGACTACCACATAGAGATTGTATTAAGTTAATGCATAGAAATAATCACCACGTCTCATGCTTGTGGTCAATCATGATCTTTATTTCGACGAACGAGTCATTCAAACATTCAAGCTTTCAACTTACAAGATTATGTATTAACTTCACAATTTTGACTTCATAAAACTATGACAGTGTATAACAATCAAATACAAGTCAGAACAAAGTCAAGAACACCCACACGTATTCTTTCACTCAACTAGATGTATCATAACAAACCAACCACATTCTAATCACCACACCACTTCAAAATCTAATAAATCATTATAAACGTAGCATTTCAACAACTACGGATTATAAAAGAATAACTTACGTGATGATGGATTCGAAAGATGAGCTTGCAAGATTAGATGAGCAAAAAGAAAAAATTTGAGAGAATGGGGAATCTTGGGTGGCGCCTATATGGAGCAAACAATAGCATTTTGTTCTAAGGGTGAAGATCTATTTATAGCCTAAGCCATGGGTCGGGTTTGATCCATGTAAAATTGGGTTAGGAGACAAAAAGGTATAAGTAGGCGGCGCCTAATGCTTTACCTATGCTTAGCATAGGCGGCGCCTTTGTCAATGCCTAGTTGGGCATAAGTGGCACCTTTGTCAATGCCTAGTTGGGCATAGGCGTCGCCTTTGTCAATGCCTAGTTGAAACAGTGAGCATAGGCAATGGCATAGGCGGCGCCTATGGTATTGCCTAGATTTGCATAGGTAATGCCTTGTCCGTTGCCTATGTAAGGCAGTGAGCATAGGAAATGGTATAGGACTTGCCTTGTCCATTGCCTAGATTAGCATAGGCCTTGCCTTGTCCATTGCCTAGATTAGCATAGGCCTTGCCTTGTCCATTGCCTAGATTAGCATAAGCAATGCCTAACCAATAGCACCTAGCTTACCACCCTGAGCATGGCTCACTTTCAAATCAAAATTTTAGGACTAATCCCCTCCTTTGTACGTCTTGCACCTACACTTAATCAAAAACAACAAACACGATTAGAAGGATGGGTTGCCTCCCACCAAGAGCCTTAGTTTTGGTCATGGCTCGACCCTTCTTTTTGGATTTTAATTTAACAAAAACAAACTCCTAGTAAAACAAAACGATTAAAACGATGGGTTGCCTCCCATATAGAGCTTGATTTATTGTCGCGGCACGACATAGTCATCTTGATTACTTAGACTTCATCGAGATATATGGTTCATCATTTTCTGAATGGATTCAGACGACGCTGATGCTTAATTGTGGGCACACAATCTTCTTCGAGATGAATCTTGTGCATACATATCCCAGGAGGGATACCAATTATATCATCAATAGTCCAACCAATAGCTCTCTTGTACCTCTTCAGAACAGAAATGAGAGCGTCTACTTGTTGTTCACCTAAATCAGCCGCAACAATAACCGGAAGTGTATCACAACTTCCCAAAAACGCATACTTTAGGTGACTGGGTAGATCTTCCAATTCTAGCACTGGTGGCTCTTCAATGGATGTTTTTACTGGTGGTGAGGATCGATTCTTAAGATCAAGGTCCAGCTTCTTAGGAGCATGAGAATAGGACCCTATTCCTGTTAGAGCACAAATAGTTTCTTCATAATCTTCTACATCCTCACGCTCAAAATTCAAATGCTCAGCAGACAATGGTTCAATAGTAGGCTGCTTTTCTAACGATAGTTCCTTTGCATCCTCATGATAAACATCAGCTATAGAAAACACATTCATATCATTTGGCTGCTTCATTGATTTGCAAACATCAAAATGAACCACTTCGTCATTCATCCGAAACAAAAGCTCATTGGCTCGTAAATTAATAAGAACACTTCCTGTTGCAAGGAAAGGACGACCCAAGATTATGGGTACTTCAGAATCCACCTCGCAATCCAAAATAACAAAGTCTGCAGGAAAAATGAAGGTAGAAACCTTCACCAATACATCATATAAGATACCAACAGGTCGTTTTACTGACCTATCAGCCATTACGAGCCGCATATTGGTTGGTCAAGGATCGCCCAACCCCAACTTTCTGTAAATAGATAGCGGCATCAAATTGATGCTAGCACCCAAATCACACAACGCCTTAGCAAAATACAACGATCCAACTGTGCAAGGAATAGTAAAAGCACCAGGATCTACCTTCTTCTATACTAAAGACCTCGTGGAAATTGCACTGCAATGATGAACATTATCTGCCAGCTCGTAGCTTGCTGCCCGCTTCTTTGTCAAAAGGTCCTTCATGAATTTAGCGTACCCAGGCATCTGTTCCAGCGCCTCCACCAAAGGAACATTAATAGTCAGCTGCTTCAACATAGTTATGAATTTACTGAACCTGGTGTCATCAGTTTTCTTCTTCAGTCTCTGAGGAAAAGGTGGTGGTGGAAGGGGAATAGTTTTCTCCACCACTTCCTTTTTATCTTGCTTCAGATTATCAATCTTTTCAGGTTGGTGACGTCTAAGTGTAGTTTCATGAACGTTCTGACTTTGAGCTTCTACAGAATCATCACAATCTGCTTCAATCATATTCTCTTCTGTATTATCAACCACATGTTTGCCTTTGGATGATTTTCTAACACCTTACCACTCCTGGTAGTAATAGCCATACATGATCCATCATTTCTTGGATTTTGCACGGTGTTGCTAGGTAGGGTGCCAACTTTTCTTTGATTGAGTACCGCTGATAGTTGACTCAATTGTTGTTCCAACTATTTTATTGAAGTGGAATGCGAATCAACCAATTAATTTATTGAGGACAAATTATTTTTTACCTCTGTTACTCCCGTGTTGGTTGCCTCCACTCCTTTCAACAGCTTAGCCATCATATCTTCCATGGACATCTTTCCAGAGCCAGATGCCGCGGCCTCACGATTTCCAGGAGGAACATACAAACCACTCCTGTCAGTCTTATTCTTGTATCCGGATTTATCATAATAGTTCCGACCTTGGTTTCCTTGGGCATTGCCTCAGAAACCCCCTTGATTATTCAAATAATTTACTTCCTCTTCATAATCAGATTCATCTCTTCCCTGCGATACAACAACCTTGACCTTTTCTGTCTTTCCTGATAATAAATGCTTGGTAAGAAGGTCCATCTGAGTTTTCATGTGAGCCATATCTTGGTCATGTTCCTCTTTTCTTCGCCTCTGTTCTGTTGTCATACCAGTAGATACAGTAGAGCTTGCTACCTCAGAATCCCTGGTATGCCAAGCTCTACTTTGCTTTGTCATACGATCCAGCATATCACCAGCCTCAATAAAAGTAAGGTCCATGAATGACCCACCCGCAGCATTATCAACCACTGGCTTAGTCACTAAGTTCAAAACCCTGTATAATATTTCTATCAAGTGGATATTGGTCATCTGATGGTTTGGGCACCGCATAAGCTTCTTCTTGAACCTCTCCCATGTTTCGTGGAGAGCTTCAGTTGGAAGCTGTCGAAAATTACTTATCTCATCTCATAATTGTGCTCTCTTGGATGGCGGAAAGAATCTTTTTAGGAAAGCGTCTTTCAGTTTCCTCCAATTAGTGATAGAGTCAGGAGTTAGCCCGTTCAACCATAGAGTTGCCTCTCCAGATAGAGAACATGGAAATAAGCGCAGACGGATCGCATTCTGTCCAACCCCTAGATTGTCAAACGCCTTGCATATTGAGATAAAGTTGATCAGATGCATATTCGGATCATCGCCTGCAAGTCCACCAAATAACCCTTTGAGTTGCAACAGCTGGATCATGGTGCTAGTGATATTAAACTTGGCTCCGGGTGCCAAGGGCGGAGGAATAATAGCCCCTGTGGCACCATCTTCATACAGATCGTCATCATCATCATCAAAAGGAGCCTGCACAGCTCGGCGTTCAGGTCTCATTCTAGCTTGACAATCTTTCCTGTTCACAGGTGCTGCCACCTCATCTGCACGCCGTGGATTAAGTAACTCATCATCACCCAGGTCCTCATCATCAGGATTTGTTGCTCGACCTGGGTTATAGATATTCTGTTGATGCACTCGAGCAGATGCCAACGCAGCTAACCTAGCCTGCTCCTGTTGAGCAGCCCTTCTTTCAATATCACGTTGTGCATCCATTCTGCCAATAAGTTGTGGTTCAGGATTTATAGGTAATAATGGCTGACCAGATCTTCGTGTATTTGGCATGCACTCTACCAAACCTGAACAAAACAAAAACAACAAACAAAAAGTAAAATTCGAGAATCTTTGACCAAAGGGTCTAGTAACTATCACAAACTTAGTTGACAATTGTATTCCCCGGCAGCGGCGCCAAAATTTGATAACGCCCAAATTACAGCTCTTGTTAGAAAGTGTAAGCGGTCGCTGTCAAATATAGAACCCAACTAGGTTGGGTGTCGAATCCCATAGGGAATACTTGGTCACTAAGTGTTGCAATTGTTAGTAGACTGTTGGTCGAAAATTCCACGGAAAAGGGGGGTTTTGATTTAGGCGTGAATTAATAATATCAAAGTAACGAATGAATGATTTGCTTAGTAAAGGTTAATCACAGAGAATAATAAGTTAGGGTTATGTCCACCTTGTAGTTTCTACTCCTCTATTAACTATGAGTAACGCGCAATTTAGACATGCATGCACTTATAGAGAATCGTATTCTAATTCTAAATCCAAGTGTTTCCCAACCATCAAGGATTTATTTCACTTTAGCTCTCCCGAGCCTAAAGTGTATAACAAATGGTACAAATTCTCCAAGAAGTTAATCCGGTTAAGGAATTAACGTGTAAATAGAGGTTAGAAGCCCTATTTCCTTGTCACACTCTCTTTTCCAAATATGTAACTTTTCTCCCGAACAAGTTAATGCTATAATGGCATGTTCTCTATGTTTTCAACCATGAGAATTTAATTAAAACGAAGAGAGTAATGATATAAGTAGCATACACATTAAGAATTCACAAACTCATAGCAACAAATAGTATCTTACAAGGTTTCCATAACCCTAACAGAGAATTTTAGCTACTCATGGATACGACGGAAATCAAAGAAGACATCATCATCATACCAAAGTTAGAATAATCTCACGATGGGGATGAGTTTGGAGTCAAACAAGAGGTTGACATTTTTCTTCCCTTTAGCCGTTCGTGTAGCCTTAGCGTTTTTCTCTGTCTTAAACTTACAGAATCTGTAAACTGAATAATGACTAATGATCGAATCAATGCTGAAAAATTCAGCAAATAAGGTTTTTATAACATCCTTGTGCTACTAAGTTACTGTTGCATCCCTAAGTATTTAGAAATACTGATTTTGCCCGGGACAAGTTCTCCATGCATCACATTCAGTCCACAAGCTTCCAAAAGCTACCTCCCCTCTTATATGAAGTTTTCTTTTGCTGCCCAAAGGTCCACAAAGTGCTGAAATCTTCATCATTAATACCTGAAAACATGCTAATCACATAGGTTAGCTCACTTAAAGGAAAATGTACTAAAAGTGCAGGAATTATATATTTTATCCTCAAAACTTAGCTAAAATATGGGTAAATTATGATTCTTAGGGGTATAAATACGCCCAACATCATGTACAAAAGCTTCTCAAAAGGGGAAATAAGTGATTTTGCGGATTCTTTAAACTTTTTTCGGCATCCAGGTAGGCTAGGTTTTGCCTCCCATATAGATTGATCCATTTCATGGTATGCTTATGATATGTTAGATTTTGGATGGTTTTTAGTTATTGGTTATACTACTGACAAAGTTTGGGTTAGTTGGACCTTTTCGGCTATTCGAAAACTATAATTTGGGCTTAGTTGGCTTAGTTACTTATTTACATAGTAGAATTTCTATCTTAGGGCTATCTAACACTTCTTAACATATAAAAATGTATTTATATACCTTATTTTAGTCCGAGGTAGAGTTTCCTTATAATGGATTTTGGGGATTAGAAGTGGGCCCTTTCGGTCCGCCTAAGGCTAAGACTTGAACTAGTTTTGGTAGACCTTTATATGCTGGTTATACAATTTGAAATTCTTATTGTGAGGCTTGATGATACTAGGTAATTAATAGCCATGATGGGTTGATATTGGGAGTTAATGCTAATTATGGTAAAACTTGATAGCTATGATATTGATGATATATGTACCGATTTGAGTCCAGTTATTAATTTTGGTATTAATGATATATGTACCATTTTGAGTCCGTCTATTGATTTTAATATTGATGATATATGTACCGATTTGAGTCTAGCAATTGATTATGATATTAATGATATATATATATATATCGGTTAAAGTAAGGACATTGGTTATGATATTGAGAATATAAACACCAGTTCGAGTCTGACGGAGGGAGTGGTTCATATTTTGAACTAATACGGATAGATTCTCAGTGATAACATGAAGGTTGGCAAATAACAATTGAGTATATGTATTTATTTTTCATGAATTGTACCCTCCAGGCTTATAGGGGCCTGCATTAAGTTATTTTCTTTTTCATATTTATTGCCTTATGGGAGAAAATTCTGTAGTTATAATTTCTTAATCTTTATTTTTAATCCTATTTACGTATTTAATCGTGTACAGCATGGTTAGATTTACTTCTAGGTTTGTCCCTTTATTTTGACTTAGTTATGTTATCTTGTATCTTATGGTATTTATATCACGACTTAGCTGAGTTGGCCGATGATTCCTACTAAGTACTCATGGTTTTGGTACTCAGACTATAATTCTATACCTTTTTTGTCTAGATCCAAGTACTGGTTATTGTTGCTGATACAACGATCCTGCTGTGTTAGACTTCAGACATAGGGTGAGCTCTTGGAGCCAGAATTTCCCCTGTTTCCTTCTATTTGTCTATGTTTGTACTTTTGTTTTGAGATAGATTATATTGACTATTTTAGAACTTGTGGTGTATGTGTAGTAGCTCTTGTATGAACTCTACCAGGTCGTGGGATGATTTTTAATGATATGGCTACCTTTCGGTTTATTGCTATTGCCTTGCTTATTTATTAGTTGTATTTTCTATTCTGCCATCATGGGGAATTTCCCACCAAAGTAACCTATTGCAATTAGCTCTGAGTTATGGTTTGGCTTATATACTGATGGGATAGAGTAGGTGCCATCACGACTCGTGAATCTGGTCATGACAAATTGGTATTAGAGATTAGATTTAATGATATTGTCGGTAAAAGAGCAAATGTCTAGAAGAGTCCCACAAATCAGAACGATGACATCCATTTCTTATCTTTGGGGGGATATAGAATATTCATAGGAGTTCATCGCTTCTTTCACTCATTTCATGTTAAGTGTCTGAGCAGGTTTCTAAAGTATTCCTTTAGTTTCACTCTTTAGAAGATGGCTAGGATATGTGCTACCACTACACAAGATGAGAGGCATGAAACTGAGCCTAGGGACCTTGTCATTGTTCATGGATGAACCAGTTGTTGTGTACAGCCTTGAGATCTGTCCCCAGATATGGTCCAACATAGGGGGCCTTCACCATACCCTATCCTTTCTTCTAAGCCAGAGATTTTTTTTCCTTACCTAGTGGTGGGACAGGAACCAGCCAAGGCTCTACTAAATTTATTTCTTCATCAGTTCTCAGGGATACTTAAGTTTATCTTTTAGGGATGGTTGGTGGTGCACCGTCCCATCGGTCCTAGTCTATAGATATAAGTGGTACTTAGGTGAGGGTGCAGCCTGTAACTATACCTCCTATAGTTGAGGTCCCTCCTACACTGGCAGTTGCTCAACCAGTGGTTATCTAGCTTGCTATGTCTATTGAGGAGTAGAAAATATTGGGTAGATTCTTGAGATTGGCTCTGCCTAGGTTTTCTGGTGCACCAGACGAGGACACATATGTGCTTTTGACTACTTGTGAAGATAGACTTTGTAATTTGGGCCTATTTAAGACTCGTGCTATAGATTACCCTACTTTTTAGTTTTACTTGGCTAATCGACATTGGTGGAGAGGTCATCTTGATTCCAGGCAAGCTTGATCTTCTCCTTTGACATGGACTCAGTTCTCTGAGATTTTCTTGGAGAAATAAAATTCCTTGCAGACTTGGGTATTGTTTGAGAGATCATTTCTCGAGGTTGGAGCAGGGGCCTATGATAGTTTTAGAGTATGTGGCTCATTTTCTTTAGTTGTCTAGGCATGTTACTTTTATTCTGTCTACTGAGTATAAGAGGGTTTATTACTTTGTTCGAGGGTTGAGATTTCTTCTTCGTATGTCCATTCAGGGTTTGGTTGTTGCAGTAGGTATTTTGTTATGGTGTCTGACCATGCTCAGTTGATAGAGGAGATGCATTGCTAGGCCTAAGAAGGAACCAATAAGAGACCTCGATATTAGGAAATTTTTAGTGGGAGCCATAGAAACTCTCAATTTAGTGGTAGTAGACCTCATGGTAGATACCCTCCCTGGTCATTGTATCGGCCTCGGAGTCAGCCTAGTAAAACCCCTTTCAGGTAGCTCTCCAAATTACTGACGAAGGTCAGTTTTTTGTCAGTGATCACCTTTGTTATAGTAGGGGTGGGTCTTCGAGGGGCTCATCTTCCAATTATTCGAGTTGAGGTGGTTATTTTGAGTAAATTAGATTTTTTGGTTCTGGTTCAGCTAATGGAGTATGTTATGGTTGTGGAGCTTTTTTTTATTACTTGCGAGAGTGACCTTGTTTTGTGGTCATTATTATTGCATCTCAAAGTGTTCCCCAGATTAGAGTAGTTTATCCCTCAGCTAAATATGGTATGCATGGTCGTAGGGGTGGTCCCTAGGGTGTTTGTGATTGTTCTCAGGAAGGTAGGGCAAGAGATCAGTCAAGAACCCAACCTGGTGGCGGGCATGGTCAGTTGTATACTATACCTGCTAGGCCCGACGTTGAGTGTTAGAATGTTGTGATCACAGGAACAATTTTGGTATGCCGTCGGTCAGCCTTTGCTTTATTTTATCTAGGATATAGTTCCTAATATGTGTTTTCTTATTAAGCATTGTGATTAGAGTTATCTTGGGATTCCTTATCTGTGCCTTTATGTGTATCTACTCCCGTGGGCAGTTCTTTAGTAGTGGATTGGATCTTCAGATCTTGTATTGTGACTATTAGAGATGTTGATACTCATGTTGAACTCATTTTATTAGACATGGTAGATTTTGATGAATTCTGGGCATGGACTGGTTATCCCACTATCATGGGATCATGGATTGTTTTGCCAAGGCCATTATCTTAGATATGCCTCGCATACCCCCGATCGTGTGGTAGGGAGCTATTATCCATGAGCCAATGGGGATTATTTCTTATATTTGTGGTAGAAGACTTATTGCAAGTCTTATCTTTATTATATTCGTGATGTTAGTACAGAGAGTCCATTGCTTGACTATACTACTAGAAAATGGTGCTACAACGACAGTTCATTTAACGTCCTTACAGACACAAAAATTGTCCCCATTGCTCTACGGCAACGGTTAGGACAACTGATACAATTGAAGGCGTTACTATAGATCAAACGCGATGGAAGTTAGCGATGTCTTGGTAAAATTTTTCTATACATAAAGCTATAGCGACAATTAACACTACCGTCGTCATACTTAATTATATCGCGACGGTTAATATCACTGTCATTATACATTAATCTATAGCGAAGTTAAAACCATCCCTAAATATACATTGCCGGACCGTTAGAGGGCATTGGGATGGCTGATAACCATCCCTATAGAGTGTATTGGGACAATTATATAGACGTTGTGGCGACGGTTTATATTATGCTGGAACGGCTACCCACCCTTCCTGTATTATGTATTGGGATCGTTATATTGTCTATGGCGATGATTAATATTATGTTGGGACGGTTATCTAGGCTATGTTGACTATTAATATCTTGTTGGGACGGTTTCCAACCGTCCCTATAGAATATATTGGGACGGTTATATATCTATGGCTACGGTTAGTCCAAACTGTCCTTATAGCAGTTCATAATATATATTGCTATTGCGACGGCTATAAACCGTCCTATGATCTTCATAGGACGGTTATTTAATGGTACTGTGACAGTTAAAATATAGGCTACAAGAACAGTTATTTAGGTTATTGGGACAGTTATTTTAAGTTATTCAACAATATTATATAAACCTATTGCAATGATTGTTATAAAGCTAGCATAACACATAAAATGCATATATTATTATCACCAAAAGTAACAGTAACTATTAATTTCAAAAATGATTACAACCAAGAAACCAAATGTTTTTGTGACCATTCAAAAAGAACAAAATGTACAAGTATTGAAAGTTCATCACTGTTTCAAACTTGGTCGAATTTTTCGATACAGCTAGAGTAACATGAAGCCAATTATGTGATCGATCCCTTAGGTCAGGTCTAGTTCATCAATTTTGGTCCAACCATCTTCTATGTCATGATCACCTACAATAAAAATAAAAATAAAAATTTTAATTGGTAATACAAGCAAAATCCAGTCATTAGCTTTAGGCACATAGAAAATCCATTGTATCAACTTCCAATGCAGTATTGACTCTACATTAAAGCCTTATCACCAAAAATTCAAATATGCAGCAACAAATCTGCAGAAACAAAACTACTGCAAAAACTAACTGCAACAAATCATCAGCAACAATATTTTGGTGATTAATTATCAACAAAATTGCAACAAATTATGAACATCTTATCTTGGTGATTAATCATCAACAAAATTGCAAAAACTAACTTATAGCAACAGCACACGGCTGAAGTTTGTTGTTGATGCAAACCAATAGCAACAATAGATGGAAAATCATTGCTAACTAGACAAACCACACAAGTGCCAAAAAAGTTTTTACAATAAGAGAACAATAACTCAAATCTCATCGCTAAAATGCAGACACAACGCGACAAAAGGTACAACAATAAACATCCAATACATTCCAACAACATCAATACCAACCACTATATTAATTGAAATACAATTCTTAGTAAAAAAAAACTAACTTGAATCGAAATTTCAAACAAAACTTCTTTCGATCAGTCCAACAACACTAGTAAATCAGTCCAACAACACTAAACCATTCCAACAACCTTATAAATCAATCCAATAATAACCTTAGTTAATTAGTCCTCCAACAAAAATACTAACCAACCAAAACAGTCCAACAACAACAACCTAGGTATGAACAAAGCTACAAAAAAACTGAAAAAGTAGCTTAAAAAGATTTTCAAAAAAACTTAACAACAACAAACCTGCAGCAACAACACACGACTAAAGTTTGTTTTTCTAATTAACAACAACAACACATGAAAAATCATGACACACCACAAAAGGTACACCACTAAACATCCAATACATTCCAACAACATCAATAACAGCCACCATATGAATTAAAATATAATTCTTAGTAATAAAACTAACTTAAATAAAAATTTCAAACAAAACTTCTTCCGATTAGTCCAACAACACCAGTAAATCAGTCCAACAACACTAAACCATTCCCACAACCTTATAAATCACTCCAACAATAACCTTAGTAAATCAGTCCTCCAACAACAACACTAACCAACCAAAATAGTTCAACAACAATAACCTGGGTATGAACATAGCTACAAAATGTTGAAAAAGTAACTTAAAGAAGATTTTCAAAAAATCTTACCAACAACAAACCTGCAGCAACCGCACACGGCTGAAGTTTGTTGTTGCTAACCAACAATAATAGAACATGAAAAATCACAACACACCATAAAAGGTACAACACTAACATCCAATACATTCCAACAACATCAATACCAGCCACCAAATAAATTTAAATACAATTCTTAGTAAAAAACTAACTTAAATTAAAATTTCAAACAAAACTTCTTTCGATTAGTCCAACAACACTAGTAAATTAGTCCACCAACACTAAACCACTCCAACAACCTTATAAATCACTCAAACAATAACCTTAGGAATTCAATCCTCCAACAACAATACTAACATATAGTGTCAAGAAAACTGAATCTCAAGAAATACAATGTCTCCAAGACCAATAGTAGAGTAACCAGCAACACATCCATTCTTAATACTTTTATAAGTAGAATACAATTTCAGGAATAAGATTTCCAAGGGTTTAATTCATAGCTTGTGATGAACATGTTTCAAAATATCAAATTTAACTGGATGCCTTTCCCATTTCATAAGATAACAAAGTGGATGCTTGTTTACCAATATCGGGGCTTAAGAGACATAGTTAGCAGTTCTTGGACAACTTGCATAGAAATTAAAAATTGATATAGATGCCTACAACGTTTTGTGGAAAACCCATTCCTCTTGCCACCAAATCTTCCAGGACATAATGTTGTGTGTCATAAGACATGACAGAGTGACAACTATAGAAATTAGAAAATGATGAAGGAATGTTTGTTTAGTGGGCATAAACATGTAGAAATAACACTTGTTAACCATCCATAAAACCTGTTAAGCAAGTAAAAACAACAAACATGCAGCAAAAGCACATGACTAAAGTTTGTTGTTCCTAACCAACAATAATGACATATGAAAAATCACCTCACACCATAAAAGGTACAATAATAAACATCCAATACATTCAAAAAAAATCAAGATCAGCCACCATATGAATTGAAATACAATTCTTAGTAATAAACCTAACTTAAATTAAAATTTCAAACACTAACCTTGACTGTTTTGATTGTTTCTCCCATTAGCTCCTACTATAGAAGTCGATTCTATTGGTGAAGGAATGGACAATGCCGCCAATAGCGTAGGATCAACTAATCCTGCATTATGGAATTGAGCAATTACTTCTACAACAAATTCTTGTCGAATGGTCCTTTTTTTCTCCTCGATTTGATCCTCCATTTTTTGCATTCTATCTTGTATTTGTTGCATGACATCATTTTTGGCATGTGAAGTTGAATGAGATATGACATTTAACCTTTATAAAAGAAGTCTTTGTAACCCCCCTACAAATAGTCTTAGATGACTTAGATGTTTAGTACCCGTGACGGTTGAAAATGCATCAACAGGCTAATCATCGATACCCTGTTGTGTCTCAATTTCTTCCATTTTAGCCTAATAATCATATTCAAAAGCACCTTCAAGTAATTAAAAAATATGAATTTATCATTTATGTCAATATAAACTTGAAAAACATAAGTTTGATAGAATTTTACTTGTGGTGTATTCATTTGACGCCTTGTATGTACGATTAGGTTTCCTTTCTCTTATGGCCACAAACATCTCCTTTAGCGACGAACTCCCCCCTTTCTCCTTTTTCTATTCATATCATAATTTAAAAAAATCAAAAATTATTTAAATGACAGGTTAAAACTCAATAATACACGAGAAGACACTAAGTTATTGCGGACTAAAGGAAAACTCTTCTTCCTAGTAGTGTGTGGATTCACTAGATTCTTCTGATTCTTAGTATTTTTTTGAACATTTTCTGAAAAAATGAATCAATAACATTAAATATAGTAATAAAGGGCTTCATCTATAGCACTAACAGTAATATGATCGCATATGGTGAAATGCATTTTACCTAAAAAAAATTTGACTTCCAATATACGAGAAGCTCTTTGAATTGACATTTTGGGACTTTTTTGGGCCTTTTGATAATTTGAATTTCATCATTTTTATATGGATAATAAAGATCCATGTTCAGATCAGATTTATTCTTTCTCCAAGATTCTCAAATTCTTTCCAAAACCCAATGTTTTGCGGCCTCAGGAATAGCATATTTTGCCTACAAGTTGGTTCCATTTAGTTAGAACAACAACAAAAAAAATTATGCTTTTAACTAAATAAATAAAAAGGGTAGAAGTTCCAATAATGTCATTGTCATTCTACTTGTTAATTCATCATCAAATTACAAAGAATTAGCAAATCATTATAACAACTGAAATAATGATATGTAACTTGAGAGATAAATCATTAAATAATTAAGTTAAGCAACTTCCAAATAAGAAAAAAATATTATGAATAGTAGAAAAGGCAAAAAATAGATTTAAAAAATTAAGTAAAATTACTTGTAGTGATATGAAATATTCTTGATTGTTACAGTGGTAGTACTAGTATTGTTCTTATGTCTTCAATTTATAGATATCACATCATGTTTCTTCAACCCATTAAACCTTGGTCATTCCCCCTAACAAGCAACACGTCTTACATCAACTTCCATTAATTTCCTCCTAATTGAATCCTCACTTGAACAACTCCCTCTTACAAAATAACCTCGATTTACATTGTTAGTCCGACATAAACTTTGTCCTGCTCACAAAGTGTTTCATAAAGTTATATTGATAAACTTTATCAATTGTACTTAATCAACGTCTGATATAGTTTATAAAGTTAATAAATTATACTTTATCATTCGATAAAGTTGTAGTTATAAATTTAACAAGCAAAACTCTCACAAAGTGATTGATATAATTATATTGTTATACTTTATTAATTATGCCTTATCGGTGTTTGATGAACTTGATAAAGTTTATTAATTGTACTGTCAGATAAAGTTTATCAATGACAGTGCAATTTGATAAAGTTGTACTGATTAAATTTGTCAATGATGGTACAATTGAAAAAAACGTTTGATTATTTTTTTTAGTAGATAGAGATTTAAACATAAGAATAAAATAGAGGTGGTTTTGAAAGGAGAATTGTGTGGAAGACGATATTTTTGTTTGATGATCAACGTAAATAGATGTGTCTTTGAAAGAGTAAGTTGTTCAAGAGAGGGTTCAGTTAGGAGGAGATCATTAGAAGCTGATGAAAGACATGTTGCTTGTTGAGAGAAAAGACCAAGAACCAATGGGCTAAAGAAAAATGATGTGATACCTATAAATTGGAGACACAATAACAATACTATACTACTACTGTAATGATCAAGAATATTCAATATCACTACATGTAATTTTACTTAATTTTTTAAATCTATTTTTTCCTTTTTACTATTCATATTATTTTTTCCTTATTTGGAAATTGATTAAATCGATTATTTAATGATCCGACTCCCAAGTTACATATCATTATTTTCTATGTCGGTCGTACTCTTTAAAAATATGTACGGGTGTGTCGGATCATCCAAAAATAGTGTATTTTTGAAGGACCCAATATGTGTGCGGAAAATTTTTTGAGAGTACAAGCAACTTAGATTATTTATGTCGTTTAGTGATCTACTAACTCTTTGAAATTTGATAGAAAGTTAGAAGAATCCCCTTATCGTTCTACTTGTTACAAAACATATATATTTGTCAAACATATAGCAAATATACCGATAGCAGAACATATACAACTATCAAAAATCATTATCAAACATCTATTTATATGCAAATAATATGATATTCAAAGGTTAACAACAACAACACTTACAAAATATAGCTAATTGTAGATAATTAAACTTTACTTACCTAATTCTATATTTATACTTACAAAATCAAAGAACTAAGGAGGCACAAACATTCTTCAGCCAAGAACTTATTCTTGAACAAATGCAATCAACAACACTGCTAAAGCTAACAAATATAGCCACCACATTCATAGACACCAAATGCACCCAGATAAAAATATATCAACAATATATTGAACTAGTTAATTAAAAATATATCAAATATTCAAAACACAAACCTGGGTATAATACCATTAATCCTGTTTACTATCCATACGCCTCCAATAAAAAATATCCAATGGGCAAAGGGTTAAATTCTTGGCCAGTGTGCCTAGGAAGCTGCCTAACTCAACTACGACTTCATCGGTAGGTCCAACAGGTTGATTTTTCTAATTTAATGTGATTAGTTTTCTCTCTTATCATCCATGTACCTTATGCATTTGAGTTTTGCCTCTTGTTTTCCTAGTGGAAGGCACTGCAACTATAAGAAAATAGAAGAAATTAGGGGTCATGAATGAATTCAAAAAGTTTCTAAGCTATATGTTACCTTGTTGTTTATAATGTTTAGCTGTTGTAGGAGTGGCTGAATCTGTCATGATTTTGAACTGATCCTCCATATGTTCCTCAATATCTACATAGTGCTCTCCTACAGTTTGTTCAATATTTGTACACGGTGGTGCTGGTGGTACTATCCATACTGCTGGTGGCTACTCTAGTTCAATTAACTTTAGAAGATCCTCTTTGTTAGACCGTATAGCTTGAATAGTTTCATTTGTTGTCAACATACGTCTTTTTCTGTTGTTGACCATGGCTGATAATGATCTAGGTTAACTATATGTCCTGTTCCTTGTTCTTTTTGAAGGCCTTTCTTGATACATTTTCATAAAAAACCTGTACGAATTAACCAGTCAACCAACAACTTAACTGCAGTAATAAATGAGAAAAATCAGTCAACTAACAACACTATATTTTTTTTAGAAAAACATGTACAACTTAACTGCAGGCCCTTGGACTTCACTCATTTTGATTAACTCATTTTATTATACTCAGATAGTGAAACTTCTACTTAGGATTCACTAATTTTAATGAACTCAACAAACTTCACAAATTATATACCAAGTTAAAGGATGCAACACAAAGCACATAAGGTAAACATTAGATGCAACACAAAACCCAAAACCTTAAACAAGAAAGTAGTGTGCTGTGCTCCAGCCCCAACAGTATATACACTTGGTTTTCTCTAAAAAAAAATAGTGTGCCTACTCTATCCCCAACATTATCTAATGGAAAACAAATACTACTTCCAAAATGTGCATAATCAGACACAAAAATTACCTACAACTATGCAAACATACACTTTCCAAAATAACAATTACAAGACAATGTAGAAGAGCAGTTCTATTGTACTAAAATAGATAGTGTAGCAGCAGTAAAAGACAATGAAAAAAACAAGCCCACAATATCAACACAACAATAATAGATTGCCTACTCCAGCCCTAATAGTATATACACTTGGTTTTTTCAAAAAGAAAAATAGTGTTCCTACTCCAGCAATAACAGTAGTTGATGGACAACAAATACTACTTCCAAAATATGCATAATCACACACAAAAGTGACCTACAACTATGCAAACATACACTTTCCAAAATAGCAATTACAAGACAATGTAGAAGAGCAATTCTACTGTACTAAAATAGATAGTGTAGAAGCAGTAAAAGATAGTAAAAAAAACAAGCCCACAACATCAACCCAGCAATAAAAGCTTGCCTACTACAGCCTCAATAGTATATTCACTTGGTTTTCTCAAAAATAAATAGTGTGCCTACTCCAGCCTCAACAATAGTTGATGGACAACAAATACTACTTCCAAAATGCGCCTAATCACATACATAAATGACCTACATCTATGCAAACTTGCACTTTCCAAACTAGCAATTACAAGACAATGTAGACGAGCAGTTCTACTATACTAAAATGGATAGTGTAGCAACAGTAAAAGATGATAAAAAAACAAGCCCACAACATCAACACAGTAGTAAAAGCTTCCCTAAACAGCACAACAACTGTCATTGTAGCTAGGAAAGTAGCTAGCTAGCTAACTACAATACACACACTACACTTTCAGTGTGTTTCAGACCTCAAATTAATAAACTAGCAAAAATAAATGCCCACACCACACTACAAACTTATATCAGACCTCAAATCAAAAAAATCAGCAACACCTAAACCAAAAAAAATGAAAATGAAAACCCAAAATACACTAGAAAGTTATTTCATACCTCAAATAAAGAAAACCAGCAACAACCAAGTCAACAAAAAAGCAAAAATAAAGACACACACTACACTGTAAAGTTATTTAAAACATCAAATCAAGTAAAACAACAACAACAACCAAGTCAACAAAAGAACCAAAATAAATGCCCACACCACACTTTATGTGTATTAGACCTTAAATCAACTACACCATAGCCAAGAAAAAGAAGATAGATTGATCAGATAGAGAAAAAGAGATCGAGTTTAGAACCTGGATTCTTTCTGGCATAATTTGAAGTTGTAGATTGCTCAGACACAATGCTGAAAAATGAAAACTAAATTTGAAGAAGAAATAAAAAGACTTATCAATATAATAAATCCCAAAATAAGAAAGAGATACCAGAAAGAAAGACTTTACAATGTGTCCAACATCTCGTAGCACATGTGTATTTGTTAAGTTCCACTAATTTAAGATATTTTAACAATTAACAACATACAAGAAAAAAAGATAGAAAACACATTCTAATATACATTCATAACAAATCAGATCCAACTAAAAAAAATTAGCTACTTCCCATTATATAGAAATTTTAAACAAGTTCAGAATATCTTAATATTATTAGTCATCGGGTTTCATCCAATCCCAATCGGTATCATCAATGTCATCTTCCTCTTCTGATGATTCCACTATATCTTCTGAATATTGTACAAGGGGAGGCACATCAAGAATATAAATAGGGAGATCGTCTCTCAACCATCTGACATTAACATTGAGTACTCTTTCTGATGAACCAATGTCATCATTACGCTCCCTCAAAAAGGTTTCTTCAATATTGGGACAACTTTCTTTCTCCAAATTATACAAATAAACATGGACTTTATTACTTGCAGAATATATCCCTTTCTTAAGTGGATCTTCCATATAAAACACTTGATGAATTTGTGATGCTAATACAAAAGGGCCATCTATGCTATATTTTCTATTGAAATTTATGCGAGTCAACCCATATTCATCCATTTCATTATGAAACCAATCACATATAAATAGTACAACACTAAAGCAACCCTAATAATCTATCTCAATGATATCTTGAATGACTCCATAATAGATAACCATTCCATCGATAGGATTCGAGTCTCTAGCACTAGCAAAACTATCTGTAGTCATTGACAAAGTCACGCCACTGTTTTGAGTCTTGCCTGAGACAACCCATGTCATTGTATAAAATTGATATCCATTAATGAAATATGCAGTATATTTTTTTCCACAAAATTAGGCCCTGCAGGTAGCCATCTTATATGATTTGGCACTTCTACATTTCTAACTTTTTTCTTAAACCATTCAACAAATTCTCGACTATGAATCTGTACTTTTACCCATGCATTTCCTCGACTCTAATTATCAACTAAATCCTTACGTTCCCTGCCAATATGTATTGCAAATTAAAACAATAATGATGTAGATCAATGAAATTTAAAAATATTATGAAATCATATAAAGAAAGTTAAAATACTAATAACTATTCAATCTTACTTGATAAATGTCTCCATTTTTTCATCTTTGGGATTAAACAAAGCATACTGATATGCTTCAAACCACTTATGATTATCCAAATCAAAAGTTTTGCCTTTTATTTTCTTCTTACTTCTGATTAGATGACCTGTCATAGGAAATATAGGTGAAAACCAGCTTCCTCTATTTGAATGTCCTCATCCTCCTCTGTTGGATTCCTACTAAATTTTGTCTTCACCCCAATATCTAGGTATCTTGAACAAAAGTTTAAACATTCTTCAGCCAAGAAACTCTCTACTATTATTGCTTCAGGGGTATTTTGATTGCAAACAAATTCCTTGAAGTTACACTGATTTCTTTCAATAGGATACATATAATGCAAATGATTAGGGACCCCAAGATTGATTTCATCTACTAAATGGTTAGACAAATGTGTCATTATATCAAAAAAAACTTAGAGGAAAGATCTTTTCAAGCTCACATTCTATATCTATGATTTCAGCCTTAATTTTATCAAGGTCACTTCTTTTGATAACCTTACTATATATGGCTCTAAAATAATTCCCCAACCTAATCAAGGCCAAAGACACATTCTTGGGTAACACCTTCCTAACTGCAACCTGGAGCAAGTTATGCATTATGAAATGAGCATCATGACTTTTGCATCCTGAAACTTTCCTCTCATCCATTTGCACTCGACTTTATATATTTGAGGCAAACCCTTTTGGTATTTTGGCATCTTTTATAAAAGTTCAAAATAACCTTTTCTCCTCTAATTTCATAGAGAAACAATCTTTAGCCAGATGAATTTTTCTACTATTACCATCTTCTCCTGGTTGAAGCTCTTTGCATATCCCCATCTCAAGCAAGTCATAGAGAGAATTTAAATAATCTTTGCACTTTCCATCTATATCCAACAAAGTACTAAGCAAACTATCGTAAGAATTCTTCTCTATGTGCAATGGGTCAAAGTTGTGCCGCAATTTATTTTGTGGCCAATACAACAATTCAAAAAATGCGGATATTTTTTTCCATGGACCATTACTATTTCTCTTTTTTTTGGACCTTTCCAAAAATATTGTTGAATTCACGTAGTTCTTCAAGGACTTTTTCACCTGATAAGGGAGTAGGTGTAGCTTTATGCTCCTCTTTACCATTAAATGATCTTTTATCTCTTTGATATGGATGATCAGAGGGAAAAAATATTCAATGACCCAAGTAACACATCTTACGACTGTGTTTGAGATATTGAGATCAAGTACTATGATTACAAGTAGGGCATGCCCATCTATCCTAGGTGCTCCATCCAAAAAGCATGGCTAGTGCTGGAAAATCACTAACTGTCCACAATAATATTGCGCGCATATTAAATATTTGGTTAGTTTTACCATTAAATATTTCCACTCTCACATTCCATAGTTCATTCAACTCTGCAATGAGCGGCTGCAAATATACATTAATATCATTTCCAGGAGATGAGAGACCTGGAATAATCATTGATAACATAATATACTCTGGCTTCATGCATATCGATGGTGATAAGTTATAGTTCATTAACATAACCAGTCATGTTCTATGAGAAATGCTCATTGTTCTGAATGGATTGAACCCATTACTTGAATGACCCAATCCAACATTACAAATATCTTTGGCGAAGTTGGGGTACTTGGAATCAAAATATTGCCAAGCTTCCCCGTCGGTATGATGTCTTAAATTTCCATCTTTGGGTTATTCAGTAGTATGCCATCTCATAGCCACAGATATTTCAGAACACATGAATATCCTCTAAAGCCTAGGTTTTAAAAGAAAGTACCTTAAGATCTTCGCAGCAACTTTGATCGTCTTAAAATTCAACTCATCGTTAACATTCTTCCATCTAGAAGATGATAATACAATGGAATTATCAAGATTTGCATTGTCATTCCAGAACAACATGCAATCATTAGGACATGCATAAATTTTTTCATAATTGAGACCCAAATCGCTTATCACCTTTCTTGCTTTGGGGAAAGACTCGGGAATCTGAGCGAATGGAAAAACCTCTTTTATAAAGTTGAGCAAGTCTGACAAAGATACATTACTCAACCCGTGAATGCATTTAAACAAGTACAATTGGATGGTGAAACTCAGCCTAGAAAAACTCTTACATCTCGAATATAAATCTTGTTTCACTTGCTCCACTAATTTAAAAAATCTCTCAACATCTTCAGATAATCCCCCTCTTACTCTATCATACCCTTCATGCCTCTTGTCATTTTCTATATTTCTAAAAGTATCATGAAGTAGTTTATCAATTTCATCATGTTGGTCATTAGATAATTCTTGTCTTACTCCTTCAGGCACATCATGCCTTGGATGTGGAATATTTGTTGATGAAATGCCTTCTCCATGGAAACCCATTGAGTGTATTTAGGAGAAAATCCATGACCAAATAAATAATCCTCCACCACTTTTCGATAATTCCAATAGCAATTAAATGACAATCTACAAGGGCATAATATTTTATTTCCTAGAGAAGCTTGTTCAAATGCCTTATTGATAAAATTCTTGACTCTATTTTCATGCTCATCGGCGGATCTTGAGAGATGCATCCAACTTCTATCTCTAATATCCATTAAATAGCCTATGTTACACATTTAAAATATTAAAGAAATAAAATCATGAGTACAACCAGTAACAATATACAAATAGTGTCATTAGGCATGTGAAATAATTTGTATAACATATATTTAATAAAGAATTAATCAAAGATAATTCAAATTGTTTAAATAATTTGCCCTAGCCCTCTTATATAAGATAATTTCAAAATGTATGTTTTTCTAAACAATAAGTTCATATACACTAATCAGTGGACATTAAAGAAGGTCCATAAGAATCAAACCTTAAAACTAATCAAACAGATCATGTAAAGTCATATGTTAAGGAATAAATATTAAACATATACGAATAGATATAGAACAATAACTTCCGATGACATACAATACTCAAGGATAAACATCCAACCATATAAATTCAAAAATCAAAAACCAATTCTTCACTATTTAGAAGATATATAGGCATGAGAATGTTTTCTTTTTTCACAATTTCAGGTCTTAACTGATAGTAAAACTAACATGTTTAACACTATAGTTATCTTTGATAATTGCAAGCAGGTACTATTTCAAAGAAAAGCAAAAAGATAGTCTGGAAATGAGTTCAAAGCCATGAAAAAGACGAATGCATGTATTAATCAATACATTACAAATCACCATCATATGAAAATGATATTTGTGTAAACTAAATAATAACTCTATAAAAGTTAATGTAAAAGATAAGAGAAGCATTAATCTTGGAGACACAAGTTTCTGTTTTGGATCTCCAACAGAAACAAAAGTAAAGTCTTGGAGAAGCATTAATTTTCAGAATCAAAATTCTGCTTTCAAATTAAAATTGAAATAAAAATATCTATCATTCCAAAGATTGAAAATGATAGTGATTACCAGGATGTCAAGAGCTAATAATTTATAAGATTTCTTTGTTACTCATATCTCTTACTGATGGTATGAAGTCACCTAATACAACACAGATGAAAACAATGCTGGTTAGTTTGGAAAACTAGTCTGTATATATCGGCAGATGGATAGCAGTTCAGATCACGTAAGCATATAGAGAGAAATTGAGCAGAATAAGATAGGTTGCATATTGTATAACAACAACATGGCCTCGTCAACTATGCATACACAATCAGCATAAAGGAAAAACTTCAACAACAATATGTCTTTAGCATTGCTTGCACATTCAACAACAACATGTCTTCATACTTGAACAACGAATAGAATGGAGAATGTCTTAAAATTATGTTTAGTGGCATCGTAAAATCATCATTCATACAATATAGTTAGTCAAAAAATAGTTTTGTAATATTACTAGAACTCATACTTTTAATGAACTTCTAATTTCTTGGAATCTGTTAAGACAGTAGTAATGCTATAAAACCATCAGATGGATTAGTTATGCTATAAGAGAAGGACATGTTTCAACTAGATAGGTGTAGTGGACCTTGTGATGCAAAATATAAACAAACCAAGGACTTAAAGTAATTGAACAATTATCACGATGAGACTGGTTTCATGAATCATGATACTTATGCATCGGCAGTAAGACCCACATAGACAATATCCTTTGTTTTCAACTGGAAGCTGCATTCTTTGAAGTTTTTTTTACGTTCAGACAACACTACGACTAATATTTTGTCCAAAATATTTGCAAAAATTTAGAATCCTATATGTTAGTATCTATGTTGCACATAATGTGATACTTAAGCACCTAAAGTAGAACTTTTGACAAATAAGATAAATTGTTCTAACTCAATTGGTCGATTATTGATATTGATTTAGGGATCGTCTATAACATACAAGCACATGATCATAGTAAAACATGAGACATTTTGCTAAATAACTAGGATCACACAGTGGAAAGAACATTAAAATTCCTAAAACAGTTTCAAATTCTCACGTACTTTAAACTGTGAAAACTATGAGTTTATAATTATAGTATTTGGTTTGTAGATGAAATGATATGCTACAACAACATATCTATTATTCCAGCAATATTCAAGCAAAATAGATCATCATCACGGTAATACTTTTGTCTTTGAAGCAACATTGTTGCAGTGAAGTGATGGGCCTGTCGCTGCAATGATACCAAAACAGGAGACCGAGAATTATTTTCATCCTTGACCATTTCACAACACACTTCTAAAATTTCAAAATCACATACTGATTCTTTTATAGTAATCATTTGAGTTCTACTTATTTACTTTATGCACCTAAAGGCTCTATGACTTCAAGAACTCAACATCTAACATCTAATAGACTCAAATCCACCAATCAACTCACCAATAACTACCAGATTAGACTATAAAAAGCCCCAAATGACTTACAACCCTAAAAATTCATAAAAAATACAACAACATACCATAAAATCCGAATGACTTTAAGAACCCCAAAATCCACATATCAAACACCACTAAATCCACAAATTAGACCACAAATTCAATAAATTATCCTAAAATCAGACCATAAAAGCACATACAATGCAAATCAGAGAGAGTAGGTTCATTAATTCTTACATGCAAACCATTTCAAAGAATAAAATCCACTAAAATCGGAGAAGAACAAAAGAGAAAAAGACACTAAATTTCCATTTCTTTCTCAAATTAAAATAGAAAAAATCAAAGAAAACAGTATTAACACACAAGAGAAAGCAACAGTACCTCATGAAATAAAACAACAGTACCCAAAAACTTCCTATTGAAGCCACAAATGCAGAGACTAAGAGAAATTACCTCTAAACTGAACTTATCCAGCTATGAAGAGAGCAAAATGGTCCAGTTATCACTGTTGTATAACTAAACTGAGAGAGTAATTTCAGTAAATTAAGGAAAATGAATGAATTCTTGAGAAAACAATGAGAGAATATAATTTTTCTCTAAATTGTTGAGTAAATTTAGTGGAAAACTAAAGAAAATTAGGAAATTTTTTTGAGGAATTTGGTGGCATGCAATTTAGAGTAGAAGTAAAATGGGGAAAATGAACTGATGAGATTCTAACCCTAGGCTTCTAAAATGAGCTAATATATTTTTTAATAAAACTTATTAAAAAAGCAGGTAAAATAAATGGTGGAGGGACATTTCTCGAGCAATTAATTTTTTAGCAAAATAACAGTCTCTAGACATGATCAATGGCAACGATTCTATAAACCGCCACTATATAAATATCTAATGTAACAATTATATACAATAAACAATGGTTTTTTCTTTTACTTATCACAATAGGGTATACATCTTTAGGCGACAGTTATAATCGTTGCCATAGTGTGCTTTATAGCGAAGGTTGTACAATTGTCACCAATTAGCATTGCCATAACTGCATTTTCTAGTAATATATATCCCCATAGTCTATGAGTTTCCTGATGTTTTTCCTACTGATCTATCTGGAATTCCTCCTTCTCATGAGATTGAGTTTGTTATTGATCTTGAGCCTGACACTCGGCCTATTTTTATAGTGCCTTGCCATATGGCTCCTACCAAGCTTAAAGAGTTAAATTTTAATCTTTTGGATCTTTTTGGAAAGAGTTCTATTAGACCATTTATGTTCCCTTGGGGATCTTCTGTGTTGTTTGTAAACAAAAAAGATAGCTCCATCTGTATGTGTATTGATTATATACAGTTTAATACGGTGACGGTGAAGAACAATTATTCTATGCCTCATATTGATGATTTGTTTTACCATCTTTAAGGTGCAGTGGTGTTTTATATGATTGATTTGAGGCTGGTTACCATCAATTTAGGATTTAGGCTGAGGATATCCCAAAGACAGCCTTTAATACCCATTATGGTCATTATGATTTCTTGGTGATGTCCTTTGGGTTGACTAACACCCCAACCATGTTCATAGATTTGATGAACTGAGTATTCTAACCTTATTTGGATTTATTTATGATTGTGTTCATTAATGATATCCTTGTGTATTCAATGAGTAGAGAGTAGTACGCGCAAAATCTCAGGGTAGTGCTCCAGACTTTAAGAGATCATTTGTTTTTTGTAAAGTTCTATAAGTATGAGTTTTGTCTTTAGTGGTGACATTACTTGGGCATGTGATGTATAAGGATGGGATTATGGTGAACCTGATAAATATTTAGGCAATTCGCAATTAGGATAGTACCACATCTCTGACTGAGGTTCGTAACTTTGTTGGCTTGGCCAATTATTATAGATGATTTATTGAGAGTTGAGCAACTATTTTAACACCTATGACCATATTGACTTAGAAGAAGGTTCTTATTCGGCGTTCTGTAGAGTATGAGTTAAGCTTTGGAATGCACAAAAAGTTCCTTACTTTGACTCATAATTTGGCTCTTCCTATTGAGGGTGTGGGATTCACCGTGTATTGTAATTCTTCTAGTGTTGGTATGGGCTGTTTGTTGATACAGTAGGGTCGTGTTATTGCTTATGCTTCAAGGCAGCTTAAGGTGCAGGAGCGTAACTAACCAACACATGATCTTGAGTTGGCAGCAATAGTTTTTACACTTATGATTTAGAGATATTATCTTTATGGTGTGCATTATGAGATTTTCATAAATCATCACAGTCTTTAGCATCTTATAACCCAGAGAGAGTTAATTGCTAGGTAGTGTAGATATATTGAGTCGCTTAATGATTATGACATTACCATCTTGTATCATCTAGGCAAGGCAAATATGGTAACAAATGCCTTGAGTCGAAAGGCAGTGAGTATAGGTATCTTGGCTTGTATTTCAATTTCTCAGAGGTTGTTGTCATGGGACATTCATTCTTTGGCCAACATGATGGTACAAATTGATAATTTAGAACCTAAAAGTATTCTTTCTAGTGTTGAGTCAAGGTCCTTGCTATTTGGGAAGATTTGGGATCACCAGTTTGACGATAAGAGACTT
Organism: Capsicum pubescens; assembly: GCA_030864215.1. NCBI lineage: Eukaryota > Viridiplantae > Streptophyta > Magnoliopsida > Solanales > Solanaceae > Capsicum > Capsicum pubescens. The sequence continues at coordinate 175,852,580 of CM061549.1, forward strand.
TACATCCTCCATGATCAGGTGTTAAATAATGAATCCAAGAGGGCTACCATAGATTCTGAGGGTGTCTTAGGGTTTGATAGTCATATTTATGTTCTGTGGGTTGATGAGTTGATTCAGAAATTTTTTCTTGAGGCTCACATATCAAAGTATTGTAGTTATTTGGGTATAGCTAAGATATATAAGACTTGAGATAGCATTATTGGAGAAGCATAAAGAGAGATATAAAATACATTGTAGCGTGTTGCCTGTGTTGTCAGCAGGTGAAGTTCGAGCATCGACGACTAGTTGGATTAATTTAAAGGTTACCTATTCCTGAGTAGAAGTAGGAGAACATTACCATGGGCTTTATTAGTGGGTTTCCTCACACTTTCCATGGATTCGATGGTATGTGGGTCATTGTGGATCTGTTGACAAAGTTGGTATATTTCATTCCTATCCAAATATCCTTTAGAGCCACGAGGTTAGACCAAATCTATATGCGTGAGATAGTTCGTCTGCATAATGTGCCTATATCTATCATTTTGGACCGAGGCTCCATGTTCACTTCTAGCCTTCGGAGAGATTTCTAGGAGGAATTGGGTACATAGATAGACCTTAGTACAACCTTGAATTTGTAGACTGATGGGCAGTAAAATTGAACTGTTCAGGTTCTTGAGGATATGCTTTGAGCCTATATTATGGATTTTAAAGGTTAGTGGGAGTAGCAGTTAACCTTGGCAGAGTTCGCCTATAATAACAATTATCATTCGTGTGATGAGATGGTTCCTTTTGAGGATTTGTAGGGTAGGCAAGGTCATTCCCCTATTGTATGGTTTGATACTTTTAAGGTTAGACCCCGTGATATAGATTTGCTTCAGGAGTCATTAATAGAGTCAGGGTGATTCATGATAGGTTAAGAGTGGCGTAGAGTAGATAAAAGACTTATGCACACCTTAGGATTCATGCCTTAATATTTGGAGTTGGTAATTGGGTATTCCTTCATGTATCGCCCATGAAGGTTGTGATTATGTTCGGGAGAAAGGGCAAGCTTAGCCTCAGATATGACGCTTCGATATTTTTCTCACATTGGGGGAGATGGCTTATGAGTTAGCCTTACCCCCAAAATTTGAAATTATCCATCTATTTTTCCATGTTTTTGTGTTGTGGTGATACATTTCTAATCCATATCACGTGCTTAGATTGGATTCAGTCCAATTTGATGAACGGTTTACCTTTGTAGAGGAGTCTTGCTCATTTTGGCTAGTGGTGCCAGGTGGTTCTACACTAGGGAGATTCATGTAGTTAAGGTTCAGTAGAGGCACCGCCAAGTAGAGGAGGCTACTTGGGAGATCGATAATGAGATGTGGATGCAGTATCCTCACCTATTCGAGGCTTTAGGTATATCTTAATCCATTAATTTTGCGAACATAAGTTCCTTTAGTAGTGGATATTGTAATGACCCTTCAGGTCATTTTATACATTTTTTCTTATTTATTCCATTATAGATTTCTTATAGATGCCCCAAGTTATTTATGACTTGTTGGGACTGACAGTTCAATTACCTATCAGTTCATTTGGTTTTTAGAGCCAATTCCCTGTTTTGAAGTCTTCACTGGTTCAAATTGGCTCTCGGATAAAAACATTAGTCAAATGACATTGTATGCCAATTCTGACTATTCAAACATCTTTGGAATGTCAAATTCAGGGTAGATAGACCTTTGGTTTTGGTCCCAAGGAACCCAACCTCATTTTGAGCTATTGGTCCGAAGTTAAGAAAATGGTTAGTTAGGTTTGGGACCCACAATTCAACAAAACGACCTTGGATGGAAATCTTGACTAAGTTATTGAGTCTGGAATGCCAAATTTTATTAGGCAGCATAGTTCATTTTCTTGTACAGGTTCCGGATGAATCCTGAGGGTCGGCAAAATTTCCAAGTCTCAGTTGGTGTTGGTGCATCTGCATTCGTAAGTCCTCAATCGCTTAAGCGATCAGCAGACCTGCAGCAAGTGTTGTGTAAGCAACAATCGTGTCACACAATGGACATCCTCAGCTGCAATACAAGATTCGCATATGTGATTGTTGAGTATCACATATGTAATAGGATGACTAGCGGGTGAGTAGTGCGTATGCGATTGTCATGACATGAGATAGGGACGAGAAATAAGGGCATCCCAAGTCCAACGAGGACTGGGGACCAACCCCTCTGCCTATCTAAATAGATCATCATACACTAGCAACGACTGAATTTTAGACATATAACAAGATAGAATTCTTAAAAACATAAAGACATTTAAGGGTTTTCAACAATCGATAACCTGTAACCAATAACCAATACCTAAGTCCACAGTAATATGCACAAAGCCTCTAACAAAATTGAAAACCAATCTAAGTCGAGACATGCCCTCGACTCTACAATGACAATGTCAATGAAAGTGAAAATGTAAATGTGAATTCTTCAATTCAAATTTATGGAAGGAAACCGATGAAATAACCAAGTCTTTCAGAGTATGGAAGCTCACCACTTTACCACAACCGAACGATGAACTGAGCCGATTTACCAAACACTGTGTAGGAAAAGTAGAAGTATCTCTGTTGCCTACATCGTATGAAGATACAACATTCAGAGATGGTTAGTGGGTTGAGCACTAGCATTTAACTCTAGGATTGTGGATTAAATAATTCTAAGTCAAATACAATTAAAAACCATGTGAGCATCATCATATACATACATAAATAATACTCTAGGATAGGGAACAAGGTTTAGAATGAAGTAAATCTTTATCATGGACTATGTAGCTCAACGGTCATAAACAGGCACCCACGAGCTATATGGGTTCAGCTCTCCCTGCTGAAAGGGCCCAGTGCGTGTTAGACGCACAAACCGGAGGTATCAAGGAATACCAGGGAATCCCCCGACCCATGTCAATAAAAGATACAATTATATCAATAGTGTGAACTGGGAACATGGACATTAAGACCAAATCTCACGTCGGCAAACATGAGTTTCCAATATAAGTCATCCAAGACCCACTCCTTCACGGCTTAGATACATAAACCCCTTTAATTCAAAACTAAAACAAGTTTTACATAACCTGTATATTCAACAAAGGATTTAATCATTAAGGCACACCATGGGTATCATCATACCCTTACACTTGCATCATAACTCTATGCCATAACAAATACATTTACTTGGGGGAATGCCTCAATCCCATTTAGTTTATCAATTCAAATTGGGGAAATGCGTCGACCCCCCTTGTTCATTAAATAAAAACATAGCCAACATGGTCTTCAAAATTAATTTTCATTGTTTAACCAGTTATGCAAAGCAATCACATAGGTGAGTAAGTCAAACCAAGTGACAATTCCACGATTCAAAATGATTTACACAAGTGGGTTGAGGGAAGACAATTACTTAAAACCAATTCAAAGTTTAATACATTAATTTGGGTGAATGCCACGACCCCCGTTCCAATTCTCACACCCATGCACCCCATTAGTTGAAACATCAATTTCAGAGCATCTATAGTCCATAACACCCATGTGAAAACAATTCAAGGTCCAATCCATCATAAACACTCAACCATATTAAAACCCACATTCAAAACCATTCAATTACACCGTGTAAAACATATTTTTTCATAAAATAAGAGTTGGGGAAGAGTAACATTCCTGAAATAACAAGATATACAGAGAGAATTCAACCCTTAAGCCCTTAGATGACCAATATCTTGGAAACCCTACGTATCTTGACCTTAGAGTGTTTAGAAAGTTTAACAAAGTGTTTTGATTTTGTTTTTTTCTGAAAATTGGATCCTCACAATATTTTATGGGTGTGGGTTTCTAATAGGTAAGAAGGGAAACATCAAAAGTTTCCTCAACTTAGAAGCTGAAAACTGCCGCCCAGTCGCTATGGGTGGCCCAACCACTCATAGGGTCACCCTATAACTCCTTTAATCCAGTCGTAGTCTGGATAGTGTCCAATGTCACCCATACTGGTCTTGTTATGATTCGCACCATATAACTCATATCTAGTCCTTACGATTCGTAACATGCTCGTCACAGTTATAATAGGAACTTAAGATAGTACACTGGTTTCTATATGATTTACACCCAACGACTCATTACAAGACCCCACGACTTGTAAGGTCCAGGTCGTAGGAAAGAAAGAAACTCTAGGCCAACATATTAACCAGGCTATGATTGGGTCCCTAAGAACAACAATGACACCCTATGACTCGTAGGGTGAGTTGTAGTGAGGACGGTATGCTCAAGGATCAAGAAGTTTTCAGGGAAAAAAAAGGGTATTACATTCTCCCCCTTTAGGATCATTCGTCCCTGAATTATGAGACAAGGTATTCCTTAGCATGATTTAACACAAAAACACACCCACTCTTACATTTAACAAAGACAGAAAAATAAAGATATCAAGGAAATCCTAATTTCCTTTATCAAAGTCAAAAAATAAAGATGTTAAGAATAACACATACATCAAGCACGATTATTCGGAAAGGGGAACAAGAATGGATACTTTAACTTCATGTCCTCTTCAACTTCCCAAATGGCCTCTTTAATCTTTTGATTCCTCTATAGAACCTTTACTAAAGTCACATACTTCATTCGCAATCGGCGGACTTGCTGATCTAAGATCTCCACCGGCAATTCCTCATAAAACAAGGAGCCCAAAACACCAACACACTCCAAAGGAACTAACAAGGAAAAATTGCCCACACATTTCTTCAACATTGAAACATGAAAGACCAGGTAAATAGAACCCAAACTCAATGGCATTTCCAATTCATAAACCACATTGGCCACTTTCTTCAAAATGAAATAAGGGCCCACATAACTAGGACTGAGCTTCTCCTTCTTTCAAAACTGCATTACTCCCTTCATGGAAGACACCTTCAAGAACACCTAATCGCCAACTTCAAATTCCAATACTTTTCCCTCACATCTGCATAGGATTTTTTGCAATTTTGAGAGGTCTTAATACTATCCCAAATCACCTTCACCTTCTCCATAGTATGATGTATCAAATTAGGACTAAACAACCTACCCTCACCAATCTCAAACCACCCAATAGGAGAATAACATATCCCACCATACAAAGCCTCAAATGAATCAATCCCAATGCTGGAGTGGATAATATTATTATATGCAAACTCAATGAGAGGCAAATTATCAATCCTAATACCACAAAAATAGATTACACAGGATCTGAACGTATCCTCTAATGTCTGAATAGTCCTCTCTTCTTGTCCATCCATCTGAGGATGGAAATCGGTGCAAAGGTTCACCTTAGTTCCCAAACCTTTATGAAAGGAATGCCGAAAGTGTGAGGGGAAATAGGTACCACGATCAGAAATAATAGAAATGGTTGCACCATGCAACTTGACGATTCCCTGAATGAACAACTTTGCATAATCCTCAGCAGATTAATTACTTCTCACAAGTAGGAAATAGGCGAACCTAGTCATCCTTTCCGCTATGATCCAAATTGAATCAAACTAATGGAGTGACCACGAAAGGCCAGTACCAACATCCATATTAATCACTTCCCATTTCCACATTGGCAACTCAATATCTTGAGACAACCCACCAGGCTTCAAGTGCTCAATGTTCACTTGCTGATATACTATGCACTTAGCCACAAAATTGCCCATATCCCTCTTCATGTTATTCCACCAATGATTTGTTTCAAGTCATGGTACATCTTCACCGCACAAGGATGAGTAGTATACCTCGACTAGTGAGCCTCATCCAGGATTCTCTTTTGCAGTCCATTAACATCAGGAACACATAATCTACATTAGTACCTAAAGATACCATCACCACCAATCTCAAAAGCCCTCACCTTCTGGTGACCCACATCATCCTTAATCTGCATCAAGATGATCCAAAACCTATTTCTCTTTCACCTCTGCACCAAGAGATAACTTCACTACCTCTTGCACAACTATACCACTATCTTTAGAGTCCAAGAGATAAACTCCATAAATAGACAAATACTGAATAGCCTTCACCAAACCCCATTTCTCTTTATCAACATAAGATAAACTCCCCATTCACAACTTGCTAAAAGAATCAACATCCATTGTAGCTTTACCTGGACGATAATGAAGACTCATGTTGTAGTCCATGAGCAACTCAAGCCATTTCCTTTGCCTGATATTCAACTTCTTCTACATGAACATGTATTAGAAACACTTATGGTATGAGAAGATTTCAACATGAACTCTATACAGGTAATGATGTCAAAGCTTCAAAGCAAAGACTACCGCCAACAACTTTAAGTCATAAGTCGGATAGTTCTTCTTATGCACCTTCAACTGCCTAGAAGCTTATGAAACTACCCTACTATGTTGCATCAACAGACAACCCTGTCCCACAGGAGATGCATCATAATAAGCAATAAAACCCTCGGTACCCTTGGTAGAGTCAAAACTGGAGCCAAAGTGAACTTATCCTTCAACTTCTCAAAATAACCCTCACAAGTATCATACCAAAGAAAGTTTACCTTTTTCTGAGTCAACCTAGTCAATGGGGCAGCAATCGAAGAGAAATTCTCCATAAAATCCTATAATATCCGGCCAAGAGCAAGAAGCTCTGAATGTAAGTTGGAGTCATGGGTCTAGGCGACTTCTTAACCACTGAAACTTTTTGTGGATCTATTTTGATCTTCTAACTAGAAAAAACATGACCCATAAAAGTAAAGGCATTCAACCAGAACTAACACTTAGAAAATTTAGCATAAAACCACTGATCTTTAAGAGTTTGCAATACTATGCGAAGGTGATCAGCATGATCTGCCTCACTCTTGGAATACACCAAAACATCATCAATTAACAAAATGAAGAACAAATCCAAGAACTGATGGAATACAAAATTCATATGGTCCATAAATGCTACCAAGGCTTTAGTCAAACAAAAAGACATCACTAAAAACTTAAAATGACCATACTGAGTTTGAAAAGTAGTGTTATTGATATCTACCTCCCTAATCTTTTACTAATGATAACCCGACCAAAGATCAATCTTAGAAAAGTCCTTAGCTTCCTGAAGCTGGTCAAATACATCATCAATCCTTGGAAGAGGGTACTTATTCTTCACAATCACCTTATTCAACTATCGATAATCTATACACATCTGAAGGGACCCATCCTTCCTATGTAAGAAGAGTACAGGAGCACCCCATGGAGAAATACTTGGATGAATAAAACCCTTCTCAAGAAGATCTTTCAACTCCTCCTTGAGTTCTTTGAACTTAGTTGTGTCATTCTATAAAGAGGGAAAAAATTGGATGAGTGTTCGGAAGAAGATCAATCCCAAAATCAATTTCACTAATGGGAGGAACACCGAGAAGGTCATCAGGGATAACCTGAGGAAATTTATTAACCATGAGAATGGACTATGATAAATGACACTCCTAGTTAGAAACTTTAACCTGGACAAAATGATAAATACACCACCTTGGAGATAAATTTTTGAGCTTTAAGATGTGAAATTAATCATCCCTTAGGTACTAGGGAACTTCCATCCCACTAAATCACCTGTTCATTCAGGAATTGGTAACTGACCTTTTAGATTCTACAATCAAAAGACATATAGCATGAGTGTAACCATTCCATCCCCAAAATTACATCAAAATCTAACATACCCAATTCTATTAGATCCACTAGTATGTCCCTATCATAAACTGATATCATACAACACCTATAGACTATTCAAGCCATAAAGAGTCATCTACCAAGGTAGACAATGAGATGGGCTCGAGAATACACTAAAGATCAAAACCAAAATAAATAGCCACATATGGGGTCATATAATAAAGAGTACACCCAAGATCAAGAAGACAACATACATCATGAGAGAAAAGTTTTAGCATACCAGTCCTAATAGGTGGTAAGAGCATACAAACGGTTTTGACTAGTGTTAGATCCAAAAGTAGAACCCTTTACTGCAGGAGTAGAATAAGTGGCATCTGGGACTTTATTATCCCTAGTAGCAATATCGCCTGAAGGATAGTTCCTCTGAATATGTCCAGGTTGGCCATATATGAAAAACTTATTCCTTTCCTCATCACAAAAGCCATGATGTTACTTTCTACAAAATCTACAAAGAGGATGAGATAAAGCTGACTAGGCCCTAATGGCCTAAGACTAGGCACCTTGTTCCTTAAATCCACTGTTTCTATGAAAATGATAATCACTGAATGATTTAGGAAATAGAGAACTAGCCATTCAATAGGAATTGGAATTGCCCAACTTCTTCTTAAACAACTTTTTTCCATCCATCTTATTATTCTGCTGAACTCCACTCTGCTCAGAGTATTGGGATCTCTTACTTTGCCTCTCCCCTATCTCAGCATGTTTCTTTTTCTCAACTTTAACCTATTATATATACACCTCGATATATCCATGTCACTATTCAGCAAGGCGGCCTCGCACTCCAATATAAAGTTTTGAAACATACCCGAATCAAACTTCCTCATCTTAGCCCCCATGCTAGACACTAGCTCAGGAGCATAGTAGGAAAACTAATGAAATTTTAAGGCATACTCTTTCAAAGTCATCCTACCTAATTTCAAATTCACAAACTCCTCAGCTTTCGCCCTCCCCCCTTAACTCTTGAGGAAAGATGTGATCAAGAAAGGCACTCAAAAAATCATCCAACAAAGCAGACTCAGTACCATCACCCCTAGGCTGATCCCATTCCTAGTACCATTGGTATGCCACATCCTTTAATGTATAAGCAGCAAACTCCACACCCTCAATATTAGTAGAATGAGTCAGACCAAATCTTCTCCATATCATCTATAAATCCTTGAGGATCTTCCTTAACCTTAGACATAGTAAAGGTCAGAGGATTAAGCCTCATAAACTTTCCAACTCTAGTTGCCTCAAAAGAACTCACAATCGCATTAGCAGGACTCGACTAACATAACTAAGATTTCACCAACGGGGTCAATAGATGAATAGAAGGATAGAGCTCAACAATATTAATATCTCCTGGAGGTGACTGAGTAAGGATTCCACCAGTAAGAAGGATCAATATGGATTGGTGAAAATCTATGGGGGCAATTATAAGAAGCAACCCTAGATTAGTTCTGAACACTATGAGTAGGATGAATTTCTTCCAAATTATTATCAAGAGCGAACTATAAGTTTCCACGAGTATCAGAACTTCTGGGAGGCATGATCTGAAAAGTGAACAAATAGTAATTAGAGGAGATTTCAACACCTTAGACTCAACAACCCAAAAGTAGATCACAAAAAGAGGAAACATTCCTAAATACCTTGTAGTGTCTCCCTTATAAGTGTGCCGCTCTACATATCTATAAAAGAGACTCTAATTAACATGGATTTGTGGACACCCAAAGATGCCAAACCTAGGATCTGATACCTTCTTTATCATGACTCAAATTAGGGCCTGTCCATGATAGGCATCTTAAGTCCAATGAGGACATGGGGACAACCTCTTTTACCTAGCTAAACAGACCATCATACACTAGCAATGACTAAATTTCAAACATATAAAAAGATAGCATACTGAACAACTTAAAGATATTTATGGTTTTTCAATAATTGATAATCGATAACTCGTAACCAATAACCAATACCCAAGTTCACAATAATATCCACAATGCCTCGAATAAGATCAAAAACCAATATAAGTCAGGATATGCCCGCGACACTTAATATGATATGACAATGATAATGAAAATATTAATGTGAAGTCTTCATTAATAATCCATGGAGGGAAATTGATGAAATGACTAGGTATTTTGGAGTATGGAAGCTCACCATTTCACTAGAAATGATCGACGAACTGAGCTGATCTACCTAACACTTCACAGGGAAAAAGTAAAAGTATCTTCGATGCCTACATCGCATGGAGATACAACATCTAGAGATGGTTAGTGGGTTGAGCACTAGCATGGAACTCACGGATAGGCGATAAAATAATGCCAAGTCAAATCCAATTCAAAATCATGTGAGCATCATCATATAAATACATAAATAATATGATGGGATAGAGAACAAGGTTTAGCATGAAGTAATACATTATCTTGAACTATGTAGCTTACTTATCATAAATAGTCACCCACAGGCAATATAGGTTCAACTCCTCCTATTGAAATGGACCTAATACTTGTTAGACACATATATCAGAGGTATCAAGAAAGACCAGGGAATGCCCAGACCACACATCAATATAAGATACAATTCTATCAATAGTTTAAACTTTGCACACGGTCATCAAGACCAAACCAAACATTGTCAAACATGAGTTTCTAGTATAAGTCATCCAAGATCCATACTTCACGGTTGGCTACATAATAGCCTATAATCCAAAATTAAAACAAATTTCACATAACTGTTAAGGTACACCATAGGTATCGTCATACCCTTACACTTGGAAGCTTAACTTTATGCCATAACAAAAATATTTACTTGGGGGAATGCCTCGCCCCCTTTAGTTTATCAATTCAAATTAAGTAAATGTGTCGACCCTCTTTGTTCATTAAATTAAAACATAACTAAAAAGGCCTTCAAAATCCATGTTCATTGTTTAACCATTTATACAAGTCAATTACATAGGCGAGTAAGTCAAAGATCGTGACAATTCCAAAATTAAAAATAATTTACATAAGTGGGTTGAGGGAAGACAATTATTCAAAACCAATTCCAAGTTCAAAACATCAATTTGGGGGAATACCACGACCCTGTTCCAAATCACACACCCATGCACCCCATTGGTTCAAAACATTATTTTTAAAACATGAACAATCCATAAAACCCATGGGAAAACAATTCAAGTACCAATCCTTCCAAAACCCTCAACTATATTAAAACCCAAATTCAAAACCATATAATTAGACCATGTAAAACACATACTTCTCATAAAATAAGAGTTGGGGAAGAGTAACATGCCTAAAATAACAAGATTTATAGAGAGAATTCAACCCTAAATCCTTTAGATGACCAAATTCTTAAAAACCCTAAGTATCTTGACCTTAGAGAGTTTATATAGTTTGAGAGAGTTCTTTGATTTTCTTACCTAAAAATAGGGTACTCAACATGTTTTATGGACGTGGGTTTTAATTGGGTAAGAAGTAAAATATCCAAAGTGTCCTTAACTTAAAATATGAAAACTATCTCCCAATCGTTATGGGGGACCTTACGACTCATAGGGTCACCCTATGACTCATTTAGTATAGTCGTAGTCTGGATAGTGTCTCGGGTCACTCCATACTGGTCTGGTTTTGATTCATACCATACGACTTGTATCCATTTCTTACGACTTGTAACATTTTAGTCATAGTCACGACAGGAACTTAAGATAGTACACTAGTTTTCCTATAATTTATGCCCTACGACTCGTTACAAGACCCTACGACTTGTATGGTCCAAGTCATATTCAAGATAGTAACTCTAGGCCAACATACTAGACAGGCTATGGTTGGGTCCATACGACCTACAATGACACCCTAATACTCCTAGGTGAGTAATAGTGATGACAGTAAGCTCAAAGATCAAGAAGTTTTGAGGGACCAAAAAACGCGTGGAATTACAACAATCAACAGATTGTGTATTCGATACTCGTGTACTTGGGAAGGGTATAAATACCCTCTTCATCCTATTTCTTTCAATTTCTCATCCATACCTAAGATATTTAAGCCCTAAAATTGGGAAAGCTTGGATAAAGGTTAATTACACAATTCTCTTTCAAACTTGAGGTAAGTGCTTCATTTTCATAGTTTATTTTTCCATTCTCATCAAAAAGTCCCAAATGATTGTGACTTGATTTTAGCATTAGTACATCTCAGATTTGACCCATTTTTAGGGTAAATATTCCTTATGCATAGAGGGACGTTGAGTTGGTTTCAAAAATATAATTTCCATAAATAGGCCCATATGGGAAGTTTGGATGATTGTGGTCTCAAAGAAAAATTGTGCAATATGGGTATCATTGTTCTTATTTTGATTATTAGATTATGATTTTCATAGCGTGGAACCATCTGGGAGCTTCTCGAAAGGGGAAGTTATTGATTCAGCTGACTCTTTAAGCTTTCGTCAACGTCTAGGTAGGCTAAGTTTTCCTCCCTTATAGATTGAGCTATTTTATGGTATGTTTATTATAATACTCTATATTTGGGATGGGTTTTAGGTATTGGTGATTCAATTGACAATACTTTGGTTAGTTGGAATGTTTAGGCTATCCAAAAAATGTAATTTAAGTATAGTTGGCTTAGTTCCTTAGTTACTTAGCAGAATTTCTATCTTAGGGATACTTAAGAATTTCTTAACATCTAAAATAGATATATATACCTTAGTCTTGTCCAATTAGAGTTTCCTTAAAATTGATTTTGCGGATTAGAAGTATGCCCCTTCAGCCTGCCTTTGGCCAAGACTTGAACTAGTTTTGGTAGACCTTTATACACTTGTTGTACCTTTTAAAATGCTTATTATGAGGATTAATAATACTAGGTACTTAATAGTTATGATGGGTTGATATTGGGAGTGAATTATAATTATGGTAAGACCCAATAGTTATGATATTGATGATACATGTACCGGTTTGAGTTCGGTTATTGATTTTGATATAGATAATATATTTACTGGTTTGAGTTGGGCTGTTGATTTTGATATTGATGATACATGTATAGGTTTGAGTCTAGAAATTAATTACGATATTGATGATATATATAGTGGTTTGAGTCTGGCTATTGGTTATGATAGTAAGGATATAAACACCGGTTCAAGTCTAATATAGGGAGTGGTTCTTAGTGTGACATAATATAAAAAGGTTTATGGTGATAGCATAAAGGTTGGAAAATAGTTGTTACTCGGTTATATATGTTATACTTTCCCTTATTGTACCCCCTAGGCTTATGGTGTCCTGTGTTAGGTTATTTATATTTTTGTGTTTATGGGCTTATGGGGACCAATTTTGTAGTTATAATTTCTTGATATTTATGTTTTGTTCTAGTTTATGTATTTAATAGTGTACAACAAGGTTGGAGTTACTTCCAGGTATTTTCCTTTATTTTGACTTAGTTATGTTATTTTGTATCTTATTGTATTTATATCATGACATAGCTTAGTTGGACGATGACGCCTACTGAGTACTAGTTGTTGTCACTGATTCGACGAAAGTGTTGTGTTGGACTTTGAAGATAGGGTAAGCTCTTGGAACCAGAGTTTCCTTTGTTTTCTTCTATTTGCCTATGTTAAGTCTTTTATTTAGAGACATTATATTGATATTTGTAGTATCTCTTGTATAGACTTTACTAGGTTGAGGGATGGTTTTCTATGTTATGGCTACCTTTCAGACCATTCCTATTGCCTTACTCATTTATGAGTTGTATTGTCTAGGCTACAATTATACTTACCTACCAACAGGATAGAGTAGGTGCCATCATGACTCACAAATCGGGTTGTGACAAAGCTTCAACCCCAACCAAAGGTTCGGATAGGGAGCCTTCACCTTATCCTATTCCTGCTCCTACACTAGAGGTTGCTCCACCCCTACCAGGGTAGGTCAGTGGGCAGCCCAATATCCATAGATGTTTATTCATTGATCATTTCTTAAAGATATTAATTCAATTTAGTTGTTGGGTTTGGATAGTAACTCACTATTGGATAGTGCTCAGTCTGGGGATCAAAGTTGTATAGAAGTAAGGGCACAATCCGTATCTACGGCTGCTAAATTTGAGATCCTTCCAGCTCTATTAGTTTCCTATCCAGTAGTCACCCAACCTATTAAGGCCATTGAGGATTAGAAGATATTGGGTAGATTTCTAAGATTGACCTCGCCTAGGTTTTAGGGAACCTAGAGAGGATTCATTAGAGTTCTTGTCCTAGTTGAGAATAACAGTGTTGACTACACTACTTTTAAGCTAGAAACGACAACTAGACATTGATTGAGAGGTTATCTTGATTCCAGGACAACCAGATCTCCCTCTTTGACATGGACTCAGTTCTTTGATATTTTCTTATAGAAATTTATGCCTCCCAGCCTTAGAGAGTGTCTGAGAGATCATTTTATGAGGTTGGTGCTGGGTTCTATGACTGTTATGGAGTATGATTCTTTGCTACATAAGTTATCAAGGCATGCTACAACTATCTTACCAATCAAGTATGTGCAGATTTGGTATTTGTTTAGGAATTAAGACTTCCTCTTTGCATGGCTACTAAGAGTTTGGTCATGGAAAGTTTTTTATTAAGGTATCATCTCGAACCATCAAAAATATGCATCACGAGGTCCAATGGGTCAGTAATAAGAGGCTCCATTACCATGTAGTTTCTGTAGGAGCCAAAATAGCTCACAGTTCTAAGGCAGCAGCGGTTCTCAATATCGGTACCCTCCACGCCAGTCTTATCAGTATCTTGGTTAATCTATTAGGTCTATTCATGCTGAAGTTCATATTACTGATAAGTTAAGCCCAACTACGTTGATCATTCTGGATAGAGAAATACCCAATCTTTGAGAGGAACGCATTCTAGGTTTTATAGCCTAGGTGGTTATCATCGTTGATGTCCATTCTAGTGTTAATTGGAGATCGGAGATAGGGTGTGCTTTCAGAGTCAGAGCTGACTTTCTCTCCTTCTTCTATTTTTGGATGGTCTTTCTATACTAGACTATTGTATATCAAATACTACTAGTACTCTTATTTTATTGCTAGAGGCTCTTGTATTGGCCTTACTAGTTCATGGGATATTTTTACTTTTTTCCTTATGCGCCTCTAGTGTGATCATTTTTATATTTTATTGCTTGGAATCTAATTACTTGTGTAATTTTGGTATTTACCTTACTTTCTACCACTTAGCCCACTAAATATTATTCCGAAATACAGTTTGGCTTAGTTACTGGTGGGTTAAAGTATGTGAAATCATGACTCGAGAAATTGGGTTGTGAAAGGATTAAATTAGTGTGATGATAAAGAAATTTGAAGCAAAAATGGAATTAAAATCAAGAAGTTATATAATGAAATCAAGTAGGAAACTTAATGAAATAAATTTAATATTATAATCTACATATGCATCAAAGAACTTAGTGATATCAGGTTGAAAAGTACACAGCCATGTAGAAGATTTTGTTCAAAGACAAAAAAATAAAGGCGACTATAGTTTTCCTTGGCGGCGAGGCATACAATTCGTCTAATTAGGACTAGGTTTTATTTCCCAGTCCATTTTGGACTCATTTATTCTATTTGAAATTTTTCTTACACTAATAAATATTCCACAAGAATAGTTTTTATGTAACTTTAAATTTTTGATAGGTGACCTGTGAACTTCTTATATAGAGAAATCTTTGAGTCTCTATGGAGGCCAAAGAAAATTAGTTTATTTTTTTCTTCTCCGTCTTTATTAATTTTGTTTACGATTTAAGATTTTATATTTATTCTACTAAATTTATAAGTTAAAAATTAAATATTGTCTATAATTTCTAATTATGATTTTCAAGCCATGAGTTGATAAATCCACATCTAGGATTGTGGGATCCATGATGAAACAAAAAAATACATTAAATATTTAGAAATTCTTTAATGGTGTTTATGCATATATTATTTGATTGCTTTTTAATAGAAGCCTATGTTAGAATTCTACTTATCCTTACTCTGTATGAAAGGATGAATGACCAATGAGAAAAGGGAACTAGCAACAAGACTTGGAGCTATCAACCTCCCATAGGCTTGCCCTTATTTTCTTTACCTTAGTTTTCAAACAGTTAAGTTAGGATCACTATAGGACTTTTCTTGGCTTGTAATGCATGCATGGGGGTTGGTATGGAACATATGGACATATCAAGTGACTAAGCCTCCTTTACACAACACTAACCTTGGGGTCTAAGTAACTAGACAATTATCTTTTATTCCACCCGTATTTCTCTCTTTTTATTTATTAATGCACGTTTAGGTTGGGTGTGGTATTTTATTCTTTCTTTTTCACTTTTTCATAATTTTTATTTTTCTACCAAACCCAGCCCTAATAAATTTTTCTATTATTTTACCCTTCTACATAACCACTTTACACTATGCACTCTTATGATAGCCACCCTTAAGTTAGGCAATTTTCCTGAGTTGAGGTGTACAATATCCTAGGAGGACTAAGGCCAAAATAGGTTCATTGTAATATAAAAGGGAAGGTGAATAGTTGAAAACAAATAAAAATAGGTTATAAGGCTCAAAACAGGGATTAAAGGATACTATTTCACACATGGAAGGTCATTTAGGCTAAAAGTGGAAAAATATCTAAAACGGCCTATGATCCTTTCCTAACAGGCAATCCTACAACCTAGGCAAGACTAACTGGGCAATTTCTAGATTTAACACACAAATGGAACTAAGTATCATCTCACACACACATAGCACAGAGTTCATATTACCAACTACTACCGATATAGTTCATGAAATTGTTAGCATGTGATTATCATGTCACTAATCCTAAGGCCATAACAAGATCCACAATGTTCGCACATATATACAGTCACACAGTTCTAAAACACACATTTTGGAGGGGTATCATTTTTTTCAAAAATCCATAAAAAAATGATAACTACCCTAAATACTTAAAAAATCTCCTAATTAGACAAAAACATAACACAGTATGAAACAAAACACAATACAACACAAATTACCATAAATATGCTAGTTATACAACCATACCATGGCCGATAGATAAATAAGAACAACAATAAAAACCTGTTATGGCTATGGTATACCCAACCCCCAACTAAAATATTGTGCATTGTCCTCAATGCATAAAAATAATACAAAACAAAGGGAAGTGGGAACATACCCGGGATGCACTAGGTGCTCGTGTCATGAGCATCCCTAGATGGGGGTATATCAGCTGGCAAAGGTAGTGGTGGTAGCAGTGTACTATTAGATGATACACCCGCTGCTAGCCTAATATTCCTATGCTAGTAAATGACTTCAGTCTCCATCGAATAATGTCTGGAGTAGTCATATTGTGTATTAGGATTCTGTAAGTCACCTATGTGAACTCTCCTGGCCCTAATTTTTAGGACCTCTTCATCATTCTCCACAAAGAAATCAAACTATCTCGATGCGTGCAGAGGTAATATATAGACCACTGTGGTATAAATGAGGGAGTGGCTACTACATGGTTCTTTGTGAGAGAGTGTACCTTTGCTCATAATATATCAAATTCCTCTCTTATTTAGGCTACATCCACCTCCTCTGTCTAGATAAATTAGGCTGTAACCTATATGTCAAACTCATCAAGACATACCTGTAAGTCATCATGTAGCTCATACAATACATCTCTCTGTGTGGCCTCCTATCTAGCCTTTATCTTTTTGAATCTAGTTCGAACCCCAGATCTCATCTGCCCGTATAAGGTAGTAATCTTGGTCTCAATAACCCTCAACTGAGTATCAGTGGCCCTGTGACTGTCCAATAAGATCTACAAGAACTCTTTTAATATAGTAATCCTACCTATAGCAAAAGCATTAGTGGATTGGCGAGTAGGCTCTGAAGATATGTCAATCATCTCTTAGGTCGAAGTCAGGGCTGATAAAAAAGTGACTGGTGTCTCCTCACCCAGAGTACTCAAATCTAGAGCCTCTCTCTACTCCCCTATATCAATACCAGCTCTAACACCCACATCACCTCCATGTGCATCACCAGACTCTGTGGAAACTGATGGGCCCTTAGTATGGACCCAAGGTACTATGGCAGGCTCTCTAGATCTCTTGGGAAGGCCTAGATGTGCAAGATCATTCATTCTCTTTTTCTGTGCAGTAGCCATTGCACGTACACTCCCATATAATCCTAATATCTCACGTACACCGTCCTTATCATATAGGCTCTGAATTATTCAAGGTAATGGCAAATTAGTCATCTACCTAAATTCTCTGTCATGGATCTCATGTTGGAGAATGGCTACAAAATCAATAGCATATCCAACCATCATACAAGAAACCAAGGATGCTCTCTCCTAAGTTAACAAATTATCTAAAGCTCTGGGGAATATTCAATATTTGATCAGCAACCACCAAAACTGGCGTCAAGGTCAACGTACCCTTTTTAATCATATAATGACCCTCAATCCATAAGGTAGCATCACCCAATGGTGAAATATTGCTACAATCCACCTAGATATCTTAACTCTCTTTCATATATGCTAAGTCTCCCACATAATGTGTCGATCTCGTGTGACTCCCAACTTGTAGTCATACACAACTATGGATGCGGGAGTAATATAATCTGGACCAAAATTAATCTGGTAGAAAGTCTCTACTAAAAGATCAATTTTGACCCTTCTTACAAGTGTATAACCAAGATGTGGCTTCTCTATGTACCTTATCAGGCCTTGAAATCTACTCATGTAAAGATCTACAATAGCTCGATATGATGCATAAAACTCATGTACCATGGTCGGGCTTTAAGAACTAAGTGTAATGGTCATCCACTCTAACTGGTAATGATCAAATGTAGACCATAACTATAGTACTCAGCTCAGTCTAGATAGATTTATATGGCTCTCCTCGTAAATAAGACTCTAAGGCCTGCCAATATCTAAGATATAACTTTCTATATCATAAACTACCTGCATATCCTCTACACACCACCTCAGAAGTGCCTTCGTGGCATATATGGGTATAGAACTCTGCCCCTACTATACTGGTGTATCATGGGTAGCCTTCTCTATGCCCTCCTCAGACTAGATTACATCTTAATATTGTACATGAATGGCGGTACCCTCTTCATACGAGGGTACCGTTGATGACTCATCTTTCTCAACATCCTTAGATGAATTGTGGGACCCCTCCCCAGACTAGGGATCTTGATTTGCAACCTGTAGAGTAGACCCAGAATTTATCTCATCCTCATCATCTTATGGTGGAGTGTGTGGGGGAAATAACCGCACTGATTTCATCCTTGGTCGAGCTGTAACTGCCTCAGCAGCCCGGTGCATCTGTCCTCTAGTAACTCTGTGTGTCACCCTAACTACAGTGTCTCTACGTCACTGCATTGGGTACTCCTCCACTAAACCACTAGGCTCGGGAGACTCTGTCCATCTCCTTGAGGTATTGACCTTCTTCTTCTTGGCAGCTTTTGGTGCTATGTGTACCTGAAAAACTAGTCGTTAGTTTCCAACAAATTATAGAGATTGCAAAAGTTGAAGAAAAAATAAAAAAATTCCATAATTGTAACATCCCTTTAATTTATTTGAAATCCTAAAATGTCCAATCTATATGCATATGTCAAGAAACATGAATTTAAAATCAAACTAACATGCTCAACTTGTGGTATTACTCTACTCATTCAAGTTCAACTTTCGGTTGGGGCCTAACCTTAGAATTTAATTCAAAACAAGTCACTACATTGAGATTATAGGCTACTTCAAGGATAGTAAATACAATCATGATAGAATACATATAGTTTTCATGGGAATACACATATCAACTTTTTTAAACAATAAGTAAACCAATACATAACCATTAGGAGTTAAGAAAGTTATATGAAAATTAGAAAGTGAACAAAGAAGAAATCAAGCAAAACAAAAGTTGGAACTTGTTTTTAGTGTGTTGGGACAATTAGTATCTCAAACAAGTGTTAATTTAGCCTTAACTTAAGTGTGGGGTTAGTTTATGTTTTAAGAGGAAAGTTTGAATTCAAAGAGAAAAGTGAAATTTTGAAGATTTAAATGAGTTGGAATGAGGCTAAGGATGTTTAACTATATATGGGGGTGTTTTAGGTCTTATATAAGTGTTAGTGGGCCTAAAATTTTAATTAAAATTTGGGCTCACTTATGACCAAGACGTGAAAACTACCTACGCCTGCCACAAGCGGCCAGGCATGGGGTGCAAGTGCCAATTGTGGCCAACATGTGTAGGGCGCAAGTTCAAGAACAAATATTTTGGCCCACTTTCTACAATCAAGAATCGACACTTTGATAATTTTACAGCTACTTGTGGTACCATAACCTAAGTTTATGGTCCCATAAGTATGATTAGGTGCCAAAGTCCACAACTTTCCATTCTCTTCCTCAAAATTTTGACTTTTCAATTTATTGCAAGATTTACCTTGCCTGTGTGGGACACGTGACCATCATGGGTTGATCACACCATCCCTTTACCAGGAAATTAATGAATCTAGCAATTTTATCATATTTTGGGAAAGTCCATAAGCTAAAAACCTACAAACGAAAAACAACAAAAAATAAACACTAAAATAGTGGGTTGCCTCCCACTCATTGCTTGATTTAATGTTGTGTAACGACGTGATTGTTTCGGTTACTTAGACTTCACCAACAAGCCCATGTCGGTAGGAATATCTTCTAGGGTCATCAATAGAATCGATCACCGACTCTGCCATCATGTCGGTAGGATGCTTTATTGATTTTTGGACGTTGAATATGGCCTCCTCACTATTGACTCTGAATTTCAGCTATCCTTTCTCCATGTCAACCATCACTCAACCTGTGGCCATAAATGGTCTCCCCAATATTATGGGCATCTTGATGTCAACCTCACAGTCCAGAATGCCAAAGTCAGCTAGAAAGATTAAATTGTCCGCTCTCATAATTACATTAATTGAAATGCCAATAGGTTTCTTCACCATGCGATCAACCATCAATAGTCGCATTGACGTTGGTTCCGGAGGATTTAAACCTAATTGCTTGAATATGTCCAGAAACATTAAATTAATGTTGGCTCTTATGTCACATAAGGCTCTGGCAAATTGAGATGACCTAATAGTATATGGTATAGTGAATGCTCTGGGTTACTCTATTTCTGAGACAAAGACCTTATAGTGACTGCACTACAGTGGTGCAATCCATCAACATCCTCTATCATAGGTCCTTTCTTCTTTGTGACTAATTGCTTCATAAACCAGGCATATCCAGGTATCTGCTCCAATGCCTCGAAAAGAGGAATATTCAAGTTTAACTTATTCAACATCTCAATGAATTTCTTGAATTTTCTTTCCCCTTTTTCTACTTTAGTAGTTGAGGAAAATGTGGGGGCGGTCTTAAAATTTGTCTAATTTCCTGCTCAACAACTAGACCTTTACCTCTTTTCTTAGAAACTACATCATCACCATATGTTGCCTTTTCTGACTCCTCAACAGGTGTCTCATTAAGAGCAACTTCCATCACAAGCAGTGGGGGATCCATCATAGTAATACCATACCTCGTTGTAATGGAAAGAACATGATCATCATTTTTTGGATTCTGTATAGTGTTGTTCAAAAGGGTACTGGGCTGTCTCTTACTTAGAGTTGCTGACATCTGCCGAAACTGGTGCTCCAACTACTTGATAGCAGTGGGATAAGATTCAACCTTTTGGGTCGACCCTGAAATGTCGGCGTTAATCTCCTTGAGGTTGATCTCTTGATTTTCTTGACCCTTCACCATCTTAGTCAACAACTAACGATCTAGATAGTTTTCTTCCTCCGCAAATTCTAACACGTAAGCTTTAAAAGATGAACCCTATGTTCCTACTAGGTACACTTTCTTTGAAGTTTTTGCTTCAAGCTACATTTCTAGTACCCTTAGATCAGTTCTTAGCAGTGCAATTTCTTATGCTACTGAATCATCAACTAATTTCTAGTCGCAAGAGACACCAATAACATATATGCCAGATCCCATCTTAGCCTATTGAATTTTCCACCCTCGGTTAGTGATTGAGATTTTATCTAGCATCTCCAAAGCTATCTCCCAGCGTAGTATCATAAAAGCTCCTTCAGATATGGTATCTACCATGGCTCTGGAACTAATGGTCAAGGATATATAGAATATCTCAAATAAGCTCATTCTTTACAACAAATGGTTGAGCACCATACTCAGCTTCTTCTTGAACTTGAATGATGCCTTGTACATAGATTCTGACAGCAGCTATCTAAAATTATAGATCTCATTCTTGAGATGCAACATCCTGGATTTATGAAAGAATTGATTCAAGAATTACCTGCACAACTCATTCCAAGTAGTGATAAATCCTATTGGTAGTTCCCTTTCTCCTGTGAGTGAGAAGGGTAACAACCTTAGTCTAAGTGCTTTTGGATTCACCCCTTGAATGGTATATAAATTGCAAATCCTGATAAAATTTACAAGGTGTATATTTGCATTATTTGTAGGCATACCTACAAACAAACCCTTCAGATTTAAGAGCTGGATCATTGAGCTTGTTATGTCAAACTTGATGCCTAGGAGTGAAATAGGAGGAATAATGGCTCCAGTTGCTACGGAATAAACATATTCCAGATCTTCTTAAACATCTATATATGGCTGCATATACTGATATATTGGGATCACTTGAACACGGGAACCTCCATCTCTATTCTAATTTCCACCGAGTGCTTCTTGGTGGTCTGCTACTTATCTCTACTCATCTAGCTTTGCCTCCCAAGCTACACATTATGCTTCTATCATTGCCCTCCTCTCGTTTTTAGTTTGAGCTAAAATCTCACCAGTTTGTTGATCAACTATATCATGTACTCCTCTAGGGGAGGGAGAGGTACAACATTATGAACCCCTTCAGGATTATCATCGCTATTCTATTCCACCATCCTACTTGGTGTTTGTAGTATCCTCTCTGGATTCAGATTCACTAGGAGTGAGGGATTTCCTTTACTCTGTATGGTAGGAATACATTGGTGTATAACCAACTAAGGATAAAAACAAAAAGAAAAACCCAAAAACTGCAACAACTTTAATTGACAAATCAACACTGTATTCCCCAATAATGGCACAAATATTTTGTGACGTCCAAGCTACACCTCCTCTGAGAAGATAATATGATTTCTATAAAATATAGTAACCCAAAAAAAGTTGTGGTCGAATCCCAAGGGAATATGTGGAATTGTGTCTCTCAACTGTTATAATCATTGGGCGAAACTGGAAAAGTAAATGGGGGTTTTGAGTAACAATATCAAACAAGTGGAGAGTATCAACTTCTATTGTAATTAGTCGTGAGTGAACACTGGGATTGTCTTCCCTGTGTCTTCTCAACTTCATAGGCTTATTGTTCTATGTTGAACCAACCTGATACCTTGCATGAAAAATCAATAAGTTGTGTATCTTCTACAGTCTTTTAGATGTGCAGAAGGATTTCACCCTTTACCTTTTGAGTCTTGGGATGTCTCCTTAATAACCCTTATCTTGATCCCAGTTAACTATTACCTTTTAAGTCTCAATTATTATATGAAATCTAACAGTTAATGAGTGGTGAATTTACAACTCATTTGCACTCAACAATTGTGCACACTATTATTACTTGAAGGTATAAATGATCCATATTTGCAATTTAATACGCTAAATTCCACATTTTGCAGGCATACAGGTTATGAGATGGAAAGATATGGATATAATCTGGAAAAAGAGTGAGAATAAGGAAAGAAGTGCAACAGAAGGACGTGAAGCAGGAACCAACCTCAGAACTACAATCGCGGTCTATGGACCGCGATCATGGCCTTTTAAAACTGCGATCGAGCTGAACCTACCATGGTCACGATGGCCGCAATCTCAAACAAGCTTCAGCAATCGCGACTAAGCGGGAATATGCCCAGGGATAGCTTTGTAATTTCACACCGCCGAACCCAATTCCTTTTATAGGCTAAAATTCTCTCTTTTGGGTATTGTAGACTCTTTCAATAATTTTGAATTTGTATTTTAAGCCCTAATCTGGGAAAGAATTGTATTTTGATTTGGAAACTTTGAATTTAGTACTTTTGAAGAATGGATGTGTTAAACAATCCCTATGGTATATTTTCTCTCTTTTCTTCATGATTAGCTAAACTTTCAATGTCTTGGGATTATGTTGAACTAAGGTGCAATTTTGTGTGGGTTGTGATGTATTTGTGTATATGCTAGTTTATTGATGATGGGATTTACTATTTCTTGGTTAAATTAGTTGGGATCTATGGGTGAAAACCCCAAACACCCATAATAGGTTTGTGGGTAAAAATACCAAACTCTTGAAAGTTCAAACCATCCTTGAAAGAGGGGTTTGGATGAACTTTTAGAACCCACATCATCCTTGAAAGAGGGATACGGGTAACAAGGCAATAGTAGATAATTAACTGGTGTAGTTTGATATTTTTTACTATCTTAGACATAAGGGCTATTAGGAATTAACTACATCTTGGGTATCTTCCTAGAAATTGGGGTGCTCAATTGAAGTAATAGGTGAATATAACTAACACATATGTTAGGTTTCCGAAAGGGTCAATGAGTAAAATTTGTGAGGTTTTGTTGACAAACTAGCCCCAAGGATCTTTGACCTAGCCTACCATATTGTTGATAACTAGCATGTACACTAATTCTTCATGCACTCATGCATAACTTGCCCTTATGTAGACTTAATCCCAAGATTCTCGTCATATCTAAGTTAAATCACTATTGTCGTGTAATTTGTTGACTTGAGTTTTTATTGAAATACACCTGCCAACCCCCCCCCCCCCAAATTTAAATCACACATTTTACCTTATTTACACTTTGGGTATCTTTTTAGTTAGTGTTAATACCTATAATACTAGAATTCTAATTTTACTCCTCCTGGATTCAACCTCAACGCAAGTTGACAAGTTGACAACGAACGTCCTCTACCAAATTATATGGTATAGGTGAGCATTATCACTATGGTGCTGTTGTCATGAAGTAAAATCAAGTTTTCACTTGTGCGGTGTTGGTTCTTACTTAGGGTATACATGCAGTGTTACTTATTTATTTTGGTTGTTGTTTTTTCCTCTTTAGGTTTTCTTATAGTGTTCACGAAACTATGAGTGACAATGTAAGCTTTGCCGGGTCTTTCAATGGCCCTCTTGATGACGAAGAGCAACTTAATGATGTTGGTCATTTAAGTTCCATATATATCCCACCTACTCATGGGAACGATGTCTTTCATGTCATGAGCATTATGTTGCATATGCTATAATTGAAGGGACTTTTTGTAGGACAAGCCTATGAGGACCCAAACTTGCATTTGAAGAACTTCTTCAAAGTGTATGCATCCTTTGATATTGCACACATAACCCAAGAGTCCATTCGGCTTCATCTCTTCTTATTTTCTCTAGTGAGAGAGGAAGTATTGTGGCTTTGATCTCTTCTATCTAGATTAATAACTTTGTAGGAGGAACTCATTTTTGTCTTCCTTGATTGGTGTTTCCCACCATCCAAAATGCTCCAATTGCGTGATGAGATCATGAACTTAAGGCAAATGAATGGGGAACCCTTGTATGAGGTGTGGGAAATATATAATAGAAAACTCATGCATTTTCCAAACTATGAGGTTCAGAGAAGATGCTTCCCCAAATCATCTATCGAGTTCTTGGTGCGCTCAACAAAATCATGGTAGACATTACGGCGGGGGGCTCGCTTCTGAAGTTGAATTATCTAGCAACCACAAATTTTCTTAAGAAAGTTACCAAGCAAAATTAGTGGTGGAACACTCATGATGCCAAGGTACCAAAAGAATTACCTACTACCTCTGCTTTTGATATGGAAAAATAAAGCAAGATGAGAAGAGAGAGGATAATATGGCAAAAATGATGACTGAATTTGAGTTTTTGTTGAAACATGTGATAGGTGCATCCACGGAAGAGGTGAATGTCGTGGCATTCATGGACTATGAGTATGAAGAATCCAAGAAGCTTGATGAGAAGATTCAGTATTTGGCAAATTACTCGGGTGGCTCCCGCCCCACCTATCAAAGGCAAGGTGGGAACCAAGTTTAGAACTAGAGGGATAGATATCATGAACGTGACTAGAGGGATAGATACTGTGACTATGATCATTATGTTCCTCCCCATGACCAGGTAAAGAACAAAAAAGGTTGCTCCATCGACCCTAACAAATACAAAACCAAAGACGTCTTGGGAAGATTTTTGATAAAAGTGAATGGAACGGACAAGATGGTCTGTGAATTGAATGGAGATTTTTCCCAACTCAACCAAACAGTTGTTTCCCAATCTGCTTCTATCAAATAATTGGAAAAAAAAATTGGGCAGATCTCTAATCAATTAAATTCTATACCAAAAGAGGGTCTCCCTAGTGACACTATTGTGAAACCAAAAAATAAAGCTCGAGTATTGGCAATTCTCACTAGGAGTGGCAAGACTCTTGGCGATCATTTAATAAAAGTTGAGGGAGAAAATGTGGGTAAAAATGACCAAGGTTAATCCAAAGAATATGAAGAAAAGGTTTTTGGTTAAGCTAAAAGAAAGAACCCCCAACATCTCAAAGTGAAGAAGATGAAAAAGAACTGGTGGAAATGGATGAAGAGGTGGTTGAGAAGGATAAACAACTAGGTGATGTATTGCCCACTATGTAAGGCCCCCCTCTATTTCCACAAAGGATTAAAAGAAAAGAGGAGAGAGACAAGTTCAATAAATTCATGACTAAGCTTAGCAACCTCTCTATAAATATCCCATTACTTGATGCTATACAAGATATTCCTAGGTATGCTAAGCTTATGAAGAAATTGATGTAAAAAAAGAAAGGCTTGTTGAAAGTGACACCACTGAAGTAACCAGGGGTTGTATCTCTATAATGAGTAGCGCAATTGCGAAAAAAAAAACGTCGGGTCCTTTAACATTCCATACACCATAGGGACACATAAGTTTTAAAAAGCTTTATGTGACTGACAGTGCCCAAGAACACACACAAGTGTACATGGTCTTATAAAGTAGTAAAGTGGCCTTCAATAAAGCCGAATATTGATCCCACGGGGATTTGGTTTCACCAACTATCCAATTATAGTTTATCAAATTGGGAAGAGTAATAAATAAAGTTTTAGAGTTGTAAACTAAAAATAAACTAAAATAATGAGGAAAAGTAAATAACTTTGGACAATAAAAGGATAGAGACCCAGGGTTAAGGCTTAAGAACAATCATACTACGTTATTGAATTTCATTCGTTAGATTGCTTATCTTGGTTGTTGATTCGTAGGGTTAATTGCATGATAATAGTCTCCCGACCTCTAATCGGTTACCTAATATGGATATTACAACTACATCGTTGAGTGGGGATGTAATAATCCTATTAAGTTCTTAAAGCTATCATCCTACGTTTAAAGAAAGTAAGGCTTCTAGGTACATCCCTGTCCTAGAAGCTAATTCTAAATCCATGTAAGAAAGGCACTTTTGTTTCCTCTTTTGATGGCCACCGCATTGCGGTGACATGCCAATTTGCAATTGTAAAATATCTATCAAAATCTAGTATCGCGTCGCGATTACACTGTGTCACGGTGCCTCCTTCACCTCTATTAACATCGAGAAATAGTGGATCACTATTTTGGTTCCCTTATAAATCCATTTACGGGTCAAATGCTCCAAGAGGACTCTACACGCGCCGGCACTCACCCAAGATATTTCAGGTGTCCAAAATTACTTCAAGTTGTGTATTGTGCCTCCGCGATCCATTCCAAGCCTTTTTGAGTTGTTTCCACTTTATTTGAAGCTTGTATATCCTTAATATATCATTATATTATATTAAACAAGCATCCTATAGCATTAAACACAACAATTAATAACTCAAAACAATGCAACATCCTCAATGGTGAACTAGAAACAAGAGCTAAGCATAGGATAAATTCAATTTGAGCTTAAGCTTATTGTTTTGTATTGATCAAATTGACACTTGAAAATTATAAATAGGTTTTTTAAAATATAAATACATAATAAAAACCTTAGTAACTCATCAAAACACATTATCACCCATCATGATAGACTAGACAAACACATAGCTCAAGCTAGTCACACTAGTTTTCTCGGTAGAATTCTAAATGGTCAATTTGAAACAAAACTCATGTGAAAACACCATTAAACTTTGTAAACACATACTTGTACATTTATATGTACATTTATATCATTATCAACACATAAAGCACATGAATTATTCTTAAAACAAGACTAAAAAGGCTAGAATAGTAGTGCTAAAATTCATAAATACACCCAACATCAATGACCTTGGTGTGAGTATTAATTTCATGACCTTTTCATATATTAGGGTATTGTCTTGAGTACCCTCACTCCAACATTGATGAAGATTTTGATGGTGGACCATTCCATAAAAAAGACGTTGATGTTTTGTTCGATGTATAGGTGAAAGTGGAGAAATTCATACTTCCAACAGATTTTATGGTGTTAGATTGTGAAATATACCAAGAGGTGCCTATCATACTTGGTTGATCTTTTCTTACTACTGGAAGAGCCATTATAGATTTGGAGCTTAGGGAAATGAAGTTTAGAGTACATGGGGTAAAGTGTCATTTCGAGTGGTAAAAATGGAGAAACAACCCATGGAGCGTAATGTGGTGTCAGTGATATATGTCGAGGATGAGGAAGTGAAGAATGGGTCCCTTTATGATCCAACTTGAAAAATATGGACTACGTTGTGCCACGACGATAACTAAGGCACTATATGGGAGGTAACACACATATGCCACGAAAGTGGCCCGTATCCTTTACTTTTAATTTTGTAGTGTAGAATTTAATTTTTTTCATTTAATTAATCCATGCATTTGGTGCACTATGGAGTTTGTTGAATGAATTTGAGAAGGGGAAAGTGTGAAATTTTTGCATGTTGAACTGAATAGGGGAAATTGAGTCAAAATGAAAATTAAGTTGAGTAGGGGAGAACAGAGGTGCATAAATGCCCTCAGTTACCATGATCATGGTCAACTGTGTGTATGCAATTGCGGACTTCTAATCGCAATCACGGTCAATTTTTTTATATGACCATCCAAATCCCTACATCCCTGACACCTCTTGCTCAACTTTTCTCTCAAATTGAACCCACCCCGGCTCCAAATCCATCCTTGCATTCAGTTTGCATTATTCCTCTGGTAAGTGTCCTAAATCATGCTTTAAATATGGAAAATAAACCATAGAATGGATATTGTAGGGAAGGCCTAAATCTGTGCTTTTCAGTGTTAAATATGTGGTTAGATAAACTTGTGTGTTGGTTAGCTGCTAGAATATTATGTGCACTTAAGTGGGGAAGTCTTGAGTACCCAAATTGTGTATGAAATTGAGAGAAATGAAGGGTGCACACCAAGTGCTCGTTCAAATGATCAAATGAGTATCCACTAGTGATTTTCACATTCTAAAGGCATAATTGAGTACCTAGTCATCTTGGTTAATCATTTTAGTGAAAATTCTAGCTTTAGAACATGTTTTGGCTAAAAATTTGAACTATATTAGACATTGGAAATTTTGTCTTGAAACGGGTCTCAGATACCACGATCACGATTATAGGGACTGTGATCGTGGTACAGTGATCGTGGATCTATAGCCTGTGATTGTGGTAACTGAGGCTAATTTCCTGCCATTGTAGAAAAAATTTACAGTTTAGTTCTAGTCCAAACACCACCAAATGCACATCCCTTGAGCTTTAGTGAATAACCTGGCTTAGTTTATGCACGTAAATTTCAATATTTAATGTTCTTGTGTTGTTCTCATGTTTTTTAGGATCATATCATTGAAGAATACGACCAAATCTAATTTATGGCCTCTAAATGTCACACCCTTTACTATGGTGATCTCCCATAGACAAAGCTGCTCTCCAAGTGAGGAATATGCTTGGATAAAGCGCCATAAAATCTCACATCATTTTATGAATGGCTTGTGTCCATGGGGTCACGGTGTTTTGCCCCATATCCTTGTAAGGAAAATGAGAAGTGGGTCCATGATCATTACGCTAACCGTAGCGTAGTATCTTTTTCAGACCCGTTCAACATCACTATAAGAATTCGGGGGAAGATGGTGAACTTTAAGAGGATAAAATTATTGTTATCTATTTATGTGGGTTCAGGGAGCACCCTTATCCCTTCTTATGCTTTATTGTTTATTTAGTGAGGACACTACTAGTAGTTTAGTTGGGGGTGCCTGTCTCAGCATTTATTTGATTATTAGGGACTATATTATTGATATTTCTGTATGTTTTTTTTATGTTCATTTGGATGATTTTATTTTTATTTGGGTTGTAATATTTAGGTACTCTAATGGTGCCCACATTTACATAGATTAGTCATTTCATTTTGTTAGATTTTTTATTTATCTTTCTTTTGCTTGTGATGATATCCGATGATCTTTTCCCAATGATACATTGAGTGACGACATTCTTTAGGGAAAAACATAATGATTTGGTTTTGAGCCATGGATGCAAGGGAAGTCTGAGTACTCATAGCATCGAGGTCATAAATACAAGAGAAATCTGAGCACCTATGGCATTTTGTATTTGGGATCTCACTTATACCTATGGGGAAGTCTGAGTAGCCATACAATTTGCTCGTGTAAAAGACAAAATATTAGACAAAGGCTTATGTTGGTACCATAATTAGAAAATTGTAAGTAGTGCAAATGCGAAGCAAACATCCTCCTCCGTCCAAATTTTTTTTTCGAAAATCAAGGGCACGAACGTGAGCAACCTTGTATCAATACTTTTTTTATTTTTGTGACTCTGAAATTTTGGCTTGTAAAAATTAGTAGATACTCTATTTTTGTCTCTAGTGGGAAGGGAAATTGAGCCTCTTTGGAGAATTTGCATGCCATGTTAAGTGATCTTATCTATCTAAATCTCATCCATAATTGTACCATCTAAAACTTGCCCCTTTAGTCTCTCAAGGCTAATTTTGATTATACATGGTTGGTGAGATGATCCTAGGCTATCTTTGTGAACTAGGAGCTCACTCTAAGCCTAAATAGCCTACCCATGCATAGAATAGGACCCTTCATTCCCCAATTTTAGCCTTTAAACCTTTCTTTGGTAACTACGTTACAAACCTTATGTCATTTAAAAAAATTTCCCTCTCTTGAGCCCAACCCTCTTTGAACATGAAAAATGAAAAATGAATCTAAATTCCTAAGTTGGGGGTGGTAAGTTTGAAAGAGTTGACTTTGGTCCATGGTAGTGTAAGTGGGTGCCTTTCATCCAAGCAATGAAAAAAAGTGAAAAAGAAAGGAATGATAAAAAGAAAAATAACCAATGAATTGGAAAAGAAATAAGCGAAATAATGATGCCCTTAAAAAGTTAGGAAAATCCAGGCTCCTAAAGTAGGCATGTGTAAAGTGTGAAAATAAAAGAAGTGGTCCATGGTCACAAGTTAGTTGAAATAGTGTAATGTGAATGTACAAGGAGGGTTAAGCTACTTTGTTCCTAAATTTTATCCTACCCTTCCCCGACCCTAAGTTACTAGCTCAAAAATATCTTTGAGATCTCTAACCAAGTGTATTAATTATAGTGACAATTAAAAATAGGGGCAATCCTATGGCATGGTACATTTTAGCATTGAGAGTCTTTGGGAGAGAGATAGTTTTGCACTTAAATCCCTTATTTCATATTTTGTAACTTGGTGTGTGGGGTTTTCCTTCTCGTGGGGAGTCATGTAAACTAGTTGAGGTGGGTGATTTTTTCATCTCTCAAAAAATAAGGCCAAAGGAGTATATAGGAGTTGAGTTCAATGGTGAGTCACTTCTAGGGTATTAGTTATTGTTGCATGATTGTTCTTTAAAGTCTTTCGTACCCTTAAAAATTGCATTTCATATCGAAGGGTACTGTGCGAGTAGTTTTTCCCATGTTTGAAGAGCTATATGTGGTAGTAACTAAGCTTGAAGTCATTATGATCATTGGTTCATATAATTTGGTCATAAATGTGCATAGTCTCATAGTAAGAAGTGGTGTTGCTTGATTACTAACAAAGATTTTATTTGGGGGTGTTTACGAGTGTTGAATTTACCACTCATTTGCACTCAACATTCGTGCACACTATTATGACTTGAATGCATAAATGAGACATATTTGTGATTGAATGTGCTAAATTCAACATTTTTCTATCATACAGGTTATGACAAGGAAAGATGTGGATACAAGCTGAAAAAAGAGCGAGAATAAGGAAAGAAGTACAACTGAAGGACCGAAGTAGGAACCGCCTCAGATACCGCAATTGTAGTCTACGGATCGCGATCACGGCTAATCAAACCAGGTCAAAACTACGATCACGGTGAGTGTACCATGATCACAATAGCTGCAATTATGGACAAGCTTTAGCAATCGTGGCTAAGTGGGAATATGCCCAGGGGTAGCTTTATAATTTCACTCAGCCGAACCCAATTATTTTTGTAGGCTAAAACTCTTTATCTTTTGGGTATTCTAGACATTTGCAACATTTTTGAATTTGAAGTTTAAACTGTAATTTAGGAAAGATGTGTATTTTGATTTGGAGACTTTGAATTTAGTGCTTTTGAAGAATAGATGTGTTGAACAATCCCTATGGTATATTTTTCTTTCTTTTCTTCATGAGTAACTAAACTTTCATTGTCTTGGAATTATGTTGAACTAAGATGCATTTATGAATGGGTTGTGATGTATTTATGTATATGCTAGATAGTTGATGATGGGTTTTACTATTTCTTGGTTAAATTAGTTGGGATTTGTTGTTGAAAACCCCAAACACCGAAAATGGGTATGTGGGTCAAAACCCCAAACTCTTGAAAGTTCAAACCATCATTGAAAGACGGTTTTGGATGAACTTTTGGAACCCACATCATTCTTGAAAGAGGGATATGTGTCAAAAGGAAATAGTAGATAATCAATGGGTGTAGTTTGATAATTTTCACTATCTTAAACATAAGGGTGATTAGGAAGTTAACTACATCTTTGGTATCTTCCTAGAAACTAGGGTACCCAATTGAGGTAATAAGTGAATATAACTAACACACTTGTTAGGTATCCGAAAGGGTCAATGAGTAAAATTTGTGAGGTTTTGTTGAAAAACTAGCCCCAAGGATCTTTGACCCATCCTACCATATTGTTGATAACTAGCATGTTCACTAATTCTTCATTCACTCATGCATAATTTGCCCTTAGGTAGACATAATCCCAAGATTCTCCTCATATCGAAGTTAAATCACTATTGTCATGTAATTTGTTGACTTGAGTTGCTATTGAAACACATCTGCAAAAAACAAACCCCCCAAATTTAAATTATGGTTTTTACCTTATTTAAGCTTCAAGTATCTTTTTAGTAAATGTTAATATCTACAAGACAAGAATTGTAATTTTACTCCTCGTGGATTCGACCTCAACATAAGTTGACCAATTGAAAATGATCATCCTCTACCAAATTGAATTGTATAGATGAGCATTTACAACCATCTTACTAAGATAAGACCTAGAAACATAGATCGATAGTTAAAATCTGAATTAAAGTTGTCTTTATTTTTTCCTAGTCACTACTCTGGTTTTGGAGTTAGTAGCAATAATCTAAGCGGGATCTAAACATGTACACCCATTAAGAAAACTATTATAGTGTAGATAAAGCAATGCATAAATGGGTATTGGTTCAGAACAACTATAACACTTCCCCTACTTCATCAATATGTCAGGGTTTCCAGATCCCTAGCTATGGGTTTCTAGCCGCTCATACTTGTGATTTAATAAAAAACATTCATGATTAAAAGCATCGATTGAATCACAATAAAAAGAAGTAGAAAACCTAAAACCGTAACTAAATTAATCAACTGGACTTAGTACAAATGAGTTGTAATATCAAACTTGAATCTCAAAATCAAAATATATTTGTGAGTATCAAGAGTGCGTAACTTCTACTAAAAAACACATAAGGGGTATTTAAAGTACATGAGTAATCCCTAAAATCAAAGCCCGAATGAAATAGGAGAAAAATTATCGGTGTCGACTTATGGTCCCTACTTTTTCCTTGACACTGGGAGCAGGTAGTACTTGCAGCCTACAGGGTGGGAGCAAGTGGTGTCCGCAAGTGTCAGGGTCAAAAAATCCTGTAGGTTATCTCTTAAATTTGGATTTATGACACTTAATTTTCCCACATGCGGTCCATATGTACTACTTATGGTCCACATGTTGACTTAGCAAGTGTTAGGAGTCATATTTTCAGCTCTTCATCAATTCTCGCACATGGTTTGATCACGAACAAGCTGAAAAGTGTCCCGAACATCCATAATTACTCTCATAAGTATCCAAAAACACCTTTTTCAATTTTTTCATGAACTTAGCATCCAAAACATGATTTCCTACAAAACATACCCAAAACGCATCATATCTAATAAAACAACCTCAGAAACTTGTATATTTTCATAGTTTTAAACATCAAAAGTGCAATATTTCTATAGAACATCAGTCGTAGAGGTTATTTTGTATGTAATGAGTTTGGATATATTACCAAGGATTGTAATCGGTGTATTTTTAGGCCTACTCCTATATCAAAACTAAGAGCTGGTTCATAAAGTAAAAGGGGTATAACTAGTGGTGGTTAAGGTAGAGGTAATAGTACTCACGATGCTAGACAAAAAGTTACTCAGTACGAGAGTGGATGCTGTCAGTGTTATGATATACCTACTAGGACTAAGGAAGAGTCCTTTAATATTGTCATTAAAGGTATCATCCCTATTTTTTACAGATCTGCTTCTATTTTATTTGACCTTAGGTCGACTTTCTCCTATGTCTCTATATATTTTTCTTTTGGTTTTTATATTATGTGTGAGCTTCTCTCTACTCCTCTTCATGTTTGTATCATAGTAGGAGATTCTTTAGTGGAGGATTGGTGTAGATCTTGTGTGGTTACCTTTGTGGGCCATGAGATTTGGTCAGACTTGATTGTCTTAGATATGGTTAATTTTGATGTTATCTTGAGTATGACTGGGTAGCCCCTTATCATTCGATTTTGGACTATTAGTTCAATACTGTGACATTATCTATGATGGTTGCTCTTGTTAGCTTTGTAGGGTACGCTTAATTTTGGTCCAATGGGTGTTATATCCTTTTTACATTCTCATCGCATAATAGAGAAATGGTGTTTGTCTTATTTATCTCATATTTATGATACTAGTTTCACCTTACCTCCTCCTATGGATTCTATTTGAGTTGTTTATAAGTTCATGGATGTGTTTCTTATAGATTTTCCAGTATGCCTTCAGACCGTGATATTAATTTTTCTATTGATATAGAGCCAGGCACTAAACCCATTTCTATACCTCCCTATAAGATGGCCCTTGTAGAGTTAAAATAGTTAAAGGAATAGTTACAAGATTTATTAAGTAAAGGGTTTATTAAACCAAATGTATCTTCTTGGGGTGCGCTTGTCTATTTGTATAGAACAAGGATGACTCAATGTGTATACTTATTGATTATAGGTAGTTAAATAAAGTGATGGTTAAGAAAAAGTATCCTCTTCTTTACATTAATGATCTATTGGCCAGCTTCTGGGTGCTTTGATGTTTTCCGAGATTAATTTGATGTTTGGGTATCATCGGTTGAATATTAAAGCTTTGGATGTTTAAAAGATAACTTTTCATAGTTGATACAATCATTATGAGTTATTGATCATGTCATTTGGGTTGACCAATGCCCTACCAATGTCCATGGAGTTTATGAATCTTATATTTTGATCATATCGCGACACCTTTGTTATTGTATTTGTAAATGACATCTTGGTTTATTCGAAGAGTGAGGCCAACCATGTGAAATATTTTAAGATTGTACTTTAGAGATAACGTGATGAGAAGTTGTATGCCAAGTTTTCTAAGGGTGATTTTTGGTTGGATTCCATCTCTTTCTTGGGTCATGTAGTGACTAAAGATGGTATTATAATCAATCCAACCAAGATGGTGAAAATTTGTGATTGGGTTAGACCTACTTCTCCTACTAAGATTTGGAGTTCTATTTGTTTAATGGGTTATTATCGGTGTCTTGTAGAGGGTTTCTCATATATTATGGCTCATTTGACCAAGTTGACTCAGAAGAAAGGTGTTTTTTCAATGGTTGAATGCGTATGAGAAAAGCATTGAAAAGATTAAGGAGTTGTTGGCTTTGGATCTTATTCTTATCATTGCCCAAGAAAAATGTGGGTTTTACTATGTTTTGTGATACTTTAAGTGTTGGTTTGGGTATGGTGTCGATGCAGGAAGGTAAGGTGATTGCTTATGCCTCTCGTCAATTGAAGACTTATAAGAGAAATTACCTACCCATAATTTAGAGTTTGTAACCGTAGTGTTTATGTTAAATTTGTGGTGTCACTACTTGTATAGAGTTCCTTATGATATTTTCTCAAACCATCATAGCCTTTAAAACTTTTCAGATAACGAGATCTTAATATGAAGTAGAGATATTTTCTTGAGTGTCTTAATGATTATGACCTCACTATTTTGTATCATTTTAGAAGGGCTAATGTAGTTGCAAATCCCTTGAGTTATAAGTAGCCTAGGATGGGTAGGTTAGGTCATATCCTGACCCAGGATAGCCTTTAGCCTTGAACATTCAGTCGTTCGCTAACCAGATGGTTAGGCTTGATGTCTTGATTCCTGGGTGTGTTTTAGCCTTTATTGACTCTAGATCTTCCTTGATGAAGCATATTTGAGTTCACCATTTTGATGATGATAGTTTGATAGTGATTCAACATAAAGAGTTGAGTGGCGAGGCTAAGGAATTCTTTCTTTATTATTATGGTGTATTGAGGATTGATGGCCGAGTTTGTATATTGGTAGTCAGAGATTGGGTGAGATTGATTTTAGAGAAGGCTCATTACTATAGATAGTTTATCCATCAAGGTTTGATTGAGATATATCATGATTTGAAGTAGCATTACTGGTGGGTAGTATGAAGCAGGATGTGGCATATTTTATAGCTCATTGTTTGTGTTGTCAATAAGTGAAAGCCGAGCATAAGAGATTAAGTGGTTTGCTTTAGATATTACCCATTCTTGAATGAAAGTGAGACGGGATCACTATGGACTTTGTGGTTGGGTTGCCTCATTCTTCTCATGGCTTTTACAGTATTTGGGTCATCATCGATCGACTGGCCGAATTGGCCCATGTTATCCCTATTCAGATCTCATCTAGTGTTGAGAGAAAGTCCCATATCTATGTATATGAGATCGTTCATCTTCATGGGGTACCCATTTCTATTATTTCAAATAGAGGCTCAGTGTTCACTTCTAGCTTTTGGTAGACTTTTTAGCTGGAGTTGGGTACTAGGGTTGACCTTAGAAGAGCTATCCGTTCCTAGGTTGATGGTTAGTCAGAGCGGACTATTCAGGTTTTTGATGATATACTTTATGCATGGGTTATGGATTTTGAAGGTTAGTACGAGAAGCATTTGGCCTTGGAGGAGTTCCCTTATAATAATAGCTACCATTCAACAATAAAGGTGGATATTCTTAAGGCATTATAAGGTCGGCATTGTCGATCCTTTATTGGTTGGTTTAAGACTTCAGTGGTTAGACCACGTGGTACAGACTTTCTTTGTGAGTCTTTGGATAGAGTTCGGATGATTCAATACAAGCTTCAAGCGGCTCAGAGTAGACAAAAGAGTTATACAGGCTCTAGGCTGCGTGCCTTTAAGTTTAGGGTTGGTGATCGAGTCTTCCTCTATGTGTTACACATAAAAAGAGCGATGAGGTTTGACAAGAGAGGCAAGCTTAGCCCCAGGTATATTAGACCATTTGAAATTCTTTGGATAGTTGGGGAGGTTACTTGTGAGTTAGCCTTACATCCAGAATATTCTGCCATTCATTCAGTTTTTCATGTATCGATGTTTCGACAATATATTTTAAATGAGTCTCAAGTGCTTCATTGGGACTTGGTTTAGTTAGATGAGAGGTTAACTATTAATGAGAAACCAGTCTCTATTTTAGATAGGGATGCAAGATGGTTGTGTTCTAGATATATTCCTGAGTTTAAGATTTAGTGGAGACACCACCCTATTGAGGAGGCTATTTGAGAGGTCGATTCTAACATGCATAGTATTTACCCTTAGCCTTCACCAATTTAGGTATTTTCTTTCCTTTATCTCAAGGACGAACTATATTCCTTCACCTGAATTTGTAAATTTTCCATTTCTATGTTCCCTTCATCATAGTTGCTATATGTTGATTTTGAGGTTCAGAGATGGTTGCATAATTCTCGATGCAATTGGGAACAAGTTGTGCGATTTTGTGATTTTTAAAGGCTTGAGAAGCCATACAGTTGACTTGGGTCAACATTTGTTGTTTTTAGTATAGGATGGAAAAACACCTGCGCCACAGATCTGAAATGTCGAAATTGAATTAGTAGCGGAATTGGTTTGGTTTTGGGATATCTAAATCTTATGTCAACCTTTTGTTTGGAAAATAGGGAAAAGGGGTTCCCGGAGGTTAATTTTGTGCAAAATACCTTTTTTAGAAAATCTGACTTCGCCATTGAGTCTGAAAAGTCAGCATTTGCCTAGTAGCATATATTGTTTAATTCTGTCAAGCCTAAATAAATTTCAAGGGTCCATTCAAAACATTCAAAACCATGCAAAATCAACTAGTTCATAGTTGATATTTGTTGCATGGATCCTTCTTTACAAATGCGGGCTCCTAGCCACAAATGTAGATAAGGAAATCGCCTATCATTATAATCACGCGGTGTTGGCCGCGATCGCGAAGAGCGATGGAGTCCTTCATCACGAACGCAATCTAGTTATTGCAAACATGAAGACCATGAACGTGAAGGACAATTTAAAGGTCTTTTAATCATTGACACTAGAAAACGCAAAGTCTTGACTATGATTGCGTGATATTGCTCATTGAACAGTATAAATACTCAATTTATGCAATTTACTCTATGTTTTGACCTCCAAGATTCGAAAAAAGTGATTTAGGAGGGTTTGAACATAGATTTTTGTGTGGATAACTTCTAAACTCACAATCTCACTATTCGTCATTGATTATATTTAAAAAAAAAACCTTTAAATTATGATTTCAAAATGGAAATTGAGGGTTTTACCACTAAATTCTAAAAGGAGTGTCTCTTCATTTTGGACCTCGATTTTAACTCTTTTTTGCATGGATTTTCTCGTGTGGACTCTTATAACCTTGGTAAATGTGTTTTAAAAATAAAATTCTGATGTTCCCACTTTTATTTTAAATCTCAGTTTTCAAACCCATTTTGGACCCAGCCCAAATATGGGAAATATGGGTATCGTTAGCTTTCTTGTAATGCGTAAATGTTATACTTGAATGTTGTAGTTGGTTTTGAGGTTTTTTGTGAGGGGAAGGTTATGTGTTGAAGCACTTTGTATCGGGATATCAACATTTCAAGGTAAGTTATGGCTTAATTTCTTTTAGATTGAGCTGGGTAGCTAAGGAATAAGTAAAGCAAACTATGGGTTCGGGAAAATAGCTATGGGTTTTATATTTTGAGGTTATTTTATTGTTGTGTGCCTGTGCAGGGGGGTATATTCCGTTGTTCTTGGTTTGTGATACTTGATATTGTGTGTTGCTCATGTGGGGGATTTATTTGACATCATTGCCTTATTTATGTATCTAATTGCCTTTATTCTAGATATTATGATCATATGGGGGCTTATTTTGCTAATCTAGGCCTTATTTGAGCATTGGATGCTTTTACCATGATAAAACTCCCAAGTTAGGGGTTGATATGATATTAACAATGTCAGGCATGCATATTTATTTTGATGATGCCTAATG
This sequence comes from Capsicum pubescens, assembly GCA_030864215.1. NCBI lineage: Eukaryota > Viridiplantae > Streptophyta > Magnoliopsida > Solanales > Solanaceae > Capsicum > Capsicum pubescens. The sequence goes on from CM061549.1 coordinate 175,892,026, forward strand.
GGAATTGATAATCAAGAATATTGAACATATTGAGCTAATTTATGGGCTCACTTGTATATATATTTTGTGTTGGGTGGATTGGATATCATCATTTGAGTTTATTATGAGCATTACATTTTTATTTTATAGATATACATTCACGAGATATTGGTACCAATGGGAAACACTATTTTTGAAAGAAAATGAGATATGTTCATGAAAACCCTCTCCGTGAACACGAGTCGGAGAGTAGAGTTGATATTGATATTGAGATATGAGATTTAGTATATGGGCTGCGAACCATCTGTGGGTCTTAACTGGTAGTAGCAAGCTCTGTGGGTGTATACGAAAAGTCATGCAATTTCTTTCGGCATTCCTTAGTTTCCTTGACTTATGTTTTGTTTTCATGTATTTCTCCTTTATATCTGTGTTGTTGCTATTTATGTGTACTAATATCTCTTAGAAATTTTGTGGAAATGGTGTGTAGAACCATTTGGGACTTTTCTTCTTACAGATGATGTTCTCATAGTATATTTCACTTATCATACTTTCTACTTCAGTCAGTCAGCCTATGATGCCTATTAAGTACAAGTGGACTATACTCACTCCTACTATTCCCTTTTCGTGCAGATCCTAGAATGAGTATGACTTACAGAGTCTGACTCATGTGGTAAAGCTAGTGACATTTCATGGTAATGGCCACTCTAGGCTTATCATAGTCAACTCCAGGCCTCTTCTATATATGAGTTGTTTTTTCAGAGATAGACTATGTATTTTTAGTTTTGAATATTGTATTAGATACTCTTATACTATGACACCAGATTTTAGGATTGGATTTTACGGATTTGTTTCATGTTCTGTTGTAATTATACTTTATGTTTGGCTTGATTTTTTCTAGAAGTTTCACTTGGGTGTTTATTAATGTATTTGTGTATTCCTTTATTCTTTTGGGTAGCTGGCTTACTTATCAAGGTTGTGATGCGATAAGAACTATCATGACCAATTTTGGGGTCGTTGCACCTAGAGAGTCAAGCCATGTACCCACTTTTCCACCCAATTTTACTCCACAAGGATGTCGAAGAGTTACTTGCCAAGTCAAATTATTAAAGGAGAAATAATTTACTTCAGTCGCGGCTTTTTCTATCCAATAGTTTGGGACATAGTAACTAACTCTATCAGGGCTCAATTTGGTAGAACACCAAAGAGTTCATTGTATTACTCCAAATCCTACACAAGAAGGATTGATTTTATACCCATGCAATTAATTTATCAACCACCAAAGCTGCAACAATTTAATGGAAAAGGAGGCAACACATTGACTACTTTATTGAGACTTATAGCAATGTTGGAATACATGGTGACATCTTGGTAAAATAGTTTGTTTGTTAATTGAAAGGGAATACATTTGGCTGGTATATCAACCTGGAGCATGAATCAATTAATAGTTGGGGATAACTCTAAAGTAATTCCTCCATTGATTTTATAGCATTCGACGAACAGTGATCATGATAGAGTTGCCTAGCACTAAGCAATGGAAGGATGAGACTATAGTGGATTACATCTACTAGTGGAGATCATTGAGTTTGAACTACAAAGACCACCTTTCTGAATTATCAATTGTGGAAATGTGTATTCAACGAATGCACTGGGGTCTTCTATACATACTACAAGGAATCATACCACACTCATTTGAATAACATAAAACATGAGTGCATAAAATGGAGTCGAGCATCGTAAATCATATGAAGGCGTCTCCTTTTGTTAATCGTACAAGAAATTAGTTCAAGAAATATACGACTGAAAATATCCAGAATAAGGAATCTATGGCGATGAAATTTACCCTTTAAAGGTCACAAACAATAAAAAGTGAAGAAAGATGAAACCCCGTGGAAATATCCAAGGGAATAAAAATGTCATCGAAATTTGAAAAAGTTAGAAACAACGGTATACCCATTTGTAGATTCAGACGTACCTATGATTCTTAATGAATTGTTATCCAAGAAAGTCATTATTCTTATTGAATTAAACAGACCAGAAGTAATCAATAAGGTCAACAATCCTAAATATTGTAAGTTTCATCACATAATTGGCCACCCAATGAAAAAATGCTTCATTTTTAAGGATAGAATAATGGCACTAGTAAGTAAAGGAAAAGTCATCATTGACATGGATGAAAATATGGATTCAAATCATTCTTGTGTGTTAGCCGATGAAAATAAGTGTTTGATGTCACAGACTATGTTAAGCACCTTCTTATTGTAATTTGGGATTTTCAAGCCAATTGAAGTTGATATTCCAAGAAGAGGATTAAGATCAATAAATATACATGACAACTCAAATGAGGATAAGGATGATGGTTGGAACTTTGTTTCTCATTAGAAATAAAGACTTCAAGGGTTCCAAGGATATGACTTTCTATGCCAAAAATAATGAGGAGCAATGTGGATGAGCTATGACCATAAAAAATTATTAACTTTGGTACTAGCAAGAAGATTAATAGTATTTTGTCATAAAAAGTCTAAAGGTCTACCACATAGCTAGATTTCTTTTTGAAAAAATTCCTTCAAGATAGTCAAATTAGTGTAACACGCATAATTTATATCTTGAGGGAAATAAAGAAAATCAAAGAAGAGTGGTATACTACAATGGCACAAGATCAACATGCTAAGATACAAGTTGTATCATGTTTTACTTAATTTAATTCTCAGATAATGACTTATTGTTAGGGTCTAAAATGCATAACAGTTCTTTGTTTGTCATACGAGATATTCAAGAATAATATCTCAATCACATAGTGATCAATAATGGTTCAGTAGTTAATATCATGCTGAATAAAGCGCTCAAAAGGTTTTGGATCTCCATTGATAAACTGTCCAAAACTATCATAATAATCCAAGGTTTTAATCAAAAAGGAGAACGGGCCATGGAAAGATTTCTGTAGGGTTGGACATTGGCAACATGAAATCAAACATTTTGGTTCATGTTATAGATGACAAAACATCCTATAACTTGCTTCTTGGATACCCTAGATGCATGAAAATGGAATGGTGTCATCTACTTTGCATCAATGCATAAAGTATATGAGGACGGTAAAGTAATTAAAATTGATGCAAATATCAATCCTTTCACTAAAAAAGAGTTATACTTTGCAGACGTAAAATTATACTTTGATTATTTTGAATTAGTATGGATAAACCAACACCACCCATCACAACTAATGCTAATTCAAAAGAATACTTATAAGTTCCACGAACTGTTGTTAAGATGTCTAAGGAAAAAACTGGAAAAATCTCCAACAAACTTTCATCATCCCAATGAGACATGCAAATAAAGATGAATAAGGAACTTTTAGTTTTTTCCTACATTTCATATAAGCATAAAAATGAGGGGAATAAACTTTCTAGAAGTATGTGCTGAACATGTTCCCCCTCTAAAGAAAGAAATGGTCCAAAAACTATTCCAAGATTTGAAGGAAAATATGGCAATTCCAGCTGTGCAAGTCCCATCTGTTACTCCTGAGTCATTAAAAATTGATACTTTAGTTTATATATGAAAGGTCAGTTTTATTAAAAGGACTTTATACTGATTAAAAAATTAGCCTATGCCTTTTCTAATTTGACAAGGGTAGGAAGACTCAAAGATGAAGTCATTGGTGAAAAGGTATATCGGCTTACATATTCCAAAATAAAGTTGAGAAAGCAAGGGAATTATATCCCCACTCATAAGTTTGGGTTGGGATTCAGATCACCAGAGCCTCTTTGAATTTCAACTAAGAAGAAAAAGGAAAAAACTTAATTGCACCACCTATTAGAAAAAGGGCAAAGAAAGGTGAAAATGAGAAAGCACAAGAATGAATGTAACTGTTTGACTGTATAGGAATCGACGCCTTGTGTCCTTGTATTTGACAGGTTTGTACGAAAAAGTGGAAATAGAGCTACTGACCATGTGAAAGGGGATATCGCTACTTTTAAAGCCTCTATCATTCATCGCTTAGGAACCATGATGAATCCATTATCTAGAAAGATATATTTGAACATGAAAACCAATGTTTTTTTTTAATTTTTGATGACAAGAAAATTCTTGTGCTTTTCCTTCAAGTATAAAAAGAAATGTTATTTTATCAATTACCACAGATGGTCCATTGAAGGTAAAAAGAAGAACCCTTATTCTTACTAACCAGTATCGGGGACAAATAAATAAGAAGCAAGAAAAAGTCACCACATCATATCACATAATGGTGGATGATAGTCCAAGTCGTGATGAAGAGAATGATGATGTTCAAAAAATCCCCTTTAGCTAAAGGATAATCTATAGCCGATTGTAGATGAACTCAAGGAGATAAATCTTGGTAATCTAGAGAATACACTCCCAACCTTTGTTAGTTCACTTCACACACCTCAAGTGGAGAGGTAATATTTAAAGTTTTTTATTGAATACAAAGAGTCTTTACTTGGTCGTACAAAGAAAAACCAAGTATTAGTTGTAACACCCAAAAATCTAAGCTACGATTAGAATAATTCTTCAAGTACATGTAAAATCAAACATCATTTTTAGTGGTATGATAATATATTTAGACATGTATTAAGGCCACAAGTAACTCCTAGATCATGGCCAAGTTGAAAAGTCCTTTATCGATTAATGTTTTGTGAGTAATATCCCTATAGTCAACTTCAATAGATCATAAGTCCTAAATTCTAAGGTGTTTTTAATCTTAATTCCCACAAAATGATATATATTTGAATTATCTTTCCAACATATCCAGTTTTTCCTTAATCAAATATTGCAGTAAAAAGTTATGACCATATTAGTGAAGCACCGTCCAGTAGTGAGAGCCTACAAGTGTAGGGCATATAAGTCCAATATAGTTCAGCGTAACTTTAAGTACAACATTAGAATAGGTTCTATTCCCCTTAGACTAAAAAGTATTAGGAGGGTTCTCCTAAAGAGGTCACTGGTACATTATAAGTCTTTCATATTCATGTTTATGCACTATTAGATCCCGGAGCCATACTTTTCTTTTTGGATCCCCATATAGTAGTAGACTATGGTTCCATCCCTAAAATCCTCTCAAATCTACTCTCAGTCTCTACTCTAGTCTATTGTTCAGTCTTAGCTAGATGGGTATACAAAAACGGCCCTATCATAGTTTTTCTTGTAAGTCATCTCAGACTATTTTGTAGAGTTACAAATAATTTTTTTTTTATATTATTATCGGCATAGATTATATCCACTCTTATTATACCTTTGTACATTGTAGAAATAAAGTATTCCGGTTTTAATTCCTAGGGCTAGTCTTAGAGTGGAAGGGTTGTACCTTAGTGCCAAAAGGTTGGTTCATCTCTTACCTTAAATAAAGAAAAAATTTATCAAAGAGTGCATCTATCATATTGTTTGGGTTAATGATTCAAAGTCCAAGACCCCAACTCTTGATTCAGTTCCAAAGGTATGTGAATTTCTATAAGTATGTCATGAAGATCTGCTGGGAGTTCCTCCTAAGCAGGAAATTGATTTTAGAATAAATCTCCTCCCAAACACAAACCTATTTCAATTTCACCCTACAGAATGACTCCAACTGAGCTTAATAAGTAGAAGTAATAATAGAAAGATCTCCTAGACAAGGGTTTCATCAGGACCAGTTTCTCTTTATGGAGTGCTTTTGAGTTTTTTATACACAAAAAAGACGATTCTGTCAGAATGTCGATCACCTACCATTAGTTGAAAAAAGTCACAATCAAAAATAAGTATGTCATACCTAGAATTGATGATTTATTTGACAAACTACAGGTACCATATGATTTTCTAAGATAGACCTCAGATCAGACTATCATTAGATTAGAGTTAGAAAACATGACATACTAAAGATAGCCTTGAACTAGGTATGGTCACTTTGAATTTGTTGTTATGTCATTTGGACTAACAAATGCACCTACAGCTTTAATAGACTCGATGAAAAAAGTGTTCAAAAATTACTAGGATATGTCCATTATAGTGTTCAATGATGACATCCTTATTTTTTTCTCAATGTGAGGGTGATTACGCAGACCATTTTAGGATTGTCTTGAAAATGCTTAAAGATTGTCAGCTATTCACTAAGTTCAGCAAGTGTGAATTCTATTTGAAATCTGTAACATTCCTTAGTCATATCATTTCTTGTGAAGGCATTCAAGAAGGCATTCGAGAACTGGCCTAGATCCTTCTCTCGATCACATATCAAGAGTTTTTTGGGTTTAACTGGTTACTATAGATGGTTATGTCGAAAGAATTTCCTCCATTCCTTCTCTCATGTCTATACTGAATTTGAAGAAAGTCAAATTTATATGGTTTGATTCATGTGTGAAGAGTTTTCAGGAGTTGAAGACTAAACTCACCACGGCTCTAGTTTTGACTATGCTAGAGGTTCAGATGGTTTTTTGGTTAAATTTAGTGCTTTTAAAATTGGAGTTGGTTGTATGTTGATGCAGCATGACAAGGTTATAGAATATTCTTCTTGACTGCTCAAGCCTCATAAGAAGAATTACCTGATTCATGATTTTAAGTAGTGGTTGTTTGTACTTAATGGATCACAAAAGTATGTGTTTAGTCAGAAAGATATAAATCTTTATCCAAATAAATGGCTGGAGTTATAGAAGAATTATGATATGAGTGTCTTTTACCATACATGTAAAGCCAATTTGTTGTTGATGCTCTTAGTAAGTTATCGATGTGAAGTATTGCTCATATTGAAGATAAGAAGAGAGAGTTAGGTTGCGAGGTTCACCAACATGCAAGATTAGGAGTTTGGTTGGCCAATTATGTCAAATTTAATATCTAGATTTAGAATGGTTCAACAACCTCTTTGATAGTTGAGGTTAAGGAAAATCAAGATAGTGATCCTATTTTTCTTAAGTTGAAAGAAGTGCTCTAGAATCAGAAGGTTGAGGTTTTCTTCCAAGGGGGAGATGATTTTATTCATTATAAGGGAAGACTATGTGTTCCATATGTAGTTGAATTGAGATGGAAGATGCCTCCAGTTCTCGGTATTCCATTTACCTAGGATCCACTAAGATGTACTTTGATTTATAGCAAGTCTATTGGTGGAATGTCATGAAAAAAAATATTGTAGAATTATGGCTAAGTGTCAAAATTCCAGTAGGTTATAGTTGAGAACTAGAAAACTTGTGGTATATTTTAGGATATAATTATTCCTACTTTGAAGTGGGAAGTGGTGCATATGGACTTCACTAAAGGGTTGCCTCGTACTCGTCAACAACATGATTCTATTTGGGTTATCATTGACCAAATGACTAAGTTAACCTATTTCCTATAAGTTAACACTTTATATTTAGATGAGGATTATGGTAGACCCTATCTTAGTGAGCTTGTCAAATTTAATGAAGTCCCCTTGACTATTATTTTAGATAAAGGTACTCATTATACTTCTCAATTCTAGAAGACTTTTACTAAGGGTCTCGATACCGAAGTTCATCTTAGCATAACTTTTCTTCTACTGATAGATGGTGAAGAAGAGAGTACCATTCAGACCTTAGAGAAGATGTTGACAACGCACGTGATTGATTTCAAGGGTAGTTAGGATGATTATTTGCCTTTAATTGAGTTTTTCTTATAACAATAGCTACCTCTTCAGTATTCAAATGGCCTCATTTTGAAGAACTTGATGGTATAAGGTAGATATCTCCAATTGGTTGGTATGATAGTGGTGAGGCTACTTTAATAGGGCCATATTTAGTTAATGAGGCTACGAAGAAAGTTTAGCTGATTAGAAAAAGGTTGAAAATGGATTTGAGACATCAGATGCCCTATGAAAATGTGAATGGAAGGTAACTTGAGTTTTGTATTATTGATTTTGTCTTCTTAAAAGTTTAAACCATAAAAGGGAAGAAAATATTTGGTAAGAAAGTCAAGCTTAGTCCCTGCTATATTGGTCCTTATAAGATTGTGGATCGTTTTAGCAATGTAGTTGATGAGTTAGAGTTTCCTACTGATTTAGCATCGGTGCATCTAGTCTTCCATGTTTCCTTGTTAAGTAAATGAATTAGTGATCCTGCATCGATTGCACCCTTAGAGAGTATAGGTATGAAAGATAGTCTTTCTTACAAAGAGGTCCTAATTAAGATCCTTAATCGTCAGGTTCATAACTTGAGGAATAAGAAGGTCGCTTTGGTAAAGGTTCTTTGTACAAATTAGACAATTGAGAGAGATACTTAGGAACTAATACTATATATGATAACCAAGTACCCCTCATCTTTTCGCATCGAAGTCTGTTCCAATTTAAGGTTATAGTTTTTCTTAAATTAATTCTTTTTGTTCTATGTCGCCCAGTTATTCTCATGTCATAATATGCATTCACGAGTTTGTTTTAGTCCATATTTTAGTTATAACTCAGTTATCATGGAAGTATTCATCTATTATAAATTCAATGTGGAAATAGCAGCTCTTCCCTAACACTTCAGCTTAGTTATTTTTTATTTAGGGACGAATGACCCCAAGGGAGGAGATATAGTAACAGCCCAAAAATCAAAGCTAAGATTTGAACCATGCTCCAAGTACATGTAAAATACAACATCATGTTTTAGTGGTATGAGAAGTTATTTAGACATATTTTAAGTATTTTAATTCCACCAATAACTTCTACCTCATGGACAAGTTGAAACGTCTCTTACCGATTAATTTCTTTTGAAAAATCTCCCTATAGTAACCTTTAAACGCATATAAATCCTATATAGTGAAGTATTTTTTAGCTCAATACCGACCAAATGAAATATGTTTCCAACACATCCAGTTTCTCCTTAATCAAACATCAGAGTAAGAGGTTAAGGCTATTTTAGTGAAGCATCGTCCAGCAGTGAGAACCTATGAGCATAGGTATGATTGTAGTGAGATTGTACAACTGTACAATGCTTCCGTCTGATCAAATTAGTCCAAAACATTTTCAAGATTACAACTATACCTTCCAACACAAGAGGTAACCATGACCATGGTTATAAACCATAATCATGTTTACGATCTTAACTTCCAAAGTTGATCTAGTTGAAACCTACAACCTACAAACTAAGGTAAGATCATAAGTTGGTCCCACGATTGTACGAAGGCTTGAATGGTAGAGTTCAGAGAGCCCAAATTTATCTTACCAACCATGAGCGCCACCCATGATCATAGGTGGGTCCCACGATCGTGGAATAGTCCGTATGACTCAATTCTACAAATTTATAGTTACGTTTTATGAGGGTTTTTGCAGCTTTTTCCCACATTTTTAACATCAAAACTATGTCATTTAATACATCCCAAAGTATATTTTTAATATTAATAATACCCTAAGACCTCATTACTCAAAAAATACTCGACACTTAGTATCACAGATAAAGAAAGAGAAAATTTCTCATTTTTAGGTCAATTGGGGTTCATCTTCTTCAAGCTTCCAATTTCAAAGATTTCTTCAGGGTTTTCATATCCAGGTATTTAGGATTTCATAAATGGGTCTCCTTCCACCTATTGAGTCCCAAACTTTACTTAGTTTTTCGCAGTTTGATTCCTTTCATAAAGATTAGGGTTCATGAATGTTGTGAATTCTGTGATATTCTAGTTCATTGATCTCATAGAGACATAAAAAATATTTCAACTCGAATTTCAGTACCATTAAATCTTCAAAATTATAAACTCTAATTATATTGTGAAATCCATGATTGTCGGATTTCAGTTATTAAATTCCATAATTCAATTTGTTTATGGAATTGTCATAATAGTTGCATTCTTCATAGATTATGGGTTATGAATAGCCGATGACCTAGAATTTTATGTATACTTATATTAAATCCTCAATTTTTCATGTTTTAAATTCTCTCAGATAATGTATTTATTTTTATTTTTTAAAATATTACTATTATTGAGCATTTCGGTTATCAGTGTCATTCAGTTGGGAGTAGTACTTAGCACTGAGCGGATACAGGAATGAAGGCTCACTCTTCAATTAGGCTGAGACCTTTGGTAGAAGTCCCTAAGTCTCTAATTTTATGACACCACCATAAGTTCTAAAAATTCACCCATTAGACCAGGATTGACACCTTAGTTCTATTGGACACATTTTAGTAGATCCAAATTAAGTGTTTGTACCCTTGGCAAAGTACAAAGAACCTTTCTAGCTAGGGTTATAAGTTGGAACTCGGTTAGCTCAGATTGGCATATGTCAGTTATTAGGAGCTCCCATAGTCCACAACAGATAGTTCATAGTTTATGGTTCAACTTTAGATACATGCACCACCTTGTATTCAGTTGTTCAACTTATCATAGAGTACATGTTTATTATTTGGTCTTGCATTATATTACCATGTCACATTATCCATGATTAACTTATATCATTTATTTTCTATCTCACATACTTGGTACATTCAAAGTACTAAAAACATATTCTCGTTTACTCTATATACTCTCATAATATAGGTTCTAAAAATCAGTATTTGCATTGGGCGTAGTACGATATCCTACTACATCAACAATAGTACTTTGGTGAGTCCTCATTATTTAAGGACTGGTATTAGGATTTCATTTTATTTCATTTCTATTTCAGATACTTTGAGTTAGCTGGGGGCTTGTCCATGCAACTCGTCTTATTAGAGGCTTTCAGACATACAATTGGATGTTCAGATTTTTGTGGTTTTAAACTCTTATATTATTATTTGTTGATTTGCTATTTAATAATTTAATTTAGCTTTTGCATAGCATTTTTACATCATTTATTTCAATAATCATAGTGGCATGCCGGATCATAGGTTGGCTTGGGGTCACTTGTGACACTAAGCATCGTGTAAAGATTAGGGAAGTAGTCTCGGGTCATGAAAAAAATAATATTAGAGAATCAGGTTTAAAGTGTCCTAGGGTTCCTGAAAGTACCATTAATTAGAGTGTTGTTCATGGGTGTAAAGTGCTCCACACTTAGGATTGAGAGGCTATGAAGCATTTTATAAAAAATATCACTTCTTTCATGTTCATATATACAATAGACTGTTATCTCTAGTAAAACCTTATTCTAACACATTCTTTATATTTTTACAGAATATACTTCCCAATAGAACTAATGGAAGGAGGAATGGGAATGGTAGAGTAATTGTGAATCAGCAAGCAACACCACCAGCTCTAGCAACCCCTTTGAACTAATAAGTCTCCCTTGCAAAATTTAGGGTTGATTTCACATCATCAGCCTAGTCCATGACCACCAAAAATAACTAGCAAGCTGTTGCACCAACTAAATCGATAATGTTACAACAACAACTAGAGTCCGATACTTTCCTTGAATGAATCCTCCGATATTCTTTGGGTGTAAGTATGAAGAGGACCCATAGAAGATCTTGGATAGTATTCAAAAAGTTACTAAGATTATAGATGTCACTCTAATTAAGAGTGCTGACTTGGATGCTTATCAGTTGTAAGTAGTGGCTCACACTTGGTAAAGCCATGGAAAGATGATAGAGGTGTGGATGTAGAATCCGTAGAGTGGGATGAGTTTATTGCTACATTTGTCAATAAGTTCTTCCAACTTGAGATAAGGAAAGCTAGGGTACAAAAATTTATAAATATGAATGAGGGTAACATGAATGTGAACAAGTATTTCTCTTAAGTTTACTCAACTGGCAAAGTATGCTTAACTATGGTTGTTGATTCTAGGGCTCAAATGAGCAACTTCAAGTCAGGTGTTTCTGAGGATGTCGTCAAAGTGTGTAGAACTTCTATGTTGGTTAAGGAGATGGATATATCCAGGTTAACAGTTCATGCTCAATAGATTGAAGAAGAAGAAATCTATAAGAAGGAAAGATAGAGTAAGAGGGATAGAAGAGGCAGCTCTAGTTTCTCTATATAGAGGTCAGATGGTGTAAATCATTCTCAGTTCTGCTAGGAATCACAAACTATAACCCTATCTTCTCCTAGTGCCTAGTTCCCACGTTCAGTCAAGATAATTGAGATAGAGCACCAAGATCTAAATTCCAAGGTAGAATGAATAGTGATCGTACTAACATAGTTTGCAAGGGTGAGTATATGGCTGGTAGTATGTTTGTTTTGGGTGTGGCAAGTTAGGCCATAGATTGATGGAATATCTAGTGGCTTTGTAGAGAGGTAGGGATTTTCATCAGAAAAAGTTATTCTAACTTTTCAGCAGCTCCAACAAGACGCCTGACTTAGCAATGTGCCTCAACTAGTGTAATTAGTGGACAATGTCAGAAGAGGTTCTAAGCCCTGCAAACTTGACAGGACTATGGTCACTTGTTTGTTATAAGTCTTTCATATTTATATTTATACACTATTAGATCTCAGAGCTACACTTTTCTTCATGACTCCCTATATAGTAGTAAACTTTGGTGTCAGACCCAAACTCCACTCAAAACCATTCTTAGTCTCTACTACATTCGATAATCGATTCACATCCAAATGGGTACACAAAAATTTCCCTGTCATAATTTCCCAAAAAGTCACCTCTTCGATCTTGTAGATTTGAACATGATAGATTTTAATATTATTCTTGGCATGGATTGGCTCCACTTTTGCTATGCCTTGGTTGATTGTAAAAATAGAGTAGTATAGTTTCAATTACTAAATGATTTAGTCTTAGAGCAGAAAAGTAGGACCTTAGTTCTTATAGGTTGTAAAGTGAGAGAAGTGATTTCCTAAGGGTGCATCTACCATCTTGTTTGGGATTAGAGGAGATTTAAGACCTTAGACTCTATAGACCAAAATAGAGCTACAAGAAATGGAAACATTCCTAAATGTCTTATAGCCTCTCCCTTATAAGCGTGGAGCACTACATACCTATAAAAGAGAATCTACATAACACGGATTTATGGTTGCCCAATGACACCAAACTTAGGCTATGATACTATCTTTGTCATGACCCAAACCAAGGCCTGGCAACTACGTGTATCTCTAGACCACTGAGGACCGAAGACCACCTTTTTTCCAAGACAAATAGGATGTAAAACTGCTATCAGTGTCTGAAATCCAAAGATATAACAAGATAGAAAGAGTAACAAACTCAAAGGCATCTACGAATGCCAATATCAATACCTAACCACAGTAACATCCAACAAGCCTCTACAAATAAAAAAAATAATTTAAGTTGGGACACCCCCGACCCTGACAACGACAATAACAATGATTATGTTAATGTGAATTCTTTATTTCTAGTTTATAAAAGGAATCCAATGGAATGATCAAGTCTTTCATAGAATGGAAGCTCACCACTTCACCATAAATGACCGACTGTAATACCTCATACTTTTCATAGTTCAGTTCAGTTCGTAGTGCTTGTATAAGAGGCTAAAAGCTTGAAAATTTAGCTATGTGTTGAGAACTTAACTATTTTAAAGACCTTCTAACTTCGAGGAATTTAATTTGACCTTACGGACACCGTGACAATGGTTCTTGAGTTAATTCATGATCAAGGGAGTTAGGAATAACATATCAAAAAGATTTCATATTTTTAGACTAGGTTTGGATTGTTTTTAGGTTTGAATTCTAGTAGCTTACTGTGATTCCATCACATCATAGTGAGTATAGATCCAAGAGAACCAACGTATTACGGTGAAGTGTGAAAAGGTAATTGTCAATTTCTAGTGACTCATAGTGATTGCATTGCGTCGCGGTGAGTATAGCGATGGGGAGATCACCGCGACATCTTGATTCATAATTTCAATGCATATGTTATGAAATTTATCCTAAGTGTGTGAAGTGCTTATTAGGCCAAGAGTGTTCATAGTAATCACTTGGAGCCAAGTTGAGCTAAGATCTTTTAATTCATCCAATGTTCGGTGTTCAATTATACAAGGGTCAACTTTGAAAGTGTATAACTTTTGATGTATGTAGAATTTTACATCTCAAGACCTACCAAATTGTACATAATTGAGTTATCTTTCCAGCAATATCAATTTCACCAAAATCCTATACTTGAGTGAAAAGTTATGGCATTTTTTCGTGTCAGGGAGTAAGCCACTGTGATTACACCGAATCGCGATGGCCCTTCAAACGACAATCCGGGTTACAAATTTTTGGTTTAAAGGATGGATGGGCTATGGGGTCTTTTCCCACATCAACCTAGGTCATAAAAACATGATTTAAGGCTTCAATTGAGGCATTATTTTCCCTCATTATCAAATTTTTCCCTCAAGAACAAATCCTAATCAATTCCCTCAAGAATCATCAATTTCATCTTCTTCACTTCAACAAAAAGATCAAGAATTTAGGGTTCTCGATCCAAAAACTTCAAGAATGTTTTCAATATCATCTCCAAAGGGTTCAAAGTCAATTTATTACATCAAATCAAGCATAATAAGGTATGTGGGAGTTCATCCATAGGTTCCCTTTCGTCCATGGAGCCCAAAACCCTTCTCTTTCAAATTAAAGAATGAATTTTTATGATTATGGTATTTTGTATGATCAAGAAAAATAGAATTTCATGTTTTCATGGTATCTTCAAATACAATTCAGCCCATGTGTAATCCTATGCAAGATTTGGAACTCCCCATGCTATGAATTTGAATTTCCCATGCTTTAGTCAAGTAAATTCCATGATAGATCCTAAATTCACGATGTTTAGCAATATTCCCATGTTTTAAATTCATGTCTTCCACATGTTTGATAAAATTTTCATATCATGTTAAGTCAATTTCAAGATGAATCCCCAAGTTATGAACTTTGGCATATAATTCTATTGTTCATCCATGTTTAGGACATTCTTACATTCAAGCTATGAACTTCACATGTTTTGATGAAATACCCATGGTCTATTTCAAGCAAATTTCATGCAAATTCCTAAATTTATGATTTTAGTTATGTAATCATGCTATGCTCCTATATTTAAGACATTCCTATGTTCAAGTTCATAATCACCATGTGTTTGAGGAATTTCCCCATGTTAAAGTGTTAATAACCATGTTTTTGATTAAATGTGCAAGTGATGGGTTTCTTCAAATAATGCATACTTATTATGGTTCCAAATGCTCTCATCTGTTCTTATTGTTATTGCTATCGAGTACTGAGGGTTATGAAAACCCAAAATTTAGCTATTGTCTAGTTTTCAAGAATCGACAGAATGATTTCAGTTATACCATAGAAAATATCATTCAATCAGTAATATGGTCAGTTGTTAGTTCAATTAAGTTAGTGTAGTCCAGTTTCAGTTCCATTATCAATTATACATTAATAATTACCTCAGAATCTGTATGCACTGATATTTTTATAATACCATAACTTAAGCTTATCAGTTATCAGTAATCAATGTTTACACCAGCTAGTATTTTAATGTCTTTCAGTAGGGAATAGGATTTAGCACCGAGCGAATGCAGGGATGGCGGATTCCCAATCTGTTAGGCAGAGTTATTAGTATCAGTCCTTGTATTCTAGAACAATATAGCCATTATAGAATATGAGAAGTCACTCGTCAGTTTAGTATTGACTATCTCGTAGGGGTCACCCATCAGTTCAGGCTTGACACTTTTAGTCCTTTGAGATAATACAGTACATCAGTATAGTGCATCCACACATCCAGTAGTAGTACCCGTGGCCAGTACTAACACTCTTCAGACTTGGGTTACAGGTTGGACCCCAATTATCGCAGATTGAGGCATGTCGGTTAGATGATACCTCCCATAGTCTCAGTTATAGACTCAGTTATAGTCTCAGTCCAATAATCAGTTCAGTAATTTAGATTCAGTGTCACTTGACCATAGTGTATAGATATTAGTTATTTAGTTAGCATATTTTAGTATTTCAGTTTACAGATAATTTTAGAATCATGTTATACGCTTGGTCTTGCATTCTCAAATAATACAGTTTACACGCATTCATGCTCAGTTATCTCATGTTGCTCAGTCAGTCCTTACCTCATATGCATAGTACTCTACAGTTTTAGTCCAGTTATTTAGACTATATACAGTTCAGTCTTACATGCCCAGTATTCACCTATCAGTCTTTCAGTTAATCACATAAGTTAGTATGTTTGTGCATTCATGCTAAATATAATTGTATATTCAGATCCTCGATTTAGGCCTCCACCACGTAGTTTCAGACCCAGTATTCATATAGAATCCATATTTTGCCATATCCCAGATTCTGTTCTACTTATCTTATAAAAGTAAAGTTTTACAGAAACTAAGTGTTAAGATTCACCAGCTTACCAGATTTGGGTTTATTACTTATGTTTTTTTAGATATTTCAGCTTTCAGTATATTCTAGCCTATTGGTGATTCTACTTACACTTAGCATGCATGTTTTAAGATTTTATATATGAAATCAGTTTTACTTATTTCATTCACCCTTTCATACTCAGTACATTCCAGAAGTAGTGATCCATATATATGTATGTGTGGCTACATTGTTTCATAATGTAGGTACCAGTTGTAGCCCGCACATGACAATTAGAAAGTTGCAGATTCTAGCCAGCAGGTGATGAGTTCTCCTACTTCAGTATCTCCAGACAGTTTTAGTTCATGTACAGTTCATTTACTTTCATGTGTATTGATTATTGGTAGTTGGAGGCATGTCCCAGCTATCTATAGTCAGTATAGTAGAGCTTCATAGATGCCAGTCAGAGTCAATCATGTAATTCCAGTTTTATTCTTCAGATTTATCAAATTGTAAATCTTTATCAGTATTGTGTTTATTTCAGATTTTCAGTATGATTATATTTTTGCACAGCAGAATAGCTATTCATTTTGTTATAACTTAGTTTCTTAATAGTATGCCAGTTCATGGGTTAGCTTAGGATCACTTGTGGTTCCTAGCACCGTGTGATGACAAGGGGGTAGTCTCGGGTCATTACAAACTTGGTATAAGAGCATAGAGTTCAAGTGTCCTAGGGTGTCTATAAAGTTGTATCTAGCAGAGTCTTGCAAAATGGTATGGAGACGTCTGTATTTTTCTTCAAGAGGCTACAGGGCATTTAGGAAATGTTTCCCTTCTTTTATGTCTCAGATCGTGCTATAGCAAGGTCCTTTAAGAAACTTACACAGATTCTGATCTTTCTCGATTCATGCCATCTCTACCTTGTTGGGATTTCATGTTGGATCAGAAAGTATCCCATCAGTGCCCTTATGTCCTAAATTTTGGAATATTTCTTTCATGTTCATAAAAATTATGCATTAAGCCAAAATCATATGTGCTTTTAGATCCCTTCTTATAACTCGTTTTACAGTATATGATCTAGAGTTATAGGCATGAACCCAAAATTTTAGCAGTAGTAGTAGAGTTGGCATAGTTTTATCTGTATTGAGAAGATTATATATTCACGGGGCTTGTTGTACGAAAGGTGAATCAGTAGGCTTGAACAGTGTATGCAAAAGTTTATGTTTGTTGATTTGAGATTAAGTATGATGGTATGGATGAGTTTATCATTCATATGTATTATTATACCCCAGACTCTAGAGTAAAGTGATTGTAGTTCAATTTAGAGTTTAGTAAAGTGGTCGCAGACTTAAAGTGATGGCTAAAAGCTAAGGGGGAGATAATAGAACAAGTAATCAAGTCAGGCTCATAGGTTCTAGTAGTAGTGCCAGTATGTGTAGAAAAGCAGTAAGAGAGGATGATTCCCAACCTATTTTTATCTCAGTACAAAGTTTTTCAGTCATCACGATATCTACTCATGCCTAACATATTATCTCCCTCATCACAGCTCATATTCATGCACTTTATAGAAAAACCATGTATGCTTTCAGTTTCTAGTATGAGGAGTTCCAGTTCACTCAGTAGTATAAATTATGTTCCATGAAATCATGAACTTAACTCATGCGCTCATGTTTTACAGTATGTTCAGATCCAGATAGTCATGCTATACTCATAATGATCAGCGGAATTTAGTTTATACCATGTATATCCTTAGTTCAGACCTCTTTGATGAATTTATGTCATTCATACTTTATTTCTCAGGCCTCAGTTGAGTGTCAAAGTTATTCTTTCATGTTTCAGGTCCTCATGTTCTAACTTTCCATGACCTCTCCTTATGCCATGATTATTTAAAATTCTATATGTGTTTTCTTAGGGTAGTAAATGGAAGTGTTAATGATAGAGGTTTGGATGAGATGAGGAAGATGCTTCTATGGGTGTTTGTTTATAAGTGTATATGTGGTTATGAAGATAGGCTTGAATGTCATGATTGGTGTACAAGTGGAATGTATAGTTGAGTATAAGCTTTCAGTATGATTCAGTCTGTATAGCCAGTAATTCAGTTTAGCAGTCAGACAGACAAGTTCCTATGGTTCCCTTCTTTTCTATCCATGAGGTAATTCATTCATGGTCATGCAAGTCATAAATTCAGTTCATTTCATGCATCAGTTTTAGATCCCTGGTATTCAATAATGATTCAGTTCATAAGTGTCTCGTGCATCATCTCAGTCTTTCCTTAGTATTTCAGCCAAGCTAGTATCATTCGGGGGATGAAGTATCCAAAAGGGGGATGTAATACCCCGAGTATTCATGTCCTAAACCTTTTATTTTCTTCATGAAATAGGACCCATCTTGAAGTAATGGTTACTCATCAGTTGACTCTCTCGTTTCTATCCCATCCTTATAATCATTCTCATGTCATTGCATGTATTTAAGAAATTAGTTCACTTCATAATATTCAGTCAAGTATCATGCTTCAGACTCAGTTATGCAATCATGTTCCAAGTCATACATGTTCATAATATAATCTCAGTTACCTTCGCACCATACTCTCAGTCTAACTAGTCTCATTCGAGAATGAGTGTTCCCAAGGGGGAGATATTGTAATACCCCATACTTTTTATAGTTCTTTTCAACTCCTAGTGCTTGCATAAAAGGATAAAAGCTTGAAAATTTAGCTATGTGTTAAGGACATAACCATTTTTAAGACCTTCTAACTTCGAGTAATTTAAGTTGACCTTTTGGACTCCGAGATAATAGTTCTTGAGTTAATTCATGATCAGGGGAGTTAGGAATAGTATATCAAAAAGATTTCAGATTTTTAGACTAGGTTTGGATTATTTTTGGGATGGAATTCCAGTAGCTCATTGCGATTCCATCACATCCTAATGAATATAGAGCCAAGAGGTATACCTTATTGTGGTAGAGTGTGAAAAGGCAATTGTCAATTTCCAATGACTCACCGCAATTGCACCGCGTCGCGGTGAATATAGTGATGGGGAGATCACCGCATCACAGTGAAGGTGTATTTTTCATGTTCTTGATTCATAATTTTAATGTATGTGTCATGAACTTTATCCTAAGTTTGTAAAGTGCATATTAGGTCAAGAGTATTCATAGAAATCACTTAGAGCCAAGTTGAGCTAAGATCTTTTAATTCATCCAATGTTTGGTATTTGATTCTATAAAGGTCAAATTTGAAAGTGTATAACTTTTCATGTATGTTGAATTTTTCATCTTAAGACCCACCAAATTGTAGATAATTGAGTTAGCTTTCCAATGATACCAATTTTGCCAAAATTGGAAACCCGAGTGAAAGGTTATGGCTTTTTTGATGTCCAGCAGTAAGCCACCGCAATTACACCGCGTCGCGGTGGCCCTTCAAACGGCAATCTGGGTTATAAATTTTTTGTTTAAATGGTGGAGGGGTAATGGGGTCTTTTCCCACCTCAACCCTAGTCGTAAAAACACGATCTAAGACTTCAATTGGGGCATTATTTGCCCTCATTCTCCAATTTTTTCCTCAAGAACAAACCCTAATCAATTCCCTCAAGAATCATCAATTACATCTTCTTCTCTTCAACATCAAGAATTTAGAGTTTATAATCCAAGAACTTCAAGAATGATTTAAAGATCATCTCAAAAGGGTTCAAAGTCAATCTATTACATCAAATCAAGCATAATAAGGTATGTGGGAGTTCATCCATGGGTTCCGTTTTACCCATGGAGCCCAAAACCCTTCTCTTTCAAATTAAAGAATGAATTTTTATGATTATGGTATTTTGTATATTCAAGAAAAATAGAATTTCATGTTTTCATGGTATATTTAAATGTGATTCAGTTCATGTGTAATCCCATGCAAGATTTTGAACTCCCCGTGCTATGAATTTGAATTTTCCATGCTTTAGTCAAATAAATTCCATGATAGATTCTACATTCCCGATGTCTAGAAATATTCCCATATTTTAAATTCATGCCTTCCATATGTTTGATGAAATTCCCATATCATGTTTATTCAATTTCAAGATGAAACCCCAAGTTATGAACTTTGCCATATAATTCTATTGTTCACCCATGTTTAGGACATTCTTACATTCAATCTATGAACTTCACATGTTTTGATGAAACACCCATGGTCTATTTCAAGCAAATTTCATGTGAATTCCTAAATTCATGATTTTAGTTATGTAATCATGCTATGCTCCTATATTGAAGATATTCCCATGTTCAAGTTTATAATCCCCATATGTTTGATGAATTTCCCCATGTTAAAGTATTAATAACCATGTGTTTGATGAAATGCCCAAGTGATGGTTTTCTTCAAATAATGCATACTTATTATGGTTCCAAATACTCTCATGTGTTCTTATTGTTATTGCTATCGAGTCCTGGGAGTTATGAATACCCGAAATTTAGTTGTTGTCTAGTTTTCCAGAAACTACAGAATGATTTCAGTTATACCAAAAAAAATATCATTCAATCAGTAATATGGTCAGTTGTGAGTCCGATTAAGTTAGCACTATCCAGTTTCTATTCCATTATCAGTTATACATTAATAATTACCTCAGAATCCATATCCACTGATGTTTTTAGAGTACATGACCTGAGATTATCAGTTATCAGTTATCAGTGCATACACCAACTAGTATTTCAATATCTTTCAGTTGGGAGTAGGATTTAGCACCGAGAAAATGCAGGGATGGTGGCTTCCCAATCAGTTAGGAAGAGTCGTTAGTAGAAGTCCTTGTATTCCAAAACAACGTATCCATCATAGGATATGAGAAGTCAATTATCAATTTAGGCTTGACTGTCTCGCAGGGGTCACCCGTTAGTTCAGGCTTGACACTGAGACAATTCAGTACATTAGTATAGTGGATCCACACAGCCAATGGTAGTACTCGTGGCACGGTACTAACACCCTTCTAACTGGGGTTACAGGTTGAACCCCAATTAGATCAGATTGGGGCATGTCGGTTAGATGATACCTCCCATAGTCTCAGTTACAGTCTCAGTCCAGTAATCAGTTAGTAATTTAGATTCAGTGTCGCTTGACCATAGCGTACAAGTATAAGTTATTCAGTTATCATATTTCAGTATTTCAGTTTACAGACTATTTCAGAATTATGTTATACACTTGGTCTTGCATTCTTAAACAATACAGTTTACACACATTCATGCTCAGTTATCTCATGTTGCTTAGTCAGTCCTTACCTCATAAGCATAGTACTCTACAGTTTTAGTTCAGTTATTCAGACTAAGTATAATTCAGTCTTACATGCCCAGTATTCATCTATTAGTCATTCAGTTAATAAGATAAGTTAGTATGTTTATGCATTCATGCTCAATGTGATTGTATATTCAGATCCTCGATTTAGGTCAGTCTTTACCATGTAGTTTCAGACCCAGTATTCATACAGAATCCACGTTTTTTCATATCCCAACTTCAGTTCTACTTATCTCATAAAAGTAAAGTTTTATAGAAACTAAGTGTTGAGATTCACCAGCTTACCAGATTTGGGTTTATTACTCATTTTTTTTTAGATATTTTAGCTTTCAGTTTATTCTAGCCTATTGGTGATCTACTTAGACTTGGCATGCATGTTTTAAGATTTTATATATGAAATCAGTTTTACTTATTGCATTCACCCCTGCATACTCAGTACATTCCAAAAATACCAATGCACATATATGTTTGTGTGGCAACATTATTTTATAATGTAGGTACCAGTTGTAATCCGCACATCACGATCAGACTGTTGTAGATTCCAGCCAGCAAGTGACGAGTTCTCCTACTTCAAGAACTCCAGACAGTTTTAGTTAATGTATAGTTCATTTACTTTCATATGTATTGATTAGTAGTAGTTGGAGGCATGTCCCAGCTATCTATAGTTAGTATAGTAGAGGCTTCATAGATGTAAATCAAAGTTAATCATGTAATTCCAATTTCATTCTTCAGATTTATCAAATTGTAAAGCTTTATCAGTATTGTGTTTATTTTAAATTTTCAGTATGATTATATTTCTGCACAGTAGAATAGCTATTTATTTTATTGTAATTTAGTTGCTTAACAGTATGCCAGTTCATGGGTTAGCTTGGGATCACTTGTGGTTCCTAGCACCATGAAATGACAAGGGGTAGTCTCGGGTCGTTGCACTGACAAACCCAACCGATCCACCTAGCACAGTGCAGAAAAATTAAGATTGCTTTTGGACCCCATATCATGTGGTGATACAACATGCGAAGATGGTTAGTGGGTTGATCACTAGCACAAAACTCAGGAATAAGGATAAACTAATGACAATTAAAAATCTAGTTCAACCCAATGTACATGTTCACAAACATGTATACATACATGTATACTTATATAAAATGTTGGGATAGGGAACTAGGCTTAACATGCACTTTAAAACTTTAGCCTTGATTGTGTAGCTTAACCGCCATAATAATAGTACCTACGAGCTATATGGGCACCAACTCTCACCCGCTAGTTGGGACTCAGTGTGTGTAGTCGCACAAACTAGAGAATAATCTTATATAAATACATAGGGGACTCAAGCCTCCCAACCATATACATAGGTGACTTAAGCACCCGATCATGTAATGTATTATGTGGGACTCAAAACTCCCAATCATATAATAAGGTGGACTCAAACCACCCGGTCTTAAGCAAGGGGACTAGAACCCTAGGCCATTTAGACAACCACATTGGAAAATGCGATTTTCAGTAATGGTCCCTCAGAACTGCCACTTTTATGGCCTAACTACACAACAATCTTTAAGCCTCAGTAAAAAATTTACTACATATTTCGATTTGTTAAATCATAACACACATACAAGCATACATTGTTGGTATTGTAATACCAACTACACTTGCAATATATCATTAATATGCCATTTTAATTTCATTAACTTAGGAGAATAACTCCCTTTGTTCATTAATACAAGATGGGGGAACACCGACTCCCTTTGTTTATTAAATCAAACCATCATGTTTCAAATAACCTCTTTATATCATGCAATTTTTCTGAAAATAGATTAATGCACTTTTACTAGTACTTAAAACCACTTCCAAAAAATTGGGTTTGGGTTATTACCAATTTAATTTTCAATATTCACAAAATTTGGGGAAATTACAATTCCCTAATTTATTCACCATACCCATGCATCAAATTGATTTAAAATCCACCATTTAAAACAAAGAAAAGCATATGTAAAAATAAAACATCACAAAAATAACAATTATTCAAGACCCTCAACCCATGTTCCAAAACCAACATCAAAACCATAGGAGAACTATTTAAAACATATTCTTTCACAAAGTAATAGTTGGCGAAGAGTAACATGCCTTAAATATCAAGAGTTATAGAGAGAATTTTCCATTGGGGATCAAACTCTAAATAATCAACTTCTTGGAAACCCTAAGTATCGTGCTTGAGAGAATTTGAGAGAGATCTACAAGTTGGTTCAATTTTTTTTTTGAGTGATAATGACACCCTAAACGGGTTTTAAGTAATGGGTCATGATTTTTGGAAAAGGGGAAATGTCTAAAGTTCCCTTAATTAAAAGGTGAAAAATTATTGCCAGTGACTACGAGTCACTATACGACTCATAAGGACATGTTACAGTTTATTACCATAAGTTATAGTCGAGACAGTAGCTAAAGGACCCTTCTTTGGTGACCCTACAATTCACACCATACAAATCATCAGGTGACCCTACGACTCGTAGGTTTAAGTCATAGTCAAAACAGAATCACTTGGGGCACATACTATTTTGGATACGTATGGGGTCATACGACTTGCTTGGAGTCTTTATGACTCATTCGTAGCCACTTTTAGTTAAGACAATGACTTGATCTACCTTTACTGAACATCTTATGATTGAGGTTATATGACTTGCAATGACACGTTATGACAGACTCGTAGGGTGAGTCGTAGTCAGGATAGTGAGTTCAAAAACTCAAAATTTTCAGTGACCAACACTTGGGGTGTCAGAATATACTCTCATGGTATCATTTATATCTTCTTCAATCCTTTGGTTAGACCTCAATGATACTATCATAATATACATATATGTTGACATCATATTAGTAATGACCCTTCAGATTATTTCTCGTGATTCCACTTATTTTAACCTTTAGAGCTTCTCTATAGTAGCCATAAGTTATTTATGACTTGCTAGGACTGATAGTTTGATAATTAGGCAATCTATTTGGTTTTTAGAACTATTTCCCTATTTAAAATTCTTTGCTGGTTCCAAATGGCCACCAAGCAAACTCCACAGTAAAACAATATTAGATTGGAATTCTGACTACGCTTGAAGTTCCAAAATATTGATTTAGGTTGGGTGGACCTTTGATTTTGTCCAGCTGCACCCAAACTCATTTTGACCTATTGATTGAAAAGATGATAAATTGGAAATTCAGATATGGGGCCCACATTTGGTTGAAAGTTTTAGCTATCTTTTGGTGCAGTAAAGGTACCACAATCGTGGAGGCTGTATCATGATCATGGAGGCTGTATCACAATTGTGGCCCATGTATCCATAATTTCTCGAACCGTGAGCCTGGGAAGGTGTATTTAAATGCCCTTTTTGGTCGAGAATTGGCCATTTCTCTTGCCATAGGATTCATAAACCCTAATAGTGTGTGTAGTACCAAAATTGAGTCTTGGATGTTGATTGGGAGCTTGAATAACTGGCATAATTGTAATTAACATCGAATCTAAGGTATGAATCCTTCATTTACAATGTTGAATTCTTGATTATATGACTCAAAACCCCAAATGGCTTGAGGCTTGATTTTATCCCAAATATGCTTGATTTTCACCAAGTTCTTGAAGGATATAACTCCCTAATGGTATTTGAACAATGAGTTGGTCTCAACAACTCATTTTTCATAAGTGGGACCCACTTGAATATTTTTGGTGTCGTTTTGTCCCTGAAGCACCATGGTGCAATATGGGTATTGATATTCTTGAAATAATGCATAGATTATTTTTTTGATATCTTGTCTCCTTAGAGAATAGTTGAGAAAAGGGAAAGCGAAGGTTACCGGTTCGTGAGCAATATTTGGATTCGAGATAGGTTAGGCTTACTTCTAGTCAGATTGAGCTTTATTATAATATGAATTTGATATCTTGATAAGATTGGGTGGGTTTTTAGGTGTAGAAGTGGTAGATGTTAGTGTTTTGGATTAGTTTAATCACCTAGGCTATTGAACTCATAAAGTGTAATACTTGACAGATAGTCTAGAACCTTGGTTAGTTGGACTTGTTATCTCATGAATAAAATGAGAATTCTCTAGATTCTCTAGTTAGACAGGAGTGACCTTGTCACTTATATTAAATAGTAAGTTGACCTTAGCTGTGCGTAGCTGTGGAAATTGCCCTGGTAGCTTTGGATGAATTAAGAGTAATACTTTAGGAAGAATTGTACAATACAACTAGTGTGGAATGATGAACCTCTAACACATTACTTAGATGGCTTAGCTTAGTCCCGGGTAGAAGTTGTACTTGAATAGGAATAATGGCTATTAGAAGCAGTACTTGGCCCGCCTTATGCTTGGACTATGTACTTTCATTAGCGACCTAGATACTCATTAAACGCATAGAATATGCCTTTGGTAATATGATGACCATCCCCAGTAAATAGTTTATTCATGATGTTGGTATTGGAAATGATGTGCATGATTGGTTGCTAGATTATTGATGATGCTTGGATAGCAAGGAATTGTCTTATAAATTAAACCTATGACTATGTTATTACTTAAATCATTGACTAAATTACCATGTGGGCCTCGGAGTATGTTATTACTCATATTATGTTCAATCCTAGTGATTAAACTAATGTTTGTGCCAAAAATCTTCATGTGCTAATAATATAAATCATGCTAATAAAGAGTGGTTCTAGAATTATTTATAGACAAAGAGTATTTATAGTACAGGAGGAAATCCTAAAACCGAACTCCAAGCAAAATAGAAGAAAATAGGGTCAGTGGCCACTTGCGTCCTGACGCTGGGCGTAGGTCATACCTGCGGCCATCATGGTGGGTGTAGGTACAGGGAGTCAGTTCCAGAATAAAATTTCCCGAAAGTCAGCTTTTGGAATTTCAGACTTCTGGCACTTTCTTTGCCCACATACGGTCCATAAGTGTTACTTGTTGTTCACATGATGACTTGGTAAGTGTCGGGAGTCACCTTTTTAGATCTTCTTTAATTCACGAACATGCTTTGATCTTTAACAAGCCAGAAAGTGTTCTGAACATCTATAATTGCTCCAATAAGTAGCCAAAAACACCTTTTTCCTTTTTTTCATGAACTTAGCATCCAAAACATGATTTCCGTCAAAACATACCCAAAACGCATCATATCTAACAAAATAACCTCAGAAACTTGTATATTTTTCTCTTTTTAAGCGTCAAAAGTGCTATATTTCTATAGAACATTAATTTCTACCGAAGTAACCCATTGCCTTAGATCCGAGTACTTCATGCTGTAATGATACCATCATAGTGTATCCATATATTGTCATGGTATCCCTAATGCCTACTTTAATATTTCAGTCAAACCTCTTTGATACCATCACAATATATTTATATATGGACATGGTATCATGGAGGACTACTTCAATTCATTAATAAGACACTTCTCAATCCTCACAATATATTTATATATTGTGACGGTATAATTGAGATTTTCTTTAGTCCTCAACGATACCATCACAATATTTTTATATAATGTTATGATATCATTGATATTTGTCTCAATCCGTCGTGAGACCGCCATAATACTATCACAGTATATCTATATACTAGCAAGTTATCTTTGAGGTATTCCTTCATAATTTCAATTCTATAATAGACCACAAAATTTAGAAATTTTCTTTAATCATTTAAACTCCGACCAAGTCAAAATAACAAATAAATTAAAATGAAGGGGTATATATTTTGTTTTCATTTGAAAAACAAAAAAAAAAAAATAGAAATTCTTATATTTTAATAAATAAGTTAGTGTGCTTTAATATTCTTTTATTTCTTATTATGGTCTTGAATCTGATATTAGTTGGTTAATATTTTTATCTTTATATTTTATTTTAATTTTTAAAATATAAACATATAGAAAGATAAAAAATTAAAAAAAAAGGTAAAACAGATATAATAATAATATAATATAATATATTTTTGTTATTTTGAATATTAATAAATAAACTTCTTATAATATTATAGCTATTTTTTATATTTTATTAATTAAAAATAATAAGCTACTATATTATCTGTATATTTAAATAAATGAAAAATGAATAAGACAAAAAGAAAGAGAAAAGAAACGTAAAAAAAATAGGAAAGAAACAAAAGAGAAAAAAAAAGAGTAGATAAATTGTAAATGAAATGAAGAAGGTGCCGATATTTTTAAGGATGGAAAATGGATTGAATGAAAATGCAAGGGGTGTATGTCGGGTAATTATTGTTAGCCCAATAGGCACTTTAGGAATTACTTTCTTCTGTTCTAAAATAATTGGCCTCGTTGATTTGCCACAATTTTTAAGAAAAAATTTATTTAGCGTTTATTTTATTAAATTAATCTTATTCATTATGCTTTAAAAATATAAATTTGAGTATATATAATTTATTTAGTCATTTAATGATAATGAATGTTGATACCTAATTTTGGCTCCCCGTTCTTAAATTAACGTCTTTAGATTTTCTGATAATTAAAGAGAATAAAATTATTATTTTTATAATTTATTGTAATTATCCATAATTTAAGATTTTTATATTTTACAATTATTAATAATTATCTTTAATTTTATAAATATTAATAATTTAAGCAATTTATTGTCATTTTAAATTTTTCACAAGCATCTGCATACGCACACAACATAACACTATAATTCTTTACTGTACACTATTATTTTAATTATTTACAACATAATACATTTTTTCAGATAATTATATTTTTATTGATATTTACATTTTCTATAATTGCATACTTGTACCTACATTTTTGTATATTATTTAATACAATCCGCGAATGATAAACTAAATCAATTATTTTAGTATACGGGCAATAATTTGATCAAGTTAAAGTCTTGTCACCTTTATTAAATCTGACATTTGATGACTACACACGACCTTTACCTTTTGGATAATAATACTTTGTATGTTGGTTAAAAGGATGAAAGGTCCTTTGAATAATAACTAACGGACTAAAATAATATTTAGTGGATATGAAAAGGGAGATTTTATTTTATAGACAAATTGGTATCAAAGTCATGTTATTTAAAAAATGTACAAGTAGATATGTGTTAATTATGAGAAATGTTAGAAATGTTAACTTAACTGTTAATATTATTAATTACGTTATCTTGTTAACTATGTTGTTATTTATTTGTTAAATATGAGAAGACCATTTAAAAATACATAAGCTTTTATAGAAATTAAAAGAATTTTAACTAGTTACTACCCAGAATATAAGAAGTTAAATAAAACAAAAGAAAACCCCCACAAATTAGCTTACTTAATTACCTTAATATCTAGCAATGAGGCAAAATTAATAATTCATTTAAAATCTAGAAGAATGAGATACATACCACCTAATTATGATAAAATCAAATTTCGGTATCCACCAAAATATTATAAATATTGTACAGATGAATAACATAACAAAATCACAAAAACATAGAGAACTAAAAGAAAAGAAAGACTACAATATAACATAATTGTTGGAGTATATCAAAAATCAATAAAAACACAAAAAGAAGAAATATCATATTTAGAATCACAAATAGATAATCTAGAATACATATATCAACATGATCTATACACTATCAAGTAGATAAAAGGAGCAAAGAAGAATTTATAATAGATGAAAAAACATATAAAAATTATGAAGGATTAAAAATAAGAATAGTATTTTCTAATCTAGGAAGAAGATATAAGAAAATAGGTGAACATTTATACTGAACGCTAGAAAAAAAAAACTAAAATTAGAAGATAAATTAACATCCATGGTAAGAATAGCAAGAGAAAACGAAGAAATAGACAGGAAAAAAGAAATAGATAAAATAAAACAACAGACTACAGAAGAAATACGAAAAATAGAAGAAATTAAAAATAATAGGATTGCTGAATTAGAAAAAGAATTACAAATGCTAAAAGATATGTATGAAAAAAGACAGAAAGAAAAAGAGGAAAAAAATAAGGAACAAAAATTATTAATTGAGATAAATTAATTTAAAGAAAAATTAGAAAATAAAGAATTAGAAACTAATGAAATAGAAATAAATACAATAGATGTTGAAGAAACAGATAATTATGATTCAGAAGATAGTGAAACATATACAGAAATCTTAACAAATATAGAAAAACTAGAAATTAATGAAAAACAAGAAGTAACTAATAAAGAAAACTTAGAAAATACAAACACGGAAATAAACACTCTTGATAAAAAAGACGATGAAAATCTAATACCTAGTACATCAGAAATAAGAAAACTTACATATTATTATAAAGATAAGTTTAAAAGATATAACCTAAAGGATGAATATAACAAATGGATACCAAAATAAATAATTAATAAAAATTATAACTTCTTAGACTTAGACTGTGTAATAGATGTAGATAAAATGATACAATTATGGATACGATATATAACAAAATAATTATTAGACAATGGTATAAATACAACAGATACACCGGAATATATAGAAAGAACACTAATAGAAACAGCAAAATTATGGCTTTTAAATTTAACTGAAGAAAGTAAAAAAGTATTAAGGGCTGATAAAAAAAAATTAAAGGAACAACAGTAACTAAACTAACACCTATAGACATATTGAAAAAATATGAAATAGCTATAAAAGATGAATTTAGCAGATTGGCAACAGAAGAAGAAGGACAAAACAAAGAAAAAGATACAAATAGGAATTTAATGTTAAAACTAGCAATATGTAATATGTGCTATATAGATGAATATGCGTGTCCATTTAAAGAATACTACTATAAGGGAACATATAATATATAAAGAAAGTAAAGAAGTAAGAAGATTATATTTTAGTAAATTACCTGAACCATTTAGTTCAAAAATAATAAAGAGTTGGGATGAAGCAAAAATAGTAGATACCCTAGGAGCAAGAATAAAATTTCTACAATAATGGTATAAAAATCTATGTGAAAAATACAGAGAAGAAATAAAAATAGAAAAAAACATTTATAAGGAATTTAGCATGTTGCAAGGACAAAATAACATCCCAATTTGGATGTGAAGAAAAATATTATAAGAAAAGAAAAAGACATAGGAAATATAAGAAGTACAGAAAGTCAAAATATAAGTATAAGAAACCAAGAAAAAAATATTATGTAAAAAATTATAAATATAAAAGACCATGTAGAAGAAGGAAATCTATAAAAGAATGTACTTGTTATAATTGTGTAAAACTAGGACATTTAGCTAGAGATTGTAAAATGCCTAAAGACCCCAAAAAGAAACAAATATCAGAAATAAAGATAGAAAATGCAGAATATATGCAAATAGATTATATAGATTATGAATTAGAAAGTGACGATAGTATATATGAAATTTCAGAAAATGAAACAGATAATGAAATAGATAGTAAATCAGATGAATCAAATGACTGAAGAAGATATAAAAATAATAACAAAGGAAGAATATTTAAATGAAGAAGGAGCAGATCAGAAAATAATATTTGATAATAATATATTTGACGCGATAAAAGGAAAATAATTAGATTTAAGTGTAGAAAAAATATTTAAAATACCAACAGTAAAAAACATATTTAGTAGACGAAAAGAAGAATACTACATAGTAAGCCAAAAAGAACATTTAATAGACTGTAGATATGCAAAAGGTAGAGCTAGTATACCACTAGTAACAAAAAGAATAATTAATAAAGAAATAAACGATATAAAAAGTAAAGACCCAATAAAATACGTACACCTTGGAGGAACGGAAATATTAATAAAAGCATGTTTTAGAGAAGAAATAGATACACCAATAGAATTATATATAGCAGATGATAGAATTATAAAACCAATAGAAAAAAGTATAATAACTGCTATAAGAGGAAATTTAATATACCAAAAATTTAAATTTATAATAAATGCGAATTATTCAGTAGCAATAACAGATAAAAACATAGATAAATCATTAATATTATATTGGAAAATATCAGGAATAGAACTAACCCAAAGAAGTAAAATATTTACAGCAAGATGTAAAAATATATATGTAGTAACAACAACACATAAAATAACGGAAAAAAATAAAATTAATAAAATACAAATAGAAAGTCATTTTGAACAATTTGTAAAAACAATTGATAACAGTGATTACAGTTACAAAGACATAGATATAGAAGAAGATTTAGAAATAATAAATGATAGAATAAGTACAACAAAAAGGATAGCTTTTGAAAAACCAGAATCATCAGGATCATCGAAAAGAATAAATTATGAAATAACTTCAACAGTTAATTTAACTCAATATTATATAACGGGAACAATAAATAAAAAAGAATATTTAATACTCCTAAATACAGGACAAGAAGAAAACCATATAGCAAAACACCTAGTGAAAAATAAAGAAATAAAATCTAATAGTAATATATACCCAGATCTACCAAGAAGCTTAATAACTATTAAAGATTCAGCA
This sequence comes from Capsicum pubescens, assembly GCA_030864215.1. NCBI lineage: Eukaryota > Viridiplantae > Streptophyta > Magnoliopsida > Solanales > Solanaceae > Capsicum > Capsicum pubescens. The sequence goes on from CM061549.1 coordinate 175,923,810, forward strand.
GAAAAGGAAATAATAATAGGAGTTAGAAAAATAAAAATAGAATTTAAAATAAAGGAAGATATGCAAAAAACAAACATAATATTATGAATAAAATGGTTAGAACAAGTAAAACCCTACAATATAGAACATACACAACTAACCATAACCTACAATAAGGAAAGATTATTAATAAAAAGAGCTTTAACATGAAAATATATGTACTTATGAAGATAATAGTAGAAGGATATTATAATAGATATTATACACCTATGATAGATATAGGAGCAGAAACCAACTTATGCAGGTATAATTGTTTACCAGATGACAAATAGGATAAGCTAAAAACACCAATAGTAGTCAAAAGATTTAATATTGAAGGAAGCTTAATTACCTATAAAGCTAGAAATATAAAAATACAAGTATGAGATAAGATATTAACAATAGAAGAGATCTATAATTATGAACTAACATCAAAAGATATGCTTTTAGGAATGTCGTTTTCAGATAAACTATACCCATATATAATAACTAAAACACACTGGTGGTTTACAACACCATGTAAACAAAAGGTAAGAGCAAAAAGAGTTATTAATAAAATAAGAAAGAAAACTGATTGGATAAAAGGAAGTGAAAAAATCACACAAAAATTAAAAAATATAAAAAATACTGAAGACACAATAGAACTAGTTATATTTTCAATAAATAAAGAAGAAATAACTATATTTTCAATAGATAAGGTAGAAATAATAAAGAAAAAATTAAGACAACTATATAGAGAAGATCCATTAAAAGGATGGGTAAAACATAAGAATACTGTAAGAATTGAGCTAATAGATAAAAATAGTATAATAACCCAAAAACCATTAACATATAACTTTGATGATTTAAAAGAATTCAAAATGCATATAACTGAATTATTAGAAAAACAATACATACAAAAAGTAATAGTAAACACAATAGCCCAACATTTATAGTAAACACAGTGAACAAAAAAGAGGAAAAAACAGAATGGTTATTGATTATAGAAACCTAAATGCAAAAACTATGACATATAATTATCCAATACCAAATAAGATATTTAAAATAAGACAGATACAAGGATATAACTATTTTAGTAAGTTCGATTGTAAATTAGGATTTTATCATTTAAAGCTAGAAGAAGAATTTAAAAAATTAACTGCAGTTATAGTACCACAAGGATTTTACGAATGGAATGTATTACCATTTGGATATAAAAATTCTCCAGGTAGATATCAACATTTTATGGATAACTATTTCAAACAGTTACCTAAATGTATAGTATACATAGACGATATATTATTATATACAAAAACTAAAGAGGAACATTTAAATTACTAGAACAATTTGCAGGTATAATAGAAAATTCAGGAATAAGTTTAAGTGAAAAGAAAGCCGAAATTATGAAAAATCAGATAGAGTTTTTAGGAATACAAATAGATAAAAGTGCAGTAAAAATGCAACAACATATAGTACAAAAAATAATAAATTCAAAAGAAGAATTAGATACAAAAAAGAAAATACAATCATTTTTAGGATTAGTAAACCAAGTAAGAGAATATATACCAAAATTAGCAGAAAACCTAAAGTCATTACAGAAAAATTTAAAAAGGATGTAGAGTATAATTACAACGAAGAAGATAAAAAACACGTTCAGGAAATAAAAATACTTTGTAAAGAATTACCAATATTACAATTTCCAGACGAAAATAAAAAATTTACATATATAGTAAAAGCAAATGCAAGTGAATATAGTTATGGAGGAATACTTAAGTATAGATATGAAGAAGAAAAATTAGAACATCATTGTAGATACTACCCAGGAACGTTTAATGAAACAGAAATAAAATAGAAAATAAATAGAAAAGAATTATGCTCATTATATAAATGTTTATTAACATTTGAGCCATATATTGTATATAACAAGTTTATTATACGAACAGATAATACACAGGTCCGATGGTGGTTAACAAGAAAAATACAAAATTCAGTTACAACGAAGGAAATTCAGAGATTAGTATTGAATATATTAAATTTTACATTTACAATTGAAGTAATCAAGACTAACAAGAATGTTATTGCAGATTACATATCAAGACAAAGCTACCCAAACTGATATTACAGAAGACGATGCTCTAGAAAAGATACTCAAAAACCTAACTACGCTTTCACTGAAAGTGGATAGTATAGGAAATGAGATAGAAAAAGTAAAGAATAATGAAGTTAAACTGAAGTCTGAAGCTATGACTCAGATAACTCAGCAGTGTACAGAGAAATATCGATCGGAACACAGTAAAATTCCAGAGATAAAAGGAGACGTTGTGACACTCCAAAAAACCCACAACATTTATCAATCTACTTCTGTAGGTACAAGCAAAGAAGTTAGAAGGAACCCAAAAATATAAACTTGAACAAAATATTTGACAAGCCATTTATACCAAAAACACCAAAAGATCCTTTGTTCATACCCCCACAAACTACCACATATCTAGAAAGCCTAAACCAAGAAAAGAAAGCCTATAATCACATAACCAGATCATATATTGAAAACATCCATAAAATTCAAACATATTTAAACGTTAGACCTAGAGCAATAAATATCCAAGAACCAAATACAGATTACATAACCCAAAAACTACAAGGATATAATAAGTTAATTGCATTACCAAAAACTAACCCAAATCTAGTTAGAACATGTTTCAGTTATGGATTACTCAACACCGTATATACCCAAGACAGAAGTGAGTTAGCAGCTATACTAGAGATATATAAAGCAATTACAACTTACAAAAAGATAACCAAAGGCAATTTATTTTTTATAAAGTTCTATACAGCACCAACAGAGATATTGTATGATGAGATTAAACCAGTTATACAAGTCGTGACAATAGGAATGACAAAAGATATGATCATACCAGAAGATATTGAACCACATGCAAAAATACCAAAAATAGATATACCAGATTTTTACGCAAATAAATGAATTATTAGAATATCCACAATCATCCAAGAGTTAGCAAATAATTACTTAAATGGGAACCCAATTTGGAGTTACTATTCAAGAGACCAACTAATGATTTATTCAAATTCAAGAGAGTTAAGACAAGGAGATATAGAGAAAATTCAAAGATGGATTATGACACTACTTAATCCAGAAAGGCAACCAACTACCAGAGCCATTAAAGAAAAATTTATTTCAGAAGAATTATTGACTAGATATTGCAAGATAATTGAACAAAAATATTCAGACCATCTATGTTCAAGATGTAATGGAGAAGATAATATTATACCAGATGTACAGTTAGAATGAAGATAAGAGATAATCAAAGCAAATAATGGATGGAGTAATGATAAAGAAGAAACCAAGTAGATAAGGACACAAGAAGATAGAAATGGACAAGTCAATAAGAAGATAAAGAAGATTCAGAAAAGGACAAGTGCATTATTAAAGTTACATAAATTATTTAGCTTTTAGTCTTTTATATTTAATGTAAAGTTGTTTTAAGTCTTTTCTTTCATAAAGTTACTTTGACTTTTGTAAAGATATTTTTTACTTTTTGTAAGATTAGTACAAGTGTAAAGTAGGAATAGTAAATGAATAGTTTAAAGTAGGAATAATGTAAAATAATTTACGTGTTTTGTAGATTATAAAAAGGCAAGTCATTTTCCAAAGATAAGGCAAGACTTTCTACACGGAAAGCAAGTGTTCTTGTACACAAAAATATTCTCTCATATAATCAATAAAGATATTTAGTTTTACACTAAGCTATGGATTAACAAAGCACAGATTTATCAAATCTACTAGAACATGTATTTTCATTTATAATTATGAATAGCTAAATTCATAAATTCCTGACAATCATGATATAATAAAATAAGCTCATATTAGTTACTTTATAGTAGAATTTTTTGAAGAATAGCATGTTAAGAAGTTTATTAGCAAAGTGGAAAAGGAGAAAAAATCTCAAGAACTATGCCATCCTAAAGGTGAAACCGGTGAGGCAAAGAAGCCATGATAGGGGAGTAACCAGAGTAGAGGCGTTGTTTAGGAAAAAAGTATCCAAATTACCATGCTAATACTGATCGAAGAACATGTTATTTAAGAATAATCTAGTGTATAGTGATCTAAGATGATCATGTTTTGTTATGTATATGATTGGAGGGAATATTTTGAAAAATAACATTATATGAAAAATGAATAATAATTTACCTGATGAAATGATAGATGAATTTAAGATACTTGTTTTATATGTACTTAAGGATATAGAGATAGTAGATATAAAAAAATTATATGGGAAAAGGTATTTGATATTGAAGATGAAGAATTAGAAAATTAGATAGAAGATGAATTAGAACAAATACACTTAAATGATGATAGCTACTATTCATACCTAGATAATTACTATTCAAATGGATATTATACAGATTAAAAAATATTAGAATATATTAGAAGAATTAGAGAAAGACAAAGTTGGCTATATGAAGAAATTAATTACAGGAATCAGCTTAAAAGAGAAAAAAACAATTAGAAGAAAGATTATTTAGAATAAAATTAACTTTAAAAAAGGAGATACAAATGATAGTTTATATAATACTATACATGAACAACAAATGTTAATTGACCACATAGATAACATAAAATTACATATCAAATATAACACAATTAGAATAAATATTACATAAAAATTTGTAAAATTACAACTACAATTGGATAAAATGATAAACTACGAATACTTAGAATATTGGAGAAAAGATATAGAGCAAATAAGATTAATAGAAATACCAATGAAAAAGAATCTACTCGACTACATAAACACCAGAAATATGGAGAATATAGTATACCTTAAAAATAATATAGAATAATTAATAAGATTAAGACAAATAACTAAGGAAAATTGAAGACATATTGAAAAAATATGAAATAGCTATAAAAGATGAATTTAGCAGGTATTATATTTTCATAGTCTTTTTTATCAAGAGTTTTTATTTCCGTGTTTGTATTTTCTAATTTTTCTTTATTAATTACTTCTTGTTTTTCATTAATTTCTAGTTTTTCTATATTTGTTAAGATTTCTGTATATGTTTCACTATCTTCTGAATCATAATTATCTGTTTCTTCAGCATCTATTGTATTTATTTCAATTTCATTAGTTTCTAATTCTTTATTTTCTAATTTTTCATTAAATTAATTTATCTCAATTAATAATTTTTTTTCTTTATCTTTTTCTTCTTTTTCTTTTTGTCTTTTTTCATACAGATCTTTTAGCATTTGTAGTTCTTTTTCTAATTCGGCAATCCTATTATTTTTAATTTCTTTTATTTTTCGTATTTCTTCTATAGTCTGTTGTCTTATTTTATCTATTTATTTTTTCTTGTCTATTTCTTCGTTTTCTCTTGTTATTCTTACCATGGATCGGAACAGCAAAATTATGGTTTTTAAATTTAACTGAAGAAAGTAAAAGGGTATTAAGGGATGATAAAAAAATAGGAGAAACAACAGTAACTAAACTATTATAACTTCTTAGACTTAGACTGTGTATTAGATGCAGATAAAACGATACAATTATGGATAAGATACATAACAAAACAATTATTAGACAATGGTATAAATACAATAGATACATATTACTTATTGGAAAATGATTTTTCGACCATTAATGTACAAATATGGATAGATCTTGGTTTCCGATGAAAGTCATTGAAGCAACGCCATTGTATGCCTTGACTTTCTATGATTACATCATTTGCTTGATTTATCTATGTCTGTTTTCTGATTTGGTCTAAATTATGTTCTTTAGTAATGCTATTGCTTTCCTTAGTTTTTGTACAAAAGGGTTATTATATTCTAGTTGATGTTGCTTTGTGGTAGTTTGGTCAATTTCTGGCCAAAAAATATTATCTGAAGTCTATCTTTTTTTTTACTATTTTATTTCTATTGTGAAGAGTTTCATTTTTTTTGTTCACTATTGTAATGACTTGATTCTGTGATTTTTTTTTATATTTTTGGATCCCTTTATCCCTCACCGTGTTTATTATGTGATGTTTACAAGGTGTGGAGATGATTGACATGATTCTTAATGCGATCCAGGATGTTTTGTACGAGTTTGTGACTTTTAGAGGTTGAAAAGGACTTATAATTGACTTTGATCAATAATTAATATTTTAAGCGTCGAATGGCAAATCGAACTGCGCCAACATATCCAAAACATCAATTTTAGATTAGTAGCATGACGGGTTTGATTTTATGAGATCTTGCGTTGATTTTGGATTGCTAGCATGGTTGGTTCGATTTTATACCTTTTGGATCTAATTTTGATTTTATCAGTATGTGTGAATTCTAGCTAAGGTCTGTAGCCTTTCTAGGTCATATTGTTTCAGCCGAAGGTATAAGAGTTGATCCCTAAAAGACAAAAGCTGTACAAAATTAGCCTAGACCTATCTCTCCATTTTCCATTAGAAGTTTCTTGGGTTTAGAGGGCTACTAACATCATTTTGTTGAAGGTTTCTCTTCTATTGCGTCTCCCATGACCTGGTTGACCCAAAACAAAGTTAAGTTCCAGTGGTCAGATTCCTGTGAGAAGAGTTTTCAGGAGTTGAAGACTTTACTTACTTTAGCCCCTGTATTGACTTTTCCTGATGGTACAGATGGTTTTATGGTGTATTGTGATGCATCTAGAATTGGTTTAGGTTGTGTGTTGATGCAAAAAGGTAAGTTTATAGACCATGCCTCTAGACAGTTGAAGTAGCAAGAAAAGAATTACCCAACCCATGATCTTGAGTTAGCTGCTGTGGTCTTTGCTTTAAAAACTTGGAGACACTATCTTTATGGTTTTCATGTTGATGTGTTTACTGATCATAAGATCCTGTAGTATGTGTTTACTTAGAGAAAGTTGAATCTTTGGCAGAGAAGGTGGTTAGAGTTGTTAAAATACTATGATATGAGTGTGTTGTATTACTCGGGCAAGGTCAATATAGTGGCGGATGCCCTTAGCAGATTGTCTATGGGTAGTATTGCTCATGTAGAGGAAGGTAAGAAAGAGTTAGATCATGATGTGCATTGTCTGGATAGATTGGGTGTTAGGTTGCTTGATTTAGCTGAGGGAAGTACTTTGGTGCAAAGTAGTTCCAAATCCTCTTTAGTTTCGAAAGTGAAGGAGAAGCAAGATAGCGATCCTAGTTTGGTCAGACTGAAGGAGTCAGTTAAGGACCAAAAGGTAGAGGTTTTCTCCCAAGGGGGAGATGGCGTATTGAGATCGCAGGGTAGATTATGTGTTCCATGTGTTGATTATCTGAGGTAGAGGATTATGGCTGAAGCGCATGGCGCGTGGTATTCTATTCATCCCGGTACTACCAGGATGTACCGCGACTTGCGAGAAATCTATTGGTGGAATGGTATGAAGAAGGATATAGCTGAGTTTGTAGCAAAGTGTTCAACGTAAAAATAGGTTAAGGTAGAGCACCAAAAACCTGGTGGTGTAATGCAAGAGTTTGGTATACCCACTTGGAATGGGAGGTGGTGAATATGGACTTCATGACCGGGTTACCCCTCTCACGTTGTCATCATGATTCTATTTGGGTTGTTGTGGATAGGCTGACTAAGTCCGCACACTTCTTGCCCGTGCATACATCTTATACAACTGAGGATTATGCAAGATTGTTTATCCAGGAGTTAGTCAGGCAGCACAGAGTTCCCCCGTCTATCATTTTGAATAGGGGTACTCAATTTATTCTCAGTTTTGGAGGGCGTTTCAGCAGGGTCTTGGTACCCAAGTTCTTTTGAGTTAATTTTTTCATCCATAGATAGATGGTTAGGATTAGAAGTCCATTCAGACCCTAGAAGACATGTTGAGGGCATGTGCTCTTGATTTCAAAGGTAGTTGGGATGAGCATTTTCCATTGATAGAGTTCGCCTATAACAATAGTTACCATGATAGCATCGGTATGGTACCATTTGAGTCCTTGTATGGTAGAAGATGTAGATCACCTATAGGTTGGTTTAAAGTGGGTGAAGCTTTCGTGATTGGGCCTGACGTAGTGTTTAAAGCTATGGAGAAAGTTAAGTGATTAGAGAGAGGTTAATGATAGCTAAGAGTCGTTAAAAGTCATATACCGATGTGAGGAGAAAAGATCTTGAGTTTGAAGTGGGTGATTTGGTGTACTTGAAGATTTCACCCATGAAAGGTGTGAAGAGGTTTGGTAAAAAAGGAAAGTTTAGTCCCCTTTATGTTGGCCCGTATAGAGATTTGAATCGTGTTGGGAAAGTAGGCTATGAGGTTGAGTTGCCTGCGGAGTTGTCAGGCGTTCATCCTATTTTTCATGTCTCCATGATTAAGAAGCATATTGGTGATTCCGTTGTGGTAGATCCTTCAGAGAGTGCGGATATTCAGAACAGTCTTTCATTTGATGAGATTTCCATTGAGATCCTAGATTTTCAAATCCGTAGATTGAGTAACAAAAAGGTTCCCTTGGTCAAAGTGTTATGGCAGAACCAGTCAGTTAAGGGCGCTACTTGGGAGACAGAAGCAGAAATGTGAGTCAAGTACCCACACCTTCTTTTCGAGAGTTCATATTGATCCGAAGGTATTATTCTTCCTTAATTCAGCCCTTCTAATCTAAAGTTCATCTATTTAACTACTCTTGCATGAGTTCTTGCAATTTCCGAGGTATTCAAGAGTTTAGAAAGATTTTGAGCCTGTTAAGCAAATTGCTTTAGCTATATGTACTTTGTTTTTCCTGTGTTTCTAGTCTAACTAGCTACATCAGAGAATAAATGTTTCCAAGGGGGAGATATTGTAAGACCTCGCAAATTTCCCTCGTAGTCCGAGCCTTAGAGCGTGTCAAGTGAAGTGTAATTTTGGCCCTAAAAGATTTAGAAGATACTTCCCAAGTGATTCGTATTTAAACCATATAGAATTTTCTTAATTTTTTTTTTGTCGTGTAGAGAATTGAGTTAGCTTTCCAACGATACCAATTTCGTCCAAATCCGGCATTGGGGTGAGAAGTTATGGCCATTTTACTGAGAGTTATCAGAACCGCCCAGGTACGACGGACGACCCAGCGGACCATCGAGTCTACAATGGACCATCGCTCGGCCCGTCGTAGCCAAGAAAGTAACTCCCTTTTCTGGCCCAAGTGCGATGGCCAGGACGACGAATAGTCAAGGCTGCGACGGACCATCACTGAAACCATCGCCACTGAGGCAGTGTGATCTCATCCTTGCCAACGTGCGACGGACGATCCAACGGACCATCAAGACTGCGATGGACGTTGCTTAAACTGTCACATCGAGGCAGTGTGTTCTTTTTTGACCGACGTGCGATGTACGATCCGATAGATCGTCAGGCTAGCAATGGACCATCGTTCTAATCGTCGCAACCCCCGTTCAGTATTTTTAACTCATTTTGAAAAGGGCTTTTTGATCTTTTCACTGTTTTATACCCTGATATATTCTATACGAAGCAAATGGCTTCATTCATCATCCAAAACTCAAGAGAGGTAGGGTTTCCCCTCAAGATTAAATCTAAAACCCTTTTCGAGTAATCAAAGAACTCACCATAGATTCTACAAATTGAGTTGAGATTTTATGTTCCCCAAGTTCAAGGGTTGCAAGAACCCTCTCTCAAGAGTAAGAAGAAGAGTTGAATCAAGCTTGTTCATCCAATTTGATAGTCTAAGGTATATGGGGTTTTGAACAAGGGTAATCTTTTCACCCTTGTGCCTAAAGGCTTATTTAAACTACAATTTTCTGCAATTTATGAGATTTTACATGAAATTGAATTGAGGGTTTTCACCCATTGTTATTGGTTGCAATCTTTTGATGTTTCCCCATGAATTGAGAGTCTAATGGCATGATTTTTACATGTTTTCTTGAGAAATTGCAGCTGGGTCTATACCTCATGATTTTAATCCTTGAGAAGTTAATAGTTGAAATGATTGAGATATTGAAGTATATGAGTATGTTGAGATTATGAGCTAAATTGCTATAAATTTCAGATTTCTATATGATTTATGAATCTATATGCTATCTAATACGCATTTTGATGATTTTTAACTTGAGATTGAATTATGGGTCACTAAGCCTTACTTGAGACTTGCAATTTTATGAACTTTTGTGCTATAAGCACCCATGATTTGAGTATTTTGAGATTATTGAGAAATATTTTGACCTAATGGTTATAGAGTTTTGAAATCCAGTCTACCACATGAGATTATAGATTTGATTGTTGGGTTCTTATGAACCATGAGATTATTTTGAAAGTGGATTTCCATGAGATGAGTGAGATAAACTTAAGAGAGTAGTATTTAACACCGAGTTGGGTAACTTACCACGGTTTCTTACCCCAGAACTACATGCCATTGTAGGTTTGAGATTTTAGGCCTAAGGCCGAGATGATTGGGCTTAAGGTCGAGATAAGTGATTACTGAGTTGAGGTTATACTTCTTGGCAAGAGTATGACGCCTCTCCCCAACGTGAGGTTTCTTCCTTAGGAGGACAAGACGTTGGACTCCATGTAGCTCGCATGGTTTATGTCGGTTAAGAGAACCTGCCTAAACTAATGTATTTTCTATTGAGATAGAATATTTTACATAAATCATTGAGATGAGATATTTTCTAAAGTGAACAAATTACTTTTGAGTATTTTCCAAAGAAGGAAGTAGTTTTCTCTACTAATAAGAGTTGATCATCAATTTTAAACTAAAGTCATATGATTTCGAGTTGCAAGTGTTTGAGTTCAAAAGAGTTATAAATTCTTGAGTAATAAAGAAGTTTTACTCTCCTTGCGATATATGCATGAGTTAAAAGTATTGTTTAAAGCTTCCTTCATCGTATGAGTAATGAGAATAATAGGAGAGCACAGATTATAAAGACAAAGTATAATGACTCATGAGATTTGTGTTACATGCTTCATTCTACATGATTTATGAGCTTTAAATTTTAGACTTATTCAAGCCACGTGAGTCATTTCTATTTTCATGCATGATTTGATCAAAGAGTATTGATATTGTTTTATGTAAATGCATACACCCCCATATACTTAGTACATTCCCAAGTGTTGATCCACATATACGTCTATGTGCCATATTTTCTTATAATGTAGGTTCAGGTGCTCAGTAACAGCCTCGGTAGTGATTCTCGAGTACCTTTGTCTATATTTTTCCAGTGGTGAGTCCTTATGGTTCGAGGGCCTATATTCAGATATTTCAATACTTGAGTGTTTATGTCATTACTTTCAGTTCAGTTTGAGTTAGTTGGGGGCCTGTCCCAATGGCTCTCGTGTTCATAGAGTAGTAGAGGCTTTGTCAGACTAGTTATCAGACTGTGGTTGTGTTGAGATTTCTGGTATTATGGTCGTTTGGACCAAGTATTACCTTTGTACTCCCTTTCATTTGATATGACAGTGCTAGTATTTTTTGTATTCCTTCTTGAATGAGTTATTATGAAAAATGATAGGCTCATAGGATTAGCTTGAGGCTACTTGTAGCCCTAAGCACCGTGTGACGTCCCGAGAGGTGATTTTGGGTCGTTACTTAAGGCTAACATAGTAGAAGATTCCTTGAGTCAGAAGGTAGTGAATAAGGGTAGATTGTTTTGTACTTTAGTTTCTAAGAGGTCATTGGCACGAGACATCTAGTCCATAGACAACTTGATGGTTTTCTTTGATATTTTAGACCCTAGGAGTATTCTAGCTAGTGTTGAGAGGAGGTCTTCACTTTTTGAGAAGATTTGGGACCATCAATTTGAGAATAGTAAGATGCACTTCCTTCGTGATCAGGTGTTGTGTAGTGAGTCCAAGAATAACACCATAGATTTTGAGGGTGTTTTGTAATTGGATGGTTGTATTTGTGTTTTGAGGATTAATGACTTGATTTAGTTGATTCTGCACAAGGCTTACACCTCTAGATATTCTATTCATCTGGGAACAGCTAAGATGTATAGAGATTTAAGACAACATTATTGATGGACTGGCATGAAGAGAGATGTGGGAAACTTTGTAGCTTGTTGCCTTTGTTATCACTAAGTAAAGGCCGAGCATCAACATCTAGGTGGTTTGATTAAGAGATTTCCTATTCCCTAATAGAAGTGGGATTAGATTACTATTGACATCATTAGTGGTTTGTTTTATACCTCCCACGGTTTTGATGGTATTTGGGTTATCATAGATTGATTAGCCAAGTCAGTACATTTCCTTCCTATTCAGTACTTTTAGTACCGAGAGGTTAGCCCACATCTATATGTGTGAGATAGTATGTTTGCATGGTGTTCCCATATCTATCCTTAGGACTAGGGCTCTGCGTTCACTCCTAGATTTTGGAGAGCTTTCCAAGCGGAGTTGGGCACTCAGGTGGATCTTTATAGAACCTTTCATCCATAAAATGATAGAAAGTTTGAGCGTGCTATTCAAGTTCTTGAGGATATGCTCTGAGCCTATGTTGTGGATTCTGGAGGCAAGTATGAGGATCACTTAGCCTTGGCAGAGTTTGCTTATAACAACAGTTATCAATCGAGTATTGGCATGGTTCCTTTTGAGGCTTTGTATGGTAGGAGATTTCATTCCCCGATTGGATAGTTTGAGAATTCCAAGATTCATCATCATGGTACTAATTTTCTTTAAGAGTTTTTGGATAGATTCAAGGTGATTCAGGACAAGTTTAGAGCAACTCAGAGTAGAAAAAAGGCCTATGCAGACTGTAGGCTTCATTCCTTTATATTCAGAGTTGGTGATCGAGTATTCCTTCGAGTATCATCCGTGAAGGATGTGATGAGGATCAGGAGGAAGTACAAGCTCATCCCTATATTTATTGGACCTTTCGTGATTCTTTGTACAGTTGGTGAAGTGGATTATGAGTTAGCTTTACCTCTAGATTTTTCTGTTGTCCACCCAATTTTCCATGTTTCTATGTTGCGGTGATGTATTCCTGATCCGTCTCATGTGCTTACGTGGGACTCATTCTAGAGTTCGTGCTCATATTTGCTTGTAATGTTAGGAGGTTGCGCTCTAGGGAGATTGTTTTTGTTATGGTTCAGTGGAGGCACCGCCCAGTGGAGGAGGGCACTTGGGAGATCAAGAGCGAGATGCAAACACAGTTCCTCACCTATTCGGGACTTCATGTATATCTTATTCCTTAATATTTGCATATGAAAGTTCCTTTAGTAGTGGATATTATAATGATCCTTTGGGTTATTTTCCATATTTTTGCTTATTTTCACTCTTAGAGCTTTTCTATAGCTTTCCCAAGTCATTTATGATTTCCTAAAACTGACACTTCAGTTACCAGACAATTCGTTTGGTTTTTATGTCCATTTCCCTATTATGAAGTCTTTGCTGGTTGCAAATGTCCACCGAGCGAAAACATCAGTTCAACAAGCTTGAATGAAAATTATGCCTATTCCAGCATCCCTATAATATCTATTTTAGTCTAGGGGCTCTTGGTTTGGGTTCTGAGGCACCCAGGATTATTTCAACATATTGGTCGGAAAGTTAAGAAAATAGAAATTAGGTATGGGATCCATATTTTGTTGAAACGACCTCAAATCAAAATTTCAGCTATGCCATTGAGTCTGGAATGTCGAATATGGTGTGGTTACATTTTTCTTTTACTTATACGGGATTCCAAGTGTCTCAGAAAGTTACTTTAGTTGACCTTGTAGAGTTTGAGATGATGGATTTTGATGTTAGTATCGGCATGGATTGGATCCATTCTTGCTATGCTTCAGTTTATTATAGAAACAGAGTTGTTCATTTCTAGTTTCCCAATGAAAAAGTCCTTGAATGGAGGGGTAGTGCTACAAAGCTTAGGGGTCAATTTATTTCATACCTTAGGGCAAGAAAAATAATATCTAAGGGATGTATTTATCATCTTATTTGAGTCAAAGACTCTAGTTCAGAGACTCTCAGTCTTGAGTCAGTTCTAGTAGTAAATAAATTTTCAGATGTGTTCCCCAAGGATCTTCCTGAAGTTCCTTCCAAGAGAGAAATTGACTTTAGAATAGACCTTCTTCAAGACACTCAGCCTCTTTCTATTTTTCCATATAGAATGGCTCCAGCCAAACTCAATAAGTTGAAAGAACAGTTAAAGGACCTTTTAGACAAGGGTTCATCAGACCCAACATTTCCCCGTGGGGCGCGCTAATTCAATTCATGCGTAAGAAAGACGGTTCTCTTAGAATGTATATAAACTACAGACAATTGAACAAAGTCACAGTCAAGAATAAATATAAGTTTGCTAGAATCGATTACTTGTTTGACCAACTTCAGGGCGCCAGTTACTTTTCTAAGATAGACCTCAGATCAGGCTATGATCATCTCAGAGTCAGAGAATATGATATCCCAAAGATAGCATTCCAAACCCGATATGGTCACTTCGAATTTCTAGTCATGTCATTTGGTCTCACCAATTCCCCAGCAGATTTCATGGACATGATGAACCGAGTGTTCAACCAGTACTTTGATATGTTCATCATAGTATTCATAGATGACATCCTTGTCTACTCTCGTATGAAAAACAATCATGCAGACCACCTCAGAATAGTATTGCAGACTCTTAGAGCCCATCAATTTTTTGCTAAATTCAGGATGTGCGAATTTTTGCTAAAATCAGTAGCTTTCCTTGGTCATATTATTTTTGGCGATGGCATTAGAGTTGATTCTCAAAAGACCAAAGCGGTGAGAAACGGGCCTAGACCTATTTCTCAGACATGTATCAGGAGTTTCTTGGGTTTAGTTGGCTATTACCGTTGGTTTGTTGAAGGGTTTTCATCTATTGCATCCCTCATGTCCACATTGACTCAAAAGAAATTCAAGTTTCAGTGGTCAGATTCCTATAGAGTAGTTTTCAGGAGTTGAAGACTCGGCTCACCTCAACTTCAGTTTTGACGTTACCAGATGGTTAATACCAGTTTGTTGTGTATTGTGATATTTTTAAAGTTTGGTTGGGTTGTGTTTTGATGCAGAGATTTAAGGTCATATCCTATACCTCCAAATAACTTAATCCCCATAAAAAGAATTACCCTACCCATGATCTTGAATTAGCATCCGTAGTGTTTGCCTTGAAGATTTGGAGGCATTATTTGTAAGGGGTGCATGTTGATGCATTCACAGACCACAAAATTTTGCAGTATGTGTTCTCTCAGAAATATTTAAATTTATGTCAGAGAAGGTGGTTAGGGTTGTTGAAAGATTATGACATGAGTGTTCTGTATCATCCGGCCAAAACCAATGTAGTGGCAGATCCTCTTAGTAGATTGTCTATGGGTAGTGTTGCTCATTTTGATAATGATAAGGGGAAGTTAGTTCAGGAAGTGTATCAGCTTTCCAAATTAGGTTTTCATTTAGTTGATTCCGATGAGGGTAGTGTTTGGGTTCATAATAGTTCGGAATCTTCTTTGGTTTCAAAAGTGAAAGAAAAGCAAGTAGACTGTAAAGGTTTTCTACCAAGGGGGAGATGGTGTGTTGAGTTGCCAGGGTAGACTGTGTGTGCCAGGTATAGACGACTTGAGGCAGCAAATTCTTGTAGAAGCACATGGTGCACGATACTCAATTCATCTGAGGGCCACTAAGATGTACCGCAATTTGCAGGTGATCTATTGGTGGAGTGGAATGAAGATAGATATTGCAGAGTTTGTAGATAAGAGCTCTACGTGTCATCAGGTTATGATTGAGCACCAGAAGACTAGTGGGTCCATATAGGAGTTCAGTATTCCCACATAGAAATAGGAAGAAGTGAACATGGACTTTGTGATGGGTTTGACTTGTACCCGTCATTAGCATGATTCTATCTAGGTCATTATAGATAGGATGAATAAATCAGCTTATTACTTGCTAGTCCATACCTCTTATTCAGCTGAGGACTATTCCAAACTCTACCTTAGAGAGTTGATTTGGTTGCACGGTGTTCCATTATCCATCATCTCAGATAGAGAAACCAAGTTTACCTCTCACTTCTGGAAAGCATTCCAAAAAGGTGGTATCAGTAACCAAGTCCACCTTAGTACAACCTTCTACCCTCAGATAGATTGTCAATCAGAAAGGAACATTAAAACACTTGAGGATATGTTGAGTGCGTATGTAGTTGACTTTAAAGGTATTTGGGATAGCTACCTTCCTTTGATTGAATTCGCATATAATAACATCTATCATTCTAGTATTGATATGTCTCTATTTGAAGCTTTTTATGGTAGGAGATATAGATCTTCAATAGGTTGGTTTGATGTAGGTGAGCCCATAGTAGAAGGGCCTGACTTAGTGTTTGATGCCTTAGAGATGGTTTAGTTGATCAGGGAAAGGCTTAAGGTAGCCCAGAGCCAACAAAAATCATATACAGATGTGAGGAGAAAGGATCTCGAGTTTGAGATTGGTGACTTTGTGTATCTAAAGATCTCTCCCATGAAAGGAGTGACGATGTTTGGAAAGAAGGGGAAGCTTAGTCCCCAATATGTTGGTCCTTAAAAAATTCTCAGTCGTTTCAGAAAGGTAGCTTACGAGATTAAGTTGCCTTCAGATTTAGCTTCAGTGCACCCAGTATTTCACGTCTCCTTGCTAAAGAAGTGCACCAGAGATCATTAGCTATCGTTCCTTTAGAAAACGTAGATATTCAAAATGATCTCTCTTTCGAAGAGGTCCCAGTTGATATTCTCGATTGTCATATTTGCAGACTGAGGAACAAAGAAGTTCCCTTGGTCAAGGTTCATTGGCGGAATCAGTTCGTTGAGCGAGCTACTTAGGAAACAGAAGCAGACATGCGGACCAAGTACCCTCACCTATTCTCCGCAAACTCAAACTCAGCTTGAGGTAACGGTCTTTCTTAGATTTACTCAGTTCCATAGTCAGATACAGTTACAAACTTCAGTCATAGTTGCATATCATTCTCATGTCAGTCATGCATTCATGAATCCGCTTAGCCATATACTTATGTATTAGATATCCATGTTCAGTATGAAAAACTTAGTTTATCAGCATTTTCAGTCATTCAATCATGCTTTGGTTATGCATGTTCAGTACGTAAACTCAGTCCATCAGTACTTCCCAGCTTAATCAGTCTCATTCGAGGATGAATGTTCCCAAAGGGGAGATATTATAATACCCTATATTTCCCTAGCTTAGTTTAGCTCTCAGTACACAGGTATCTCTACATAAAATTTTCAAAATATTCAGTATTTATAAGTTTAAGACTTACCAATGTGTAGGAAATTGAATAATCTTTCAAACAATATAAAATTCACTCAAATTCGATATTCGGGTGAGAAGTTATGACACTTTTTGTAAAACAATGTGTCAAATTCACGAGCACCACATCACGGTGACAGGCAAAATGACATCCGTCAATTTCCAGTGAACCACCGTGATCCTAGAGCATTATGGTGAACTTTTAGTTCCCAATTTTCACTTTCCAGTGTGACTCCATGATCCCACCGCATCGCGCCAAGAGCCAAAATCATATCTAGTGGGGTACAACGATTGTACCGCCATACAACAAGGGTCCAGTTCCCAATTGTCCATTTTACAGTGGCCTGATGTAATTCTACCTCGTCGTGACAGGTTCCAAGATTTGAATTTTTCAGTCAGTTCTGAGTTTTTAATTCCAAGGGCTTTGAAGTCCCTTTCCCTCACCCTAGTCATCCTAAACACGAAAATAATCCATAAAAGAGCTCTAATTGCTTATTATTTCTCAAATTACTCTATAACAAATAGATCCTCTTTTAAGAAGAAGAACCCTAACCTTAAATTCAAGATCAAATCTCAAGAATTTCACCATGAAACCTCAAGAATTCATCACCCAGGTATGTTAAGTGTTCATTCATGGGTTCCTTTCACCCGTGAAGCCCACATATCCAATTTAAATCCAGAGTTATCATCTTTTCAAGTTATTTATGATTTGAAATTGTAATTTTAATCATGAAATCTCATGAATCTTGTCCTATACCATGTTTTTATGAAATTAATGTTGATTATTACACTCCACATGTTTAAAATTTATTGTCCACTAATTTAATTCATGATTTGTGATATTGGCATTGAAATTGGGCTTTTACTACAAGAAATAAACAATTCTCATGCCTTGTGTACACTATGCCTATCAAGTGTTTGATGAAATACCTACAAGAGTGGATTTTAAATAAATGCTCCCATGTTATGTCCTTAAAGATTAGTACTATTTTACTATTATTACTATCGAGTCCTGGGGGTTATTAATACCTGAAAACATAGTCGTTTACTTAGTCTCAGAAGATTCAAAACATTCTTAGACATAATATGAGCAATATCAGTTCAGTCAGTTATTAAAATCAGTTAAACTCATAACAGTTAAGAATTCCAAGTCAGTTCAGTTGGGAGTAGGATTTAGCACCGAGTGAGTACAGAGATGGCAACTTTCCCGTCAGATAGGCAGAGTCATTAATAGCAGTCTCTGTACTCCAGAACTACATAGCTAGTGTAGGATAAGAGAATTCACCCTTCATATTAGGCTTGACTACCTCATATTAGGCTTGACTACCTCACAGGGGTCACCCATCAATTAGGATTAACACCCTTAGTCCTTTGAGACAATATAACAGTATAGTAGATCCACACAGCCAGCGTTAGTACCCGTGGCAAAGTACTACCCGTGGCAAAGTACTAACACCCTTACAATTGGGGTTACAGGTTGGACCCCAAACTTGCTCATTGGCGCATGTCGGTTAGATGATAGCTCCCACAGTTTCAGTCCAGTAATTCAGTTTCAGTTGCTTGACCATAGCATACAGATATCAGTGATTCAATTATCAAACTTTAGTATTTTAGTATTTACAGATTATATTCAGAATATGTTATATTCTTGGTTATACATCCTCAGTATTAACAGATCTTATGTATTCTCAACATTTATGGACTTCATGTATCCTCGGTGTCTATAGATTTCATGCACTTTATTAAGTTTTACATATTATATATCAACATTCATACAAACACACAGTTATTATTCATGTTCATAAAACTATGCATATCAGCCTACCTCATTTAGCATACCATTACATTCAAAGTATTGACCGAATACTCTTTTCTTGCTCTATGATGTATCATATCATTGGGTTGAACGCCCAGTTCCCACATCGCCCATAGAATTCTCAGACTATCAGCCGTAGCAGTGGTGAGTCCTCATATTTCTAGGACAGACTATTTTACTTCATGTTTTCAGTTCAGTAGTTAGTTGAAGTTAGTTGGGGCCTGTCCCATTAAATCATATTCACTAATTTTAGAGGCTTTCAGACACTATAGTCAGTTATTCAGTATTCAAACTTTAGTTGACTTTATTAGATTATTTTCTTAGCTTGGTTTACACATTTTAACAGTTTTCATTACTTAAAACCTTATGGCTTATCAGTTGTTCTTCCGCGTATGTTATTATATTATTTAGTGCTCACAGCAGGTACAAGCTCATAGGTTAGATTGTGGTCCCTCAGGACTGTAAGCACCGAAAAATGACTAGGATGTACTCTCGGGGCATTACACCAACTTATCCATGTCATGATTGACATTAAATATAGCGTTGTATGTGACGCAAAACATTTTTTATACTTAATATTCTATAGGGTAATATGAGTGTTCAGTGTGCAGGATTTAAAATTGCAGGAATTAGCCAGAAATTGTAGAAATCAGGCCATACAATCCCTTCACAAGTCATAACCATACATTAAGACTCGTGAGAAGGAGTCATAAAGAACTGAAACTTAGATCAAATTCATGTAATTGGTTATTGGAGTCCTTACGACTCTCAGAATGAGTCGTAATCTCTATTTACGACTCGTCACCTTAAATTGTAAGGATTTCTGACCCAAGTAAGGTCTCGAGTCTTTATGGAGGGAGTATTAGATCCATAAGCATTGGTTACGAGTCATATGCATGACTTGTAACCAATATTGACACCTCAAGGGTCACGGATCAACCCGACCCAGATAAGTTTTTAAACAAAAAAGGGCGCTCGACATTTCTAAATGAATACTCCCTCAATTATTGTTGATTTTTAAGCTCTAAGAAATCCGAATTCACTTCAAATCATCAAATCATAGAAGTTATTCCTCTCAAACTTTGAAAATTGATCAATAAATAGGGCCCAAAATTGTTCAAACTCAAGAAACTCGAAACTTTAATAAATCAAGTATGTTATGCTGAAAAGCTTTATGTGTTAAGTTAAATCCAAAAACTGCGTAATGATAATTGGAGTGAACTCAAACTTTCTTCTTTAAAAGTATGTTTTTGGATGAATATAGGGGGTAGTGAATTGTGTTATGTCATGTAGGATTGAAAGTTGGAACCAACTCAAGCTAAATCTCTATGTTATAGTGGATACAGGGCTTCTAATGACTCTGAATAACAAGTGATGAGTCATCACAAAACTCGTAACCACTAATAACATGAAGGATTAGATGAGTGTGGGTTCTAGAATTGTTACGACTCATCCATGCGAGTCATAATCAATCCTTACTACTTATCCGTAGAAGTCGTAATGACTAGGGTTGATTATGCATAGTACAACAGGTTTCTTGTTAGCTTATGAGTGTTGATAATAAGTCATAAACTAACCTTATAACTTGTTAGGAGGACTCATAACCTAACCAGTAAACATTGACTTATCTACTGTTTACCTTATGACTCGTTCCCAGTGGTCACGACTCATGCCCCTTAGTCATAAGCAGTCCAGTATATGTACAGTGATATCAAAATTTTATGTTTTTTCTTTCTTTTTTGTAAGAATTCACTAATTTGTTTGATGTAAGTGGGTACTTATTGCGCCTAATGGTGAATCATCATCCAAGCAAACCCCAAAGAAGAACACCAAGAAAAAACCAACCCCTAAGCCTAATTATCAACTAAGAAATGAGGAAACCGATGAGTCAAGAGGTGACCTCATAGTATACCCATTGAAGGGGAAGGAAGACCCCAGGGAGAAACGACCTTGAGGAAGGAAAATAGTCACAAAATAAGAAACACCTCCAAAGGGTCCCAAAATGAAAAATCCAAGTACTTCCCTATCGCACTCACCATCATCTTTTGAGGATGACTGCAATGATGATGAAGAAGAAGAATATAATGATAATGCAGGTGCAGAAGAATTAAGATCCTACAAGGTGGAATTAGAGAATGGAAGTGGGGAGAAGGGGAATATTAATACTATTGTTGTTCAACCACCACCAGCACAACCCTAAGTAAAATTTTCCATTTAACCAGCTCCGATGCCCATCGTTAGACAGTGGGGGTACCTCAAAATGCAGGAACATATAATGCGAGATTGGAGGTTAACCAAACCACAGAAAATCCAAGAAGGGTAATATACCTAGAAAGAAGATTGACTACAATAGGCATGTCCTAGATGCTTTGGTTCGCAACTCGATTTCAATAGTATGAATTTTAGAGAATGAACTCAGCACCTGGAAAATTTATCCCAAAATTATTGGGAGAGTTTTATATTGCATACAAAGTTGCGTTAAAAAGGCAATACCCCCAGGGAAACTTGTGGAAGGGTGGTGATCCGATCACATTATTAACCATTTGTGGAGTTTGGGTGAATATTTTCCCAAGAATTATTTTAAGAGTCTTTCATGGACCAAACTTTCAACCACAAGAGAAATAGCTGAGATTGAGTATTGCATGGATGAAATATGGATGATTACAAAGAAGCAAATGGGTTCAGCTTACAAGATGATGCATTTTAGATGGATAGAAAATATTATCACAACAAACAGGGAATAAGCAAGTTAAGTAGTAGGTGTCCTAGGAGTGACCTCACAACATATTGCAAAGTAGACTCTAAATTTTCAGGCTAATGCATGGTGGACGTTGGCTCGACATAGATTGTGTCCCACTACTGTGGACAATGTGCTTAGTCTAGTCTTCTCAATCAAGTTAGCAGGGCTCATGGAAGGTTATGGGTTTGATGTTGCATAGTTCATCTCTAGAGAGATACGCGATCGAGAAGTGGGCAATGAAAAGCTAATTCTTGTATTTCTATGTTTATTGACATCAATTTTCTTAGAGATGGGGGTGCCAAAACTCCTAGATGTTGACCAATACATTGATATGAAGACTACCAAAAATTTGGGGTTGATTAGAGATGCAGGGAAACCCATGACCAGGAAAGCAAATCAAGGAACTGCAATATTAGCTAAAATACTCAGGAATAGGGATATAAATTCTGAGGTTGCTTGTTTAAATGACACTGATAATATTCCAGTTGAAGGTGAGTAGTCTGACCCCTAGTCCTCTGATGCAGCAGGTACAATTAGTTCCCCCTCTTCCTCATAATAAGCACCATACCCATCTGTATATAAATCAGCTTCGACAGGTTTTATGGTCATCTTACAGATGATGTGGAATGATTTTATAAAAAGGTTGACCACTTTGGAGAAAAAGGACCAGTTAGTAGAGGAGCGTGTGAAACCCTTGGTTGAAAACAAACTGGATGAACAAAGTAGGAAAAAATAGAGAAGATTAGATGGTTTTGAGTGGAGAGTCACACATTAGCTGGGAAGTAGCCAAACTCTTGAAATTTTTGAAGTGAAAGTTGAGGTAGCTATGTTGTAAAAGATGGTTAATGAATTGTATGAAATACCAAATTTCCCAACGCTTGTTATCATGGAGATCGAGCCAGAGGTAGAAATCAAAAATATTTTGAGTGTTCTAGTTAGAGAAGAAGTAGTAAAGAAAAAGAATAGCAATAAAAGTAAAAGAAAGAGCATCAAATATGAAAATGTTTAAACAACGATATGAGATAGCACCATAAGTAAGAAAGTCTGGCAAGTAAAGGGCCCTGAGATGGCTGTTGGTATCGGTAGTTCAAAACCAGCTAAGGATATTGAGATGGGTAATGACACATCCTCGATACCTGATATACAATTGATCACACCAACAACAACCAGTGCCACTACTATGGAGACAACCCTTCCAGTTGATGACACCAATGATAAGAGGGTGGGACCCCATAATGATAGAGTATGAGCTGGAGCCTAGAGTAACTAGGTATGTCCTTTACCCTATGATTCATTGCTAAATGCACTGGGGATAGTTCATAGGTTTTAGTTGGGGTAGAGGTGTACCACAGTCACCATAGGTTATGGTTGTCGTGTTTCAAAATCCGTAGGCCAGTGTTTCAAAAACTTTAGGACACAATCTAAAAAATTTGTGAACCATCCTATTTTGCATGTTTGTGTTGTTTTGGTGTTTTGTTATGTGATGATCAAGTAGGAAGAAAATTTGTACTTAAGGCAATTGACATATTTTGAATAAATGTGTTGAAATTGTGGCAAAAAACTATGTTGAAAAATTGGTACCCCTCCTGAATATTTTACTAATGGTGAGGTATGTGTATGTGTAGGGGACAACTGTGAATCTAATAATGGAATTATAATTAGGGACAAAACATTCGTGTCAAATAATTGTATCATAGGATAAGTAGTAACTAGTAATGTGGCCCTAAGGCGTTACCTAGTCCCCGGTGTGTATGGAACCCAGAACTTGCTTGGTGTATTTTACCTAGGGCCTAGGGTGGTCAGTTAGGAGATGATTATAGGTCATTTTTAGTTATTAGTCTACTTTAGAATAAATTGCCCAACCAAATGATAGATGAGTCCTTTAATCCCGATGTTTGAGCCATAATAGACTTATTTTTTTACACTGATTCACCTGCCTGTTTAAACTTCAATGACCTTGTTTTGTCCCTAGTTCTCCTTGGAAACTGTGAACCTCAACTCAGGTAAATCGCCTAAGTGAGGGAGGCTATCAAAGG
Source organism: Capsicum pubescens (assembly GCA_030864215.1). Lineage (NCBI taxonomy): Eukaryota > Viridiplantae > Streptophyta > Magnoliopsida > Solanales > Solanaceae > Capsicum > Capsicum pubescens. Next base: position 175,947,564 of record CM061549.1, read on the forward strand.
GATGTGTAGTATAGAGTAGATATGAAGAAGGGTGTGAATAGAAAAGAAGGTTGGGTATGGTAGAAAAATAGAAAAATTATGGAAAATAAAAAAGGATCCAAAAAAGAAAATTGTGAAAAATGAACTAAATACAAAGAATAAGAATCCATATCCTATCTTAACATATAAAAAGGGGAGAAATAAGGGTGGAAAAAAAGGAAAAATTTAAAAATAAGTGGACCCCAAATTAATTGGAGTGTCAAGGAGGCTTAGACACAGAAAAATTCTAAAAATATACCATACCATCCCAAACCTACGGTACAAACTTAATAAAGTCCTGTAGTGATCCTATCCCGACTACCCAAAAACTCAGGAAAAAACATATGGGCAAGCCTATAGAATTCTGTGTACATTGGTCGAAACTTCTTTATGAGTGAGAGCGTCTCTTGGATGTCCCTGAAATAATTTGTTGATCTATCTGAGTGAACAGTACCTCTTTGATGGTGAGAGTACAAGGGTTGTGTTGTTAGACTGCAATACTGTTCGATTAATGTAATTTATATTCATGCCCAGTTGTCCGTTGCTAATGTAATACCATCATTGGAATCCTTTCTATCACATCATGTACCAAATCAATATGCATAGTTGGTCTATTGAAAATGTTAAAAATAGAAGGACGGATAATGAGTTGTGAACTAAAAGATTAAAATCTACTGCCAAAGGTAGCTAAGATCTTTATGTTTAAGCATCATATTTCTGTTTCTTTGATTGTTTTCTTTCCTGGGCCACACAAACATTCTAAGTTGAGGGTATTGATGCGTCATGGAAATATGACACATTAGATGCTTAAAACAAAGAATTTATGCTTAGACTTAGGTTATTCTGAGGGATATGTTATGTTTGTTGCTTGAGTATAGGGAATTTAGGAAGGAAATAGCTTGGAATGAAAAATGGAAGAAAAAAATTTGAATATATTGAAGTCTGATCAACTTACGAGTTTACCTACAAGTCGTCAAGTCATCATACAACTCAGCCTTAATCGTGAACACAACAGTAGCGAAAGGTAAGATGATAAAGTTAAATGAAAGATGATCATGACTCATACGGAGTCACTACGAGTTATGATGGGTAGTCACAAAGAGAATAGAATCGAAGGTTAAAATTACTAGGTGAAGTCATAAACGACCATGTGTCATAAGATCTGATTATGACTCATAATAAGAAGTTATAAAAAGACCGGTATTAAAAGACATGAAAGTCTAAGGTTCAAGTAATGATGAGTGAAGACCACGATTCATAAGTACCAACTATAACTTATCATGTTGAGTCATAAGGACAACATAAGCTTGAATACTTGAAGGTCAATCACTGGAATGCCTACGATTAGCATCATACTAGTCATAAAGAGACATTACGAGTAGACCACGTGAGTCATAATGAGTGCCAACTTACTTTTTCTATTTTTTTAGGATTTCTTTATTTGTTTGAGATACTATAAATACCTTAGGGTTATTCATTTATTAGGTAATCCTATTTCCACTCATGTTTATTCAACTATCCTAGGGTTATTCTCCTATTCATTTATTAGGATTGTGGAATCCCTGGCAGCTTAGGTACGTAAAAGAAATAGGAGATTCATCAATTCTATTATAGTTGTGTGTATCTTAATCTTCTTCATATTAATTGACCTCAGAGATACTGTAGAAACTTGATGATTGACAGTATATGAGAACGTCCTAATAAGGGAGGTTAAGATTAGGAAAAAGGGATTAAGACAATAATTTAAGATTTATTTCCATCTTATAATTCTGTCATCTCATCTAATCAACTTGAGACTCAAAAGGTAAAAGTTGAAATGAGGTTATAGGAAATGGGCATTAAGGCGATACTTGAGACTCACAAGGTATAGGGTGAGATTTAACAATACGTTTACAAGATGGTTGATATTACATAGCCTGTCAATTTTACTTGTAGCACAGCAGAATAGGTGAGTTTAATACGAGAAGTTTAAAGAGTTAAGAAGTTAAGGAGAACACAGTCCTAGTATTCGTCTTCTATTGTTTACACACTCAAGCATTCATGTTCTTCTACTTTTTACTTTTGACTTCAAATTTCCCCTATTTACTTTTTTGTATTGCTCGTGAAGTTTGTAAAGTTAGAGAGAGTGTTCAATATTTTCCTTATGGGTTTGACCCCAACTTGGTTTGGGTTACTATATTTGACATCAACTGCAACATACTTCTTTGGAGGTTAGCATTAGGTCACATCATACCAACATACACCCCAAAAAAAAAAACTTAAAAACTGCAACAACTTTATATCACAAATCAATACCATATTCCCAAGCAATGGCATTAAAATTTGGTGATGCTCAAGCAACATCTCCACCCTGAAGATGATTTGGTCGCTTTCAGATATAGTAACCTAACAAAGAATTGGGTCGAGTCTCAAGGGAATAGGTGGAATCGTGGCTCTCAACTGTTGTAATTGACGAGCAGAACTGGAAAAAAAAATGGGGGTTTTGAGTATCAATATCGAGCAAGTGGAAAATATCAACTTCGATTATAATCAGTGATAGGTGAACACTAGGATTGTGTTCCCCCGGGCTTCATAACTCATTAGTCTTATCGTACTTTATTGTACTAACCCAATGCCTTACACGTGGAATCGTTAAATGATCTACCTTCTACAGTCTGTTAGACGAGCAGAAAGATTTTACCCTTTAACTTTTCAATCTCAGGATGTCGCCTTACTAACCATTATCTTGATCTCAATTGACAATTAAATTTTGAGTCTCTAGTTATTGGATAAAATCTAACATTCTTACATAGATATAACCTAGTAGTATGGATTGGCAGTTAGACTCCAAATTACTGTTGTCATTACCTTTTCCTAGTCACTAATCCTCTTTTAGATTAAGTAGCAATAATCTAGGCGGGATCCTAACGTTTGCATCTTCTAGAACAACTATTAAAGTGAAGGTAATACAATGCATGCATGGGTATCCATTCAGAACAATGATAGCACTTCCCTTACTTTATCAACCCGCCAAGGTTTCCACAACCCTACCTAAGGGATTTTAGCCACTCATGCTTATGATGTAATCAACAACATTCATGATTAAATGCATAAGATGAAATCACAATAATAAGAAGTAAAAACCCCAAAATCATGACTAAATTAATCAACTAAAATCAATACAAAAAAATTCTAAGACCAAAATCAAATTTTGGAATTAAACTATGTTTCTAAGTATCAAGAGTGTGTAAATTCTATCAAAAACCCATAAGGGGTATTTATGTACATGAGAAAACCCTAAAACCAATGCCTGAGTAAAATAGGAGAAAAAAGGGGTCAGTGGCTACATGTGGCATGGCCTTGGGTGCATGTGGTATATGCAGCCTGAGGCTGGGCGATTGTGGTGCATGTGCCCGGAAAAAAAATTCCTTCAGGTTAGCTCTCGAAATTTTGGACTTTAGACACATGCTTTGCCAACATGCGGTCCACATGTACTACATGCAGTCCGCATATTGACTTAGCAAGTGCCGAAAGTTATTTTTTAGCTCTTTTTTAATTCTCACACATGTTTTTGTCAAGAAAAATTCGTAAAGTATAACGAACTTACATTATTGCTCTCACATAAGTAGCCAAAAATACCCTTTTTCCTTTTTTTCATGAACTTAACATCCAAAACCAAGTTCTTTGCAAAACATACTCAAAAAGCATCATATCTAACAAAATAACCCCAGAAACGTGCATATTTTCATAGTTTTAAGCATCAAAATTGCTATATTTCTATAGCACATCAAGGTATATAAAGATATTGTGAAGATATCATGGAGGTCTCACTAAGGATTAAGCAAACAAAAATGATACCATGATACTATTTACATATAATGTGAAATGAAAAAAATATGAAAAAATATGAAAAAATAAAAAATAAAATTTAAAAAGGACAAAAAATATGAATTTAGTTGTAATGAAAAAAAATAAAGAATATTATGATTTGATTAAAAGAGAATGAAAAAGGAGAAAAAGAATTTAAAAAGAAAAGGAAAGGAACAAGAAATACAAAATTTGAAATATAAATAAAAAATCTAAAAAATGAAAAAATAAAAGGAATCAATAAAGGGAAAAAGAGAGTATAAAAGTAGAAAAAAATTAACGATTAATGAAATAAACGGAAAAAAGGAAAAAACAAGAAAAGAAAGAAAAAAGTAAAATAAAAAGAGTATATAAAATAAAAGTTGAGTGTGAATTAGTTTACAGTGTAAAAAGAAAATATAGATTAAAATAATTTTAAGAAAAAATAAATGAACAAAGAAGCATAAAAAGAAGAAAAAAAATGAAGAAAAAAAAAAGAAAAGAAATAGAGATATAAAAAGAAAAAAAATTAAAATGGAGATAAATAACTAAAGCTATAAGGCATAAGGCATTTTCTATAGTTAGTTAGGAACTTAGAGGGATATTTTATGTAAAAAACATTAATTGTAAGTAGTTTGCTCCTATGGAGGTTGAATGTACTTTCCTCAAAGAAAAAAGACTTGGACCAAAAAGGAACCCTCCTGACAGAAAATGTCCAAATATATACAAGCCTAAACATCAAAGAAAATGTCTGATCTTTGTCAAAGACTATGAGTAGTACTCTTTCTTTTGAAATGTCGCCACCCTCTGAGGATGTTACCGGGTTGCTGTGAAAGGAACTTGCAGCTGGTTTGGCTTCTCATTTAGATTATATTCAAGCTCGAGCCACTGGTGTTGTTCGCGGTTATTTTCCATAATAACGGAACATGCCATTACAGTAATATTGTAAAATTATCTTTATTATTTATTATTTTTTTATCTATGTGTTAAGTCAATAATGATTATGTATTGTTGGACAGAAGAAGTATTACATTGTTACTACTCTCTCTCTCATAATATCTTTGTTATTTTATTTTTATATATTATCTTTATTTTTAATATGTTATCAGCACGAAGTCTCATATAAGGAATATTTTTATGATATGATTTTATTTACTTTATGATTCTAAATACAAGTATATCTTTGAATATTTTCAGACTTTATGTTCTTCAAAATAATATATAAGGTGGTAGTGACTTTATTAATTAAAGGAAAAGGATTTGCATATCAAGAACAATGCAGAATATATTTTCCTAATTTCCCGTGGCTAAAAAAAATTCTTTACAGTTATAAACAGTTTCATTTTTTAGTAATAAATATGAAGAGAGGTTTGCTTATTATAATCAGCAAAAGTTATAGTTTGTCTTACTTTTTCAAGCTATATATTTATTTTATGTAAGGAAGGATCACAAACTTTGATAGTTTTTATAGGGGTACTTTTAACATTTTATTTTTTTTGGTGAAATAAAGTTACTAGGGGCATTTAGCTAAAAGTGACAAAAGAGTTTGAAAATGAGGTGTAGGTGACTCAAGTCCTAATAGTTGATTGGAGGTGACAATTGTTTTATTATATATTAAGAAAGTTGGAGAAGTTTGAAAATAACCCACATGTTTTTAAATTTACACTTTGATCTAAATGTTAGTTAATGTAACAGAAAACAGAGGAAAAAAAGGTGTGTTTCTCTCTCTTCTAATCCGTTGTTTTTTTCTTTCTTTTTACGATTTTTGTTGTTCATTGTTGCTGCTACTTTATTCAATATCTTCTGCTTCATTAGCATCATCTTGAACTTCATTATCATTATGTTCTACTTTATTATCCACTTCATCTTCTTCTTGTCGACCATTGTTGTTGTTTTTATCACTACTGCTTCTACTTGAATACTTTTTTAGGTCAAATTTTATTTTGTACATCACTTTGGACTTACTTCATAGGTGTCTTTAGTATGTAAAATTATAATTTTAAGTTGAATTTATGATCTGAGAACACTGCAACTGTTGTTTTTTAATAGTGGATAGAACTCGTTCATGAATCCGACATAAGATCCATATGTTTTAATAGATAACTCGTCTGTTATGACAGATGAATAATCTGTTTCATCAGAAGACTCATAGGTTGTATTCATGAATGGGTTCTATATAGTGCCTGTAAAATGAATCGAACAAATGCGTCATCTGTTGCAGCAGACGAATTATCTATTGCAACAGACGAGTTATCTATTGCAATAGACTAGTTATATGTTGCATTAGGCGAGTTTTCTGTTATAACAGACTAGTTATCTGTTGTATCAGGTAAGTTTTTTATTGCAATAGACTAGTTATCTGTTGCATCTGCAAGTTTTTGATTACAACAGACTAGTTATATTTTACATCAGACGAGTTTTCTGTTGCAATAGACAAGTTATCTGTTGCAACAGATGAGTAATCTGTTTGGAACAACATAAAACAACTCCTGCCACAAAACCCAATAGATAAATAAAATATTTCAAAACTCTTGCAATTGCTATTGGATTCAAAATTGTTCCTTACGTCCAATTGTCCACATGTTTGTTAAGAAGAAGAAATAGACAGAAACACAAATTCTTCATTAAACAAAAATAAAATACATTAGGTAGGTAGTTGGAATATAAATAAAAATAAAAATACACACGGTAAAAGAAAAAAAATAACTTGATTATTATTACTATTATTATTATCATTATTATTATTATTATTGCCAATCGGTCAATCGTCAGCCGACAACAACGACAACTTCCTCAATCTACGAATCTCTCGAAGCATCCTTGCTCTCATGGAACCCAACTCCCACTGCAGGCCATGAACCTGCCTCCAAAGTTCCCGCATGATGTCTTGCAGAAAAGCAACGTCCCCAAAAGGACTAGTCATATCTAGAACACGCATTAATTGACAAAAAAATAAATAAAAATACAAGTGAATAAAAGAGTCTGAATGTAATACAATTTATACTACCAATTGAGTATATTTACATAAAAAAACAAGAAAAAACCTTACCTAAGACAGGAAAAAGGTATCTGGTATCTGATCTTTGAAGAGAAAGTGGTTGAAGGTGTAATATGAAAGACAAGATGCAAGAAATAAATAGAGTGTAGTAGAATGAACGAGTAAGGAAGGACCTATTTATAGAAGGTTTGAATTTGAATAAGTTAGGCAAAAAGGCATTGGTGTTCGACTCCATTTATTAATTACATTAAAACTGGTGACTTTTTTATTACTGTGAAAAGTTATAACTTTTTATCTTATTATTATTAATTATTTGTTCTCTATCTTGAGCCGAGGGTCTATCGAAAATAGCCTCTCTACTTCCTCGGAGGTAGTGGTATGGACTGCGTACATTTTACCCTCCCCAGACCTCACTTTGTGGGAATATACTGGGTCTGTTGTTGTTGTTGTTATTAATTATTTCTTAAATTTAAATAACTATTTTCTCAATTAAATAATCAAAGACATCTCACCTTTTCAGTAACCATTTTTATTGAGTTGTGATAACAGATTGTATATCTGTTGCATTAGATAATCTATCCGTGACAACAGATATACCATATGTTGCAACAAATCGACCATCTGTAGCATCAGAAAATCTATCTGTTGCAATATATAATCAATTTGTTGTGACATATAATCTATCTTTTTGAATAATTATCATATCATATACTTTCATCATCCCAAATTGGTGAACTTTTATTTTATAAATTAAAAAATAAATTTAAATAAAAAATGGTGAAAAGTCAATACTTGTCGCCTATTTAATATTAACATCAATTATTCAAATAAAATAATAATTTTTTTACGATTATAAATTGTGTTTAGCATTTATTTCTTTATTGTTTTTTGTGAAAAGAAATGGCTTAATTAAATCAAACTGGTGAGTTTTTTATTATTGTGACAAGTCATGACTTTTCAGCTTATTATTATTACTTAGTTCTTAAATTTAAATAAACCTTTTCTTAATTAAATAATCAAAGAATTCTCACCTTTTCAATAATTGTTTCTTTTAAAAAAATAATAACCATCTTTATTGAGTTGTGGCAACAGATTGTATATTTGTTGCATCAGATATATCATCTGTGGCAACAAATATACCATCTGTTGAAACAAATTGACCATCAATTGAAGGGGCTTTTTTGTTTCCTTCTAACAGATGATGCATCAGTCACAACAGATGGAAAATTTGATTCATCCGCTATTTTAAATGTGTTAGACAAAAAGTCACAACTGTTCACCTTTTTTTAACAATCATCATATACCTTGATTAATCCAATGTGGCGATTTTTTTATTATATAATAAATAAATAAATTAAAAATAAATTTAAAAACAAAAATGGTGAAAAGTCACGATTAGTTATTAAAATTAAATAATCGTTCTTTTATGGTTATAAATTGTGTTTATCATTTATTTTCTTATTATTTTATTTACGAATCATTTTTCATATTAAATAATCGAAAAGTCATGACTTTTCATCATCTTAATAACAATAATCCTTTTTATATTAATAACCATCTATTGCAATATATGATCTATTTGTCGCAACAGATTAACCATCTGTTGCAACATATTGTCCATCCGTTGCCACAAACGCTCAATCCCAACTCCAACCATCGACATATTGAGAATAAGAAATAAACATAATGAAAATTAAATATTAAATAAGAATTAAAAATTCAAAGTCGACCAAACATAGATTTTCGAATCCATTATATACAAATATATACAATAAAAAAAATACCCTTAGGTAGATCTGATATAAGAAAAGAAAATATATATTCTAAAATAAAAAACATAATATAATTATTATTAATACTATTATTATTATTATTATTATTATTATTATTATTATTATTAGTATTTTCAATCGGCCAATCATTATCTGGCAGCAGCAGGGCCCTCCTCGGCCTTGCTCTGAAGTTGTCCAACTTTCTCCGGAGTTCATGAATCTGCCTTTCAAGTTCCCAAAAGGACTTGAGATCACCTTGTACAAATTTGGATCATCCATATCTAGAAGTGGAGTAGAATGAACGAGTAAGGAGGGACCTATTTATAAAGGATTGAATTCAAATGTGTTAGTCAAAAAGCAACAACGGTTCACCCCTTTTTAATAATTACATCCCTTAATTGAATAAAACTGTTGAATTTTCAAATATAATATTTTATCTTTATTGTATTTTGAAAATAAAATAAAACTTCTTTAAAATAAATCTTACAGAAGAGTAATTTGTTGCAAAATATATTCTATTTATTTGATAATTTACAACATATTGGTAATATGTTGCAATAGATGGATAAATCTGTTTTATTTTTCCAACAGATAAGTTATATGTTACAATATATTGATCATCTATCGTAATGGATGTCTATAATTATTTTATAATTTTAGTATATATGTCATCTCTTGTAACAGGTTAGTCATCTGTTTATTCAAATTAATTCATAAATGGGCTAGGAAGAATAAGTTGCGTGTAGATGGATGGATCCACTTTCATGTGTAGGAATTATGTATTACTGATAAGGTCATCGGGACAACACACAAAGTATAATGATTTTGTGAATGCAGTTTTTAACCGATTAAGCATTGATCATTCAAATAAAATCCTGCATTGTACAGTTAAGTTTGATAGGTTCGAATTAATAAGGCTGAGTGATTGAAATTAACTTTAAGTGTGCATTGGACTTTGAGAAGGCCTTCGAAGCCTCGCACTACATCAAATAAGAATGGAAAACCAATAAAAATTTCTCTAGCCCAGATTTATATGGATGGGTTATTCGAGAAGAAGATTTTACACTAGAAGGAGCTGTAGGAGAATACCTGCGAGGGAAAGGGGAGTTGATGAAAGACTATATCATCTAAGAGCTAATTGAAGAGGAAACATAGGGTAGCAAGGAACTTCTAGTGAATCTGGATGATGCAACTGAATTAGAACATGAGAAATCTACACTAAGTTCAAATATGAAAGTGTATCCAATAATGAAAATCCGTTTGTTTTCCCTCTAAAATAAAAATAGTGTAACTCGGAAATTTTCTAGCGATCTGCGACTAGGTAGCGTGGTGGAATGATCACCTACATAGAAAATAGCAAAACACCAAGAAAGCAGCATTGCGGGTACCAAAGGTTGAAATGATGTACAGTAAGTCAAGAAAACTTATGCAAAGAACAATTGAAGTTAAAATAAGGAATCTAAGTGAAGGCGACAATTTTAAATTACATCCCATGCCTTGTTGTTTGTGGTTTTAATTAAGTTCACTGCTATTGACCTGATTGGAACCACAAATAAAATTGAAAGGCAAATTGAGTATCATTACTTATTTAGAAATATGGATATAATTAATTGTGTTTTCTTGCCTTATCATGCTTTCAACATATCTTGGAAAAGATCACAGGCTTGCTGTAGTGTGTGAATCCCAATAATTTTCATGCTTTCCTCTATCTTGCTGAATTGGTCTTTAATTTTGTCATTGCCGTCTTTGAGGTTAGTATAGAGTTCTTAGTCTTTTGTGAGATCGTCGATGAGGAATACTTTATTCATCGTTGTGTCATTGTAAAAGTCCTTCAAAATATTTCACAAATACTTTCTTCAAAAGTCTTAAATGATACATGGAGGGTAGCTATGTTTATTTTAGGTCAATGTGTTGATGCAAACTCAAGTAGTGGTCCCAACAGTTGAACAACTTATTTTCTCGAGCATTTTTCAATGAGAAAGTGATTTGTTCAACTGTTGGAACCACTGCTTGAGTGTGTATCAATATGTTGACCTAAAACAAACATAACGACCCTGCATGTATCATTTAAGCATTCTGAAGAAAGTGATCTGGAAACCTTCTGAAGGCCTTTTATAATGCTATAACTATGAATAAAGTGTTACTCATCGACTAGATCACAAAAGACCAAGAACTCTACACTAACCTAAAAGACGACAATGGCAAGCTTGAAGGCCAAATCAGCCAGCTGGAGGCAAACTTGAAAATTATCGGGATTCATATACTACATCAAGCCTCTGACCTTCTCCAATATATGTTGAAAGCATGCTAATACAAGAAAACACAACTAATTATATCTATATTGCTAAGGAAGTAATGATAATCAATCTTTCTTTCAATCTTGTTTGTGGTTCTAGTAAGGTTAATAGTAGTGGACCTAATCGGAACCACAAACAACAAGGCATGGGAAGCAATTTAAACTTTTTGCCTTCACTTACATTCTTTATTTTATCTTTAACTATTCTTGGAGCAAGTTTTCTTGACTTATTGTACATCATTACAACTCTTGATGCCCGCAAAGCTATATTCTTAGTGTTATGCTATTTTCTATATAGGTGATCATTCCAACTACGCTAGCTAATCACACTTCCCTAGCAAATTTCCTAGCTGCATTATTTTTCTTTGAGAGTGACAGTAGATGGATATTCATTTTTGGATACACTTTTATATTTTCACTTGATTCAAACTTCTCGTGTTCTAAGTCAATTTCATCGGCCAAATTCGCTAGAAGTTCCATCCTATCCTATGTTTCCTCATCAATAAAATAAAAACAGATGGAAATAACTAATTTAGATAACTTGCAATGAAGAATATGAGAATGAAAGAGCAATAATGAACCATACATGTAATGTCAAAAATAAGGGGATCAAAACAATAATTTCAGTCGAGAAAAGATATAGATTAGTTGAGATATGAAAGGATCCTCATGAGACAGAAGAGAGAAAAGATAAAAAAAAAGGAGGTGGTTGTGATAACCTTAAAGATAAGAGAAAGAAAAAGAAGAGAGATGAATAAATTTATGGCTGAAAGATAGATAATTATAGAGATGGGTTTAAATATTCATTAATATTCATTAATAAGTTTGAGGGGCACAAGGAGATGGGTGACATTGAAAAGACAAGATAAGACTACCCAAGAAGGAGATTTTTGAGTTATCCAAGAAGTATTTTTTACTTCTTTAGGAATTTATCTTTTTTATTTCGGACAGAAAATTGCTTTTAAATTAAAAAACAAGACTTTCAAAGAGATATATCATCTATTACAATAAATATCAATATCTATTTGAAAATTTCCAATAGCTCAGTCATTTATTGCAACAAATGCAAATATCTATTTGATAATTAAAAAACATATGTAATCTATTGCGACAGATCTCAATATCTGATGGAAAATTTCCAATAGCTCAGTCGTCTGTTGTAATAGATTCCAATATAATTTATTTATCTAGAACTAGGGATGAGTTGATAGGGTCAACTACAACTTCAATTGAGTCATTGTAATTGCATGATGATGGCATTGGGTTCCTCCCTACCAAACTCATCGATCGATCGCTCTTAGTTAAAACAATTCTTATTAACTTATTATTAAGCTAATACCTAAATTGATTATCTATAACTTGGTATGGGTTGATAGGGTCAACAATAACTTTAATTGAATCTTTACAATTTCATGATGTTGGTATTGCGTTCCTCCCTACCCGAGTCGTCGATCGATCACTCTGAGTTGAAATGATTCTTATTAATTGATAATTAAACTAATACCTAAATTGATTTAGCTATAACTAGGGATGCAATTGAGTTTTTACAATTGCATGATGTTGGTATTGCATTCTTCCCGACCTTAGTCATAGATCGATCACTCTGAGTTGAAATAATTCATATTAACTTATTAATAAGCTAATACCTAAATTGATTTAGATAGGACTAGGGAAGAGTTGATAGTGTCAACTACAACTTCAATTGAGTTTTTGTAATTGCATGATGTTGGTATTGCATTCCTCTCGACACGAGTCATCGATCGATCACTCTAAGTTGAAACAATTCTTATTAACCTATTATTAAGGAAATACCTAAATTAATTTAGTTATAAATAGGAAAGCGTTGATAGGGTCAACTACTACTTTAATCCAGTCTTTGCAATTGCATAATATTGGTATTGCGTTACTCCCGACCTCAGTCGTCGATCGATCACTCTTAGTTGAAATGATTAATATTAACTTATAATAACCTAATACCTAAATTTATTTAACTAGAACTAAGGATGAGTTTATAAGGTTAATTACAACTTTAATTGAATCTTTGTAATTGTATGATATTGGTATTACATTCTCCTAACCCGAGTCGTCGATCGATTACTCTGTGTTGAAACGATGCATATTAACGTATTATTAAGATAATACCTAAATTGATTTATCTAGAACTAGGGATGAGATGATAGGGTCAACTGCAACTTCAATTGTATCTTTGCAATTGCATTATGTTAGTATTGCGTTCCTCCCAACCCGAGTCGTCGATCGATTGCTTTGTGTTGAAATGATTCATATTAACTTATTATTAAGCTAATACCTAAATTAATTTAGCTAGAACACGGGAAGAGTATATAGGGTCAACTATAACTTTAATTGAGTCTTAGCAATTACATGATATTGGTATTGCATTCCTCCCGACCCAAGTCATCGATCGATCACTCTGAGTTGAAACAATTCATATTAACTAATTATTAAGATAATACCTAAATTGATTTAGCTAGAACTAGGGTTGAGATGATAGGGTCAACTACAATTTTAATTGAGTCATTGCAATTGCATGATGTTGGTATTGCCTTCCTCCCGACCCAAGTCGTCGATCGATCATTTGAGTTGAAATGATTCTCATTAACCTATTATTAAGCTAATACCTAAAATTCATCAGAGTTCCTGTTAAACTTAATACACTTTTTTATGATGAGACGGTTAAAAATTATATCTTTTAAAATTTAAAAAATAATTAAGATCAATTCAGACCAAATTAACAATTTTAAAACTCGTCATTCTTTTCCAAAAATAAAATCAACCCATTTATGGAAAAAACATTTTATCATTTCAAATCTCTAGTTCTCGCTTTTTTCTTTCTCTCTCAATAATACTGACAACAACTACTCAACATATTGTTCAACCATTCAAAACAAATTAATTTTCTTCCTATTTCCGACCATATAGTTGTTATTTTTGAGTTCATTCTCACCTCTATCCATTGTTTTCTTTGTCTTCGCAGGTAACAAAGTTTGAGAAGAGTTCTACATTTGTTTTTTATTCTAAAAATTAGGGATTTTTAGTTAATGATGAAAAAGAAGACTTTTAATTGTATTATCTTCGAGAATAGGTTAATAATTTTGAGTTTTGATGCTAAAACATAGGAATTACCTGAGAAAACCCTAGTTTTTTTCCACTATTTGATTGACTACCGGGGCATTTTTGGATGGTGTTTGTGGTGTTGTTGGTGGATGTTGTTGTTGGTGTCGGTATTGGTGGTCTTGGTAGTGGTGTCGGTGGTCTTGGTGGTGGTATTGGTGGCATTGGTGGTGGTGCTGGCAGTCTTGGTGGCCTTGGTATGGGATTGGTGGAATTGGTGGTGGTGTTAGTGGTCTTGGTGTTGGTGTTGGTATTGGTAACATTGGTTGTGGTATTGATGGTGCTGGTGGTCTTGGTGGTGGTATTGATGGTCTTGGTGGCATTGGTGGTGGTCCTGGTTGTCCATCTATTGCGATAGGTGGAACATCTGTCAGGTGATATTAAATAGGTCTTCAAATAGATTCCCCATCTGTTCCAACTGATGGGTTATCCGTTGGAATATTTTTTTATAATGTGGAGTATAATAATTTATTATAACTTGTCTTACCTTTTTAAAGAAAATTATGCAGACATCAGATGTAATGTATTTTTTGTCTTTTGGTTGTTTGTAGTTAAAAGATGTCTCCTAAAAGAAAAGAAACTGAAACTGTATCAACTTCTGACTACCCAACAAAAAAGGCTAGAGTACAGATGGATTCGGAGGAACTTCCTGAACAATCTCAGTCAGGGAAAAATAAAGATGAGGAAAGTTATAAAAGAGGAGGTGGAGAAGGGTATATAGAGGTTAATGAGGCAAATAAAAGTGAGGAAGAAGAAGAAGATAAACCAGTGAAGGAAGAAGTTGAATGTGAGAAAGATGATGATAATCAAAATGATGATAAACAAGAAGCGGGGGAAGTATAAAGTGAGAAAGAGGATGATGATCAAGATTATGATAATACATCACCAATGGGATGTGAATTAAGATTGAAATCCCAACATAATCATGTCAAAACTATTAGTATTGATAGATTTCAAGTTGTGATGTCGATAGATGACCCTGCAGAACTAACTGATGATCTTGTACTTAAATGTCAGTTGGGGAAACCTTTTGATGGATTTAAGAATATTATGAAGAATGAAAACATAGATGGACTTTTTAAGCAGAGCTGCTTTAGATACTTTCTTGAGACGCTTGAGGACAACACTGCCCATTTTCAAATGAGCATGGTATATGGACTTCTCAAGCACCGTATCAAGTACGTTGGGGATGATAAAGATTCCATAGAGGGGGGAAAATATGGATGAAATCTGGATTAACTACTGTGACATGCCGGTTTGTTTTGGCATGAAAGAGTTTTCCATAGTGATAGGCTTGAGATACGATCATCCAACAGAAACTCTCATCTAGGAAACACCCCGCAAAAGGTCCAAGGAAATCAAAATAGCCAAAGCACACCCATCAAGTATAGGGAAGGCATTAACCAAGCGACCACCCGCCAAAAGCAACAAATGCAAGGAAAAAATAGATGGGTTATTGGACATTACTGGACGTAGCTAAAAAGTGAATTTAATAGAAGATCTCAAGGATAAAACAATATAGAAGAAGTACAGGGAGAAATTGTACTTAGTTTGGTTTTCCCATTCAGTTATATTGGCAAGAGACATCAACAATGTCATAGAAGATGATTTGTGGGCGCTTGCTGAGGATTTTTAGAAATTAAACAATTATCCCTAGGGAAATGACAACTACAACTTGACTGACAAATATGTACTGACAAAGCTATCCCCAAAGACGATCACATTATACAGCTTTCCTTGAGCTTTCATGGTAAATTCAATCACTATTTTTATACTCATCAATTAATTTATATTGAATAATTATTATGAAATTTTTTCTTGTTTCCTTTTACATATTTTAGGCTTGGGAATTTGAAGCTATTCCTCCCCTTCGAAAGGAAGTCAAAGATTACCCGATTGAGGTTTCTCATCTAAGGGTCCTTAGGTGGTTGGCTGCAAAAATATTTCAAGTAAAATAATTTGACTCAAAGAAAGATATTGAAACAAATATGTCATCTGTTGCGATAGACGGGTCATCTGTTGCAACATATTACCCATCTACTGCAACTAGTGTAACAAATATGTAATTTGTTGTGATAGAAGATTCATATTTCGCAACAGATTACCCATATGTTTCTCTGGTTCTCTGAACTCGACTCAACAGATTATCTATCTACAACAAAATATGATACAAATAGGTAATCTGATGCAACATATTGTTAATCTATTGCAACAGATAGATTAGTTGTTGCAATAGATAGATCATCTATTTCATAAGTTACCTATGTTAACATGTAACCCAACTAACTGCATACTATTATTATTATATAATTTAAATGTATTTGTCTTTTTTATAGGTTGTGCATCCATGGATTGTTCCTTCTAAGCAAGAGTTGGGGATGAATTATTTTATTACTCTAGGTCTAGTTGATACAATTATAGACCCAACAGTGGAGAAAATAAAGAAGGAAGTGGCTGGAGTAATAGCTATAAGAAGAACAGTTAGGTAAGATCAACCTAATGTTGAGGCTCTTCATGTCCAACCTACTGCGACAGATTCGGGTGATTCTTCTAGGGATGTTGTTAGTGGAGTTGTTGATGTTGGTGGCAGCTATCCTGAGGTTGATGGTGCTGCCAGTCATGATGATGAACATGTTGATGCTTAAGAAAAAATATATATGATTGAAATAACCCCTTACACCGGTCCCTCTCACCCATATAGTGGTCCTTCTCACCCTTACAGTGGTCCTTCTCACCCCTCTTCACCCTTATGTTCTTATTGAAAATTCAAAATGTGCAAGGATAGAAAGGTAAACTCCTTGAAAAACTTGAGGTTATTCCCGAAGATGCAAGGAATTAAAATACAAGAGGGGTGTCATACCATCCAAGAAGGTGAGGGAGACATACACTCCTACAATGGTGGTTAGGAGGAAGAAAAGAAAAATTAGCCAAATACTCTCTGATGTGAAACAAAAAATTTGCAACTTCTCCCTCTCCAAAAGTTTTTGAATTTCAAGGGCTATTGAAGAAGGTGGACATATACATTATACTTGGCAATGAAGAGAAGAAGGAACTGAGAAGGACCACAAACTCCCAAAAAATTGCACAAGAATACATCATACATATCTTTCATGCCCAAGACTTCAAGAATATATCAAGTATGCCTAATTGGTACGTGGATTGGGTACGTTTACTTTGTCTAACCTAGCCTTCTAATCTACTTCATAAAGAAGAAGCTACGCAACAAATATGTCATCAGTTACAACAACTGGGTATTCTTGTGCAACTTGTGGTGGTTCTGTTGCATAGTTTGCGTTAGTTGGGTAATCTGTGAACATATTTCGAGTACTCTCTGTGACTGATGGACCATCCGTTTAATCTTTCCACTATGTTTTTATTTCTTACAATTACTAACCTATTTAAAAATTATCTTCTTATAACATAGAATATTGATGAAATTCTCTGCATTATGAGGGGCAGGCAACTAGCATACCCAGATGCTTATGATGCTACCGATAAGATAATGGAGCTCAACTTCTGCAATAATTTCAAGAATAGGTATAATGAGCTCAGTAGGTTATCTAACACTCCTGGTGGCCTGGGATTTAAATTGTTAGTTTCTACGTTTGAATGGGATGAAAATATGATTAACTATGTAAGAGGAAAGAAGCCATTTCCACATGGCAAGAGTTGGACCAAGGTAAAGAGAATTCTTACAGTCACGAACGGGGAAATCAGATATTTTCTCGCCGTTGAGATACTACTCGAGGAGGGAAATATTATGGTTTATGAATGCAACTTACCTATCCTCGATGACTGCATTTTTTTTACCCGCACGCAGTCACCATTGGAGTTGTTCCCCAGCTTGTTGAGGTAGAGTAAACTGATGGATCATTTACCATAAAAATTATTGATAAAGAAAAAATGGAATTTTGAAGGTTGAATCAAGGACATGGACCTTTAAAAAAAATAAAACTGGTGCCACGTACAGGTCTTACACGCTTGCATACATTGAATATATACTGACCGGTAGAGAAATGGCCGCTCTGGGCAACGACATTATGGAAAAGATACAAGAGGTCTGGGCTTATGGGGTACTAACTAGATGCTTGAAGTCTGTGTATAACGAAGAAGATGTACAAAGACAAACACCATAAATTTTTTTTATTTCAAGCCACTTCACTTTGCATGTAGTGGGAATTTTTTATGTTTGAAGAAATTTGAATTTTGTATAATACAATAGATTGTCTATCTGTTGTAACATATAGTCTATCTGTTGGGATAAATTGATTATCTGTTTCAACAGGTTAGTCATTTGTTGCATTATACAGATGTTTCTGTCTATCTATCACAATAAATATACAATCTGTTGCAATATATAGTCTATCTATTGCGACAGATAGGTAATCTATTGGAACAAAAGAAAAATAGTAGGAACTCCTGTTTGATAATTTCCAATAGATGACCTATATGGTGCAACATATGTCTCAATCCATTTGATAATTTCCAACAGATATAACGTCTGTTGAAACAGATGTATTATCTGTTGAGATATTTGAATCTAGTATTCCATTTCAATTAATATATTCAAAACTAAGGATTAAATTAAATTCATAGGCATCATAAAATAAATCAAAGCCTTTAGAAATTACATGAAATAACTCAACAAATAAATGAAATGTAAAAAAATTATTATGGGTACAGATGATATACTCTACAAATAAATAAACAATTTAACCTTTGGTGCCAACAATTCCTAAGGAGAGTTTATTACTTTGAAAGACTCAAGATATAAGGATCCACTCAGTATGGACAAGTTATTATTCATTCGGTGCTATGGAATTTGGCTTTGGTCGTCGTGGATGTTTAATATCGCTTGCGTATGGTTTCTACACTTTTGTTTCTCCGTATTTCCATAAAAGAGAAACATATTTTTTGCGGAGTAATACGGCTTCAAGTCTATTATTTGGTACTTGTAATACATCACTCAAATACTCTACATAAGTGGTAACAAAAAGACTACAATCCCTGCGTTTTAAAAAAAATAGATAATCCATATCTTGCAATTCATGTAAGAGTTGTGAAATTTATGAAATGAAAAATATCATGATACTTACAGGATACCAATGGGTTGTTGATCAATTCCTTCAATATATTCCACATCAAATGGATTACCCATTTTATCCCAACATGCTTTAATCTCCGACCAATCATTACAAACCTTTTTGTCCAAAAAGCCACTCATATCAAGGTAAGTAGGCAATATTTTAGCCAACTTTTATATCTCAGACGATGGCCCAGAACGTCTTGTTCGCATCATCGAGTCATAAACTTGGATGCATCTCTCTTTTATAGAGATGACAGCCAACACCCAATAGAATTCATCACCACAATTTATTGGGATGTACACTTTGTTGACCAAATTACAAGGTAAGCCAGCTAGAATGCTAAAACCTTTGATGATGATGATTATGGATTCCTCATTTCGGGAAACTTTTGGATCTTGTTGACAATACCTATTGTAGGAATTATTAATGTAAACTTTGTAAAAATAATTTCCTGTCATTTATCTGTCTTATTCTTGTGTGTGCTACTTGGCCTTCTTTCAGAGGTAGTATAAAATTACATCGATGTGCTACACATATTATCAAATATTTCAGATTATATGGCAATAAAATTAATAAAAATATGCAATTAAGGAAAGTATTAATTAATAACAATATGTATGGCATTTAAACCTCATCATTCTAGCAAGTTTGGGGCTGTGAAATCAAATAGAACCAATACTTCATTCCGAGATGTGCAATAACAAAGTCGAACATATCAAAACCAAGACTCAAAGTGTTCACTTTGTAGTGTCATCATTTTGTCTTCTACATGATTTATATGTGTTAATGTCATGTTCTTACAATAAGAATTGTATATATCAATATCTTTAAAAATGAACAGCCCATTGGTAATCCATTCTAAATAGTCGATGATCAACTTTGTTAGTTTTTTTGGAGCATCGTCCGAGATGTTGAACACTTCAAATGGGTAATTCTTTCGTTCTCCCAAAATGATAGGCTCCAATTTTTCTTCTTCCTTGGAAGAAGTTGATGGATTATCAACTGTGATATAACGTTGTTCAACAATAGCTTCTACTATGACATCCACCTGAAATACAAGAATTGTCAATGCTAACAACAGATATACAATAGATTATCTATTTGTTGAAATAGATGGATCTTCTGTTGGGAAAAATTTGAATAGGTAAAATAAAGATGTACGATAATTTCAACAGATGACCCATTTGTTACAACATATAACTCATTTATTGGTAAAAATTAAAATAGTAGTAAGACATGTTTGATTTACTAAAACAAACAGACATATGTTACAATATATAACACATCTGATGCAAGAGGTAAGGCAACTATTGCAATAGATAACATATTTTATGCAACAGTTAGACAATAGTTGCAAAAATATATATATTTGTTTGATAATTTTCAGCAGATGTATCATCTGTTGAAACAAATATGCGTTTGTTTGTTTATTGGGACATATAATATACAATCACCTTTTTCATCTCATACTACTCTCCTGTGGCCCTTGTTCATTGATCAAAGGTGCAAGACAAAGACAAAGGATTTGCAATTTTACCATTTTCGATGCTTGATGATGCCTTGGAAATTTCTTTCCTTCTCCTTTTAGCCACCTTGATCTCTAGTGGAGTGTATAGATATGAAATCCTCTTTGATGGAATGATACCCCTCTTAGATGTTATTTTTTTTATATAAACAGTTAATGTATTAATAGCATTAATCACTATATTATGTTTTTCCTTGCAGTCTTGACATTTGCATGTAGAACATTCGCTAGAACGGCAAAATCTGTATAACTAGTATGATCATAATCAAAATTGTTTGTTGTTTCAAAAACTGTAAGAGGATCATCATTAGCCACAATAGCAGCACCGCTACCACTACCACTACTACAACCATCATCAACAATAACAAGCCAATCATCCAAAATTATTTTCCTTGTGATGATTGTTGCTCCAAACAATTCTTTTTTTATTTTATCAATGACCTTAGGGTCCAATAAAGTTTACACAGACCGTAAAGTAAGAAAAAATGGAATCTTCAACTCTCAATTGGTCGGACCAAGCCACGGATGGACAATACAAAATAAATCAGTACATATATTAAAATGATGATAAAATCATTTTAAAAAATCATTAATTAAAAATAAAACTTAATTAGAATTAGACTTGCTGCTTCCTTCGGGGGGTTGAGAGATCAAGAAATTTTGCATTTTTATCAGTTTTGGCAAACAAACATCTCAAATTCTTTGACAGAAAACCTTTTCCTAGTAGATCACTTGTTGTCTCAAATAAGGAATGGATTCAAATGCCCAGTCCTATAAAATAACGTCAATAAATCAAAAGCATTATTGAATAAAAAAATAAATCATGTCATTATAAAGGAAATATTTATTATGAAAGCCTATAGAAAGCCATATAAGTTGACTGTCTTTGGCATTAACGGAGTCAACAAATAATTGACATACATTTTGAAGCTTTCATTAAGTAACGCCCCGGATCTGGTACCTGGAATGCTACACAGTGCTCATGAGCCCGAAGGACTACAAGCTAAACCATGACTGATTTTTGTAATTGTATACTGTATAATATACTGTATGATTGTGGAAACATGAACTGAAAGGCCATAAGGTTCAAGACTGTAACATAACTGATAAATATATAACATCTAAATGGGGTATGAAATGCCCAAAAGAGTACTGAAATAACATGATAGTCTGAATATGATAGTCTAGAAAGCCTCTAACTGATTGAACTGTCTGAATAAGGAGTTAATGGGACATGTCCCCAACTAACTCAACTAATAAATTACTTAATGAGATAATAAATAAATTATTATTTCCTCGAGAGATGAGGACTCACTGCTAATTCTGACTGCTGAGACTGGAATTCTACTGATGCTCTGGAGCTCGTGCTTCTGAACCTATGGTCTAAGACACCATAGCACAAATACGTCAGTACTTTGAATGTACTGGTATGTATGGAAGGTAGGTTGAATGCATGGGGTTTATATATATGAATAATACTGGCTAACTGACTAATATGAACATGAGAATACACGCATGAATACGTCGTAACTATATGTGAGATCGTGATAACATGAATTTACTGATAACTAACATGACTTATAACTGAATTTTGATGACTGATATAATTGATGACATGAGTGACTGTATTTGATAGTCCCGAATCTGATGGAACTAGCTGAGTTTTGTACTATTCAGAGTTGACTGTATTTAACAGTCCTGAATTTTGTAGAACTACCTGAGTTCTATTACTGAGACTGAATGACTGTATCTGACAGTCCTAATTCTGTAACTGAAACTGGGGGAAGTATTTATCTAAACGACATGACCCTAATACGCCATTATGGTTTAGTTGGGGTCCAATAGGTAACCCCAATTATAAAGGTGTCAATACCGCGCCACTGGTAAGGATAAGCTGTGAGTGACCCTCATATGACAGTTTCCCCAAAAGAGAACGGTGGGGACCTCATTTGACAGTGCTTATCCACCTCATCAACCTTTATCTGATAGTGTTGATGCCTCAACCTATGCTGGCTATATAATTCTAGAATGCAAGGATGACTTCTTAGAATCACACCTTCATCTGACAGTGTGTTCCCATCCTTGGGTTCATACAGTGCTAATTTCTACTCTATTCTGAATAGAAAATGAACATGGATTACTGAACTGAACTGGACTGGTTTACTGAGTTCCATTGACCTATGCAATAGTACTGAGATTACTGTATTACTGAGTTTTCCTGAGTCACATGACTGACTGAGTTCTATGGATCATGGCTTAACTAAGGATATCGTGAAAACATGACATAGACTCTAGGCACACAGACATAGTTTTTGGGTACAAGTACCCCTAGGATTTTATAGAAGGAGACTGACAAAGCATGACTTTCTTGAGTACAGGACCAACATCAAAAGTACATAATTCATTGGCTAAGACATTTCATCAAACACTTGACATACATAACTTGTACATGAATGGAGATTTCATAGTATCATACTAGTATGACACTTTTCCTTCACATAGGTATTTAATCAAACATGGGGGGGGGGGGAGCATACTTTGGTTATACAATCATCAACATATGTAATAATTATGGATACATCAATCAACTTGTGAATTGAAGGGTTTATAATGATTATTATGCAAATCATCACATACTAGGGTCAATAATTGGAATATCTAATTTAAAACATGAATCAAAACCACACAACATCATGAACATGAATTTCAATTCAATTTGAATCATGAACATTCACAAATACCCAAATCTTGGATTTTGAAAAGAGATTCTTGAGATTCATGGGTGAGAGAGACCCATTAATCAACACATGACATACCTTAGTTCTTGATTTAGTGAAGATTGATGGAGAGACTTTCTTGAAATTGAATCCCCAATTGAAACCCTAGCTTGTTCTTGAGAGAAAATTGAGAGAAATTAGTATATTTTGGGTTCCAAATAGCTGAATCTCATGTTAAAGGGATTAAATAGGGGTGGGAAATTAATCCTTTTAACCCTGGAGGTGTCTTTTAAATTGGTGAAAATTTCCTGACCTGGACCCCTGGCGTGACTCGGCGCTATCGCACTGTGTCTCTGGAATTTGACAATTGGGAAATAGGGAAATGGCGCGAAGTGGAGCCATCGCGTTGGCACTTCATTTGTGACCTAAAATTTTGGTGCGAAGCGGAGAAATAACGCTGGGACACTAGAAAAGGACAATTGCTATTTTATCTTGTGGCGTGGTGTTCCACTGACCAATACGGTGCTGTTTTACGATGGGACTTGAAATAGTCATAACTTCTTACCCGGTTATCGGATTTAGGCGAATTTTATATCGATAAAAAGCTTATTTAATTTACCACATGAAAATCTTGAAAATTCACCATGGAATAAATATCATTCAATTTAGAAGCTAATATTTGACATTCATGAGACAAAATTAGTTAGGAAACTTTGGGGTATTATAATATCTCCGCCTTAGGAACATTCGTCCTCGAATGAGACTAACTGAGTGAGGAGAAGTGATAATCCAAAGTACTCACTAAACATGAACAATGAAACTTGACTGACATAATTGATATTTCAGAGATTTATACTGAGCATACATATCTGATGCATGATTTCATGAATGAGCTGATACGTGAATGCATGACTGAAAGTACTGATAAGGTAATCAAACATATTTGATTCGTGAATTCATGATAAAACTGATTACATGACTGAGATTTCTAATAACTGAGTCTTCTCACAAGGAAGATGCATGTCTGATGCATGAACACATAACTAATCTAATGCATGAACATATAATTGGATATGCAATGGTACTTAGTACCAAGTTTAAAAATAAAATCCTGAGCATGAGGCTGATATCATGTTATAAATAAAATCTGGACAAGAAAACTGAAAAGCTTAAGGAGAACTGTTACCTTGAGATAGATCTGAGTTAGTAGAGAAGAGGTGAGGATACTTGGTATGCATGTCTGCTTCTACTTCCCAAGTATCTCTCTTAATGGACTGATTCCACCAAAGAACTTTAACTAGAGGGACTTCTTTGTTCCTCATTCTACGAGTCTGGTAGTCTAGGATTTCGACTGGAATCTTCTCATAAGATAGGTTGTTCTGAACATCTATATTCTGAATAGGGACTACAACTGTTGGGTCACCTATACACTTCTTGAGCAAAGAGACATGGAAGATTGGATGAAATGAGGCTAGATCTAAAGGCAATTCGAGCTTATAATCTACCTTGCCGAAGCGACTAAGATTTTTGAAGGGACTGAGCTTTTCCTTCTTGTCGAACCTCTTCAGTTCCTTCATGGGAGAGATTTTTAGATAGACATAGTCACCAACCTCGAGCTCTAGATCTTTTCTATGCACATCTCTATAATACTTCTGTCGGCACTGAGCAGCCCGAAGTCTTTCTCTGATAAACTGGACTTTCTCTAAGGCATCGAATACTAAGTCAAGCCCTATAACTGAGGCCTTACTAACTTTGAACCAACCGATTGGAGATCTGAACCTCCTACCATAGAGAGATTCCAATGGAGCCATCCAAATACTAGAATGATAGATATTGTCGTATGCAAACTCAATCAAAGGTAAGTGGTCATCCCAATGACCCTTGAAATTAATTGCACATGCCCTTAGCATATCTTCTAGGGTATGAATTGTCCTTTCTTCTTGACCATCTGTCTGAGGATAAAAGGTTGTACTAAGATGAATATGGGTACCAAGACCCTTTTGGAACACTTTCCAGAAATAAGAGGTGAACTGGGTACCTCTTTCTAAGATAATAGATAACGGAACACCATGCAATCTGACCAACTCTCTGATGTAGAGTTTGGCATAATCCTTGAATGAATAAGAGGTATGAACTAAGAGAAAATGAGCTGACTTGGTTATCCTATCTACAATGATCCAAACTAAATTATGCTGACGAAGAGTTCGAAGAAAACCCATCACAAAGTCCATGTTTACTTCTTCCCACTTCCAAGTAGGAATAATGAACTACTTTAAAGGTTCACTAGGTTTTTGATGCCCTATCTTAACCCACTAATATATAGAGCACTTATCCACAAACTCTATAATATCTCTCTTCATCCCACTCCACCAATAGATCTCCCGTAAGTTGCGGTACATCTTTGTGACCCCTGGATTAATAGAGTAGTGCGCACCATGCGCTTCTCCAAAAATTTGCTGCCTTAAGTCATCTACAGCTGGAACATACAGACGACGCTGACAATGCAGAACACCATCTTCCCCTTGGGAGAAAACCTCCACTTTATGATCTTTAACTGACTCTTTTAACTTGACTAAACTGGGATCTCTATCTTGCTTTTCTTTCACTTCAAAAACTAGAGATAATTCTGAACTACTCTGAACCCATATATCACCCTCATCTATATCGACTAAGCGAATTCCTAGTCTAGTAAGCTGATGGACTTCCTGAGCTAACTTCTTCTTACTATCCTCAACATGAGCAAAACTACCCATAAACAGTCTACTGAGAGTGTCGGCCACTATATTGGCCTTGCCCAGATGATAAAGGATACTTATGTCATAATCTTTCAAGAGCTCTAACCACCTTCTCTGACGAAGATTGAGATGTTTTTGAGAAAAGCCATACTGAAGGCTCTTATGATCTATGAACACATCTACATGAACGCCGTATAGATAATGCCTCTAAATCTTTAAGGAAAATACTACGGCTGCTAACTCAAGATCATGAGTAGGATAATTCTTTTTATGGGGTTTAAGATTTCTAGAGGCGTAGGATATGACCTTACCATGATACATGAGGACACAACCCAAACCTACTCTGGATGCATCACAATACACTACAAAACCATCTGAACCATCTGGAAAAGTAGGACTGGAGCTGAGGTGAGTCAAGTCTTCAACTCCTAAAAACTCTTCTCGCAAAGATCTGACCACTGAAACTTGACTTTCTTCTGAGTCAATCTGGACATAGGGGATGCAATAAAAGAAAATCCCTCAACAAAACGCCTGTAATAGCCAGCCAAACCTAAGAAAATCTTAATATCTGATGGAGAGAGAGGTCTGGGCTAGTTTCTTACCACTTTGATCTTTGGAGGATCTATTCTAATGACATCACCTAAAATGATATGGCCAAGGAATACTACTGACCCTTAGCAAAAATTTGCAATTACTGAATTTGGTGAACAGCTGATGATATCTGAGTGTCTGAAGTAAGATTCTGAGATGGTCTACATGATCACGCTCACTAAGAGAATAGACCAAAATATCTTCTATAAAGACTATGACAAACATATCCAAGTACTTCTTGAACACACGGTTCATCAAGTCCATAAAATCTGCTGGGGCATTGGTAAGACCAAAAGACATGACTAGGAATTCGAAGTGACCATACCGAGTGTGGAAGGTTGTTTTTGGAATGTCACATTCTCTGACTCTGAGCTGATGATAGCTGGATCTGAGGTTTATTTTAGAGAAATAACTGGCACCCTGAATTTTGTCAAACAAGTCATTGATTCTGGGAAGTGGATACTTGTTCTTGACCGTGAATTTATTGAGTTGACGGTAGTCTATGCACATTCTAAGAGAACTATCTTTCTTTTTCATGAATAAGATTGGTGCACCCCACGAGGACATACTAGATCTGATGAATCCCATATCTAAGAGATATTTCAACTGTTCTTTCAGTTCTCTGAGTTTTGCTGGTGCCATTCTGTATGGCAGAATAGATATAGGCTGAGTATCTAGAAGAAGATCGATGCCGAAGTCTATTTCCCTTTCGGGAGAAATCCCTGGAAGATCTTTAGGAAATACATCTGCATATTCATTCATGACTGGGATTGAATCAAGACTGGGAGTTTCAGAACTATTGTCCCTAACTCAAACAAGATGATAGACACATACTTTAGAAATTATTTTCTGTGCCCGAAGGTAGGAAATAAGATGAACTTTGAAAGTGGATACACTACCCTTCCACTCTAGGACGGGTTCATTCAGAAACTAAAACTGGACTATTCTATTTTTACAGTCGACTGTGGCATAGCAGGAATGAATCTAATCCATACCGAGAATGACATCAAAATCAGTCATCTCTAATTCGACTAAGTTTGCTAAAGTGACTTTTTGAAATATCATAATCGGGCAGTTTCTGTATACCCACCGGGCTATAATGGTTTTACCCACTGGGGTAGACACTGAGAAGAGCTCTACCAGAATTTCTAGACTGACTCCGAAATCAACTGCTATATAAGAAGTAACAAAATACAAAGAAGCTCCTAGATCTAGCAAAGTGTAAACATGCAAATGAAAGATATTTAACGTACTAGAAACCACATCAGGAGAATTTTCCTGTAGAGCATAGATTCTATTTAAGCGTTGCCCACTAGTAGCACTGGAAGTAGCACCCTGCTGAAGAATGATTCTGCTGACCCTGATAACCTGACTGGGACAATATCTGACTTTGTGTCCTGGCTTGCCACATCCGAAATAGACATCACTACCAGCTCTGCAAGCACCCTTGTGGTTCTTATCACAAGTCTGACAAACGGGATTAGTTCGAGCATTGCTGACACTTCCTGAAGACTTAGAGCCTGGCGCCCTATCTTTATTACCATCCCTGAACTTAGGAGCTGGAGCACTAGATGAAGAGTGAGCTGGAACTGACGGCTTAGGACGAAACTGAGAACGGTTTCCTCCTTATTTAGGCTGAGCAAAGTTTAAACTACCTGTCTTTGCTCTCTTATTTTACTTCTCCCTCATCTTAATCTTTTAATGTTCTATATGCTGATCATGAGTCATAAGCCTAGCTAAAGTCATGTCACTATTCAACATCTTAGACCTACACTCGTTGACCACACTATCATTCACCCCAGAAACAAACTTACTCATCTTGGTGTTGCTGTCTGCAACCACATGAGAGGAATACCTAGTTAATTGAGTAAACTTAAAAAAATACTCTGTCACCGTCATATTGCCCTGCCTGTGGATGATGAATTCTAACACATTGGCTTCTCTGAGCTGTAGGGGAAAGAACCTCTCTAAGAATGTGGTGACAAACTCCTCCCACTCTATAGGCCTGGTATGAACTGACCTTTTTTACTTCCACTGTTTGTACCAAGTGTGAGCAACATCCTGCAATTGATATGTATCTAGCTCTTCACTTTCAACAGCTGACACCCCATAATATCTGTTACCTTCTGAACCTGATTGATGAATTTCTGTGGGTCCTCATTTGACTTAGACCTAAGAAAGGATAGAGGATTCATTCAAGTAAAGTCTTGAATCCTGGCTGCAGCTGAATTGGCCACTGGGTTGGCCGAAATGACGACTGGTCGTTTAATCTGAGTAGCAACTGACTAAGCAAAAGTAGTGAATGCAGCTCTGAACTCTGCATGAGAAACCTGTTCGCCCAAAGGTTCTTCGGGCTGAGGGGCTGACCGATTCCTATTTCTTCTTTTAAGAGGCATGTTCTATAGAAAAAAGGGAGAAATGGATTAGACAGAGAGATTGACTTGAGATTATGCTCACTGGCACGACATGAATACTGAAAGAAGTGAAACTGTTTAAAAAATATCTTATAGCCTCCTGCACATGAATTTGGTACGCAACACACCCATGTACAAGACTCTACAAAATGCGTCTTTCAGATTTCCTAGGACTCTATTGAACCTAGCTTTGATACCAAGTTTGTAACTCCCTGGATCTGGTACCGGAAAAACTACATGGTGCTCATGACCCTAAAGGATCACAAGCTAACCCATGACTGATATCTGTACCTTTATACTTCATAATATATTGTATGATTGTGGAAACATGAACTTAAAGGCCATAAAGTTCAAGACTGTAAATAAGTTATAAAGATATAACATCTGAATGGGGTATGAAATACCCAAAACAAAACTAAAATAACATAATAGTCTAAATATGATAGTTTGGAAAGCCTTTAACTGACTGAACTGTCTGAATGAGGAGTTGATAGGAAAAGTCCCCAACTAACTCCAACTAATAAATTACTTAATGAGATAATAAATAAATGATCATGTCCTTGAGAGATGAGGACTTACTGCTAACTCTGACTGTTGAGACTGGAATGCTACTGATGCTCTGGATCTCATGCTTTTGAACCTATGGTATAAGACACCATAGCGCAAATACGTCAGTACTTTGAATGTGCTGGTATGCATGAAAGGTAGGCTGAATGTATGAGGTTCATATGCATGAAAAATACTAGCTAACTGACTAATATGAATATGAGAATACACGTATGAATACATTATAACTATATCTAAGATAGTGATAACATAAATTTGCTGATAACTAACATAACTGATAATTGAATTCTGATGACTGATATAACTAATGACTTGAGTAATTGTATCTGACAGTTCGGAATCTGATGGAACTAGCTGAGTTTTATACTGTTCTGAGTTAATTGTATCTGACAATCCTGAATTCTGAAGAACTATCTGAGTTCTATTGCTGAGACTGAATGACTGTATCTGACATTCCTGATTCTATAACTGAAACTGTTGGAATAGTTATCTAACCGACAAGCCCATAATACACCATTATGGCTGAGTTGGGGTCCAATATGTAATACCAATTAGAAGGGTGTCAATACCACGCCACTAGTAAGGACAATCTATGAGTGATCCTCATATGACAGTGTCCCCAAAAGAGAATGGTAGGGCTCTCATCTGACAGTGCTTATCCACCTCATCAAGTCTCATATGACCGTGTTGATGTCTCAACTTATGCTGGCTACATAGTTCTGGAACGCAAGGAATACTTCTAAGAATCACACCCTCATCTGAAAGTGTGTGTTCCCATCCTTGGGTTCACTCGGTGCTAATTTCTACTCCCATTTGAATAGACACTGAACATGGATTACTGAACTGAACTGGACTGATTTACTGAGTTCCGTTGACTGACAGAATAATACTGATATTATTGTATTACTGAGTTTTCCTAAGTCACATGACTGACTGAGTTCTATGTATCATGGCTTGACTGAGGATATCATGAAAACATGACACGGACTCTAGGAACACAACTATATTTTTTGGGTACAAGTCCCCCCAGGACTCGATAGAAGGAAACTGACAAAGAATAACTTTCTTGAGTATAGGACCAACATCAACAATGCATAATTCATTGGCTAAAACATTTCATCAAACACTTGACATACATAACTTGTACATGAATGGATATTTCATATTATCATACTAGTATGGCACTTTTCCTTCAAATAGGCATTTAATCAAACATGGGGGGAGCATGCTTTGGTTATACAATCATCAACACATGTAATAATGATAGCTACAAGAATCAACTTGTAAATTGAAGGGTTTATCATGATTATTATGGAAATCATCACATAATAGGGTCAATCATTGGATATGTAATTTAAAACATGAATCAAAACCACACAACATCATGAACATGAATTTCAATTCAATTTGAATCATGAACATTCACAAATACCCAAATCTTAGATTTTGAAAAGAGATTCTTGAGATACATGGGTTAGATAGATCCATGAATCAACACATGACATACCTTAGTTCTTGATTTAGTAAAGATTGACGGAGAGACTTTCTTGAAATTGATTCCCAATTGAAACCCTAGCTTGTTCTTTAGAGAAAATCGAGAGAAACTAGTATATTTTGGGTTCCAAATAGCTGAATATCATGTTAAAGTGCTTAAATAGGGGTGGAAATTTACCCTTTTTAACCCTGGATGCATCTTTTAAATTGGTGAAAATTTCCCTACCTGGACCCCTGGTGCGACGCGGCACTATCGCGTCGCGTCACTGGAATTTGACAATTGGGAAATGGCGCGATGCGGAGCCATCACGTTGCCATCTCTTTTGCGACCTAGAAGTTTGGCGTGAAGTGGAGAAATAATGTTGGAACACTGGAAAAGGACAATTTCCATTTTATCTTGTGGCGTGGCGCGCCACTGACCAATATGGCGTTGTTTTACGATGGGGACTTGAAATAGTCATAACTTCTTACCCGGTTATCGGATTTAGGAAAATTTTATATAGATGGAAAGATTATTGAATTTTCCACATGAAAAAAAGTGAAAATCTTAAAAATTTCCCATATAATAAACATCATTCAATTTAGAAGATAATACTTGACATTCTTGAGACAAAATTAGTTAGGAAACTTCGGGGTATTACACATAACCCAAATGATAGCTGTTAAATGCCTAAAGATCCTTGGAGAGCATTATTAAACCAAGTGTTATGTTGTTGTTAATGTATCTCACCCAAAGAATATTATGTACAAGCCAAACCAAGCACAATGATTGCTTGTGGTATTTTGAAAGTCTTTTACCTTTTAATGCTTCTATCAAATTTAAGTTTTTAAAGCTTGGACCAACTAGGAACACTAGGTCATCACGATCACTTGACTTGCCTTTGCCCTTTTTGGGTATGTAGGGTGCTTTTTGGAGGTTATAATAGGTAAAAATTTAGAAAGAGAAGGAGGATAATATTTTAATCCAGTAAATATGGCAAACTCATTCCAACCAAAACAAACAGGCATTCCACAATAATTTATCCACACCTCATCCATCTTATCTTTGTTTTCATACATAAACCTACGCTTGAGAAGATCATATACCATTTTTATTTGGAAACGAGCATTATTGTTCTCCATCAAATAAACATATTTCCCAAAGAAGTTGTCCCTGAAATACGCATCCAATTTTTGTTCTCAAAGTTTTTCTAAAGGCGTCAAAAGATTTTCCTATGGCTGACTTAACCATGAAATTACTAGTTAAATTTGTGGAACCATCGCATTGTATTCACACTATATAACTATCAATGCTGAAGGATTTGAACAACTCTTTGGCAGATGAGATATTAGTATTTGGATCATCTCTTTTGAAATATTCGTCCTCCCCATGTTCATTAGCTTCTACTTCCAATTGAGATAATGTTTGTAAAAAAGCTCATGGAGCGGTGGATGTAGCCTAGCTGCTTTGCTTGTTTCTTTAATTGGACTTGATTCAGTTTCTTTTCTTTTAGAAGCCATATTATCTAAAATTAATATGAACATAAAATAGATTATAATTGATTAATGCACCATTAATAAAGGATAATAGTAAATCTAACATGCACAATCAGTTCTAATAGACTACACATCTATTACACATGGTAGGTTATCTGTTGTAGCATATAAACAACCTGTTACAATGGATGAGTAATTTGTTGGAAACAATAAAAAAATCACTCACCTGTTGAAATAGATCAATCATCTATTGCACCAGGTATGTTATCTGTTGTAATATATAACCAACCTGTTGCAATAGATGAGTAATCCATTGGAAACAATAAAAAAGATCACTCATCTATTGAAACAAATCACTCATATGTTGCACCAGATAGGTTATCTGTTGCAACATATAACCAACCTGTTGAAATGGATAAGTAATCTGTTGGAAATAATAAAAATAGATGACTCGTCTGTTGCACCAGTTAGGTTATCTGTTGTAGAATATAACCAACCTGTTGCAATGGATGAGTAATTCATTGGAAACAATAACAATAGATCACTCATCTGCTAAAACAGATCACTCATCTCTTGCCAAATGAGTTATCTATTAGAACTATTATCAACTTCCAATATTGTTTAGATTTTTTCCAAATAGAAGAGTTGTCTATTGTAACAGATGAATAATCTTTTAGGTTGTTCATTTGTTCCATCAATTTTTTATTGTTGCATTAGATTTTCATATGCTACATCATATTTTCATCTGTTGAATCAGATTTTCATCTGTTGCATCAGATTTTTCATCTGTTGTGTTAGATGGTTCATCTGTTCCATCAGATGGTTCATCTATTGCATCATATAGTTTATCTGTTGTAGAAAAAATAGTACCTGAATTTGGTTTGATAGAACAACAGTAATATCACCACTTAATATCAATCAACCCAGAAACACCAACACAACACACACTAAGAACATCAATGGTGACCAAAAATCACCAACATTTTTGTTTTGCATTTGTACAAACACAAACAACAAAAATTAAATTTCAAAAAACTCAACAGACACCAACAAATCGAATCAACAGTTTGACAACAAGAACTACAATAACTACAAAAAATTATATTTCAAACCAAAAAGAGTAGAGAACAAATGTGAGAAATTAGGGTTTTCTTCAGTACACATTTCAAATTTAAGAAAGAAATATTGAAATTGTTAACCAATACTAGAAGAGATATTAACTAAAGTTCCTCTTTTTCTTCATAACTAAAAAGAAATAATTTTTTACCTATAAAAGAAGAAATGGGATAATGAAGAACTCAAAGTTATTGTCGCTCGAGAACACTATTGTCACGTCAATTGACGGTTGAAATTCGAAAAGGAACTCGCCCAACTATTTATCGCCGGTGGTTGAAATTGCCGGGAATTAAAGAGAGAAATTTTGCCTAACTATTGGTTAGGAGATAGTTGAGAGAAACTATCGAGAGATAGGAGAGAGACGGTTGATTTGGATAGGAGAGGGATGTGAGTTGATTTGTATTTTTGAAAAGATTAGAAAGTTTTAAAAATATTAATCAAGTCCACAATTAACTTAATTAAGTTTCCTAATTCTGTTTGACCCTTTAAGTTGGTCAATGTCACCAATCCATCATTCAAGACTTAAATGACACCTTTCCTTCAATTTTCTCAAGTTACTACACATGACAAGTGATGGTGTTTTTTTTTTTTTTACATATTTTCATTATCGCCCTTATACTTCTTGTTAAGACTTGCACTTGAATTTTTGTAATTAATTTTTTCTTTTTATTTTTTAGATTACCTTTTAATTAAAATTCCCTTCATTTTAAATCAACAATCATTTTTAACTTTAAAAAATAGAATAATTTAACACAAAATTAAATTTTGTAGTGATTTTCAACTACTACCTTATAGATTTCTTTTGAATATTATTCAACCTTCAATAAAATATGATAAATAGGATAATTTCATAAATAATGTCTTTTATTTTTTTTAAGTGAACTTGACAAAAGACAAAAAAATAATTAAAATGGGGTGAATTGGGTATTTCTTTAAAGGGTTTGTAAGAAATAAACATGACAAATGAATAGACCAAATGGAATAGTCTATCAATGTATTTTAATTATCATTTAATATCTTTATAGATCATTATGAAGTCAATTTATATAATGACTCTAAACTAAAGTTATAATTATTATAGTATAAACTTGAAATCATTGAAATATTTTATTTTGAATTATTCTATAAGATGAAAAAAAAGATATATTTTGCAAAACTTTATCCACTAAAATCATATAAGAAATTAAAACTTAATAAATATTAAAATAAATTTATTTCTATCTTCAACTAAATAATTACATACAAATTTATAAAACTATCATTATTTTCTATTTATGATCTTGGTGGAATCATATTATTATATAGTTTAGATTATGCTATTTCATAAAATATCGAATTACTTATAGCCTTTTGATATGTTCTAATACTTTAGTACCACTTTCTTCCTCACGATTATTTTTATTTAAAATTGTTCAATTATGTGATTAAAAAGTTTAAGAATTATGAATACTTATCAACAAGATAGGTTTAATATTCCATTAGACAATACTAATTATAAAGTGAAAATACGTATAATATAAATTACATCCATTAATTTCTTAATCCTCTAAAATTATGATATTTGGTTGATAAAGATGAAGTTATTTTATCTCCTTTCTTTCCATATGGACCTTTACACTTAGTGCATGTGAAGTAATATGAAAAAACTAAAATTGAGCTTTTTCTTGAAATTTCAACTGTTCAACAAACTTTTTTTTTTTTTGAAAAAGAAACAATTAAGAGTGGGGAATGGAAATTAGTGAGGGGATTACAAAGTGGAAAATTAAATATTTACTAATAACGTGAAACTTTAGGTAATGAATCAACTGAACTATTCATATTTCCCTATTGTTTAACTAATCAGCAAATCATTTTTAGAAAATTACAATATAATATATTTTGTTTCTTATACTAACATATTATTTAATCAAATCAATTGAAAGATATAAACATCCAATATCCAATAATTAATTTTATTTGTTAAGCTACTAGTACTTCATACTTTATGAATCATCTTCCAATGGCATCATTTATAAACGATTTTGATAATAGCCATTCGATTACAAGACCAAAAAAGCTTTAATTTTGACCACCTTTTGTTATTTTTTTCATCAAAATTATTTACTTTATTAATTTTTGAAAACTAAAATAGTTTTAACAAAATTAACATTTTATATTTTCTTTTGTATGATGTAATTTAAGAATGAAAAATACATTATGATTGTGGAGAACTTTCGTCTGTGGCATGAACTATAAGAACGGGTTCTGTCGTTACTGATAATATCTACAGTAAAGACAAGTGTCTTTCATTCATCATAATTATAGGATCAATTCTTTAGTATGATAGTGCATTTGTTATGTACTAACACCATACAATACTCGTAGCATGAAGCTAAGTTGAAAGTATCCTTATCGATTTATTTTTAGGCTAAGTTTGAACTATGGTCAACTTTAAGCAATCAATCCTCCTAGCATATGAGTAGTTAGGGGTCTAAGAATTCACTAAACTAAATATCACAAAGTCTTGTTTCCAATGCAACTGACAGTTTGTTAACTGACTTTTTGAGTAAAAATCTATCACCATTTTACTAAAGACTATTTGTGTTCATAAACTAAGGACGTTGTAGAAGGTCAGGTCATTATAGAGACGACATGTCGCTACAATGACACAACAATAATTTATAACCTATTTTGATGGGGGAAATTATGCTTAGGCCTGGAGGCACAAAGTTTGGAAGGATAAAATATGGGATAAATGTAATAAAAGCTTAACTGTGTATTATTATGTTGTGTATATCTTTGATGGGTGTTTGGTGTTTGTATGACTTCATGGTAGATTTTCATGTAAATTATTTGAATATAGGTTACTGTGTTAGCCTATAATCTAGTGATTTATCCTAATTATCATAAAAGGGTGAACTTGGTTTTATGTGTATTGGATCATGAGATAATTAGGATTAAAGTTTAAGATGAGAACTGATTATGGTTTGAGGAGACAATGACATAATTTAAGTGCCTAAAGTTAATTTTGGCTAAGTGTTAGGAAGTAGAAGGCATAAAGGAATATAATTAAAACTTGATTGTAAGTTGAATAGACTTGAATAATTTTCTAAAGGAGTGAGTCTATAATCTAGTAATGGCATAAATATAGGAGTTACTATATAATAGTGGAAATCCTTGGTTTCAGTATAAATTAAGGATGATTGAATTAGTGTATGAATAAAATGAATTTTGAACTATAGTTAGGCTCTTCGAGATTGAGTGTGCTCTCTTAAAATAAGTACTTGGATATAATGAATACAACTTGATAATTCTTGGTTGAATAAGGCATGGATCGATCTTTAGACATGATATAATTGATAAAAACAATGAGTCATGTCTACTTGTGATTTAGTGTATTAAAGTATGATTGTCATTTACATGAATTGATTAACTCAAGTTGACCAAGTATTTAGGATTTGTCTATTATTGTAGTGAATACTTAAGGAATGTAATTGTTAAATGATATCCTAAGTATTAGTCACATATAATCAGGTTATAATATAGGTTTGTTGACTATACAAGTATGATTGTTTATTCTCATTGTGGTTGTAATTGTTGTGATATCAATTATTACTGTGGGATGTACCATTTTTTTTACTTCTTCATGGGATGGGTTGATATGATTCATTTATTAGCTCGGGTATCATGCTGGTACAGTACATGGATAAGCACTTCTCCCCTGTAGGTCATGACTAGTGGGAAACCTTAAGACCATCAGTGTGTATGTACAATGTATGTATGAGTGTGATGGTTTTTTGAGTGTATTGGGTATATGATTATTGTTAGTATTGTTGTTTATACTGATTCCATGAGTGGACCAAGTTATATTGTAGTTGTTGTTATGGTTCCTTGATTGAATCGAATTATGATGTTTCTTGATATATTGGGGATTTTTGTATGTACTAATTACTTGGCATATATTTTAAAATTATTGTAGTTAGAGTCAAGGATGTTGACTTAGTCATGGCTTGACTTGACTTGTTGTTTCTTGACTTGTCATAATCTTGAGTTATTTATCACAATCTATGCTCATAGTTTTATTTGTTACAAGGTAGTGACTTTTGATTTTCATTTATCATTAAGGTTAATTAAAACGTAAGTGAAATAAATTAGCTTAATAACCATTGGGGTTAAATAAGTGAGAGTTAGGATGGATGACACTTAACATGGAGGTGATGAATCATCAAAGGGAATAAGAATGGAAATACTCTTAGTTAAAATAAGGAATAAAGATAACATAAGTGAATGGAAGGGTTATGAATTAAATTGGTAATTAAGTAGTAATATTTTTTGTTATTTCTATACTATGTCTATGTGATCTTACCCTAGTCGGCCGATGATACCTAGTAGTACATGTTGTTTTTATGGATAATACTCTTGCTATACCCCTTTGCGGTGTAGTCTGGTTGGAGGATTTGTTAATGTTTCACAGATGATGTGGACAGTGATCTCCAGTAGCTTTTACTCCCTCATTCATGGTGAAAGTTATGTATCATTTTGTCCTTCATTATACTAGAAGCTCTAGTACTTGTTTATTCTACTTCTTTGGTTAGTTTTAATTCTACCTAAATATATTCGTAAATCTGGTGTAATAAGGATTTGGTATTTTATTACTTATCTTAAGATTTCCACTTATCATGTATAAAGGATGGTAAGGGATTCTCCTATCTATGTTGATTAGAGTAGGTGCCCTTATGATTTGATAAGTTAGGTCGTGATAATTTGATATTAGAGCCTAGG
The DNA here is from genome assembly GCA_030864215.1 of Capsicum pubescens. NCBI lineage: Eukaryota > Viridiplantae > Streptophyta > Magnoliopsida > Solanales > Solanaceae > Capsicum > Capsicum pubescens. The sequence goes on from CM061549.1 coordinate 175,986,088, forward strand.
TTATTGATCTCCCAGTACAAGAGCAAATGTCGAGTACAATCCTTTGGATTGGTGTGTTGATGTTCACATCTAATCTTTGAAAAACTATGAGGTGTTTTAAGGAAATTATTTTATTTCTTTCCTCTATCTCATGCAATTGTTCAGATATTGTATGGCTGAGTTCTATTGGTATCTCTTTATTCCAATTGGTATCTTGACTTGGCAAGTGGATGTCACTTGGATCCGCTTTGAAGGATATAAGCAATGAAAAAAGGTCCAATTGGTATCTGGACGTAATTGCTATGTATAACATGTTAGATAACCAACTCAAGATCATCAAGTGCACAAGTAGAGGTTTTATTAATGAGATATTAAGAATGATTTATTGATTTGTTTGTGATTTATAGTTGATTGATTAATTTCTTATTGGAGATAGGTGAATACTGCAAGTTACCATGTGGTGTGTGAAGAACTTTGACTATGATTGTTACTTGTCTTGTCGGTAGTAACATGAAAATTTAATTTGGTACTCAAAGTTAATGGATCTTGATGCTTATGTGAATCGTATTTTTGTTAAATTATTATAAATATTATGAATTATGAACAGTCATAACTTACGTGTAAATGATTAATGAAATTCTTGTTATGTAATTTAAGTAGAAAATGGTATGCTAAATATTAGGAATGGCCTTATTATTGACAAAATGGTAAGGAAAAATGGTATATACTTGTAGAAACTCTTGTTTTAGGTTGTTGGTATATAATAAGTATCATAGAAAAAAGGGCTATTATTTCTTCATAGCAGTAATTATGGTGAGAAAATTTTATGAAAATTTATGACCGTTACTTAAGTAAAAAAATTGGTGTTTAAATTTTGTAATCACTTAAAGGTTCAATTGGTGATTGAATGCTGATATGTAAATGAAAGGGTAAATACGGTAGCCCTTATCATTAAAGTTAATGGTTTGAGGTGGGTGATGTTGTATGTTGAGGTGAAATTTATTTGAACATCAGAATTTATCTGACTTAGTGATTTTTGTTGTTGATTTTGAAACTACTTGTATTTTGATACAAACATATAGTTGATGAAGAAATCATGAGATTATGGTCTAGATTCCAAGATATTTGTGAAATTATGGCTGTTTGTTCATAGAAATAGTCATCCATGTATTGATTAGTAAAATGACTTGTCATTGGCAGTTTATTGTTTAACATTGCTCACATGCTTATTATATCACAATAATAATTATTTAATATATTTGAAATGGTGTAATTGAATTTCTAGGATCCTTGTAATGAGATAGCTTGATGATGATTGATGATCCTTGGTTGTTGGGTCGGATGAGGGAATAGAGTTATTAGATGTTTATTGAATATTCATGTCACCTTCTTTAGTCATGGTAATATTTGGTTGTTATTTCTCTTGAGTGATTAAGGTATGTTGGGGTTGGAAACTTGACTAGTTGTAAGGTAGTTGTAAGGCTAAATAAGTATAGCTTGTCCTCAGTGATAAATAAAAGTTGGTTGATTATAAATGATTTATTGTCGAGGGTCGAATAGACTAATGTAAATGGTGGTGGGGAATCTATGTATTAATGAAATTCGTAGTGATGTATTTGTTAGTGGATATACTCTAGATGATCTATTCTTTTGTGTTAATCATTAAATGGTGAAAAGAGCCTTAATGCAGATGTATCAAGGAGAAAATACGATGTAGGACTTGGTGACTTTATGTTTGTTATATCATTGTTTAGGGTGTAATTGCCTGAGTTAAGATTTTCCTCAGGTTAGGAGTTAGAATTTTTAGGATAGGCTATTCTAAAAAAAAAATTGAGAGAGATATGGTCTAGGATAAGCCGTGAATGGATTAGGTATATGTAATAGAGTTTATCTTGATTTTATGTTGGCTAAGACAATAGACAACCCTTAAGGAATTTTTTAAATTGAATCCGGGCGAGTGGAACTCCTTGTATCGATCTTGACATAAATGGGTTAGTTCGAGATATCTTGGATTTTAGGTGTGTTGTGAAAAGAGGGAGTTCAAAACAAAATTAGACATTCCACCTCGCCAATGTCTCTATAGCGATGGTTATGTTTCTAAAATGACATGCTCCAAAGAAAAAGTAGTCACGCTATAGAGAAGTGTTATTATAGCAACATAGGTGGTTATAGTGAGGTAAATCATTATTTATCATATTTCTAAAATGTTTCATTTTTTCAAAAACCCGATTTGGGGAAGGGCAAGGTTGATATGGGGTGATTTAGATGATAAATAATGGAAACTGAGTGAGAAGGGCGTCGCTTAAGCAACGACAAAAATAATGTTTTTCTAATTTTTAACCTTGCATTTCTCTTCACCAATGCCCCTTCGGGGATGAACGGATGGTAAATTAGTTCTATTATAACAACTAGTTTTGTTAGTATTAAAAATATCCATGGTAAAGGCATGTTCCTCTCATTAATCATAAGTGTTAGGATCAAATCTTTAGTATGGGAGTACATTTCATACGTACTAAGGTCATATAGTATCCATAGCAGAAAGTCAAGTTGAAAGTATCCTTACCAATTTAGTTTCGAGCTAAGTTTAAACTTGGATCAACTTCAAACAAGAACTCATCTTATAATATAAGGAGTTATAGGTCCCAATACCTACAAAACTAATGGACTTTGAGTCTTTTTTCCAACGCAACTGACCATTTGTTAATCCTCTTCTTGAGTAAAATGTTATGACCATTTTGCTGAAGATTGTCTTTGCTGAAAAGCTGAGGGCGTTGTAGTGGGTCAGGTTGCTATAGCGACATCATGTCATGCTATAATGATACAAAAATATCTTATAACCTATTTTGATGGGCGAAATCATTCTTAGGCTTGCACACACATAGTTTAGAGGAATAAAACATAGAATTAATCTAATAAAGTCTTAATTGTGTCTTATTATGTTGTGTATGAATCTTTAATGGGTATTTGGTGTTTTTATGACTTCATGTTTGATTGTAACGTGAATTATGTGAATATAGATGATAATGAGACTTTGTTAGCCTATAAGCTAATGATTTAACCTAATTACCATAAAAAGAATGAACTTGGTTTTTTGTGTACTGAATTATGGGATAATCTTGCCTAAAGTTAGTGATGAGAAATGATTATGGTATGAGAAGGCAGTGACATGAATTAAGAGCCTAAAGTAAGGTTTGGCTAAGGGATAGAAAGTAGAAGGTGTAAAGGCATATCACTAAAACTAGATTGTAAGTTGAATAGACTTGAATGATTGGCTAATGGAGTAGGTCTTGAACCTAGTAATGACTTGAATGTGGGGGTTACTGAACAATAGCGAAAATCCTTGGTCCCAGCATAAATAAATGAGGCTTGAATTAGTGAATGAACATATGAATATTGAACTAGATTTTATACTCCTTTTAGTTGAATGCGCTCTCTTAAAGAGAAGAAGAGGGGAAAATAGGGGTTAAAATTAGTGATTGTATGAGATTATATTCTATTTCTATTGAATCGGGTATGATAATCATGTATTTCCTAATCTTTTTTTATGAATTGAATATAATTTTTTTGTGGAAAATTTTATCCATTGCTTTTGTAAATATCTAACATATTTTATATACTGAAAATTAAAATTATTGATAAAATTAAAAATTAAGTGAATGACATGAATTAAGATCAATTATTTTTAAAATCTTACTTTTGGTTAATTGAGAATTTGTATTTTTAAACATAAACTATATATAAAGAATTATTGATTATCGATGTTCATTTTGGTGAATTTGATTCCCCCCTCCCCCCAATTTAGTATAAAATTAAGCTTAAAGCACCACCGAGCACAAATTCTTGCCAACTGAAATTACAAATAAAATTATGCATTTTCCAGTACTAACAAGGAGCATTAGGGAAAATAGTTAATCCCTTTGATGAATTTCCTTTTCATCTTCCTCGTTGCACAGAAGAACTAGAACTGAGAAAATTAAAAATGGAAAATAGGCCTCAAATTTCTCAATAAATTTATTTCTAATTCTAACTAAAGAAATTATATACCCACAAATTCATAAAAGTGCTAATATTTCTTAATTTTTATGATCTTTGCAAGCTAAAATTATTTTAAATCTTGTTATTACATAAAATATAAAATCACTTAAGTTTGAGCTCGGGCTTAGCAAGAGCCTTATAAAATTAGTACAAAAAATAAACATTGATAAATACTTTACATAAAATTAAATGGCATACACATTTAGTATACCTATTTGACGTTATTTCTCAAGTAGGTAAGCCAAATCATAATCCGAAATGGCAAGTAACGGGTCAACTGACGGAAGACAAAAAACATAGAATTTAACATACATGTCAAAACAAAAATTGAATCAAATAACAATGAAAGTACTAGAAGAAAGGGACAACAACAACAACAAACCCAGTGTATTCCCATAGCGTAGGGTATGGGGAAGGTAAGATGTACGCAGTGCATACCGCTACCTCCGAAGAAGTAGATAGGTTGTTTCTGATAGACCCCCGACACAAGAATAAAGTACTAAATAGTATCCAATAAACAGGTAGTCTTGGGAAAGTAAAGACTGTCCAAAAATAGAATTAGGAGGGAATATCGGCTTTGGATCTAAAATCTCACTCTATCTCTGAATCCCAAAAGCAAGCCTAAATAAAACATCAATAGTTGTAGCTCGTACTAGAATCTGCATAAAAAATGATGCAGAAGTGTAGAATGAGTATCAAAATAATCGGTACTCAGTAGGCATCATTCATCAAATGAGCTAAATTATAATAAAAGTATAATAAAAAGAAAGAACATAAACTGACCTCAATGATAAAGATAAATCTGAAATAATACTCTAAATCAACATACGTAAATAGACAGAATAAGCAATTTAAAGTAAATACCATCTAACTATCACCTAATTGGACCCCCATAAGCCCAAAAGACACCAACAAGAGAAAAATAACCCAATCGAGCCTCCATAAGCCCGACTTATGGAAACAAGGATAAAATGTCGACAATAGGAATCTTAAATAGTGCCCAATGTGACAATAAACCTAAAATCATCTTTGAACCATAACTACTATACTTGAGCTAAAATTAAGAATAGAATCATCATAGTAATGTGCCGCATATAGATCATGAATCTTGAATTTGAACTAGAACTTGTAAACAAATGTAGTGAAGTAAATATGTCATAAATGAGCCCAATATAATGAATATTAAGGGAGCTACCAATTGCCAGACTCGAACTGGAACTTAATAATTATAACAAGTTTCATTAAGTTCCAAGAACATGACTTTTTTCTGACTCAATTTAATTTGACTACTAGGTAATACGGTTAAATAAATAAGAGAAGTGATATTAACTGCCAAGTCTAGGTACTCGGCTTGGAAGGCCGAAAGGCCACTTTATCTTGGTTAATAATACTAATTGGAATACTTTAATTTGCTTAAGTCACCCCAAGGTCAAAAATTTAATCTAAGGTCATAACTAAAGTTTTCTTAGGTCTACAAGGAGATAAACTAAGCATACCACCTAGAGAAAGACCGATGGAGCCCGCTAGTAATTCCAAAAATCTATGGTAAGCAAAACACCTATCCAAACCTAGATTAAGTTTTTATAATTCCATATCAAGGTGCTAAGTAAGCCTAAACTATCCATAATTAATCAATCTAATTTAATACGGGGAACGGGGCCAAACTCTACCAAAAAAAGGATTTCTAATCGGCTAATAAATTCTATAATTTGCTAAATTCTAAACCAAGACACTAATACACACCCAAATCTATCATAATACCATACTAATAACATACTCAATATCAATCTAATAGGAAAGTTAGCGTAGACTACTTGGACGCCATCGAAAGCTCAAAAAAGTCTACTACACCAGGGCCTTTCCCTTTTGAGAAGCCTCCGAGTGTTATGACTCTACCAAAATAATAATAATAATATATACGTTAATATGTGAATAATGTTATTCATATTGCATATAAATACTCATGATCAAAATCAAGCTAAAAGTCCCATGTGGAAGCCATTTGTGAAATTATTAATCGTCAATGCATTCCTCTAGTATCAAGGATCATTACCCCCAAATGGGTGAAATCCAAGCACAAATGAACCCCTAAATCAGATCCAATGTAACCTAGGGATATAAATCTAACTGGAGAATTAATCAGGAAAATAAATGGAATCTTATGGAAATAAGGGTGAAAAATGATCCAGATGATGTCTCCAAATTACTCCTGACACCCAAGGCCCAATCTCCACAATTTTCCTAGCATCATATGGTTTTTAGTCAATTTGTAACATAAGAAAATGGAAAAGAGTCAACTTTCATAGCTTTAAAAGATGCCAGGGGTGACCCTATTACGAATAGGAGCTTCACTTTAGTTTACTCATTGCAAATGCGGAGGCCAACTCGTGAATGTGATGACCAATCATTTTAGTCTTTGCTATATTTGTCACAACCCAACTTCATGAATCATTATGTCACCTAACTTACCCACCAATAGGAAAGCCAAACCTTAGCCAGGAACTATGGGTAATGGGCGAGATGGTGGAAAATGTCATAAATGTTTAAATATGAAAGTAAATGAATCACATGCCAAAACATAAGAATAAAGCATAAATGAAGAAGAATAAGGGAAGAGAAATATCATCCCATGACCTAGTAAGGTCGATACAAGATTCTCTAATCCAAAATAAAATGAGTACTATCAAGTCAGTAGACAAGAGTCTTCAAAATAGAAAATCTATCCAAAAATAGATTATAGAGAAAGGGTCATCTCCGACTTCGATACCTCATCCTATCTTTGAACACCAACCAACACAATCATAGCATCAATAACAGTCGCTAATACTCAGATCTGCCAAAAAAAGGTACAAAAGTATAGTATGAGTCTCAGTTGGCATCATCAATCGACTGAACTAAATAATAATATAAAAATAATAAAATGAGATAAATAAGTTAAGTAAAGGAAAAAAGGGCAAACCTGTAATAATTCTCCAATTACTATTGAAATCTCTCAGAATATTAGAAATAAGGAAGAAATACTTATCTCTACATAACTAGGCCCCCATAAGCCTAGAAGATACAAATAAAGTAAATAACCCAACTTGAGACCCCATAAGCCTGGTGGATACAATAAAAAAGAAGTAATAATAGTAAAGGTACTAACTATGCATATCACAAAATCATAATTGTGGATCCTTCCTTAACGTAAACACGGGACTCAAACTGGTTCTGTAACCATCATAAATACCCTCATTGTTTGACTTGGACTAGAACGAGTATCTCATATGTCAAACTTGAACCAGAACTAATATCATGAAAATAGGATTTGAACAGAAAGTAATATTATCAATAACTCTAAAATCAAATCAATCTTAATAACATAAATTACCGGACTTGAACCAAACCTATCATCTCCCAAACGTAATGCTAGAATAGACCAATATACCATATCCTCCTTGGGATCACAAATATAAATAAAATAATGTAATATGCCTATTGAGTTTAAAAGTACATTATAGTAATCTTGGCCTATTGTGGGCAAGAGGGGTCCATGTAAGACCCCAAAAAATTCTCTAATAGTCTAAGCCTTAGAGCGTGTTCAATAAAGTGTTAATCCAACACTAAAAGGTTGAGAAGTGTCTTCCCAAGTGAGAAGTATTTTAAACCATGTAGAGTTTCCCTAATATCAACTTTTTTATTATAGAGGATTGATTAAGATTACCGTCGATACCAAATTTGCCTTAATCCGACGCACGGGCGAAGAGTTAGAGCCATTTTAGTGAGACAGTGTTCCACTTTGCACTTTAGCGCGTCGCGGAGCCAACCAAAATGGAAATCATCAAAATTCAGTGAGCCTCAGCGATTATGGCACATCGCGCCAAGGCTTAATTTCAGAGTTGTCAATTTCCAGTGCACCAACACGATTCCACCGCATCGCGGTGCCTTTCCTGTTTGCAACCAAGGTGGCAATAGAATTTCCACCGCGTCGCGCCATTAAGCAGCTTCCCAATTGTCCAATTTCCAGTAAGCTACCGCGATTATGGTGCGTCGCGCTATCATGTAAAATTGGGATTTTTCAATTTAATTTCACGGGCGAAAAGGGTCATTTTGCTACCCCTATATATACTCCTTAACACGGGATTTAGCCTTATTTTAACCATAAAATACTAGTTTTCTCTAAAGGTTGTTCAAGAACAAGAGCTAGGGTTCCTAAATAATGACCCCAATCATCAAGATTCCTCTGTTAACTTTTCAAGAATCAAGAAACTAAGGTATGCAGATGTTGATTCTTGGGTCCCATTCATCCAAGAAGCTCAAGAACCCTTTTCTTAATTCCAAACCTTTTATGTTTATGAGTTTTCACGATTCATGCGAGTTGAAATTGATGTTCATGCTATTATTAAGTTGTGATTCATGTTTGTTTACAAGGTTTTCATGTTTTGGCCCTGGTATGTGATATTCATGTGATGATCATGATAAACCCTCTTCAAGTTTCTTGTTAAGTAGTGTGTTTATGTTAATTAAGTGCATAAATTGTTGAATAAACGAAGCATTCTACCCATATGTTTGATAAAATACTTATGTGAAGGAATTATATCCATTATAGCATGTTGACTAGAAATCCCCAATTGTGTGCAAGCCTATGCATGCCAAGTGTTTGTTGAAAAGCCTTAGAGAATGAATTGTGACATGTTAGCATAAATCCCCCAATTATGTGTTATTTGATACATGCTAAGTGTTTCATGCAAGATCTTGGTGAATGGAGTATGAGCCAATAGCATGTCTCTCAATACTATCACATGTTTATGATTTCTAAATACTTGAAGAGATGCTTTAGTGATTGTGATGGTGAATGAATGTCCATAGTCTTGATTATTCAAGAATGGTTATGTTTTACTTTTATGTTATTGAGTCATGGGGTTATTTATACCCGATAAATTAGTTGTAGTCTAGAGCCTGTGTCAGTTTCTTCGATAATCACAGTTAAGCCATGACTCTCAGAACTCAGTGAGTTATAGAACTCTGTACTCTCAGACAGATACAGAACTTCAGAAATCTCAAAAATCTTAGTAATCTCGGTACCTCACGTAATCTAGCCTTAGTTCTGTACTCATCTCAGATCTAGTAGTATTCAAGTGTTCAGTTCAGTCCTTAATAGTATTCCAGTAATCTATCCCGAGCACAGTATCATTCAGTCAGATAATGAGATTCAGTAGTATTTCGTCAGATATGGAACCAAGTGAATTCATCTTAACTCAGTCAGATCAGTCGAGAAATATGATCAGTAACAAATTCAGCTTAGTTTGTTTTCAATTAAGAATCTGTTCAGAGTCTTTCACTTGGGAGTAGGAGCTAGCACCGAGCGAGGGAAGGGATGGCGGCTCCCCGTCTTAGAGGAAGAGTCATTAGGAGAAATCCCTGAACTCCAAAATTGTGTAGCCAGCGCAAGATACAGGAATCACCCTTCAGGAAAGGCTGGTCACCCGTCAGATAGGCTTGACTATTATATTGCCTTAGGCTTGACTTCCTGCGAGGGTCACCCATCAGATAGGCTTGACTAGAGAGGTATTTACCCATGGAACGGTATTGACACCTTTCCTGCTGGGGTTACAGGTTGGACCCCACCAGTTGATATTTGGGGCATGTCAGTTAAGTGACTACTTCCCACAGTTGCAGTTTTAGTATCAAACTTCAGAAATTAGGACTGTCAGATACAGTCATCTATCTCAGTGAGGAACTCAAATAGTTCCAATTGATTCATGGACCACCCGTTAGATATTCTTGGTCCCATATAAAGTTATTCAGTATCAGATCTAGAGATCACCCGTCAGATAGGATTGATCTCAGTCTCAGATTTAGTTGAGTATTCTTGTTATCAGATCTAGAGATCACTCGTCAGATAGGCTTGATCTCAGTCACATATTTAGTTGATTAATCTTATTATCAGATGCGGAGATCACCCATCAGATAGGCTTGGTCTCAGTCTCATATTTAGTTGAGCAATCTCAATATCAGATCCCGAGATCACCCATCAGATAGGCTTGATCTCAGTCTCAAATTCAGTTGAGTATTGTTTTTATTAGATCTAGATATCACCCATAAGATAGGCTTGATCTCAGTCTCAGATTCAGTTGAGTATTCTTGTTATGAGATCCCGAAATCACCCATTTGATAGGCTTGATCTCAGTCTACGATTCAGTTGAGTTTTTTTGTTGTCAAATTTGGTCATGATCATTTCTTATTATTGATAGAAAATTCTGGAATCATCCACTAGCAAGGTTTGATCTCCGATGTAGTCAGTTGAGAGTGGCAAAGCTCAAAATTCAGTAAATGTCGTGAGTATATTTAGTCAATCAGCTTCAGTATCCTCATATTCTGAGATCACTCGTGAGATAAGACTAATCTCAACTCCAGTACACATTTATCAGTATCAAATGATTTAGTGTTCAGTAACTTAGGCATTAGTAGTGAGTTCAAATGGCAGTAAAGTAGTATCCTAGTTTTAATTTTTTGCGTCACGATGATTTTAGTTAAGGTCCGTGCATTCATGAATGTGTTCTCACTCAATACTCTCATGATTATTCAGTTAAGTAATTGTTCATGCATAAGCCCTTAAATTTAGCCTTACCTCATCTTCATACTCGGTATATTCCCGTACTGACATATTTGTGCTATGGTGTTTTATTTGACACCATAGGTTCAGAGGCAGGAGATTCAGAGTTCCCTTAGCATCTCAGTCCCAGTCAACAGTAGTAGACGTATCATTGGCTCCTCTTCAGTCAAGGATGATCCTTATTTTATTATCATATCAGACTTAGTTTATTTTTAGTAGACAGAGTTAGTTGGGGACATATCCCATCAACTCCACATTTTAGACAGTTTAGATATTTTTCAGACAGATATATTAGTATTCAGGTTTCAATTTTGAGTATTTTTAGATGTTTTGAACCTTATGGCCAGTTTCTGCATTTATTATCTATATTATCCAATGTTTAGGTACAAATATCAGTAGAGGGTTGGCTTGTGGTCTTTTCGGATCATAAGCACCGTGTGACGTTCCGGTTTCAGTAAATTGGGTCATTACAAACTTGGTATCAGAGCTTAATGTTCAAGAGTGTCCTAGGGAATCTGTAAAGCCGCATCTAGTAGAGCCTTGTGCATGGGTGTATTGAACACCACATTTATGTACAAGAGGTTATAAGATGTTTTTAGGAGTAGTTTCCCATTTTTTAGTATTTATGTTGTGCGAGTGAGCATGAGCTCAAGTTGATCATCAGTCTAATCCACCTCTTTCTTCCATGTACAGAGTATGCCTCCTCGTAGAGATATGCTTATAGGGTTGATGACCAGCCACCTCAGCCAGTAGATCCTGAGAATGAGAATGTGTCATATGCAGAATTTCAGGCAGCATTTTAGTTGCTAGCCCAAGCTGTGACTAATATTCAGGGTAACCATCAGGCTATGGCCCCACCTCAGCAAGATGAGGGTTCAGCCGTAGCCAGAATTATAGATTTCATGAGAATGAACCCACCAGAGTTCTATGGGTCTGTAGCAAGTGAGGACCCATAACTTTATCTTGAGGAGGTGAATAAGATCACCCAAGTGATGAATATTTCTTAGGAGGAGAGTGTAGAGTTAGCATCCTATAGTTTGAAGAATATCACTCATGACTGTTTTAGTATGGAAGAAGGTTAGAGGGGAGGATGAAACTCCCGTGACTTGGCAGGAGTTTCAAAATACCTTTTTAGATAAGTTTTTCCAGCTATAGATGAGGGAAGCTAAGGTAAAAGAGTTCATGAACATAAAGAAAGGATCCATTACAGTGAAAGAGTATTGTCATAAGTTTAACCAATTAGATAAATATGTTAACAACTTGATAGCTGACCCTATAATGAGTATAAGTAAGTTTGTAACTGGTGTGTCTGGGTTGGTGTTGAAAGAGTGTAGGGCCTCTATGATTAATAGAGATATGTACCTTTCTAGGATGATGATGCATGCACAGTAGACTGAGGAAGATAAGATGAAAAAAAAAAGAGTGAGTAATAAAGCCAAAATAGGTAGTCATGGTTTCTCTCAGGCAGAGTCCAAGGGTGGTAGCCATTCTCAGCATAGTCAAAAGTTGTCAGTCCCAGCTCCATCCTCAGCTAGTGTACCCATACTAAATTTTTGGGGTGTCAGTCATGATGGGGCACCAGACCCCAAATCCTAGAGTAGTACTAGTAGTGTTCATACGTATCCACTTTGTGGAGAGTAGCAAGAGCCACCTAGGTGTGTGTAGAGCCGATAGTGATATGTTCTTTGGGTGTGGTAGGCCAGGCCACAGAATGAGAGAGCGTAGAGTGATAGCTCAGAAGGGTAGAGAGTTTTATCAATAGGGTGTCCCTTTTGGTTCTAGTAGTGGACAGCGTCTGAACAGACTTTATGCGCTTCAGACCCACCATGATCAGGAAAGGTTCCCTGATATAAATTCGGGTATGTTATGAGACCTTCATCTTTATGATATGCATTGTTAGATACTTTGCTCCCATTTTGATCTTATATGTCAGTATGGGTCATGCAATAGTCCGTGCACTGCCCCAGTATTTCAGCAAAGTGTGTTTAGGGGGACATAGAGTCCCAAAAGGGAGATACCCCATGATATTGCAATGATTTTATGTCCTTAGACTTATTCAGTTGCATGTTTAGACTCTCTTTATATAGTTAACATCAGTTATTATTGCATAGCAATTCATGCTTTCGAGAGTCAGTTCAGTCAGACATTCATGCTAAAGATATGCATATTAAGTTGAAAGAGTTCAGTTTTTCAGTGTATTCAGTCATGCATTCATGAGAACAACTCTGTTACGCATCCATGCATCAGATATGCATGTCTATTATGAGAATTCAGCCTATGAATAGCTTCAGTTGAGTATTCCATGCGTCAAAGATGCATGTCCAGTATGAGAGTTCAGAATATCAGTAGTTCTAGTTGCATAGTCATATTTCAGATACTCCCATTCCTTGAGTAAGTTTAGTCGATCAGTATTCTTAGCCAGTCAAGTGATATTTAAGGACGAATGTTTCCAAGGGGGAGATATTGTAAGACCCCACTAAATTTTCTCATAGTCTGAGCCTTAGAGCTTGTTCAATAAAGTGTTAATCCATCCCTAAAAGGTTGAGAAGTGTCTTCCCAAGTGAGAAGTATATTGAACCGTGTAGAATTTCCCAAATATTGACTTTTTTCATGTAGATAATTGATTAAGCTTTCCTTCGATACTAAATTCGCCCAAATCCGACACTCGAGCAAAGAGTTAGAGATATTTTATTGAGACAGTGTGCCACCTGGAACTTTAGCGCATCACAGAGCTAGTCAAAATGGCAATCATCAAAAGCTAGTGAGCCTTCATCAGTATGGCGTGTCGCACCATGGATTAATTTAAGAGTTATCAATTTCTAGTTCACCAACGCGATTCCACCGCGTCGCGGTGCCTTTCCAGTTTGCAACCAAGGTGGCAACGCGATTTGCTCTAAGTTGCGCCATCAAGCAGTTTCTCGATTGTACAATTTCTAGTAAGCTAGCGCGATTATGGCGCATCACGCCAGAATGTAAAATGGGGATTTTTTAGTTTAATTCAAGAGGCAAAAATGGTAATTTTTCTACCCATATATATACTCCTTAACACGGGATTTGGCCTTATTTTAACCTAAAAATACTAGTTCTCTCTCAAAGTTGTTCAATAACAAGAGCTAAGGTTCCTTAATCAAGACCCCAATCGTCAAGATTCCTCCGTTACTAGTTCTCTCTCAAAGTTGTTCAATAACAAGAGCTAAGGTTCCTTAATCAAGACCCCAATCGTCAAGATTCCTCCGTTAACTTTTCATGAATCAAGAAACTAAGGTATGAAGATGCTGATTCTTGGATCCCTTTTACCCAAGAAGCTCAAGAACCCTTTTCTAAATTCCAAAGCTTTTATATTTATGAGTTTTCATGATTCATATGAGTTGAGATTGATGTTCATGCTATTATTGAGTTTACGATTCATGTTTGTTTAAAAGGTTTTCAAGATTTAACCTTAGTATGTGATATTCATGTGATGTTCATGATAAACCCTCTTCAAGTTGCTTGTTAAGTGGTGTGTTTATGTCAATTAAGTGTAGAAATCATTGAATAATAAAAGAATGTTCCCCATATGTTTGATAAAATGCTTATGTGAAGGAATTAGAGCCATTATAGCATGTTTACTAGAAATCCCCAATTGTGTGCAAGCCTATGCATGCCAAGTGTTTGTTGAAAAGCCTTAGAGAATGAATTGTGACATGTTAGCATGAAACCCCCCAACTATGTGTTCTTTGATGCATGCTAAGTGTTTGATGCAAGACTTTGGTTAATGGAGTATGAGCCAATAGCGTGTCTCCCTATACTATCACATGCTTATGATTTCTAAATACTTGAAGAGATTCTTTAGTAATTATGATGGTGAATGAATGTCCATACTCTATATTATTCAAGAATGGTTATATTTTACTTTTATGTTATCGAGTCCTGGAGGTATTTATACCCGACAAATTAGCTGTAGTATAGATCCCGTGTAAGTTTCCTCGATAATATCAGTCAAGCCATGACTCTCAGAACTCAGTGATTTATAAAACTTTGTACTCTCAAATAGATACAGAACTTAAGAAATCTAAGAAATCTCAGTAATCTCGGTACCACTAGTAATATAGCCTTAGTTCTGTACTTTGCTCAGATCTAGTATTATTCAAGTGTTCAGTTCAGTCCTCAGTATTATTTGAGTAATCTCTCCAGAGCTCAGAATCATTCAGTCAGATAATGAGATTCAGTAGTATTTCTTCAGATACGGAACCAAGTGAATTCATATTAACTCAGTTAGATCAGTCGAGAAATATGATCAGTAATAGATTCAGCTTCATTTGTGTTCAGTTAAGAATCAGTTAAGAGTGTTTCAGTTGGGAGTAGGAGATAACACTGAGCGAGGGAAGGGATGGCGACTCCTCGTCAGAGAGGAAGAGTCATTAGAAGCAATCCCTGAACTCCAAAACTACGAAGCCAACATAGGATGTAGGAGTCACCCATCAGGAAAGGCTGGTCGCCCGTCATATAGTATTGACTATTATATTACCTTAGGATGGACTTCCTGTGAGGGTCACCCATCAGATAGGCTTGACAACAAAGGTCTTTAACCGTGGTACGATATTGACACCCTTCAAGATGGGGTTATAGGTTGGACCCCAGCAGTTGAGTTTCGGGGTATGTCGGTTAAGTGACTACTTCCCACAATTGCAGTTTCAATATTAATCTTCAGAAATAAGGACTATCAAATACAATCATCTATATCAGTGAGAAACTCAGATAGTTCCATTGATTCATGGACCACCTATCAGATAGGCTTGGTCCCATATAAAGTTATTCAGTATTAGATCTAGAGATCACCCGTCAGATAGGCTTGATCTCAGTCTCTGATTTAGTTGAGTATTCTTGTTATCAGATCTAGAGATCACCCATCAGATAGGCTTGATCTAAGTCTCATATTCAGTTGAGTAATCTCATTATCAGACTCTGAGATCACCCGTCAGATAGGCTTGATCTCAGTCTCATATTTTGTTGAGTAATCTCATTATCAGATCCTAATATCACCCGTCAGATAGGCTTGATCTCAGTCTCAGATTCAGTTGAGTATTCTTTCTATTAGATCTGGAGATCACCCATCAGATAGGCTTGATCTCAGTCTCAGATTTAGTTGAGTATTCTTGTTATCAGATCCCGAGATCACCCATTTGATAGGCTTGATCTCAGTCTCAGATTCAGTTGAGTTTTCTTGTTGTCAGATTCGGACATGATCATTTCTTATCATTGATAGTTGATTCTGGAATCATCTACTAGCAAGGTTTGATCTTCGATGTAGTCAGTCGAGAGTATCAAAGCTCAAAATTCAGTCAATGATGTGAGTATATTTAGTTAATCAGCTTCAGTATCCTCAGTTTCTGAGATCACTCGTGAGATAAGACTGATCTCAACTCTAGTACTCAGTTATCAGTATCAGATGATTCAGTGTTCAGTATCTCAGGCATTAGTAGTGAGTTCAGATGGTAGTAAAGTAGTATCCTTGTTTCAATATTTTGAGTCACAATGATTTCAGTTATGGTTCGTGCATTCATGGATGTGTTGTCACTCAGTACTCTCATGATTATTCAGTTAAGTAATTATTCATGCATAAGCCCTTGAATTTAGCCTTACCTCATCTTTATACTTGGTACATTCCCGTACTGACATATTTATGCTATGGTGTTTTATTTGACACCATAGGTTCAAAGGCACAAGATTTAGAGTACCCTTAGCAGCTCAGTCCCAGTTAGCAGTAGTAGACGTATTAGTGGGTCCTCTTAAGTCGAGGATGATCCTTATTTTATTATCATGTCAGACTTAGTTTATTTTTAGTAGACAGAGTTAGTTAGGGACATATCCCATCAACTCTACAGTTTAGATAGTTTAGAGGCTTTTTGGACAGATGTATTACTATTCAAGTTTCAATTTTGAGTATTTTTAGATGTTTTTAACCTTATGGCTAGTTTACGCATTTATTATCTATATTATCTAGTTTTTAGGTACAGATATCAGTAGAGGGTTGGCTTGTGGTACTTCGGGATCATGAGCACCGTGTGATGTTCCGATTCTAGTAAATCGGGTCATTATAAACTTGGTATCAGAGCTTAAGGTTCAATGGTGTCCTAGCAAGTCTTAAAATCCGCATCTATTAGAGCATTGTGCATGGGTGTATTGCATGCCACATTTATGTACAAGAGGCTATAAGATGTTTTTAGGAGCAGTTTTCCTTTTTTTAGTATTTATGTTGTGTGAGTGAGCATAAGCTCAAGTTGATCATCAATCTAATCCACCTCTTTCTTCCATGTGTAGAGTATGCCTCCTTGTAGATATATTCCTATAGGGTTGATGACCAGCCACCTCAGCCAGTAGATCCTGAGAATGAGAATGTGTCACATACAGAGTTTCGGGTAGCTTTTTATGTGATAGCACAAGCTGTGACTAATCTTCAGGGGAACCGTCAGGCTATGGCCCCACCTCAGCAAGATATGGGTTCAACAATAGCTAGAATTATAGATTTTATGAGAATGAACCCGCCAGAGTTCTATATGTAAGTAGCAGTTGAGGACCCATAACTTTATCTTGAGGAGGTGAATAAGATCACCCAGGTTATGCATATTTATAAGGAGGAGAGTATAGAGTTAGCATCCTATAGGTTGAAGGATATCTCTCATGACTGGGTTGTCGTATGGAAGAATGGTATAGGGGAGGATGCAACTCCCGTGACTTGGCAGGAGTTTCAAGATGCCTTTTTAGATAAGTTTTTCCAACTAGAGATGAGGGAAGCTAAAGTAGAAGAGTTCATGAACATAAGGCAAGGCGCCATTACAGTGAAAGAGTATTGTCTTAAGTTTAACCAGTTAACTAAGTATGTTCACGACTTGATAGATGACCCTACAGTGAGTATGAGTAAATTTATGACTGGTGTTTCTGGATTGGTGTTGAAAGAGTGTAGGGCTGCTATGCTTAATAGAGATATGGACCTTGCTAGGCTGATGATGTATACGCAGCAGACTGGGGTAGATAATATGAAAGAAAGAGAGAAAGTGGGTAAGAAATCCAGAGCAGGTAGTCATGGTTTCTCTCAGGCACGGTTCCAGGGTGGTAGTCATTCTCAGCATAGTCAGAAGTTATCAGTCCCAGCTCTATCCTCAGCTAGTGTACCCAAACCAAAGTTCTGGGGTGTCAGTCATGATGGGTCACCAGACCCCAAAGCCTAGATTAGTTCTAGTAGTGTTCATACCTATCCGCTTTGTGGAGAGTGGAAAGAGCAACCTAGGTGTGTGTAGAGCCAATAGTGATGTGTGCTTTGGGTGTGGTAGTCCAGGACACAGAATGGGAGAGTGTAGAGTGATAGCTAAGAGGGTTAGAGAGTTTCATCAACAGGGTGTCCCTTTTGGTGCCAGTAGTGGTCAGTGTCAGAACAGACTTTATGCGATTCAGACCCACCATTATCAGGAAAGGTTCCCTAATATAGATTCGGGTATGCTATGAGTCCTTCATCTTTATCATATGCATTTTTAGATCCTTTGCTCCCATTTTGAGCTTATATATCAGTATGAGTCATACATTAGTTTCAAATCTGAGTCGGTCAATCATGACCCAATTCGTAGGTGCCCCGTGCACTGCCCCAGTATTTCAGCAAAGTGTGTTTAGGGGGACATAGAGTCCCAAATGGGAGATACCCCATGATATTGCAATGATTTTATGTCCTTTAACTCATTCAGTTGCATGTTTAGACTCTCTTTATGAAGTTAACATCAGTTATTATTGCTTAGCCATTCATGCTTTTGAGAGTCAGTTCAGTCTGATATTCATGCTTTAGATATGCATATTCAGTAGAAAGAGTTCAGTTTTTCAGTGTATTCAGTCATGCATTCATGAGAACAACTCAGTTACGCATCCATCCATCAGATATGTATGTCTATTATGTGAATTCAGCCTATGAGTAGCTTCAGTCGAGTATTCCATGCGTCAAATATGCATGTCCAATATGAGAGTTCAGAATATCAGTAGTTCTAGTTGCATAGTCATGTTTCAGATACTCCCGTTACTTGAGTATGTTCAGTCGATCAGTATTCTTATCCTATCAAGTGACATTTGAGGATGAATGTTTCCAAGGGGGAGATATTGTAAGACCCCACTAAATTTTCTCATAGTCTGAGCCTTAGAGCGTGTTCAATAAAGTGTTAATCCAGCCCTAAAAGGTTGAGAAGTGTCTTCCCAAGTATGAAGTATTTTAAACCATGTAGAATTTCCCTACTATCAACTTTTTTTCATGTATAGAATTGATTAAGCTTTCCGTTGATACCAAATTTTCCCAAATCCGACACTCGGGCAAAGAGTTAGAGCCATTTTAGTGAGACAGTGTGCCACCTGGCACTTTAGCGCGTTGCAGAGCTAGCCAAAATGGCAATCATCAAAATCTAGTGATCCTTCGTGATTATGGGGAGTCACACCAAGGCTTAATTTCAGAGTTATCAATTTCCAGTGCACCAACGCGATTCCACCGCGTCGCGGTGCCTTTCCAGTTTGGAACTAAGGTGGCAATGCGATTTCCACTGCGTCGCGCCATCTAGCAATTTCTCGATTTCCAATTTCCAGTAAGCTAGTCTGATTATGGCGCATCATGCCAAAATGTAAAATGGGGATTTTTCAGTTTAATTCCAGGAGCGAAAATGGTCATTTTTCTACCCCTATATATACTCCTTAACACGGGATTTGGCCTAATTTTAACCTAAAAGTCCTAGTTTTCTCCCAAAGTTGTTCAAGAACAAGAGCTAGGGTTCCTAAATCAAGACCCCAATCATCAAAATTGCTCCGTTAACTTTTCATGAATCAAGAAACTAAGGTATACAGATACTGATTCTTGGGTCCCTTTTACCCAAGAAGCTCAAGAACCCTTTTCAAAATTCCAAAGCTTTTATGTTTACGAGTTTTCATGATTCATGTGAGTTAAAATTGATGTTCATGCAATTATTATGTTTACGATTCATGTTTTCTTACAAGGTTTTCAAGATTTGACCCTAGTATGTGATATTCATGTGATGTTCATGATAAACCCTCTTCAAGTTGCTTGTTAAGTGGTGGGTTTATGTCAATTAAGTGTAGAAATTGTTGAATAAGAAAAGTAAGTTCTTCATATGTTTGATAAAATGTTTATGTGAAGGAATTAGATCCATTATAGCATGTTTACTAGAAATCCCCAATTGTGTGCAAGCCTATGCATGCCAAGTGTTTGTTGAAAAGCCTTAGAGAATGAATTGTGACATGTTAGCATGAAATCCCCCAACTATGTGTTCTTTGATGCATGCTAAGTGTTTGATGCAAGACCTTGGTGAATGGAGTATGAGCTAATAGCATGTCTCCCTATAATATCACATGTTTATGATTTCTAAATACTTGAAGAGATGCTTTAGTGAGTGTGATGGAGAATGAATGTCCATAGGCTTGATTATTTAAGAATGGTTAAATTTTACTTTTATGTTATCCAGTCCTGGGGGTATTTATACCCGATAAATTAGCTGCAGTATAGAGCCCGTATAAGTTTCCTCGATAATCTCAGTCAAGCCACGACTCTCAGAAATCAGTGGTTTATAGAACTCTGTACTCTCAAATAGATACAGAACTTAAGAAATCTCAGTAATGTTGGTACCACTAGTAATCTAGCCTCAGTGATGTATTTTGCTCAGATCTAGTAGTATTCAAGTGTTTAGTTCAGTCCTCAGTAGTATTTGAGTAATCTATCCCGAGCTCAATATCATTCAGTCAGATAACGAGATTCATTAGTATTCCATCAGATATGGAACCAAGTGAATTCATCTTAACTCAGTTAGATCAGTCGAGAAATATGATCAGTAACAGATTTAGCTTCGTTTGTGTTTAGTTAAGAATCAGTTAAGAGTCTTTCAGTTAGGAGTAGGAGCTATCACTGAGCGAGGGAAGGGATGGAGACTCCCCATCAGATAGGCAGAGTCGTTAGGAGCAATCCTTGAACTCCAGAACTGCGTAGCCAACACAGGATGCAGGAGTCACCCATTAGGAAAGGCTAGTCACCCGTCATATAGTCTTTACTATTATATTGCCTTAGGATGTACTTCCTGCGAGGATCACCCATTAGATAGGCTTGAAAATAGAGGTCTTTACCCATGGAACGATATTCACACCCTTCCCACTGGGGTTATAGGTTGGACCCCACCAGTTGAGTTTTGGGGCATATTGGTTAAGTGACTACTTTCCATAATTCTAGTTTCAGTATCAATCTTCAGAAATAAGGACTGTCAGATATAGTCATCTATCTCAGTGAGGAACTCAGATAGTTCCATTGATTCATGGACCACCCGTCAGATAGGCTTGGTCTCACATAAAGTTATTCAGTATTAGATCTAGATATAACCCGTCAGATAGGCTTGATCTCAGTCTTAGATTTAGTTGAGTATTCTTGTTATCAGATCTAGAGATCACCCATCAGATAGTCTTGATCTCAGTCTCAAATTCAGTTGAGTAATATCATTATCAGATTCTGAGATCACCCTTCAGATAGGCTTAATCTCAGTCTCATATTCAGTTGAGTAATCTCATTATCAGATCCCGAGATCACCCGTCAGATAGGCTTTATCTCAGTCTCAGGTTAAGTTGAGTATTATTGTTATCAGATCTAGAGATCACCTACTAGATAGAATTGATCTGAGTCTCAGATTCAGTTGAGTATTCTTGTTATCAGATCCCGAGATCACCCATTTGATAGGCTTGATCTCAGTCTCATATTCAGTTAAGTTTTCTTGTTGTCAGATTTGGACATAATCATTTCTTATCATTGATAGTAGATTACGGAATCATCCACTAGTAAGGTTTGATCTCCGATGTAGTCAGTCGAGAGTGGCAAAGCTCAAAATTTAGTCAATGACGTGAGTATATTTAGTCAATCAGCTTTAGTATCCTCAGATTCTGAGATCACTCGTGAGATAAGGCTGATCTCAAATCCAGTACTCAGTTATCAGTATCAGATGATTCAGTGTTCAGTAGATCAGGAATTAGTAGTGAGTTCAGATACAAGTAAAGTAGTATCCGATTTTCAATATTTTAAGTCACGATGATTTCAGTTATGGTTCGTGCATTCATGCATGTGTTCTCATTCAGTACTCTCATGATTATTTAGTTAAGTAATTGTTCATGCATAAGCCCTTGAATTTAGCCTTACCTCATCTTCATACTCGATACATTCCCTTACTGACACATTTACGCTATGGTGTTTTATTTGACACCATAGTTTCAGAGGCACGAGATCCAGAGTACCATTTGCAGCTCAATCCCAGTCAGCAGCAATAGATGTATCAGTGGGTCCTCTTCAGTCGAGGATGATCCTTATTTTGTTATCTTATCAAACTTAGTTTATTTTCAGTAGAAGAAGTTAGTTGGGGACATGTCCCATCAACTCCAAAGTTCAGACAGGTTAGAGGTTTTTCGGATAGATGTATCAGTATTCAGGTTTCAATTTTGAGTATTTTTAGATGTTTTGAACCTTATGGCCAGTTTCTGCATTTATTATCTATATTATACAGTGTTCAGGTAGGATATATACGTAGAGTGTTGTCTTGTGGTCCTTCGGGATCATGAGCATCGTGTGACATTTTGGTTCTAGAAAATCGGGTCGTTACAGTCCACTTCTAACCCTAAAAATCCATTATAAGGAAAATACTACCCAAACTATACTAGAGTGTCAAATTCAACTAGTAGATGTTACGTAATTCACACACAGTACTAAAATAGCCATTCTACCTAAGGAGTCAATACTCCTAATGACCTCTTAATCGGCTAAGTAACTTTATTCACACTATATACACCTTCAAGCCATAATTTCCATCCCAAAACTAGCACAATATTATATTGATACAATAAGTAATCCCAATCTAAGAGAAATGTAAGCCTAGCCTAACTAGACACTGAACTATGCCCGATAAAGTCTGCTTAAGTAGTGATTTCCTCTTTTGAGAAGCTTTCATATGATGCCATGATATCAAAGTACTGATCTATGCATTAATACGAGACCAATGGTACCTATATTTTGATCTTATGCTTTGTGTCGAAAATCAAGTCAAAATCTTATGTGGGACCCACTTGCGAAATTACACTTTCAAAACTACCAACACGTCCCTCTATGCTCAAGTATAATTTATCCTCAAGAATGGATAAATTATGAGCTCAAATGATACTAAAATCATCACAAAAAGAATCTAGGGATTTGGGTCTAAATTAAAGAATTAAACCATGAATTGATTGAAAACATACAAGGATTTTGATGAGGCTTCATTAATCCAACCTCACAAACGCCCCACGATCTCTTGATAATTTCTCTCCCAATTTTCCACATTCTCTAGTGATTTTGTCTCTTTAGGCTTGTGAAAAATAGGGAGAAAATTGAGGAAAGAAGGAATTTAATTTTCTCCAGATGTCGTTTGATCGGTCACCACTAAAGCAGTCCATGGATCTCTTAAGCGATCCTCGCCTTTGGCCTAATCTACGCTTAAGCAGTCAGGATGTTTCTTAAGAGACGTCCGTATAAGCGGACGAGCCCTCACTAAAGTAGTCTGGCTGTGCTTTCCCTGTCCACTTAAGAAACCACTCAGCCACTAAATCATCCTCCGCTTAATCAACCAAAGGCCTGCTTAAGAGGATGAACCAGCTGAGTTGCACCATCTGAAACTTGGAAAAATTCTAAGTTTCCACCAACCCCTTGGGATTCGTTTTGAACCGCATGAATGTAAAATAACTATGCTACCCTATCAAATTTGACATTCAAAACATAATGGATCCATCAAAATTTCAATCCCAGTTTGTTTCGATTAAATGTGTGGCCCATACATGAGGGCTTTTTTATCAGTTTCTAACCAATAGCCCAAAAAGAGTTTGGAGGCCTTAGGATCGGACCAAGGGTCCCCAAGCCTAAAATTGACACTTCAGAGCTGATGGAACTGTCAAAATTGGCTTACAAGGTTGTTAAATTGATGTTTATGCCCGATAGCCAAATCTTACTAGTAATGACTTCAAAACAGGGAATTGGCTCTAAAAACCAAACAAACTGCCCGGTAACTGAACTGTCAACTCTCGCAAGTCATAAATGACATGGGGCAGCTATAGTAAATCTCTAAGTGATGAAAATGTGTGGAAAAGAAAAAAATAACTTGAAGGGTCATCACTATATCCATCACTAAAAGATATTTAATCTGTGAAAGCAAAGGGTTAGGATGTACCTAAAGTCTCGAAAAAGTGGGGATACTAGGCCCACATATTACTCTCGATCTCCCAAGTTGCCTCATATAATGGGTATGTCTCCACTGAAACATTAACCATAAGAATCTCCCTAAAGTGCAACCACCTAACATCCTTGGCTAATATGAACACAGTTTTCTCTACGAAGGTCAATCATTCATCCAACCAAATTGAGTCCCATCAAACCACATATGACTCATCAAGGATGTAATACCGCAACATAGAAACATGGAAACTGTATGAATAATGAATAAATCATGGGTCAAGGCTATCTCATACACCTTATCTACAATTGTATGAAGGATTTCAAGAGGTCTAATATATCAAGGGTTTAGCTTGCCCTTCCTCCCAAACCTCATCACACCCTTCATGGGAAATACTCCTACTTAAAACCTCAATGCATGAAGTCTACAATTTTCATAAGTCTTTTTCCTACTCTAAGCTGCCCTCAACCTATCTTTATTACCCTTATTGTATCCAACAACTCCTGAAGCAAGTCAGTACCACAGGGTCTAACCTCGGAGGTCTCTAACCAACCTATCAAAGATCGGCAATGTCTACCATATAATGCCTAAAATGGTTCCATCTTAATGCTCAAATGATAGCTATTATTATAAGTGAACTCTTCCAATGCCAAGTGTTATTCCCACTAGCCTCTAAAGAGAATAACACAAGCTTGGAGCATATCCTTAAGAATATGAATAGTCTAGTTCGACTACCCATTGGTTTGAGGGTGAAAGAGGTTCTAAGATCCAACTAAGTACCAACTCCCCCCTAAAATCTCTCCAAAAAAGTAGAAGTAAATATCAAGCCCTGGTTTGGAATGATATATAAAGGTACTCCATACAGTAAAGATATCTCACGAACATAGATACGGGCTAACCTCTCAACACTGAAAGATATCTGAATAGGAATGCAATGTGTTGATTTGGTCAATCGATCAACAATGGCCCAATATTGTTTGTACCATTGGAGGTATGACGAAATGCACTAATGAAGTCCATGGTGATTCGCTCCCATTTCTACTCAGGAATGGGAAATCTCTAAATCAGGCCACCAAGCCTCTAATGCTTGGCTTTCACTTGTGTAAAAGATAGGCAATGAGATACAAAGTCTGCTATATCTCTATTTATGCCACTCCACCAGTAGTGCTGCCTTAAATATTTATACATCTTAGCTATCCCAGGGTGGAATAAAATATATTGAACTGTCAGCCTCACATAATATCAATTGAATCATCAACCCTCAGAACCAAAATGGTGTTTTCAAATATCAAAATACCCTTAAAATAGATGGTATCTCTCATGGACTCACCACTCAGCACCTGATCTTGGATGATAAAAAGTCCCCTATCCTCTAACTAGTGTCTCTAAATTTGCTCAAATAAGGTAGACCTCATCTCTTCACAAATAAGGATCCTCCTGGAGTATGAAATTCTAACCCGTACTATTAAGTTGGCTAAATATTTGATGTACTTCACCAACAAACAATCAAAAATAGAAATACAAGTAGAGCTACACATACTCATTGCCTTCTAGCTTAAGACATCTACTACCATATTCTCCTTGCCCAGATTGTATAGTATCGAGATATCATTATCCTTCAGCAACTCCATCCATTTGCATTATCTAGAATTAAGCTCTCTCTGATTCATAAGATGCTGATAACTATGATGATAGGTTTAGATCACATGATGCACTCCATGTAAATAATGTCTCAAAATCTTAAATGCAAAATTTACTACTACCAACTCCAAATCATGAGTGAAGTAGTTGCACTTGTACACCATTAGTTTCCTCAATGTATAAGTAATAATTCGACCATGCTTCATCAACGCACAACCCAAACCAACACTGGAAGCATCACAATACAAAATAAATCCCTTGCCCTTAATAGAAGAGATAATATAGGAGTTGAGGTAAGAAAACCCTTGAACCCCCAAAATCTCAACTCGCACTCCTCAGACCACTATAAAGGGACCTTTTTCTAGGTCAATATGGTCATCGACACTCCAATAGTAGCAAAACCCTCAACAAACTACCTATAGTAACAAGCCAAACCGAACCTCTGACAGAGATGTAGGCCTAGCCCAATCACGAATAGCCTCAATTTTTTTAGGTCCACAATAATCCTATCCTTGGATACCACATGTCCCAAGAATGTCATTGACTCAAGATAGCACTTACAATTTGAGAATTTTGTAGAACTCCTATGATCTCACAAAGTCTAGAGCGCAATTCTCAAATGATGCATATGTTCCTCCCTACTCCTTGAATACACAAGAATGTTGGCGATGAACACAATCATGAAAGTGTCTAAATAAGGCTTGATCGCACAGTTTGTCAAATCCATGAATGCAATTAGGTCATTTGTCAAGCCAAAAGATATCACTAGGAACTCATAATGTCTCATAAGTCCTAAAGGCTTCTTTTGGGATGTCCCCAGCCTAAATCATAAACTGATGGTAATTGGACCTCAAGTCAATGTTCTAGAGCACCACTGCTCCCTTAAGCTTGTCAAATAAATCATCAATACGAGGTATTAGATACTTATTCTTCATCATCACCTTATTAAGTTACCTGTAGTTAGTACACATATATAAGGAACAATTATTCTTCTTTATAAAAAAAGACAAAAGCACCTCAAGGTAACATACTCAATATAATAAAACCCTTACCCAGAAGATCCTGAAGCTGATAATTTAGATCCTTAAGGTCGGAAGGAGACATACAATAAGGTGATATAAAAATAGGTGGGTGTTTGAATTAAGATCAATATTAATCTCAATATCATGCCCAGGAGGAAGATCAGGTAGATTAGTAGGAAAACATTAGGAAAATTATGAACTATAAGAACAGATTCAAGCAATGGACTCTCCACACTAACATCATGAACTCAAGTAAGGTAAGACTCAAAACTCCCTAATATAAGTCTCCTATCCTAAACATAAGAAATAACCCTCGTCGGTTTTCATCTAAAAGATCCCTGATCCCTGCCACACAGTTAGGGGCATGTCGAGCATGACAAAGGTAACAGTCTTAACAAATAATCTAAGATCGTATGATAGGGGGATAAGTTGTCCATGCCTATAATAACATCAAAATCCACCATATCTAATATAATAAGATTAGTCTGAGTATCAAACTCTTAAACAGGCATAACATATGATCTATAAACCCAAACTAATACTAATGAATCACCAATGGTAGTTGATACACAGAATGACACAGATAAAGAATCCAAACATAACTCTAATTATGGTGCATAATAAGCAGATACATAAGAATAAGTTGATCCTAGATCAAATAAAGTAAAATCTAGTTGATGGCACACCGAGATCATCCTAAATAATAGTATTTGAAAACTCTTCCACTGATCTACTAAGTATAACATATAGATGACCTCTCCCACACCTAGTTGGGTGATTGATAGATCACCTATTCTATATTCCTAAGGACTTCTAAGAGCACCCTAAGGAATTCCTCAAAATAGCCACCTTGGCTAGAAAACCCAAAATGTGCATCTCTTAAAGACAGACCACTACCTTGTCTAGGAGGGTCACTGTAACTAGATAAACCCCATTAGTAATTTAAAGTACGATAAAAGAGCCTACTATACTAACCTTGATGTTGATAAGACTTGTATTGAGGGTACCTACCTTGAGATTTGCTTCCTTTGAACCATTAGACACTCGGACTTTAACTGAAACTACCCTAACAATACGACCTCTTATTACTGCCTACTTGGTCCTAGCGATGAATCTCTTACTTAATCTGAGCTTCATAAATAGCCTAGATAAAATTCTAACCAGCAACAACCAAACTTTATGTAGCCATGCAAAGAGGAAGTTTAAATCCCCGAACAAAATACTGACTCATACTCGATCAGCAAGATAGATGTAGCATGCCTCAACAACTCATGAATCGAGCCTCGTACTCTAGAAAATCCATGGAACCCTACTCTAATCTCTAGAACTGGTCTTTTAGATGACTTCTAAGTCTACGAGGCATATACTTCTCAAACAAGACCACAAAGAATTGAGTCCAATCAATGGGTAAGATCTAACTGGCCTAGAATAAAGGTAACTGCACAACCGATTATGAGCTGTTAGATCCAACTTTAAATTAGTATAGTCGACACCACGAGTCTCCACAGGATTAAATTATGTATCTTATCCCTACAAGCAATTACAAACTCATATATATATATCCTCTTCAAGGCCCCAAAAGAACTTGGCAGAGTGATCTTATACAAACTATACCCTCTAAGAAGATACAATACAATCTCTGTCAAATTATAGTAACCCAACTAGGTTAGGATCGATCTCACAAGGAATATGTCAGAAATCTCTCTCAAATATTTTGAAATAGCTGAGCAATGCAGGAAAGTAAATGGGGGAATTTTGTAGTAAATAGTAAAAAGTAAAAAGTCGTGATTTCTTTCAATTGTAATCAATCTGAGCTGAATACAAGGACTGTGTTCCCCCTTGCTTCTTAACTCCATAGATTTATCGTGTGTTGTTGAACTATCATAATATCTTGCATGCAGAATCTGATAAGTTTTGTATCACTAACCGTCTTGTGAACACCTTTAGTGAATTTCACTCATTAACTTTTGAGTCTTAGAGTGTCATCTTACTAACCCTTATCGTATATCCAAAATTAACTATTACCTTTTGAGTGTCAAGTTAATTAGATGAGGGATGATAGCCTCAAATTACTGTCATGATCTTCTTGTCTTAATCACTACCCCCTTGTGAAGTAAGTAGTGAATGCATGAAATATCTCAATATTGGCCACTGCTAAGAAAACTATTAAATCAAAGATAATCACAATACAGGCAAGAATATTGATAAAAAAATAACGTTGTATATCCTCTACTTTATTATTCCGCTAGGGTTCCCACAACCCTAGAAAAGGGATTTAACTGCTCATTGTTGCAAGAAATGCCATTGAATTCAATAAAAAAAGAATTAAAGTAATACCAAAATGATGGAAGAATAAAACCCAAAGTCTCAAATTAATTAATCAACCAAAACGAAGAACAAAGAGATTCCAAGATCAAAAGTCAATATTAGAATCAAACACATGTTTGTGAATAATATGAGTACGTAAACTGACTAGAAACATCAAAAAAGTATTTATAGAACACATAAAATCCTAGAAATCTAAACTAAAACGTACAGGAAAAAGTAAGTCGGTGGCCACTTATGGTCCATAAGTGGAACCTACGCCACATAGGTTGCCGTTCTAAGTACCAGGATTTTTTTGATCTTCAGCATGCTTCAGTACTTATGCATACAATGGAATATACGAGGCATAAATAGTACGTATGTTCCATAGGTAGCCTCCTTCTCAGAACCAATGAAATCTTAAAACTTCAAAGCCTTTGATATTCAATCTCTGCTAATTGTGATGGCACTTATGGCATAGTAAGTAGTACTTATAGTATGAAAGTGACTCTTCATCAGTGTCAACTAAAAACATCATCTTGCAGGGTCTCTAAACTTTGTATTTTGTAACTTATGAAGCACTTACAGTGGCATAAGTAGCACTTACGCCACATAGGTGACCTCGTAGGTGAGGTGTTATTTAGCCTTCAACTACTTTTATTACTTTTAGATCCAAAAATCTAGTTTTAACCAAAATAGACACAAAAACACATCATATCTACCAAAACAAACCTAAGTACTTGCATATTTTCTAGTTTTAAGCATCGGTAATGTCCTAAAACCATGTCACATAAACACCTTTAACTTTGAATATTTACATGTCCTTAGGAAACAAAAATACAACCCGATGCTTAACCTAGAGAAACCTAAGATACCTACGACAACAAATCCCAATTTCAACTCAAAAACATCACCCCCTCCTAATTTTAATATTTTTAAAACCAACTATATGGATCGATATAGCTCAACCATATGACATAAGGGAATCAAGCTATGGTAATACATTAGCAACCCATAATCAAGCACATACACAAATTATACCACCAAAAAAAATAAGTAGCTAGCAACACAAGCCATGAACCCTTACAATAAAAAAGTCTCACTTACTACATAGAATAATGCATTTAATACTGGGACTATAACAAGACACTCACACTTTCAAAAAAATCTCCAACAAAGTTCATGGAAAACCATAGGCTTGTCTGTATTTTCTTTAACTTAGTTTTTTGGATAGTCGGTCTAGGATCACTATAGGACTTTACTCGACTTGTAACGTAGGCTTGGAGGATGGTATGGTACATTTGAGAATTTAGTGACTAAGACTTCTAGGCATAATAATTACCTTTGGGGTCCACTAATCAACCAACTATTCTTTTATTCTGCCCTTATTTCTCTCTTTTTCCTTTAGTTGCTAATTCAGGCTGGGTGTGGTTTCTTCTCTTCTTTCTTTTTCTTTTTCAAATCTATATTTTTTTTCTTTTTTTTTTCTATTTTATTATACTATACCAAACCATACTATCTATTCTTTTATTTATGCCTTTCTTCATACCCACTTCTAATCACATACCTCTATGATAGCCACCCTTAATGTAGGCAATTTGCCTGAGCTGCGGTGCACAATGTCTAATAAGAACAAGGCCAAAATAGTTTCATTAAAATTAAACTAGGAAAGCGAAAGGTGTGAATAAGAAAAATAGTCTATACAGACTCAAAATAGGGATCAAGGGATACTTATTTGCATTTGAAAGGTCATTTAGGCTAAAAGTGAACTAATTCAAGAATGACCTACGAACCATTCCTAATCGACTATCCTACAACCTAGGCAAGACTAACCAGGCAAGTTCTATATTCAATAAACAATAAAAGCTAAGTAAGAATCTCACACACATGTCGTACGGGGTTACATCACAAACTACTATATAACTAGTTCATGCGAAAGCTAGTTCTTATTATTATGTCCCTAATGCTAATTCCATGACAAGATCCATAGTGGTCACATATATAAGCACATCAAACAATTCAAAACAAATTTGTTAGAGGGGTATCATTTTTCAAACATATTTAAGAAAAATCACAAAATCATAATAAGAAACATCAAGTGCCCTTTAGGTATTTATTTTTCTGCTAACTAACCAAAAACAACAAAAAAGAAAAAAAATATGACCCAGACATGTTAATTCTACTATGATAGCATAGACGATAGGAAAAGAAACATGATAATAGAATCCCTTAAGACAGTGGTACACCCCCTACCCCTACTATAAAACTATGTACTATCCCAACACATATTTTCAATACAAAATAAGGGAAAGGGAACATAACTGGGACAATCTAGGCGCCTAAATCATGCTCACCCCTATATGGGTCCTCTAGTATATCAACTAGCGGAGGAGATGGTGGTGGAAGGGAATGACTAGAAGATGCACCCGTGGCTTTCTCTTGACGTCTCGTGGTATCCACTGCAACAAACTAACTAAAATCAAGAGTGACCTTTATGAAGGCCTAATCATATAGAATGGTAGGGTCCTACAAATCCTCTATTCTACCTTTCTTGGTCATAACCACCAGGACTTTCTCCTCCTAAACAAATAGGTTAAAGTGCTTAGGATGACATAGGGTCATCGACTGAGTAAATATAGGGATATCTAAAGGTATGGTTAGAATTTTAGTCTTAGTAAGAGAGTATTCCTCTACATGTAGTGTGGCCAAATTTTCCTGAATGCCACCTCAATCAGAAGCCTATATATCTCTGAATCGAGTTGGCACTCGCCTCTCAAAATCATCAATCCAAGCATGCGACTCACTCATCAACTCTAACATCTCAACACAAATCACAGCTTGTATCTGAGTCTCACAACTCTCTAACATCACTAGACCCATGACCAAATCTATCAATACAAGAAATCAAGCTCAGACTCTATATTAGTAGGATGAGTGGTAGTCTCATCCTACTACTCAACAAGGTGATGTAAAAACTCATAGCGTACTGCAATAAACCCTATAGCTGTAGCTATTGTAGTAGGGTAAAGGGGCATAGTAGATGTTCCAACCGGCTCAGAAGTAAAGGATAGGGATGAAGTAGAAGTAAATGGTGGACCCTCCCCCTCCATAGCATCCTCAGGTGCATCTCTATGCTCTCCCTAATCAACATCCAAGTAATACATATCAACCTACACGATCGAAACTAAAGGCCCCTCAAAATACTATAGGAGGTGGCTGAGCTCTTTGAGCAAGAATCAAGTTTGCTGGATCCTTAATCATACTAGTGTGTACAATGCTCATCGCTTTTACCCTCTTATTAATATTTGGAATCTCAAGTGCACCTACCCCATCACATAACTTCTGGATGAGGTAAGAGAAGGAAAGAGTAGTCATGTCCCTAAATGCCCTCTCATGCATCTCATATCTGATCAGCACTATAAAGTTGATCTCATACCCTACAAATAAACTAAAAAACAGTGCAGCTCTATCCTATTTCAAAAGGTTGTTCAACAAAGTTAGATATAATCTGAAGTGCATGACTATCCACCAAATCCTTGCTACAACATAAAGTGTCACCTTCTTAATCTCCTCCTTCCCTTAATCCAGGGCGCATCATCACCCAAATCTTAAATCTAATTGGCGATCCACGTCGCTAAATCCAACCTCTATCATCTATACTCAAAATCTCTCACACCACATCTATCTTATGTAAATATCATCCTAAAGTCACACTCTACAGTAGATTCTGAAGCCATATACTTTGACCCAAATATAACTCGGTGGATGACTTCCATTGAAATGTCAACCCCAACTTCTCCTACCAGTATATAATCTAACTGGGACTACATTATGCCTCTACCCTCTCAAGGTGTCACCAAAAATATCGTGGCTACATAAAAAGGATAGAACTCCTTGACCAAGCCCTGATTGTAAGATCCCTAGGACCGAGTTATCCACCCCAATTGGAATTTCTTAAAAGAGGCCAGTAGATATGGTTTCCCAGCTATGCCTGACAACTCAATCCTTCTCACAGCCATAATAGTTCTCTTAAGTTGACCCACCTCAGTAATAATGTTATATCACTCTTAAATATACTACATCCATTCTACATATAACCTCGGGTTTATCTCGACTATAGGAACAATCAAGATGTGTATAGAGTTTGAAATAGGTCAAATGGTGATGAAATAAGAGGCTAACATCTGGTTCAGGTGGCTGTGTGTCGGATGGTGAAGATGATAAAGCCTGTGCAGCACCCTAACTATACCTTTCTCAGACTGGGGTACTAATGAAGCTGACTCATTAGTGAAACCTAAATTATCCTCTGACCCCTCCTCAGTCTGGGAGCACTATATGTCCTTCAACTTACCCAAACCAAAAAATAGATTTGGATCCAACCTCATTTCTAAATATTGACTCTTTCTTCCTATCTACCTCATCCTCAGACACAAGTTCTCCCTCATAAGACTAGGGAGGGAGAAGTGGTTAATTACTAACTACCTTCATCCTCTACCTAGGAACTGGTCTAGATATAGTCGTATGGGATGAGAGCCCGACTGGGTCTGTGGGGGGGAGGCTGGGTGCCTTGGATACCCAAAGTGGCTGCAACAACTTATTATCTCTTTAATTGTTATCCTTAGGGCCTCTGGTATATACGAGGATATCAGGTACTCCTTCACTAAGCCATTGTGCTCAAGGGACTCATCCCGAAGCATAGACTGAACTTGTTTCTTTGGGGTTTTGTTGGGTTCCATAGTACCTGAAAATTTGTATATTAGTGCTTAAAATAGAAGAGGGGAATAAAAATTTGAAAAGAAATCAAATATCTCAGGGTGGGGGTACTTATGACACCACTTAGGGGCCATAAGTGCCACTTACGACCCGTAAGTACCATTTGTAAGTTCCAGACAAAGCCCTAAAACGTTAGGGCTTCAGGTTTGACACCTTTAAAGGAACTTACGACCCATAAGTTCTACTTATGTACCTCGTAGGTGGCATCATAGTTACCCTTCTGAGGGTACTTTGAATTTTTTCCAAATTTTGCATCCCCTCACAACACATTTAACCTATTTAAGTCCAATTTTGCAGAAAACAACATTTATTAAGTTTGCAAGCATAGTTTTGCACACAAATTTTTTGATTTTCATCAACCTTTTAAACTTATACTTTTATTTAGGGCATGATCATATGTTTTTTATTCAAGAACAATGCACTAAATTTAAATTTTTAGTTTATTCTAGACCACTACAAACATGATTCATGAGTTCCATGTGAGTATTGAAATTATTCAAGTACCAACTCACTGTATATACTTAATAAAACAATTTCCATAGAAGGATCAAAGTATTTTACCTTGCTTTCAAGTGATTGGAAATAGAATATTTAAAAAGTTGGATATAACCCTAGCCTTTGAATGCTCTTGTACATACAAGTAATGGACTAAGGAGGGAGTTTTTCCTTTGATAGAATTCAAGATGGAGTTGGGGAGTTTGAATTTTGGGGGGGTTACAAACGTTGAGAATATGGAACATAGGAATCAAATTTTGGGGTTTTAAAGGTATTGGTAGGCCGGTTCGGGTTGTATTCACTTCGGTCCGGCCCAAATTTTTAAAATTTTTACCCAAAAAATTCTGCTACTTATGACACCAGTTAGGGCCCAAAAGTGGCAGAAATTTTTGCTACTTCTCTTAACTTTGATTTTGATTCTTATGACACTATTTAGTAGGTTGTAAGTCATAGTTACGACCCCCCTAAGTGGGTTCGTAAGTAAAAGTTTAGAGACCCCAAAATTCTCAGATTTTCACTCTGATATTTACTTCATACTTACCTAGTGTAACTGGGACTTATGACCCCCATACGGGGGTTAATAAGTCCCCTGACCTGGAATTTTGCAAAATCTGGCAATGTTTTACCCTATTCCAGACAGTTCCTTATGTTTACACCTACAAAAACAAAAACAACGTGAGCACTAAAATATTGGGTTCCCTCCCACCCAGTGCTTGAATTAACATCGTGGCACAATGTGGCTATGCTAGTTACTCATACCTCACCAACAAGCCTATGTGTTTCCTCCCATGAAGTATGTGATTTAACATCACAGCACGACTTGGTTGCCTTGTCTACTCATACTTTTCCAAAGCTTAAATCAATAACAATTTTAACATCATCAACATTACCCATATAAAGCTTGACACTCTACCCGTTCACCTTGAATTGGGCTTCACCATCTTGTTTTAACACAATAGCACCATATTGGAACACTCTAACCATGGTGAATGGTCCATACCATCGATACTTTAACTTTCCAGGAAACAAACGAAGTCTTGAATTATATAATAAGACTATATAACCGGGATCAAACACTTTTTTATCGATCTTCTTGTCATGATACAACTTTATCTTTTGTTTCTACAGAGCTGAAATTTCATATGCCCAAAGCCAAAATTCATCCAACTCATTCACCTTGCTCATTTTCATCTTGGTTGTATCATGCAACTCAAAGTTGAGCTTTTTCAACTGTCCATAGTGCTTTGTGCTCAAGTTCAGCCGGAAAGTGGCATGGATTTCTTTACATAAGCTGATATAGAGAGGTACCCATAGGGTTAGAAAAAGTTGTTTGAAAGTCCCACAAAGAATCATCTAACTTCCTGGACCAATCATTCCTGTTGGAATTCATAGTTTTCACAAAGATAAAGTTGATCTTTCTATTAGAGACCTCAACCTTCCCACTTGTTTATAGATAGTAAGGTGCTTTAACCATATACTTCACTCCATATTTTTTGTCTAGGGCCTTAAAAAGATGATTACAAAAGTGAGAACCACCATCACTAGTAATGGCATGTGGAGTGCCAAATCAAGAAAAGATGTTCCTTTTCAAGAACGTAGTAACACTTCAACACTCATTGTTGGGAAACACAATTGCCTCCATCTACTTTGAAACAGAGTCAACTACCACTAGAATATACTTCATCCCATAGGATCTCACAAACGGACCCATGAAATCAATTCCCCATACATCAAACAACTCCTACTCAAAGATAGGTGTCATTAGGAGTTCATTTTTTCATAATATATTCCCTTTCCACTGACACTGATCAAAGGCTTGAGCAAAATCATGAGCATCCTTGTAGATAGTTGTCCAATAATACCTACAGTGTAGAATTGTATGGGGGTGTAGGTACCACCATAATGACCCCCAATTAGCAATGAATGATAAGCCTTACGAAAGCTCATCATCTCTAACTCAGGAATGCATCTCTGAATAAATCTATCTATACAAATCCAAACGAGATTAGGCTCATCCTACAAAAATTTTCTCACCTCAAGCATGAACAGCTTATGCTGTTGGAATGACAAATCTTCTGGAATAAGATCACTTGCCAAGAGGTTGGCAAAAACAGTGAGCTAGGGGATTAAGTCTCGAGATGCTTCCAAGACCCGCTCATCTAGAAAAGTATCATTTATATCAAGCTCATCCCCTAACTTCTGTATTGCCTCCTTCTCAAGGCGAGATAATTGATCATCAACCTTGTTCTCATTGCCCTTCGATTTCTTCACCTCAAAGGCAAATTCTTGCAAAAAAAAAAGAACCAACGCATAAATCTTGGTTTAGCATACTTTTTTTTTATAATATACTCAACATTGTATGATCTATATGAACTATGAATTTATTCCCTATAAAATAGGACCAAAATTGAGAAAAGGCATATACCACCGCTAGTAAATCCTTCTCAGTGACAGTGTAGTTCTTATGTGTAGTGTTTAATGGCTTCCTGGCATAATAGATCAGGTGAAGAATTTTTTATCATTTTTGGCCTAGGAAAACTCCTAAGGCCACTCTGCTAGCATCGCACATAACCTCTAGTGGTAAAGACCAATAAGGGGACACAATAATGGGAGTGGAAATCAACCGCTCCTTAAGGAACTCAAAGGCCTTCAGACATGAATCATCAAATATAATTTTTACCTCCTTCTCTAAAAGCTTGATTAGAGGATTATCAATTTTAGAGAAGTCCTTAATGAACCTCCTATAAAAGCTATAATAACATAAAAAGCTTCGAATACCTTTAACTGAGCTAGAGGAGGGAATTTTTCAATCACCAATATCTTTTCTCTATCTACCTTAATACCCAACTTTGAGATTTTGTGACTGAGAACAATACCTTCTTTCACCATAAAATGGTGTTTCTCTCAATTCAACACCAAATTGCACTCCTCACATCTATGGAGTATGTTGGCTAAATGGGCCTAACAATAATTAAATGAGTTCCTAATAACTGAAAAGACATCCATGGAAAGGACTATAGTGTCCTCCACCATATCAGAAAATATTGACAACATACACCCTTTAAAGGTGGCAGGAGCATTGCATAGTCCAAATGTCATCCTCTTGAATGCAAAAGTTCCAAAGGGAAATTAAAACTAGCCTTTACCTGGTCAGTAGGAGCAATAAAAATTTTATTGTCTCCTAAATACCGGGAAAGAAAACAACACAAAACATTGCCTGTAAGTTTGTCTAGTATCTGATCTATAAACGACATAGGAAAATGGTCTTTTTGAGTCCAAGTATTCAACTTCTTGTAATCCCTGCATACTCTTCATACAATAATAGTTGTCATGGGAACCAATTTATTCTTCTCATTTGGGACAACACTGATCCTACCCTTTATAGGTACACATTAGACCAGGTTTACCCACATACTTTTAAGAACGGGTAAATTTCTCCAGTATCTAACCAGTTGATGATCTCTTTGTTTACTATCTCCTACATAAAAGGATTCAATTGATTTTGGTTCTCGACGCTAGGTGTACACTGGTTTAAGCTTTATTTTATGAGTATAAATATCGAGGAGAATTCTCATAATGTCTGCAATAGTCCATTTGATAGCCCTCTTAAAACTCAACAACACTAAGATCAATAATTAAACCTATGTATCTAATAAATAAGTAGGAATAATGACCAATAAGGTATTTCTGGCATCCAAAAATGCATAACGCAAGTGAGATAAGAGGGCTTTCAATTCATTGACTGGTGGCTCCTCAATAGATAGTCGAGCTAGAGGAGAGGTCTAATTTTTAGATCAAGATCTAGCTTCTTCAAAGCATAATTATAAGAACCCCTACCATATAATATTATCACCATCTTATCATACTTATCAATACCATACTTGTCAAAGTTCATGATAACCAGTGCTTGCGCATTAACCCCTAGTCTCTCTTCAATGGGCATAGTTTCTATATCATACTTAATAGTATCAATCATGAACACCACACTTGTTTTATTTGGATTCCATATAGATTAACGCATATTAAAAGTAACTTGCTCATTATTTATTTTAAACTTCATCTTCCCTATCTAAATGTACACCGAGGCCTGACCCATAACTAGAAAAGGTTGTCCAAAGATAATAAGGACTTCGAAGTCCACCTCATAGTAAAGGATCAAAAAGTTAGCTGGAAAAATAAAGGATGCAACCTTTACCAAAACATCACATAATATACCAACTAGTCTCTACATAGTCCAGTCAGCCATCAATAACCTCATAGAGGTTGGTTTAGGTTCCCCTAATAACAACTGCTTGTACACTACCAACGACATTAGATTGATACTAGCTCCTAAATCACATAAAGCTTGACATAAGTTGAAGAACCCAATGGGACATGGAATAGTAAATGCTCAGGGGTCCTCCTTCTTCTCAACCAATAATCGGGAAGCAACATCACTGCAATGATGTAAATTATCATGGGCTCAAAACTCATCGTCCGCTTTCTAGTAACCAAATCCTTCATGAAATTAGTATAGATAGGTATGTGCTTTAATTTTTATATAAGAGGAATATTAACATACAATTCCTTTTACATCAAGAAGAACTTTTGATACTTCTGTTTCACTTATTTCTTGTTCAATCTCTAAGGAAAAGGCAGAGGAGCCTATGGAATAGTCTTTAGTATGGGATCAACTTACTTCTCATTACCTTTGTCCTTCTCAATACTTTTATCAATATCCATTGATTTTTGTAATGCTAAGCCCTAGTCAACAACTTTTTAGATTCTATTCATGGTGCAAATCTACATGAACAACATCATCCTTACCTTTATCAACTACAAGCATGATGGGGGTTTAAGTGTGGACTTACCACTCTTAGTGGTGATGGCCAAACAGTGATTGTCATTCTTCAAATTTTGCTTAGTATTACTCAAAAGAGTACCCGATTGACATTAATTCATGGTTTTTCATATCTAACCAAATTGTTGCTCAAGTGGCTTGATCGCAGTAGCATGTGATCCACCTTTCTAGTTTAAACCTAAAATATCTGCCTTAATCTCCTTAAGGAAACTTTTTATAATTTGTGAACCCTTAACCATCTTAGTGAGTAATGCCTCCATCCTTGACTTAGTGTCACAGTTTCCTAGTGGAACATGTACAACACTCTTCTCTTTATAACCATCCTTATGCATCCAGTAACCATCTCTTTGTCTGTCTTTATCCCTATATATATCCCCATAGAAATTCCAAATTTGGTTCCCTTGCCTCGAGTTCTAATGGTCTTAAGCTGACAATTAGCCTTTGTCTTAGAAACCTACCTACTCTCTATTTAGGTACTTTGTTTTTTCTTACACATAAAAATCATATGAACTAAAAGCTTTACCTTGTGTGCGCATAGCATTCACCTTCTCAGAATTAATAGTTTCAAGTTGTTTCATCAGTAACCCAATCTCCATCCTCAACTGTTCAACTCCTAAGCAAGTAAATAATCTACAATTCAATTCTCACTGGAAGCACTTATAGCATAAGTGTTGGCCCCTTTCTCTGCCCCTCGAGTATGCCACCCTCAGTTGATAAGAAAGATCTGATCTAAGATCTCTAATATTACATCCCAATATAGGTTAATGAACATTTTTCCAGCAACACTATCTACCATAGCTTTAGAACTAGTATTCTAGGCATGATAGAAAATCTCCTGTATATTTCTCCCCAAAATTCTATGATTGGGCACCATTAACTTTTTCTTAAATTGAAATCATTACTTATACATTGGTCCATAGTGCATTTTTCTAAAGTTATAGATCTCATCCTTCAGTTGTAGCATTCTGGAAGGATGGAGTAAAAGGTCAAAAACTACTTTTGCAACTCATTCCAAGTATTAATGGACCTACGAGGTAGTTCCTTTAACCATAATATTGTTGCACAAGTTAGAGAAAATGGGAACAACCTTAGTCTTAGTTCTTCTTGATCCACCCCTGGTATATTATATGAAGAGAAAATCCTAACAAAATTTATGAGGTACATGTTTGCGTCATTATTTAGTAGGCTAGCAAATACACCTTTTAGATTCAATAACTAGATCATAGCACTAGTAATGTCAAACTTTACCTCCTGGGGTAGCTCAAGAGGAATAAGGTCTCCTATCTTGCTAGGCTCTATATACCCAATGTCTTAATTTGGATATTTATATACAGACAAATACTAAAAAGTTGGGGGTAATGGAGCACTATCTTTCTTCTACCTCTATCAAGTTCTGATCGATGATCATCATTCTATCTCTGTCTTGCCTTTAGATCTGATATTGTACAACCTCATTATCCCTACTCGCAATTTCTTCTACTAACATTCGTATAATAATTTTCTCAACTATCTCCTGAACAACATGTGGAGGTGGGGGAGGCAAGTCATGTGGATCATCTCGAAGTCTATCATGATGAGCTTCAAAGCTGTGGCCTGATATTCTACGATTCTATTAGAGGATTATTTCTGAGTTTGGATCAAATAGGATCAAGGAATTGACTTAAGTCCTAGTAATGGGCATACACCAGTGTACGCCCTAAAAAGAATTGACATGTAAAACCCAACAACCTCATCAACTTCATTCAATAAATTCCCAACAGTATTACCCGATAACGACACCAAAATTTGATGTCACCCAAACTATACCCTCTAAGAAGATACAATGTGATGGATATCAAATTATAGTAACCCAATTTGGTTAGGGTTTATCCCATTGAGAATTGGTCAGAAATCTCTCTCAAACTTGTGAAATAGTTGGGTGATGCTGGAAAGTAAATAAGGGAATTTGTAGTAAATAGTAAAAAGTAACAAGTCTTGATTACTTTTCGTTGTAATCAATCTGATTTAAAGACTAGGACTTTGTTCTCCCTGGCATATTAGCTCCGTAGATTTATCGGGCTCTATTTAACTATCTTAATATCTTGCCTATAGAATCTGATAAGTCATGTATTACTAACCATCTAGTGAATGCCTTTAGTAAATTTTTCTCTTTACCTTTTGAGTCGTAGAGTGTCTCCTTACTAACCATTATCCTAAATTATATATTAAACATAACATTTTAAGTATCAAGTTAATAAGACTAGAGTTGATAGCCTCAAATTACTATTATGATCTTCTTTTCCTAATCATTATCTACTACTTTTGTGAAGTAAGTAGTGAATACATGCAGGTTCTCAACATTGGGCACTTTTAAGAAAAATATTAAATCAAAGACGATCACAATAAATGCAAGAGTATAGATCAAGAATGACAGTGCACTTCCTCTACTTTATTATTCCACCAGGATTCCCACTGCCCTAACTAATGGATTCAGCCGCTCATAGTTGCAAAAAATGTCGTGGAATTAAATAACAAAATCATAGAAGTAATCTCACAACAATGAAAGAATATGACCTAAAGTCTCTAATTAATTAATTAATCAAAATCCAAGAACAAATAGATTCTAAGATAAAATGTCAATCTTAGAATCAAATATATATTTGTAAAGAATATGGGTGCATAAACTGGCTAAAAACATTAAATGAGTATTTATAGAATACATAAAAAACTTAGAAATCTAAACCAAATACATATAGGGAAAACTAAGTTGGTGGACACTTGCAGAACCATTTACGAGCCATAAGTGGTTCCTACACCACATAGGTGGCCAATATAGGTAACATGTTTTGCCTGATCTTCAGCATGCCTAAGTACTTGTGCCTACAGTGCCACTTATGGGGCATACAAGGTACTTATGTATCATAGGTAGCCTCCTCATAAGTACCAGTGAAATCTTCAAAACTTTAGAGCCTCTGACCTTCAATTTCTTCTACTTATGATGAAACTTACGATGTTGAAAGTGGTATTTACGGGCCCTATGTGACCCTTTGTCAGTGTTAGTCAAGAGCTTTATCTTATAGGATCTCTAAATATTGAATTTTTGTAACTTATGATGCCAAATACGATTGCATAAGTAGTACTTATTCCATGTTGAAGACCTCATAAGTGAGGTGTTTTGTAGCCTTCAACTACTTTTTTTCCTTTTAGATTCCCAAAACCTTCTTTACCAAAAAATAAACGCAAAAACACATCATATCTATGACAACGAACCTGAGTACTTGCATATTTTTTTGTTTTAAGCATAAAAAATGCCATGAAAGCATGGTATATTACACAGTCAATCTGAATAACCTACCCAACATCTTCTACTCCTCAATAGATATAGCAGGGTAGTCAATTATTGGTTGAGCAACTACCTGTGCTGGACGAATCTTAACTCTAGGAGTTACAGTTATAGGTTGCGCTCCTGCCTTAGTACCACTCTAATTTGCATACTAAGCACTATCAGATGATGCACTACCAACTAAATCGAAGAGTTTAACCAAGGCATCCCTGAGTAGTGATGAATAAATGAGACTTAGTGGAGCCTGGGCTACCACTTG
Source organism: Capsicum pubescens (assembly GCA_030864215.1). Taxonomy (NCBI): domain Eukaryota; kingdom Viridiplantae; phylum Streptophyta; class Magnoliopsida; order Solanales; family Solanaceae; genus Capsicum; species Capsicum pubescens. The sequence continues at coordinate 176,028,594 of CM061549.1, forward strand.
GCCCACCAATGGATGAGGTGGAGGAATCTCTAGTGTAAAAGTGAGGAGAGGGTTTGGTAAAAGCTCCCTATCTTAAACTCTAGCTTGGGTTCTCTCGTCTTTCCCCAACCTCTATGTAATGAACCTCCAAGTCATTTTCATATTCCTCATATTTTTCCTGTTAGAGCTTATCCATAGCTTCCCCAAGTCATTTATGACTTGTTGAGACTGACAGTTTGATTACTGGGCAGTTTGTTTGATTTTTGGATCCATTTTCTTATTTAGAAGTCTTCTTTGGTTTGACATGGCCACCGAGAAAAAAATTAGTAAAAAATCTCTAATATAAATTTTGACTATGCCAACATCTCTAAAATAATAATTTTATGCTAGGTAGACCTTTGGTTAGAGTCCCGATGTACCCAATCACATTTTGGCCTATTGGTCAAAAAGTTAGAAAATTAAAACATAGGTGTGGGACCTATATTTGGTCAAAATGAACTTGAATGAAAAATATGCCATCTTTTATTGAATGCTAAATTTAGTGTGTTTACATAGGTCATTTGTGTATATCACATTACGTATGAATCCTGAGGCCTTAGTAGAAACATGAAAAAAATCCATGTTTCAGCTGTTATCTAGTATGGCCCCCGATTGGACATGATGTGCAGAGGATAATGTGACCACACAAAGGAGTATGAAAATCACCATACCTACTTCTATAGCTAGTTGTCAGATAGCACACCTGGTTGTGCAATTGCCATACCTGATGACCTAGAAGGGTATAAAAAGACCCCTTAGGTTGTGAATTAGGCCATTTTCCAATCATACCTTGAGAGAAAAAGCCCTAATTAGATAACTCAAAATTGAGTATTGTGGGTGACTTGGGAGCTTTTTTAACACCTATTTTTGTGATTATCATTCGAATTAAGGTAAGATTTCACCCTTTAATTTATGAATTTTTTGGGTTCTTGAAGATTCCACCCTTTAATTGGTGAATTTCCATTGTTCATGACCAAAACCACAAATAGCTTGAGGGCTCGATTTTAGCCCCAAATTTTGATTTTTACCTATTCTTGGGGGATATGATTCCTTGATCATGTATAAACGTTGGGTTGAACTTGAAAAAGTGATTTCTATAAGTGGGATCCACTGGGGTTTTGGGTGTGATTTTTGGACCTAAAACACAATGCAATATGGGTATCATTGTGCTTATATTTATTAATAGATTAAAATTTGATAGCGTGATGGCATTTTTTTATTGTGAAGCAAATATGGACTTTTGGTGAATGACTTAAGAATTTGTGGGTAGGCTTTGAGGTAGGCTTCTGTCTTCTCTTCTTCGTAAGATGATACGTGTTATATATTCCATGTGGATGTGAATGTTAATATTGATATTAGGGTATAATAACTTAGTATTGATTATCGAAGTTTGGAGATTAGATGAGCGTTTTTAACCCATAAGGTAAAATGCTTATTACACTTGTAGAATCCTATTGCTTTCTCCTTAGATTCAACGAATTAATGAGTTATCTTCATTGCTCATGTTTCTAGTGGAATATTCCTTTCTTAGAGTTCATTATGGCGTATGTACCTTCAAGAAGTTAATTTAAATTCCTTAGCGTATGGTTAGGGTATAAATTGCCTACATATGAATGTCGAGGATTAGAAGTATGTTCTTCCAGCCCACCTAAGGCTATGACTTGGATTAGCCCTTATTGTCTTATTTATGGATGTAAGGCATAGTTGATACTAGTAAAACTTTAGGGTAAGGTTACTTTGCGACATGGCAAATGATAAAGGCATTTTCCTTGGATAATAACTAATGGCTCCTGTCCATGATATACTCATAGATGTGATATTTTGACTATAGAGATGATATTCCTCTTAGTTTTGATTCATGGCCTAGTGATACATTATACCTCCTAGATTTGAGATGCTTATTGATATTATCCCTCTTATATACAGGATGTCTTACTATAATGATTATCAATATGAGTTTCAAATATATATATAAAGGCCTAAAGCTATGATTATGATGTTGTAATTATTTTGGACACATTATTGGGCCAAAGGCCATGTAATAGTAATGGTTGGACATCCATGAACTATTTATCCTTGTAAAGGATGCGATTGTAGTTTATGTGTATATTAATGCATATTGTTCCATTATTTGACTACTAGTGATGGCATGCATAGATTTGGTACATGCATGATCATTAACTCCGTGAATGATGCAATTCTAGTTAATATATGATATTATTAGGAATTCTCCTATACAAGGGTTAAAGCCTACTTTTACCTTAAAAATAAATTTCTTAATAATAATAACTGCATGTCTTAATGGAAAACTTATATGCGTAAAAGACATTAATAATGATGTTTTTAAGATTTGACTGAGATAGATTTCAATCTATGATTTGAGACTACTATTACTCGATCATGTGACATTTTTGCCCTTTCTTCACTTTTATAATGATTTAGTCCTGAAGTTGACTCCGAGTAATAAATTAATGGATTTATACTCTTTTTACCCATGGCTTGAGTCCGTACACCTCTTATATCTATATACACATCTCTCTAGTATGGGACAGAGGAATGTGTGGTATTAATGATATAAATTTTCGGTAAAACCCCATGGAATATTATAGTATTGATGATATATATATGTGTATTGATAATGGTGATGATGATAAATGATATTGAGGGTATTGATTATATATTTATGACCAGCTCTATTTGGAGTCTTGATGATATTTATAACCGGTTCAATTTCGAGTCTTGATGATATTTATGACCGGTTCAATTTTGAGTATTGATGATATTTATAACCAATTCAATTCTAAGTCTATATGATATCCATGACTAGTTTAATTTTGAGACTTGATGATTTATATTCTAAATTTGATTTCGGGGGATGATTACAACGATGATGGTTATAATGGTGATGGTTATGAGGATGAGTTTGTGATATTGAATATATACCTTACATACATTCGTGCATGCACATTACCTATCACTAGTATGCATCTATATCTACCAGTTGGTAGATTGTATAGGTATGGGTGGTGATTATGTCTTATGGTGTGTTGTATGATTGAACCTTCTGAGCTTGGGGCGGTGTAATGACCCTTCAGGTAATTTCTCATTATTCCATTTATTTTCTCTATTAGATTATTTCCATAGCTGTCCTAAGTCTTTTATGACTTACTAGAACTGATAGTTTGGTTATCGAGCAGTTCATTTATTTTTTAGAACCATTTACCTATTTAGAAGTCTTCGTTTATTTCAAATGACCAATGAGCAAGAACATCAGTAAAATGATATCGGATGTGAATTATGATTGCACCAACATCTCTAAAATATCGATTCTTGGTTGGGTAGACCTTTGGTCTGGGTCCTGCTTCATCCGAACGCATTTCAACCTACTGGTCGAAAAGTTGATAAATTAGAAATTTGGGTGTGGGACCAATATTTGGTCAAAACAATATTAATTGGGCAATTCGACTTTGTCAATACATCTAAAGTGTTGAAATCAGTGTGTTTGCATATTTGATTTTCTCATTTGGAGTCCGGATGGATCTTGAGGCATTGGTTGAAACATGAAATAAATTCTAATTTTCATTTGTCAACTAGTACAACAGAGAGTACCGTGATCGCGGAGTGTGTATCACGATTGTGAAACCACAATCGCGGCCAACACATTTGTGATTGTGAGGATTGACAACCTGGGAAGGGGTATTTAAATGATATTTTGGCTGAGAATTGACCATTTTCTCTCTTGTTTTGAGTTCTATAAACCCTAAAAAGGTGTGTAATCCATAAATTGAGTCTTGGGTGTTGACTGGGAGCTTGAATAACTTGCATATTTGTGATTATCATCGAATCTAAGGTATGAATCCTTCATTATTAGTGTTAAATTCTTGATTATTTGTACCAAAACCCCAAATGGATTGAGGCTTGATTTTAGCCCAAATATGATTTATTTGCACCAATTTCATGAGGGATATAACACCCTAATGGTATTTGAAAAATGGGTTCGTCTCAGAAACTCATTTCCCATATGTTGGACCCACTTGGGGGGTTTGGTCGTCGTTTTGGACCCGAAGCCCAATGGTGATATATGGTTATTGATATTCTCATAATACTTCATAGATTATGCTTTTCATAGATGGGCTCGTTAAAGAAGCTTCAAAGAAAGGGAAAGAGAAGATTGTTGGTTTGTGATCTAATTTGGATTCAAGGTAGGTTAGGCTTACTTATTGTTAGATTAAGCTTTATTATAGTATGTATTTTATATCTTTATAAGATTGGGCAGGGTTTTAGGTGTTGAAATGGTATATTGTAAAGTTGGGAATGGTTGGACCATTTAGGGTACTCATAGAGTGTGCTACTTACCTTATAGTCTAGAACCTTTGTTAGTTGGACTTGTTATCTCATGAATAGCATGAGAATGCTCTAGTTGCTCCTGTTATATAGGAGTTACGTTGTCACTCATTTTAATAGTAAGTTGACCTTAGTTGTGCATAGTTGTGGAGATTTCCCTAGTATATTGGGTAGATTAAGAGTAATACTTGATGAAGAATTTCACCATAGGACTAGTGTGGAATGATAAACCCTTAAGACATGATTTAGTAGGCTTAGCTTAGTTCCAGGTAGAAGTTAGACTTAAAGAGGAATTTGAGTTATCGGAAGTAGAACTTGATGTGCCTTAATCTTGGAATATGTAGTTTTATAAGTGACCTAGATACTTGTTACATGCATAGAATTTTCCATGGGTAATATGATGGTAAACCTTGGTAAGTAGTTTACTTATAATGTTGATATTAGAAATGGTATACATAATTTGTTGCTATATTTTTTATAATACTTTAATAACAATGAATAGTCTGATAGATTGAACCCATGAATATTCTATCACTTAAATCATTGACTAAATTACCATGTGGGTCTCTGATTATACTATTACTCATATTATGTTTAAGCCTAGTGACTAAAATAATGTTTGTAAGAAAGATCTTTTTGCGCTAATAACGTAAATAATTCTAATAAAGAGGGGCTCTAGAAGATAAGCTATGGCTTGTATTTGAAAATACTAATGATTATGATGATCCTAGAAAAGATTTGAGTGTTCATGCCTTACAAATATACTTGTTCAAGCTCCTAATAATATATTGTGTTGATAATGAATGATGAGGTATGAAATTATATTTTCCCTTATGTCTCTTTCACTCTATCCCTTGTGGGGCTTGCATTTATTATGGATTTTATTGCACATATACATATATATAATATTGATTTTATGACGGATATTGATGTTATGATAATTAGTGATGCTATGGTGAATATTGATAATATGATTATGCTGGGTACATCTAGAGGATATATTGATGATATGATGACGCCCGGTAAGTTTGAAGGATATATTGATGATATGATGATGACTGGTAAGTCAGGAGGATATAATGATAATATGATGATACTCGGTAAGTCTAAAGGATAAATTCATAATATGATGATGTCCGGTAAGTACGGAGGATATAATGATGATATGTATGATAAGTATTTAAATATATGTTGTGCGTATGATGATTCTTTTATATGATTACATCCATATTTCCTTAAGGGTATGATGTTATTCTTGGAATTGTCAGTTATAATTCTTTAGTGCAAATCAATTGTTAAATGGTGTAGTTCTTGCTCGTGCTAAATAGTTAGTAGGAGTGGTATATTCCGCATAATGTACTAGAAAAAGTTGGTAATCGGGATATTGGGTAGTATTTGAGGATCCACCTAGTGAGTTTAAATAACATTAGATAAATGGGATGATTAAGGAATATGGCCTATGACAATGGGTTATGTAGTAACTAGTTGACTACTAAGTGACTATTTTAGATTGATGACTAGAAGTCTAGAGTACTAATAAGTGAACCTTATTTAGTTGAAATATAGTAACTAGCAATTGTGGTTGTTATGCGATTTATGATGATAATAGGTTAACATTGGTGATGATTAATGACATTGATGACTAAGTTATGCTATCTATTAGCTAATATTAAGGATTTGTATACTAATAGTGCTAGATACCAAGAGATGTTAATGGTTAAATATATAAGTGTTTAATGATGATTTGTGGCCTTTTGTTAGATGATGACTAGTGCGATTATGATGACTAGAACTATGCTTAGGCTAAATGGCATCTATGGTCTATTAGTGAACCTTGACTAGGTGTTTGATATTGGTTATTTAGCAGACAATGTCTTGTTGCTATCTTATGAGTAAGGATTTTGTAAAGTATCAGTTAGTCTAATAATTAGTGGGCATTGTTGTCTAGTGAATGAGTAATCCATTAATAATCATTGGTTTGCTAATAATTAGTAAGTAATGTATATTGATGAGATAGATCTTTATATGGTTACATGATTATGGTTATTAGTACCTTGGTATATGTTATTTAATTTTTGTAATGATTGATGTTTATAATTATTGGCAATTGGTCATTGATGTGAAATGTGGATAACTATGGATGTTTTGAATTGAGTTGTATATCTATTTACGTTGATGAATTAATCCTTTGATGCACTCTCCGATGGTATGGGATGCCGTGATGGGTTCTTTACTTTATGTTTCTTTTGGGTGCACTGCCCGGTGGTATGGGATGCCATATTAGGTTTTTTTACTTTATAATCTAATAGATGTATGTGAATTAGCTTGATATATATATGGTTGTGATTGTATTAATGTTGTTTTACACTTTCATATCAATTACTCATTATAAATGATGGTATTGTTGTGCATTGATATGAGATGTTGTATTAATGTTCTAGTGTATAATTTATCTTATATAGTGATGATGAAGATGATTCAGGTTTGATTTTGTACCTTGACGTAGAGATATTGTCTTACTTTATATCATCTTTATATCATATTTTGCTCAATCAATCGATGATGCCTACTGAGTACCCATTATTTTGGTACTCATACTACACTTTTGTTCCTTTTTGGTGTAGACTTGAGTACTAGTTGTCAGCGCTGAGTCAAGATCATGCAGTGTTGATCTTCCAGAGACAGGGAGAGCTCTTGGAGTTTTGAGTCGCCCGTTTCACTTTGTCCTTGATTAGTCATTTGTATTCACAACAAAATTGTTGAATATGGTAGATTCATGAGTTTTATTTCCGATTATAAGACTTATATGCTCTTGTACTGTTATTAGCAGGTCATGGGATATATCCATATTTTGACTATATTTTGTTAGTGGAATACTCTTGATTATAATTTTATATATGTATATAGGACCGATAGGCATTTTTATCAAAGTGGCCTATTTCCTTAGCTTCGGGTTACTGTGTTTGCTTACCTACTGGTGGGTTTTAGTAGGTAACATCATGGCTGATTAATCGGATCATGAAAAATTGGTATCAGAGCCTAGGTTTCACTGATATTATCGGTACAAGAGCAAGTGTCTAACCTAGTCCTATAGATTAGAATATTGGCATCTGTTTCCTATCTTTGAGAGGCTATAGGACACTCTTAGGAGTCCTTTACTTCTTTCATTCATATCAGGATAAGAGTCTGCATTGGTTTGTAGGATATTTTCTTGACATTACTCTTTTGCAAATGCCTAGGACACGTGCTACGACTATGCTTGAGGAGGGTCCCAAGACTAAGCCCAGGGATCCACTCCTATTTGTGTCTCTATCTAGGCACCAGGATGGGCCGCCTCCCTTAAAGACCATTGTTGCACCTGAACTAGAGGTTTCTCTACCACAACCAGCAGTGGGATAGGGACCGGCCCAGGATCCACTAGGTTATATTCCTTCTTTTTTTGGTCAGAGATGCCTTGGTTCAGCTGTTGGGTATTTTTGATAGTGCGCAGACTACTAGGCCAGGAGTTCAGCCTATAGATACAGCTCCTGGAGTTAAGGTTCCTCCAATACCATTAGTTGTTTAGCCAATGGCCCCTCAGCCAGTTGTGACCTAGCTTGCTATGTCTAATGAGGAGAAGAAGATGCTGGATAAATTTTGGAGGTTGGCTCCGCCTAGGTTTTCTAGTGTTTCTGGAGAGGATGCATTTGAGTTTCTTAATGCCTGTGATGATTGGTTTTGTGGTTAAGGAATTGTTGAGACCGTGGTGTGTATTATACCACATTTTAGTTGGATTTGTAATCTCGACACTAGTGTAGAGGTTTTATGAGTTCTAGGCCAGTTGAATCTTCTCCCTGTCATGGAATCAGTTCTCCAATATATTCTTGGAGAAATATATACCGCAATGCCTTAGTGATCGACTGAGGGATCAATTTTCCAAATTGGACTAAGGTTCAATAATAGTCGCCTAGTATGAGGCCCATTTACGTGAGTTAGCCAGGCATGCAACTTCTATTTTGGATACTAAGTATGAGGGAGATTGCTTCTTTTGGATAGGATTGTGACACCCAATTTGGATGTCTACTCAGAGTCTAGTTGCTGTAGGTAGGACCTTTACTGAGGTTTTAGATCATGCTAGAGTGATAGAGGACATGCATCAAGAGCGTCGTGATAAGAGGCCAAAGTACTAGGGCATTATTATTGGGAGACATAGTTTTCCTAATTTAGAGGCGGTAGTTCTCATGTTTTGTATCCACTGCATCCATTTTTTTAGCGTCATAGTCAGAGTAGTCGACCAGTTCATTAAGTTCTTCAGACTACTGACGGAGGTCAGTTTGGTACAAGTGGTCACCCTGGTAAGGGTGGTGATCAATCTTTGAGAGGTTTGTCTATAGGTTGTGCTAGACGTGGTGGTTACTCTAGTTTATCCAGATCTATGAGTTTTATTTCTGCTCGTGACTTTTGTTTTACTTGTGAGGTTCGTGGTCATTTATTATGAGATTGCCCTAGTCGTGGGGCAATAGTTGTTTCAGACCAGGGTGGTACCCCTATTAGGGCTGTTATCCCTCAGGTAGAGGTGGTTAGCATTGTTGCAGGGGTGGTTATCAGGGTGCTCAAGGTGGTACTTAGGCAGGTAGTATAAGAGGTCGGTCAGGTTCCTATCCAGGTGGAAAGCATGGTAAGTTTTATACAGTACATGCTAGAGCCAAGGCTAAGACTTCAAATCTGTAGTTACATATACAATTTTGGTGTGCTACGAGTCGGCTCTTGCTTTATTTGATCGCAAATCCACTTATTCTTATATACCTTCTTATTATGCACTATGATTGGACTTGACTAGTGACTTATTATCTATGACATTGCATGAATCTACTCCCATGAGTGATTCTTTAGTAGTGGATAGAGTATTCAGATTATATGATGTGACCGTTAGCAATGTGGATAATTATGCTGATCTTATTATTCTTGATATTATGGATTTCGATGTGATTCTAGGCATGGGCTGGCTCTTTCACTATCATGCGGCCATGGGTTATTTTGCCAAGACCATTACCTTAGCCATGCCTGGCGTACCCCTAGTCATGTGGCTGAGAGAGGTTAGTCATGAGCCGATGGGGTTTATTTCTTATGTATGTGCTAGGAGACTTACATCGAGGATTGCGAGTCTTACCTCACTTTAATATGTGATACTCATGCTGAGAATCTTCCACTTGACTCTATTTCTATTATTTATGAGTTTTGAAATATGTTCCCTACCGACCTACCTGGTATTCCCCTTGATTGTGAGATTGAGTTTTCAATTGACTTTGAGTCTGGGATCCGACCTAATTCTATGAAACTTTACTGTATGGCTCCTGCTGAGCTTAAAGAGGTAAATTCTCAGCTTTAGGATCTTCTTGATAAGGGTTTCATTAGACTGAGTGTGTCTCGGTGGGGAGCTCCTGTTTGTTTGTGAAGAAAAAAAATGGCTCCATGTGTATGTGTATTGATTATTGGCAGATTAATAAAGTAACGGTGAAGAACCATTATCCCATGTCTCGCATTGATGATTTTTTCGACTGGCTTTAAGGTGCAACCATGTTTTATAAGATTAATTTGAGGTTTGGTTATTATCAGCCTGTGCTAAGGATATCCCAAAGACAACTTTCAGGACCTGTTATGGTCATTATGAGTGTTTGGTGACGTCTTTTATGTTGACTAATTCCCTCGCCGTATTCATGGATTTGATGAACCATATGCTTGGACCGTTTCTAAACTCCTTTGTTATTTTCTTCATTGATGACATTCTTGTGTATTTGAGGAGTAGTGAGGAGCATGCACAATATTTGAGGATATTGCTCCAGACCTTGCGAGATCATGCGCACTTTGCCAAATTCTCTAAGTGTGAGTTTTGGCTTAAGTCAGTGTCATTTCATGGATATGTGATATCTAGAGCCCGTATTATGGTAGACCCGACAGAAATTTTGGTGATTAGTGATTGGGCTAGGGCTACGTCTTTGACTGAGGTTTACAATTTCGTTGGTTTTGTTAGTTATTACAAATGGTTTATTAAGAGCCTTCCTACCATTTCATCCCCTCTGACTAGGTTGATCCGAAAGAAAGTTCCTTTCTGTTGGTCTAATGTGTGTGAGTTGAGATTTAGAAAGCTCAACGATTATCTTACTTCAGCTCCAGTGTTAGCTCATCTTGTTGCGGGTAAGGGATTCACCATGTTTTGTGATGGTTTTGGTGTTGGTCTTGGTTGTGTTTTGATGCAATAGGGTCGTGTCATTTCTTATGCTTCTAGACATCTTAAAGTGCATGAGCGTAACTACCTCACTAATGATTTAGAGTTGGTGATTGTAGTTTTTGCGCTCAAGATTTGGAAGAATTATTTGTATGGAGTGAGTTGTGATATTTTCACCAATCACCGCAACCTTCAGCATCTTATGTCCCAGTGAGAGCTTAATTCTTGCCCACATAGATGTATAGAGTTGCTAAAGGACTATGATATTTCCATCTTCTATCATCCGTGTAAGGATAATATGGTAGTTGATGCCTTGAGTTGCAAGGTAGTGAGTATGGGTAGTTTGGCGCATACATATAAGTTTATTAGAGGCCCATGGCACGAGACATTCAGTCCTTAGCCAATTTGATTATTCACTTTGATATTTCAGATCCTACGAGCATGTTGGATTGTGAGGCGGCTAGGTCCTCCTTATTTGAGAAAATTTATGATCGTGAGTATGAGGATAGCAAGCTGAGTTTTCTTTATGATCAAGTGGTAAGTGGTGAGTCTAGGAGGTGCATTATTGATTTTGATGTTATTTTGAGTTTTCAGGGTCATATTTCTGTTCCCCGGCTTGATGACTTGATTCAATCAATTTTTCATGAGGCTTACAGCTCTAGATATTTTGTTTATATTAGTACAACTAAGATGTATAGAGATTTGAGGTAGAATTAATGGTGGGATGGTATGAAAAGAGATGTGGAAAAATTTATGGCCATTGCATATTTTGTAAGTAGGTTAAGGCCGAGCATCAGCATCTAGGAGGGTTGATTCAGAGGTTCCCATTCCCAATTGGAAATATGAACGGATTACTATGTACTTCATTAGTGTTTTGCCTCGTACTTCCTATAGTCATGACGATATTTGGGTTATTATTGATCGCTTGACCAAGTCGGTGCATTTCATTCCTATTTAGATGACTTTCAGTGCTAAAAGATTTGCCTTTATTTATGTTTGGGATATATTTTTCTTGCATTGGGTGCCCATTTCTGTCATATTAGACCGTGGTTCTATGTTTACTTAGAAATTTTGGAGAGCAATCCAGGAGGAGTTGGGTACTCGAGTAGATTTGAGTACAACTTTTAATCCGCAGAAAGATGGTCAGTCAGAGCATACTATTCAGGTGCTTGAGGATATTCTTTGATCCTGTATTATGGATTTCGGAGGATAGTGGGATCAACACATAGTATTGGCAGATTTTGCCTATAACAACAACTATAATTCGATTATTGCGATGGCGCCTTATGAGGCTTTGTATCGTAGGATATGCCATTCTTCAATTGGATGGTTTCAAACTTTTTTGGTGAGACCTCATGGTATGGATTTGCTTCAGGACTCATTAGATAAGTCAGGGTGATTCAGGATAGGCTGAGAGCAGCCCAAAGTAGGCACAAGGCCTATGCCAACCATAGGCTCCGTGCCTTGAGATTCAGAGTTAGTAACCATGTGTTCCTTTTTTTTTGCCCATGAGAGGTGTTATGAGGATCGAAATTATGGGTAAGCTCATCCCTCGATATATTGGTCTTTTTGAGATTCTCTGTGCTGTTTGCGAGGTGGCCTATGATTTAGCCTTACCTCTAGATTTTTCTACTATTAATTCAGTTTTCCATGTCTCCATGTTGCAGATGTATATACCTAATCCGTGTCATGTGCTTAGGTGGAACTCAGTCTAGTTGGATTAGTAGTTGACCTTTGTGGAGGAGCCCGTGCTTATTTTGGCTAGTGATGTGAGATAGGTGTTTTCTAGAGATATTCATATAGTTAATGTTCAGTGGAAGCACAACCCAGTGGAGGAGGCAACTTGGGATATCAAGAGCAAGATGCGGGCACAGTATTCTTACCTATTCATTACTTTAGGTGTTTTCTTCATCTATAAATTTCAGGGATGGAAGTTCCTTAGTAGTGGATGTTGTAATGACTCTTCAGGTCATTTCTCGTAATTCCACTTATTTTTATCATTAGAGCTTTTCCATAACTTCCCCAAGTCATTTATGACTTGCTGGAACTGATAGTTCGATTACCTGGAATTTCATTTGGTTCTTAGAATTATTTCCCTATTTAAAAGTCTTCGTTGTTTCTAAATGGTCACAAAGATTAAACTTCAGTAAAACGATGTCGGATGTGAATTTTGACTGCGCCAATAGCTCTAAAATATCAATTTTAGTTGGGGTGGACTTCTGGTTTGGGTCCTGTTGGAGCCGAAATCATTTTGATCTATTTGTCAGAAAGTTGATAAATTAAAATTTTAGGTGAGGGGCCCACATTTTTTCAAATTTCCTCGGATGGAAAATCCAACTTCGCCAACACATCTGAAATATCAAAATTAGTATGGTTGCATATTTTTTTTGCACATATTGGAATCCGGATGCATTCCGAGGCATTGGCTGCCATGTGGTGTAGTAGAGAGTACCGCGATCGCGGCCTGCGTGTTTGCGGTCGCGCACAAAAAAAACTTAGGAAGGGGTATTTAAATGCTTTTTGGCCAAGAATTGGCCATTTTCTCTCTTGCATTGAGTTCTATATCCCTAAAAGGGTGTGTAATCCACAAATTGAATCTTGGGTGTTGATTGGGAGCTTGAATAACTTGCATATTAATGATTAACATTGAATCTAAGATGTTAATCCTTCATTATTAGTGTTGAATTCTTTATTATTTGACCCAAAAACCCAAATAGATTGAATCTTTAATTTAGCCCACATATGATTAATTTGCACCAATTTCTTAAGGGATATAACTCCCTAATGGTATTTGAACAATGGGTTGGTCTCGGAATCTCATTTCTCATATATAGGACGCACTTGTGGATTTTTGGTGTCATTTTGGACCCAAAGAACAATTGTACAATATGGGTATTGATATTCTCCTAATAATGTATAGATTGTTTCTTTCATAGCTTGGCTCGTTGAGGAAGCTTCGAGGAAAGGGAAAGCAAGGATTATTGGTTCGTGAGCTATATTTGGATTCGAGGTAGGTTAGGCTTACTTATTGTTAGATTGTGCTTTATTATAGTATGACTTTAATATCTTGATAATATTGGGTAGTGTTTTAGTTGTTAAAATAGTAGCTGGTAAAGTTGGGATTAGTTGGACCATTTAGGTTATTGAAGTGATAAAGTGTGGTACTTAACTTATAGTCTAGAACCTTGGTTAGTTGGACTTGTTATCTCATGAATAACTGAGAATACTCTAGTTTCTCTAGTTAGACGAGAGTGACCTTGTCACTCATATCAAATAGTAAGTCTACCTTAGTTGTGCTAGTTGTGGGGATTTCCCTAGTAGCTTGGGTGGATTAAGAGTAATACTTGTGTAAGGATTTTACCATAGGACTAGTGTGGAATTATAAACCCTTAAGACATGATTTAGAGGGATTAGCTTAGTTCCGGGTAGAAGTTAGACTTGAAGAGGAATTTCAGTTATTAGAAGTGGAACATGACCCACCTTAAACTTGGACTACGTAGTTTCATAAGTGGCCTAGATACTTGTTACACATATAGAATATTCCATGGGTAATATGTTGGTTAACCCCAATAAATAGTTTATTTATGATGTTGGTGTTGGAAATGGTATACATGATTGGTTGCTAGATTATTGATAACACTTGGATAACAATGAACGCTCTTATAGATTAAACCCACGAATATGCTATCACTTAAATAATTGCCTAAATTACCATGTGGGTCTTGGATTATGCTATTACTTGATTGCTCCCAAGTGCACACACAAATGTAAGTTATCTCACCAAGTAATACGGTGGCCTTAAATAAAGCAAAATATCTATCCCTTTAAGACTTGTGTTGATAACTATTCAATTCCAGTTTAACTATTGAGATTAAACTAGTGCCAATATAATCAATATAGTTTTGAAAATTTATAAACTAAAAGTAAGTTAAAATAGTGCGGAAAAGTAAAGACTTTGGACAATCAATGGATGAAAGCCTGAGGAGAAAGCACAACGAACAATCATCCCATGCTACTGAAATTTATTCATTAAATTACTTATCTTGGTTCTTCATTAGTAGTATTTATCGTATGATCATAGTCTCCCAACCACTAACCTTCTACCTAACTAGTCATTAAAACTACATCGTTGAGTGGGGATGCAATAATCCATTTAGATGCATTATGATGTCATCCTACATTTGAACAACTCCTTACTCTAAGCATCATAAGATGAGGTGACTCCCCACTTCGACTACAAGTAAGAAATTCAAGCTAGTTCTACAATGACTGCATAGAATGTAAGTTACTACACAAAGCATGTTATACGCAATTGAAAGTTCAAGAGTACTACTCCAAAACATCCTAGACTCAAGAATTGATTAAACTCATTGGCAAACTCATACATATTGTTCAATCAAAGACATCATACAATCCAAATATAATCAAACATGTTCCTTCACAATAAGAAAATTACCCATAATCACTCACATAAATTCAATTTATAACAGAATAGGTAAATAAATCAAATTATGCTCACTCTCACAATGAATTCACAAGTTGCACAAAAATGAACGATATGCTTGCCCTTAGTGTAGTACACCACTAAGTGTCATAATGTTAAAGCTCAAGATCAAGTAGGTCTTCATGGGTTGTAATGTAGGCTAAGGAACGGGTAGGAATTATTTTGATCAGGAATAGTGACTATCTTCCCGAAGCGCTTTAATATATCACACAGTTCATTCAATAAGCCTTTAACAACAGACTTTTCACCTCTTATATCTACCCACATCTTTTGTTTTTCCCCATCTCATTAATATCATTCACATATATAATTGTGGGAGTGTTTTCTATACACAACATTCAATTTTAATAAATTTTTATTCAGTTCATTACTCAACTCTCAACCACACCACATAACAACTGTACACACTAGTAACATTCAATTTGGGTCTTCAATTTCACCTTAGGAGAATTAGATCAAATTAAGGTCAGTCAAAGATGGGAATTAGGCTAATTATACGACTACCAAAGAAAATAGGATAAAGGCTCAATGGGGTTTAACTAGTATTGTGCACAAGGGTAGGTAAAAACAAGGTATAACTAAGGATATTAAAAAAATGCATATATCATCTCCTAAACCCACACTCTTTATTTTCTTTGCGCACACATCAGGACATTTCTAGAATCAAATGAAATAAGGAATATACAAACACCTCACACGCACATGGAACTTGCTCAACTAAAGTAGGATCCATATAGACTCTTGACCAAACAGTCACATGAATTCAATCACTAATCCAAAAAGTACAAGAGTCCTAATCATGAGCCTAAGATTCTTCAAAGTAGTAATTGATACAATCAGCATGCTCTTTACAACAAAAACACCTGCATCATATAATCAAATATACCACCAACTTTCACATCCCACTTATTCCTAACATAAAAAATTTAAAATTACTCCTAAAATGAGGAATTTCCCACCCCACACTTCAAAATTTACTTTGTCCACAAAGTATACTTACAGGTAGATATAGAAATACTCCCCGAGACATGTATGACTTGCTAGTAGCATCTTTATACATCAATGGTATCTAGAGACCCCACACTCAGTCTTTGCTATTATCCTTAGCTTAGGTTTATCGGTACTCAGACTTTCCATCAACCTGTGACCCAAAAAATAGAAAAAACCAGTGAAGTAAAAACTAGAAATACTAAAAATAAAACATACCTTAACTTGAGTTTTCTCCCAAGCAGTGTCTGATTTAGTTTCACGGCATGAACCAATCTCTGACTCATTCATTTTCATTCATCCTCTTCCTCCTACTTGGAGGACTTTTTCTTTTTCGTTTCTGACCTCTTAAATATAGACTCTCAAGGTCAACAATTCCCTCAACATCAGTTTTTTCTAGGTCATCAATAAACATTACTTTGGGCTTAGGTATTAGAGGCTTGGGAAATTCAATGATGAAGTTCGAAGAGGTCTTTGATGGAATAAACTCCACCACCCCACACTCATCCCTTTAAACCACTTTAATCATGCACAAATATTTATAGTGGTATAGTGTGTTGAGTTGTTTGTACACTTTAAAAATCATCTCTTCATCATCTAGCCTCATTGTGAGTATGCCCTCTATCACATCTATCAATTCTCATCTCGTCACAAAGAATGGATGTCCCAAGATGACTAGCACTTTCATCTTCCTGAAAATCTAAAACAATTAAATGAGTAACAATAATAAACTTACCAACCTTTATGATAGAATCTTCTATGATTCCTTCAGGATGGGCTAGGGTCCGATAAGCCAAATAGAGTATCACGAAGCTTGGTATTGGCTTCCGCAAACCCAAAGTACTGAAAAGGGAGAGGTACATCAAGTTGATACTTACCCCTAAATTATTAAGTGTGTAGACAACCTCACTGACACCAATTTGAATGGGGAGAGTGAAAATCCTAGGATGTTTGAGATTTTTTGTCATCTTCTACATCACTACAGAGCTACACTCCTCAGTGAGTGCTACTGTCATAATATCCTACAGCTTAACTTTATTAGTGACCATGTCTGTTAAGTACTTAGCGTACTTAGGCATTCCCTGGAAAACATCTAAAAGATTAATGTGAAGTTCTCTGAACGTGTCAAAGAACTTCTTGAAGCATGCATCCTCTTTCGCTTTTCTAAGCCTCTATAAAAAAAGTGGTGGTGATCTCTCCTTAACCTGTTCAGCAATTTTATCTCTCGAGTATTCAAACGTCCTCAAATTTTTAGCAACCTTTTCATCAACTGGTTTGGGAACTATTTCCACATCTACCTCCTCAATTGTCTTTGGAAGTTCTCTATTGAGATCTTTACAACTCTTTAAAGTGATCGTTATTACTTGTTTAGGATTTTCAGTATTACTTGGAAAACCACCTTGAAGCCTAGTTTTTTGTGCTTATTGTATCTTCCCAACCTATATCTCTAAGTTTTTTGTAGTAAACTTCTTGCTATTAATATCTACTGCCAATGGTGCTTGAACAACTAAAATTTGTTTTAGTATGTCTTCCTTACTAGTTTGAGTTATTACTTGATCCTGCTATTTTTGGTTGTTCTATGATGGATTTGGTGGTTGAGCATTGTCCACAAACATCACTGACACGAGATTTGTATCAAACATAGCCACTGAATGACCATTGATGCTACAAACCTCACACCAACCTATGGTCTGTTGAATTGTATTGGTTGTTGTTGAAAACTATGTAACCCCCAACTTCATACTTCTAAAATTATTGGTTATCTGATTATGTAATACCGCAAGCAAAACTGATAGTAAAGCAAACTGGTCTACCTCATACACACCTATAACCTTCTTTGTAGCACTTCTTGATCAGAATGCAAATCAATACTTCCTTGTACAATCCAGTTCAACAAAGTATACAACTCATCATATGTCAATTCCAAAGATGGACCGCCTGCAGCTGAATCTAGCAAAATTTTCATGTTGTGATCAAGTGCCTCAAAAATAGTTTGAGCTAGTACCTCATTGGACTACTAATGATATGGGATCCCGAATAAGGTCTTTAATCTCTCCCATGCATGATATAAATTCTTATATGGCTTTTTTTTGAAGCATACAATCACGCTGCGCAGTCTCGCGATTTTGCCAGATGGAAAGAATCATATGAGGAATTTATGGGGTAAGTCATCCTAGGTTGTGATTGAACTTTCCGGCTCAGCATTCAACCACTTCTTCGCTTCCCCTAATATTGGAAAGAGGAATAGTGTCAGCCTAACATAATAAGTTGACACACCCATAGAGATGAACGTGTCACTGATCTCCAGAGAGTTCCACAGATGGAATTGTGGATCTTTATATGAAAGCCTCATAAATTGTCCACTGCTTATCAAACGATGCACCATGTTCTGTTTTCTCTCAAAGTTACCGCCAGCTGCCAATTTCTAAAAAGGGGAGGTCAAATTTGACAAAAGTTGGATTGCCACTTCGCGAACTGTCCTGCGAGATGGTTGATCTTCACTCATTAGATCAGGATTGTCTTGTTCCTCTTCTATTAGGAAAATATGAGGGAGAAGGACTGATTCTTTTCTTAATTTATCAAAGCATTGCTTGGGTTCGGGGTCATGTTCAACCAATTCCCCCTCCCTTGCCAAGTTACTAGTCAGTAAACCTGTTTTCTGCAAATTCAATACCAAGACCAAGTGTAAAGCACCAAAGAAATCTAAAAAGTAAAACTAAAACTAAAATAGTTGCCAATTTATAAGTCCCCAACAAAGGCGCCTAAAACTTGATTATGTCCAAGCTCATATTCAAGTTTATATGGTCTAACCAAGTAATACAGTGGCCTTAAATAAAACAAAATATTGATCCCTCAAATACATGTGTTAAAAACTATCCAATTCCAGTTTAACTATTGAGACTAAACTAGTGCCAATGTATCCAAAATTGTTTTGAAAGTTTATAAACTAAAACTAAACTAAAATAGTGCGAAAAAGTAAAGACTTTGGAAAATAAATGGACAAAATCCCAGGGTCAAAGCACTACGTACAATCATACTATGCTATTGAACTTTATTTTTTAGATTACTTATCTTGGTTGTTGATTCGTAGGGATTATCGTATTATTATAGTCTCCCGACCTCTAACCTTCTACCTAACTGCACATTATAACTAAATCGTTGAGAGGGTATGCAATAATCCATTTAGAAACATTAAGATGTTATCCTACATATGAACCAAGTAAGGCTTCTAGGTATATCGCTATCCTAGTCGCTAATTCAAATTTCAACAAGCAACTTGCATTGGAAGTCGAAGAATTGGACTTTCATTAATACTTTTGAGAAAAGTAATATTGAATTATTTAACCTAGACAATAATTTAGTTTTTTGAAAAATATTATGTTTGTTATTATTATAAAAGTATTTTATTTTATAAAAGAATAAGAATCCCACTCTATTTATCCCTATGTTCTATCTTGCTATTCCCCCTCCCGAGCTCACAAGATCAACAATAAATGTATTATAAGGGTTGAGAATCCTTAAAATAGTTATAAAAAGGATAAATAAGTAACCAAATATGATAATCAATCAAAACAAACTTAATTCAAAGAAATAGAAAACATGTTCTTGGATTTAACCACAGAAAGAGGGCGTTTAGCCGCGAATGGACCTAACCATAATTGTAATAAAGGAACACATACTATATTCTATAAAAAAAACTAAAGTAATGGAAAAAAAATCTTATTTTAAGTGTTTATCATCCCCTCTCCAAATATCCAAGACGTCTAAGGTGTTTAGCATTAAGTTTAAGTGTCCTATTTATAGGAGGTGATTTTTGTTGTCAGTGGAACAAGGGTCACGTCACAGGGGTCATTCTGCAAGGATGGGGATCATCCTGCAGGCTCATTGCGAGGTAACACTGTTTTGTGTCCATTAGGAAGATTCCTGTAAATTTAATGCACCCCAAAGCCCTTGCTAAGGTCCTACACGCGCTGGTGACATCAAACGTGTCCCTTTTACGTCAAGTCATTTCTTGTGCTTCCGTTGATCCATTCCCTCCTTGTGGTGTTGTTTCAACTTGATTTACTGATTGTAAATCATTAATATATCATAATAACCAACTCACAAATCATCTTAAAACATTAAAATCTTCAAATTAGAGCTCAAAATAATACAATCATCCAAGATGTCGAGCTAGAAACGTAAGCTAAGAATGCTAGTTTTTGTCCTTTGATATTTAACTTCGTTTTGACTCTTGTCTTGTTTCAAGTGAACCTTAAACATTATAAACAAATTTTTAAACACATAATTACACAATCATACTATTATGATCTCAGTAAACCAATTAGAATCCATTGATATCAAATATAACAACACCTAGCTCAAGCTAGAAATACTAGCTTTCTCGTTTAAACTCTAAGTGACCAATTTAAATCCAAACTTGTTTGAAATACACTGTAAACATTTTAGTTAAGTACTTAAACACTTAGATGCTTAATTATATCAATATTAACTCATTAAGAACACAAGTAGTCCTCAAAACTAGGATAAATAATCTAGGATAACAACACTAAAGTGCATAAATCCACCTTATATCATTACTCATATTATGTTAAAGACTAGTGACAAAACTAATGTTTGTACTAAATATCCTCTCAGGATAATAATGTAAATCATGCTAATAAAGAGAAGCTCTAGAAGATAAAATTTGTCTTGTATTTGAAAATATTAATGATTATCATGAATATTGATGTTATGATGAGTATTGATGCTATGATGAATATTGATGATATGGAGATACCCGGTAATTTTGGAGGATATATTAATGATATGATGATGCATGGTAAGTACGAAGGATATGTTGATTATATGATGATGTTTGGTAAGTTTGAAGGATATGTTGATATTATGATGATGCCTGGTAAGTCTAGAGGATATATTGATGATATGATGATGCCCGGTAAGTTCGGAGGATATATTGATGATATGATGATGGCCGGTAAGTCTAAAGGATATACTGATGATATGATGATGCCCAATAAGTTTAGAGGATATATTCATAATATAAAGATGTTCGGTAAGAACGGAGGATATGATATGTATGGTAAGCATATAAATATATGTTATGTGTGTGATGACGCTTTTATATGATTACATTCATATGTGCTTGACGGTATGCTGTTATTCTTGGTATTGTTGGTTATAATTCTTTAGTGCTAATCATTTGTTAAGCGATGTAGATCTTGCTAGTACCAAATAGTGACTAGAAGTGGTATATGAAGCATAATGTACTAGGACAAGTTGGTAATTAAGATATTTCATAGTATTTGAGGATCCACCTAGTGAGTTAAGATAGCATTGTATAAATGGATTGATTAAGGAATATGGCCTATGACAATGGTTTATGTAGTAACTAGTTGACTACTAAATGGCTATTTTACATTGATGACTAAAAGTCTAGAGTACTAACTAATGAACCTTGTTTAGTTGAATTGTGGTAACTAGCAATTGTGGTTATTATGCGGGTAATGGTGATAATACGTTAGCATTAGTGATGATTAATCAAATTGATGACTAAGTTATGATGTTGATTAGTTAATATTTACGATTTGTAAAATAATAATGCTAGATACTAAGAGATGTTAATGGTTAGATATATTACAGTTTAATTATGATTAGTAGTCTTTTGTTAAATGATGACTAGTGCAATTTTCATTATTAGAATTACGCTTAGGCTAAATGGCAAATATGGTCCAGTAGTGAACCTTGACTAGGTGTTGGATGTTAGTTATTTAGTGTATAATAGCTAGT
Source organism: Capsicum pubescens (assembly GCA_030864215.1). Lineage (NCBI taxonomy): Eukaryota > Viridiplantae > Streptophyta > Magnoliopsida > Solanales > Solanaceae > Capsicum > Capsicum pubescens. The sequence goes on from CM061549.1 coordinate 176,050,442, forward strand.
TGCTATACTATAAGTAAGGATTTTGTAAAGTATCAGTTAGTCTAATATTTAGAGGACATGTTATCTAGTTAATGGGTAATTCATTAATAATCATTGGTTAGCTAATAAGTAATAAGTAAAGTATGTTGATGAGATTGATATCTATATGGTGACATGTTTATCGTTATTACTACCTTTGTATATGTTATTAATTTAGGTTATGTTAATGGTTATAATTGTTGGCAATTGGTTGTTGATATTAAATGTGGATAACCATGGAAGTTGTGAAGTGAGTTGTAAATTTATTTACGTTGATGAATTAATTCTTTGATGCACTCTCCAAGGGTATGGGATGCCGTGATGGGTTCCTAACCTTATGTTTCTCTTAGGTTTACTCCCCGGTGGTATGGGATGCCGTGGTGGGTTCTTTAACTTTAGGCTCTAATGGATGTATGTGCGTTAACTTGGTATGTATGCAGTTGTGATTGTATTAATGTCACTTTACACTTTAGGATTAATTACTTATTATAAATGATGGTATTGATGTATATTGATATGAGACGTCGTATTATCATTCTAGTTGATAATTTATCTAATATAGTGATGATGAAGAGGATTCAAGTTTGATTTTTTACCTTGACTTAGAGATATTTTCTTGCTTTATATCATCTTTATATCATAATTTGGATTAGTCATCCGATGATGCCTATTGAGTACCCTTTGTTTTGGTACTCATACTACACTTCTTCACCTTTTTCGTGCAGAGTTGAGTACAAGTTGCCACCGCTGAATCATGATCATGTAGTATTGATCTTCTAGATATAGCGTGAGATCTTGGAGTTTGAGTCATCAATTTTCCTCTATCCTTGTTCAGTCTTTTATATTTGAGATAGAATTATTGACTATTGTAGATTTATAAATTTCATTTCCTATTATTAAATTTAGATGCTCTTGTACTGATATTACCAGGTCGTGGGATTGGTATCCATATTTTGATTGTCTTTTGTTAGTGGAATACTTTTGATTATAATTTTATTCGTCTATATAGGCCTGATTGGGAATATCTACTGAAGTAACCCATTACCTTAGCTATGGGTTGTGGTGTTGTATTACCTACTGTTGGGTTTTAGTAGGTGCAATCATGACTCATGAATCGAGTCGTGACAGGTAGTGGGGGTATGTGATTGTCTCATCTAGGTAATTAGTTGTCCAAACTTGCCGATTAATCACAGTGTTATTTATATTGTATTATCCTTATTATGATTATTATTTTGGCTAGTTATGATAGATTTGTCATTGATTCGGTATTGAGACTTGAAGTATGAGTTTTTCCTCTTCTATCTTACAATTATATTATCATGCATGATCATCTAATGAATTAGGTTATACTTTGAGTAGATCTTGTTTATATATGTTTATTTTCATAGTTAGCTATGTGTAGATATGGTGTTACAGTATATCCCTTCCTTTCACTTATTTAGATTATATATTCATTCCTTGGCCTTTTATACGTATATGTCTCTTCCATCCGCTCCTACTTTGTATATTGGCTAGTGATATATGGTATAGGGTTGAGATTTCTATGTATGGCTGGAATAAGATAGTGCATTCTTATTGATTCCTTAGCCTTACTAATTTAGTCTTTGGGCATGATTAGGATAGTTTATCCTTAATATATCATTGGTTGTTTTATGTGGTTGCTACACATTTGGGTGTAGTTTTCCATTCTATTTATATGTTATATATATCAGCATTATCTTTGGAGCTCAGTTGGTAGTTTCCTACTGATGTCACGACCTGAGGCTACCCCCTAGTCGCGATAATGGTTCTTATGATCACACGTAACCACAAGCTAATCCATGAGTTGGTACCTGCTGTGAGAACTGAATAAAATATGAACATAACACATGCGTAGAAGATAAACCAAGAAGGAAAATATAAATCTGAATACTTAAATATTGAATCAATCATAAGTCTGAAACATCTGATATAAATTGAAAGTAATTGAATAACTGCCTAACTGTTTTGTCTGAATGTCTGAAAGCCTCTAAACTAACTGAGGAGTTGATGGGACAAACCCCTAACTAACTGAGTGACTAAACAAAATGAAATACTGAAATATACAAATAAGCATAATATGCCCTCAATAAATGAGGACTAACCACTATAACTGCTAGATTATGCTGAGTTATCTAATGGTAATTGGGAAAATGTGTGTCCCATCCTATGATATAAGGCATCATAGTGCAAAGAAGAGTATGTGGTCAATACTTAGAATGTACTGGTATATGAGATGAGGTTTGGCTGATATACATGGGGTACTATGCATATGAAATTAGGACTAACTGAATAGCATGAGATAACTAAACATGAATGCATGAAAACTGTGACATCTTAGAATGCAGGATAAACCATAAATCTGTAATCTGAAATAAGTCTGACACCTAAAAGACTGTAAACTGTATAACTAAATAACTGAAAGTCTGTATACTTTGTCAAGCAAATCTTGACTGAGAATACACTGAATACTATACTATGATTGTGGGAGCTATCATATAATCGATATAAACCATGTGTGATATCATGGAGTCCAACGTCTGACCCACGTTAAGGAGGGATATTCTATCCTTACCATAGGAATAGAACCTGAACTGAACTAGAGTGATCACTAAATTGAGCCCATATTTGGCAAGGGGAATACTCTCTTACGAGGCCCCTAAACCTATGGTGGCACGTAGTTTTTAGGGAAGTAGGATGCGCTGAACTCATATTTCCCAATCGGTTCTAAATCCTACTCCCGACTAAAAGACACTGAGATACTAAATGGTGCATGTACTAATTACTAATAACTGATAAGCTCAGGTCATGGAATTCTAAAAATTAAAGTGCATACGGATTCTGAGGTAATTATGAACACATAAACTTTTAATGCTCATCATTAATATGAATATCTGAGTATAGTGATAAGATTTATGGATTAACTGTCTAAATATTTGAAAAGCTGAATTTTTGTAAATCACATAGGTCTCGGGTGTTCATAACCCACCAGCATTGAATGAATTAATAATAAGGCCATATAAAAGCTTTAAAACCATAGTAGGGGATCATTGTTTAAAATCCATCACTTAGGCATTCCATAAAACAAATGAGAGTCGTGAACTTAAGCATGGGAAATGGTAAAGCATGCGAGAATAACATGATTACAAGACTAAAATCTTAACTTAGGGATTTAACGTGAAGATTACAATGTTTAAACACATGTAATGGCTCATCCAACCTGAAAACACTTATAAACATAACTTGTAATTGAACTAACAAGAAATTCATGGAGATATTTTAATTTAAACATGAATACTTATAATTTAAAAAAATGGATTCTTGGACTCCATGGGTGAAAGGAACCTATGGGTGAACATCACATATATCTCACTACATGAATTAGTAAGGATTCTTCAGAATTTCTTGAGATTTGGAGCTTGAATTCCTTGATTGCTTAAGAATGATTTTGGATTTGTTCTTGAGGTGGGAGAGGGATTTCATGATAGCATTTATGAATAAAGGGTAAATAATGTTGTTTGGGGACTTAATTTTGTGTTATGGACTGATTTGGGTAGAGGGAAATAACCCAAATACCCTTAATTAATGAGGAACAAAAATATGAACATGGGAGGGAAGGCGTAGTATGGGCCCTAGTACGGTGCACTAGAGGGGGAACCATGGGCTCTAATGCGGTGGGCATCGCAGGCTCATCGCGGTGCTGGTACTATTTTGGTGATCCAAATACACCCCTACGCTCATCGAAAAATTCTAAAACTCACCCGCGATGTACTTTGAACTACCCCGATCATGAATCAACTTAGAAATTGATGTTCTGATGTCACTAAGATTGAAAATCAAATCAAAGAAGTTTAGAGGTCTTGGAAATGACAAGTCCTTAACACTTAACCAAATTTTCATGTTTTGGAAACCCCCCTCCCAGCATGCTACTGTGAGCTGAAATGAGCTAACACTTTTACTGGGTATTAAAATATCTCACTCTCGAGAACATTCGTCCTTGAATGAGACTGGTTTAGATAAAAGTACTAAAGAAACTAAGACCATATACTGAATATGCAGGACTAGAAACATGATTACATAACTGAGTTTGAGACATTATACATGAACTGAACTGAATGTATGCAATGACAAGAGATTGATTACATAGCTGAAACTGAGAACGGAAAAGTGTCAATCTGAGGAAAATCTTTACATTAAGTTGAATTTGAGTTTGCTGAGAAAAGATGAGGTTATTTGGTTCGCATATCTGCTTCTACTTTTCAAGTGGCTCCCTCGGCGGAATGATTCCGCCAAAGAATCTTGACCAAGGGAACTTCTTTGTTCCTTAGTCTACGAATTTGATGATCAAGGATGTCAACTAGGACCTCTTAGTAATAAAGTATATCCTTAACATCCACATCCTTCAAAGGAACAACTACAACTGAATAACCAATACATTTTTTCTACAACAAAACATGAAATAAGGAATGTACTAACGCCAAATGTGCAAGTAACTCTAGCTCATAGGCTACCTTTCCAAAATGTATCAAGATCCTATATGGGCCAATATATCAGGGATTGAGTTTCCCTTTCTTGAAGAATCTCTTCACTCACTTCATAGGTGAAATTTTAAAATATAAAAGGTCACCAAACTCAAACTCAAAATCTCTTCTCCTCATGTCTGCATAAGATTTCTGATGGCTTTGGGCTGCCTTCAGCCTCTCCCTAATTAACTGAACATTCTCCATTGCATCAAATAGTGCATCTGGCCCTAACAAAGTAACTTCACCTATCTCAAACCAACCAATAGGAGATCTACATCTCCTTCCATAAAGAGCCTCAAATGAAGCCATCTGAATACTGGAGTTATAGCTGTTGTTATAGGAAAACTCAATCAAAGGTAAGTGATCATACTAACTACCTCTAAAGTCAATAACACATTCTCTCAATATGTCTTTTAAGGTATGAATAATCCTCTCTACCTGACCATCTATCTGAGGATGAAAAGTTGTACTGAGATGAACTTGTGTACCAAGACCTTTCTGAAAAGCCTTCCAAAAGTGAGAGGTAAAGTAAGTACCTCTATATGATATGATAGACAACAGAATCCTATGAAACCTAACCAAATCCCTAAGATAGATCCTAGCATAATCCTCAGTTGAGTAAAAAGTATGAACTGGTAATAAATTCACTGATTTGGTCATTCTGTCTACAATAATCCATATCGAATCATGTTGATGACACGTATGAGGTAATCCTTTTACAAAGTTCATTTCACCACTTCCTACTTCCAAGTAGGGATATTGAACTCCTGTAATGCACCACTAGGCCTTTGGTTCTCAACTTTAACTTGGTGACAATTAGAACACTTAGTTACAAACTTTGCTATATCCCTCTTTATACAACTCCACCAATAGATTTCCCACAAGTCACAGTACATCTTAGTGTCTCCTGGATGTATAGAGTATCGCGCACCATGTGATTCTGTAAGTATTCAATGCCTAAAGTCATCAACACTCAAAATACATAACTTGCCCTAGCAACGCAATACACCATCTCCCCCTTGGGAGAAAACCTATACTTTCTGATCTCTAACTGATTCCTTCAACTTAACAAAACTAGGATCTATGTCTTGATTTTCTTTCACTTCAACAACCAACAATGATTCTGAACTATTCTTAACCCATATACTACCTTTTGCTGAATCAACCAACCAAACACCTAATCTAGATAGCTGATGAACCTCACCGACTAACATTTTCTTATCCTCCTCAACATAAGTAACACTACCTATATATAACTTGTTAAGGGCATCTACCATTATATTGGCCTTACCCAGATAATACAACACATTCATATCATAATCTTTTAACAACTCAAGCCACCTTCTCTAACGAAGATTCAAATTTTTCTGCAAGAACACATACTGTAAACTTTTGTGATCCCTGAACACATCAACATGAACCCCATTAAGATAATGCCTCAAAATTTTCAAGGCAAAACAATAGCTACCAACTAAAGATCATGGGTAGGGTAATTCCTTTCATGGTGATTAAGCTATCTAGAGGCATAGGCTATGACCTAACCTCTCTTCATCAACACACAACCAAGACAAACTCTGGAAGTATCACATTAAACCACAAATGCATCTAAACAATTTTTAAAGGTTAATACTGGAACAAAAGTGAGTCGAGTCTTTAACTCCTGAAAACTCTTCTCACAAGAATCTCACCACTAAAACTTGACTTTCTTTGAAGTTGGTCGATAAATAGGGGACTCAATAGAAGAAAACCATTTAATAAATCATCTGTAATAGCCATCCAAACATAAGAAACTCTTGATATATGATGAAGAGATGGGACTGGGCCAGTTCCTCACTACTTTGGTCTTTTGAGGGTCAACTCTAAGGCCATCACCCGAAGTAATATTTCCAAGGAAATCTACTGATCTTAGCCAAAATTCACACTTACTGATTTTGGCAAACAACTGATAAGCTATAAGAGTTTGCAACACAATTCTCAGATGGTCTACATGATCATTCTCACTATGAGAATAGACACGAATATCATTAATGAAGACTATGACGAACATGTCTAAGTATTGATTGAACACTTTGTTCATCAAGTCCATGAAAGTTGCTGGGGAATTACTTAGTCCAAAGGACATAACTAGAAATTTAAAGTGACCATACCTAGTTCTGAAGGCTATTTTTTGAATGTCACATTCTCTGACTCTAAGCTGATGAGCCGTGTCTGAGGTCTATCTTAGAGAAATAACTGGCACTCTGAAGTTGGTCAAACAAATCATCAATACTGGGGATGGGATATTTATTTCATATTTTTACTTTGTTCAACTAAAGATAATCGATGCACATCCTGAGAGAACCATCTTTCTTACGCATGAAAAGGATTGGTGCGCCCTATAGAGAAATAGTCGGCCTGATGAAATCCTTGTCTAAGAGATCTTTCAATTGTTTTTTCAACTCCTTAAGCTCAGTTGGAGCCATTCTGTACGGTGGAATAGAAATAGTCTAGGTATCTGGAAGAAGATCTATTCCAAAGTCAATTTCCCTTTCGGGAGGAACTTTGAGAAGGTCTTCAAGGAACACATCTAGAAATTCCCTTACTATTGAAATTGACTCGAGACTAGGAGTCTCAAAACTAGAGTCTTTGACTCGAACAAAATGGCACATGCACCCCTTAGATATCATTTTTCTTGCTTTAAGATAAGAAATAATCTGACCCCTAAACACTGAGGTACTACCCCTCTATTCAATAACTGGTTTATTAGGAAACTAAAACTCACCAACTCTATTTCTGCAGTCAACTGAGGCATAACATGAGTGGAGACAATCCATGTCGAGAATGACATCAAAAGTATTTATCTCTAACTTCACAAGATTAACTGAGGTGACTTTCTGGGAAATTGTGACTGGACAGTTCTTGTATACCTTCCTGGATATAATAGACACACCTACTAGATTAGATACTTAGAAGAGTTCTAATAAAGATTTGGGATTGACACCAAAATCGATTACTATTTATGGAGTTTCAAAGGAGAATGAAGCTCTAAGACTAATAAAGCATAAACATGAAGATTAAAGACCTATAATATACCCTCACTACATCAAGAGAACTTTTCTAATCCTATTGGGACTAGAGTACATACAATCTGTTCTAGTGCTGACTGCTGGCGGCACTGGAAGTAGAGCCCTATTAGGTTGGATGACCTGCTGGTGATGCTGAAGAAGTATTATAGCCCTGTTAGTGATCATTTCTGTCTCTGTACGTCACCACCATACACTTTTATTTTTGTCTCTCTACGTTACCACCATACACTCTTAGATACTATGTCCTGGCTTGCCATATCCAAAACATACATCACTACAATACGTACACACACCTTGATAATTCCTTCCATATGTTCTACAAAGCAGATTCATACGACTACTGTTTATGCTACCCTGTGAGTTAGATCCTGGTTCTCTATCCCTACTGTCATTCTTGAACTTTGGCACTGGCACACTATCTGAAGATGGAGATGGATCTAAGAATTTCTTATGGAATTGAGAATGGTTTCCACCCTCTGTCTTAGGTAGAGAAAAGTTAAAACTATATGTCCTCCTTTCTTATTCTCCATCTCTTTCTCCTTAAGATTCACTTTCTCAATCTACTGAGCATGAATCATAATCCTAGATAGGTTCATCTACTTAATCAGCATAGGAGTACGACACTCCTTGACTAGATTATCAAATACACTAGAAATAAACTGACTCATTCTAGACCTATTATCAGCCACCATCGAAGGTGCATACCTCACAAACTTAGTAAACTTAAGTGAGTAATCCTTCACACTCATGATTCTTTACTTCAAGTTAATAAACTCATACACATTAGCTTTCCTCAACTCTAATAGAAAGAACCTATCTAGAAAAGTTGTGGCAAACTTTACCCACTGTACAGGACCTACATCAATACCCTTATCCTCCTTTCACTACTTATGAAAGATGTGTACTACATCCTTTACCTGATATGCATCCAACTCTACACTCTCACTTTAAGTGACACCCGTTACACCTGTCATTTTCTTAACCATATCAATAAACCCCTGTGGATCCTCCTCAGAAATAGATCCCAAAAACAAAGGGGCATTCATTTGGGTGAAATCCTGAAACCTAGATGTAGCTATATTTGCCAGTGTATTAGCTGGGGCAACAACCTACTGATTGTTCTAATCAGCTACTGAGTAATCTAAGGTGGTGAACGAAACTTTGAATTCATCATGAGTGACATGCATATTCAAGGGATCTTTTTGAACAAGCGGTGGTGGGGGTTGGTTCCCGCTCCTTCTTTCATTATTTCTTTTGAAAGGCATTGTACATAAATGAAATGAAGGATAAGTTACAAAGAGTTTAAATAAATTTCATGATCATTTGCGTGACATGAATACTGATAGAAGGGAAACTTTTCCTAAAATGTCTTGTAGCCTCTTTTCCATAACTATGGTGCGCTTCCCACCCATACACAAAACTCTAATCAAAGCGTATTTGGACTCCCGAAGAAACTTTATAACCTGGATTTGATACCAAGTTTTTTCACAACTCAAGGCTACCCCCTAGTCGCAACAATGGTGCTTAAAATCACATGTGACCACAAGCTAACCCATGAGCTGGTACCTGATGTGAGGACTAAATAAAATATGAACATAACATATACGCAAATGATAAACTGAGAAGGAAAATATAAATCTATATATTTAAATACGAAATCAATCATAAATCTGAAACACTTGATAAAAATTGAAAATAACTTACTGACTATCTAACAATTTTGTATAAATGTCTGTAAGCCTCTAAAATGACTGAGAAGTTAATGGTATAGACCCCCAACTAAATCCAGTTGATTGAATAAAATGAAATATTAAAATAACTAAATAAGCATAATATGCCTTCAATGTATGAGGACTCATTACTACGGCCGTTGGATTATGCTGAGCTTTCTAACAGCGGTCGGGAAACAGTGTGTTCGATCCTATGATATAAGATAACAGAGCACAAAGAAGAGAATGTGTTCTGTATTTGGAAAGTACTGGTATATTAGATAAGGTTAGACTGATATCAGGGGGTACTATGCATTTGAAATAAGGACTAACTAAATAGCATAAGATAATTGAACAAGAATGCATGAAAATCGTGACATTTGAGAATGCAAGAAAAAACATAAATCTATAATCTGAAATAAGTTTGAGACCTCAAAGACTGTAAACTGTGTAACTAAATAACTGAAAGTTTGTACACTTGGTCATGCAAACCTGAACTGAGACTACACTGAATACTATACTGAGACTGTGGGAGCTATCATATAATCTATATAATCAATGTAAACAATCATAGAGTCCAATTCCTAACCCACGATGAGAAGGGTATTTCTATCCTTGCCATCAAAATAGAACCTGAACTGAACTAGAGTGATCTCTAAACTGAGCACATATTGGGAAAGGGGAAACACACTCTGGCAAGGCCCTAAAACCTATGGTGGAATATTTTTTCTAGGGAAGTAGGATGCGCTAAACCCATACTTCCCACTCAGTTCTAAATCCTACTCCCAACTGAAAGATACTGAGATACTAACTAGTACATGCAATGATAACTAATAACTGATAAGCTCAGATCATGGCATTCTAAAAATAACAATACACATGGATTCTGAGGTAATTATGAACATATAAAGTTATAATGCTCATCATGAAGATGAATATCTAAGTATACTTATATGATTTATGAATTAACTATCTGAATACTTGAAATGCTGAATATTTGTAAATCATAAGGTGTCAGGAGTTCATAACCCATCAGCATTGAAATGCCATATAAAAGTTTTAAAACCATAATAGGGGATAATTTTTCAAAATCCAACACTTAGGCATTCCATCAAACACATGAGAGTCCTAAACTTATGCATGGGAATAGGTAAAGCATGCGAGATTAACATGACTAAAAAACTAAAATCATAACTTAGGGATTTAACGTGAAGATTACAACATTTAGAACATGTAATGGCTCATCCCACCAGAAAAAACTTCTAAGCATAACTTGTAATTCAACTAACAAGAAATTCATGGAGATATTTCAATTTATACATGAATACTCATAATTCAAAACCAAAAAATAGATTCTTAGACTTCATGGTTGAAAGGAAGCCATGGATGAACATCACACATACCTCACTAGATGAATTCGTAAAGATTCTTGGGAATTTATTTAGATTTAGAGATTGAATTCGTTGATTTCTTAAGAATGGTTAAGGATTTGTTCTTGAGGTAGGAGATGGATTTCTTGAGTGCTTATATGAATAAAGGGGCAAATAATGCTTCTTGGGGACTTAATTTCATGTTATGGACTGATTTGGGTAGAGGGAAATGACCTAAATCCCCTTAATTAATAAGGAAAAAAAATCTAGACGGGGGAGAGAGGGCGCTCCGCAAGACCAAGGGTGCTATACTGGAGGGGGCACCATGGGCTCTAGTGCGTCACACTTGAGTGGGCATCACGGGCTCATCCTAGTGCTGCTTCTGTTTGGTGATGCAAACACACCCCTACACCCGTCAAGAAATTCCAAAACTCACCCGAGTGTACTTTGAACAACCCCAATCATGAATCAACTTAAAAATCAATGTTTTGAGGTTGGGAAGATTTAAAATAAAATCATTGAATTTAAGAGGTCTTGGAAATGGCTAAGTCCTCAACACTTAGCAAAATTATTATGTTTTAGACTCCCCCCCCCCCCCTCAACATGCAATTGAGAGATGAAATGGGCTAAAACTTTTATGGGGTATTACAGTTGTGTTCCATGTGTTTGGTACTCATACTACACTTCTACAGCCTGTAGATAATAGTACAGGTTATCATTGTTAATGTGTATGTTGTACAGAAAATCCATGATTCAAAGACTCAGAGTGAGCTCTTAATATTCAGAGTATTACTGCCATGACCCGAGACTACCCCTCGTCATAACACGGTGCTTAGAACCACAAGTGATCTCAAGCTAACCCATCAACTTGCATGATACATGAACAACTGATTTAAAATAGACAAAATATTTAAATTTGTTATGTGAAAATATAATCATGACATTATCTGGATAAATATAATACTGATAGAGTTTACAATATGATAAAAATGAAGAGAGAACTGGAATTTACATTTCATGTCTATGACTGGCTATCTATGAAGCCTCTACTATATTGACTATAGATAGCTAGGACATTCCTCCAACTACCACTAATCAATACATATGAATAATAAAAATAAAGTACATGGCATACAACTGGCTAGAGTCCCCAAAATAGGAGAACATATCACCTTCTTACTGGAAGCTATAACTTTTTGATTATGATGTGTAGGCTAGAACTGATACCTGCATTATGATACAATGTGGTACATAGACATAATTGTGGATCAGTACTTCTAAAATGTAATGAGTAAGTAGGGTGAATGTAATAAAAAAAAACTGAATATATATGAAATATTAAAACAATCATTCTAATTACAAGTAGACTCACAAAGAGGCTAAAATCAACTGAAATTTGAAGTTTTTTTAGACGTGCGTAACAAATATAATCTGATAAGCTAGTGAATCACTGCACTTAGTTTCTTAAACTTTACTTTTGTAGAATAAGTAGGCCTAAATCTGGGAAGTGGTAAATCATGAATACTATATGTAAATCTCAGATAAATATTAATATGTTATAGAACTAAACTGAGGATCGTGTATGGATACTAGGTATGAAACTATTTGATGGAAACTGACACGGAATCATGCACATCTAAACTAAAATATTATTTGACATAACTCAAGGATTTTAATATATAACTATACTAAGCATGAATGCATGAACTTGTAATATCTTAGAATGAGAGACCAAGCATAAACATGTTTTTAAGATAATCTGAGATATGAAAAACTAAAAGTTGTATAACTGAATAACTAAAAATCTAAAAATCTATACACTTGGTCAAGAAAATCTGAGCTGAATACTGTACTGAGTCTGTGGGAAGTAATATGTCACCGACATACCCCAATGTAAGCTAGTCAGGGTCCATCCTATAACCCCAGTTGAAAAAGTATTAGTACCATGCCACGGGTAATAAAACTGGTTGTGTGTATCCACTAAACTGGTGTCTCAAAGGACCAGGGTGTCAATCCTAAACTGACGGGTCACCCCAATATCCCACACTGGTTGTAGTTTTGGAATATAGGGGATGCTAACAACTCTGCCTAACTGATTGGGAAGTCGCCATCCCTGTATTTGCTCAGTTCTAAATCCTAATCTCAACTAAAAGACACTAAAATACTAACTGGTGCATGCACTGATAACTAACAAGCTCAAGTAATGGTATTTTAAAAATAATATTATATACGGATTTTGAGGTAATTACAAACACATAAACCAATAATGCTCAACATAATCATGATGTCTGAATATAAAATTAAAACCATATGGTCTGACTCACTTGTTAGTTGAAAAATAGAAATCATGTAAAACACATGGTATCGGGTGTTCATAACACGCCAACACTGAATGATTATAGAAATACGATATCAAACTTAAAATACGGTAATATGTAATCATGGATTAAAGACCCAAAACATATACATTTCATCAAACATATGAATATTGTGAACTTGAACACCTGAATATTTTACAGCATGTGGAAACAACATGACTTCATTGCTAAATCAATAATTTGGTGATTTATCCTGAGATAAATAGAACATGATTGGGGAAAATAAAACTTAAAGCATTAGATAACATAACTTATCCATGGAATCATACTTGGAGATTGATTGAGTTCAAATCACTAAGGAAAAGCATAAAATAAACTTATCTTGAACATATGTATCTTCATAATAAAAAAAACTCATCTTTTTAATCAAAGAAAGGTTTTTTAGGCTCCACGGGTGAAAGGGACCCTTGAATAAACTCCCACATACATTTATTAATCTAATTCTTGAAGAAACTTGAAATTGGAACTTGAACCCTCAAATTCTTGAGAAAGAAAGCTTGAATTTGGGGACTTGAATGATGAATTTGAGAAAGAAACCCTATTCTTGATATTTTCGTGAAGATTCTTGAACTTGGAAGCTTAAACTCTTGATTTATTGTGAAAAATTTTGGATTTTGTTCTTGGAAAAGGGGAGGATTTTTGCGTGAGTTGATTTGAAGAAAATGGTCAAATAATGCCCTTTTGGGTATCATAATTCGTGCCTTGGATGTTTAGGGTTGAGAAAAAGGGACCAAAGTGCCCCTTGACCCTTAAGAAACTAAAACAACGAAGGAATAGACCTTACATTGCACCCCTTAGTCCAGGGGAGTATCCCTCAGGCCGCCCGCCACCTGCCAAATCTCGGGGGAATAACCCCCGCGACGTGGGCTTATCGCCTGCCCTTATGCCTATTACAAAATAGGTCATAACCTTTTGCTATGGTATCGGATTGTGTCAAAAATTTTATTGTTGGAAATATAACTCAATTATCTATAATTTAGTGTGTCTAAAGATGAAAAACTCAACATATATCAAAAGTTATACACGTTCAAAGTTGACCCTTGTAGAATCGAATACAAAGATATGGCCGAATCAAAGGCTTTTAGCTCAACTTTTCTCTAAGTGATTCCCATGAAATTTTTTTCCCTAATAAGAACTTCACACACTAGTATAAATATCATGACACATGTATTCACATATAAATCATAGAATTACAGTTTACACACATAGGAATGATAGTTCAAAATCTAACCCAAAAATATGGGGTGTTGTAATTACTTACCTCCCTATTATGTATTAGACTAGTCTCTATGTTGTATTTTTGAATGGTTGTATATTTATATTCATTTAGTACCATTTTTGTATCCCTATTCGTTAGAGGATCTTATACTGATACCACTAAATTTTTGAACTATATTGGGTATTGATAATTTGTTTCACTTATTCCTTATTATTTCCTTCATTATTATGATAGTTCATTACTGGGAATTTTTTGTCTAATAGTGGGTTATGGTATGCGCCATAATGACCTTAGAAAGTGTGTCGTGACCAATTGGTATCAGAGCCTAGGTTCACTAGTGTATTAGTATAAGAGATAAGTGTTTAGTAGAGTCCTGCAGATTGGTACGAAGACATCCATAACATATCTTCGAGAGTCTATAGGACATTCTTAGAAAATTCATTTATTGACTCTCTGTCGTGTGTTCGTATTATTGTGAGACTCAAGCATATTATTTAACACTATTCTATACCAAATGGATAATATGAGATAGTAAATAAAAGTGGATGAGAAATTAACACATGTATTTAAAACTTCATTATTGTATCATACCAAAGAGCCGAGATGGATATCAAAGATCTTCAGTGTCAATTAAAGGATTTGGGGCCAGCTAAGGCTCCAGTTGAGCTTATGACTACTCAAGCCCTTCGAAGTTTAGCATTTAGGATTCAAGTCATGTTGCAGATCTCTTACAGCCATGGATGACATCTGAGTCATCGAGCAGTTCTTAGGCCAAAGTCTGAATTACTAGTGTTCATCAAGGTATTTACCAGTTTCAAAGTATAAAATTGGGTTTTTGGATTGGGTAAGGCATATTCTTATGCAATGTTTCTTCTGAGATAAACATGGTCCATGGATTTATTAGAGGTTTAGTATTGCCACTATATTTGGTGTTGGAGCACTTGATAGCAGTTGTATCTTTCATCTCTCAGGTTATTGATTATGTAAGGGGATCAAAAAGAGCATGTATTAAGACTTATGGAGGTGGTGACAAGAGTTCATGCCTTCAATATAGTGCTATTGGTACTTTATCTAGGAGTGAGAATACTTCTAATGGAGGTCATCTTTATATGAAACCTATCAATTCTATGTAGGTAAAAGTTTAGATTATGGGTAATTCTTAAATTAGTCATGTTGATCATTAAGCATTAGATTATAAGGAACCATAAAGTATACCAAAAGCTTGTATTAGTTGTGGTGAGATAGGACATGGGTCTAAAGAGTATCCTCGAAGAGGGATTATTGGTTATTTAACTCATTCAGATAGCCTCACAGTGATGTGGCATCTTTGATTAGAGATAATATACTTAGCACCTCAGTCAATGATTCAGTCAGTCGATCTGAGTTTGGACCCATTCATATTTATTCTCTCTTAGATATGTTAGGCATGTGATTGCGAATTTCACCATGATAAGTGTATTTTTATTTCTCACATTTACCCTTTTCATTGCGCGTATTAGGGTTTTTGTACCAATGGATGATTATAATCCTTGATGAGTTCATATAGATTATTGTGTGCCTTATTATTGAATTCATAGTTATATGACTAACTCCGTGGTTTATTTGTTTTTAGTAGTGGATGGAGTAGTTCTATATCGATATTTTTTCCCTATGGGTGTAGCATTTGGGTTAAAGCCCCATTATCATGGCACATTGGCCTTATTATGGCCCTTGAGGGGTACTAACTATTGATGTTCATCTTTGTATTGCCTATTCATTATATTGATGTTGATATTGATGTTGATATTATTATCATTGTTTGATGTTATTAGTCCTTGCTGGGTAGTTGTTTGTACTAGTGTTATCTAGTTAGAATTATGTTCTTTGTGGTTCATATTTGATTGCTTGAGCAACTATAGCCTACTTTTATGATTTTTTTCTATAGTGAGGTGAAGTTGATTATTTTTCTCTTTTGTTGGTCGTGTTTCATTGATGGTGAATTTAATTATGAAATTAAAGGCAAGTTGACCTTCTGTGGTTTTGTTATTGTTCTAGGGTTGGAAATTTAGTTATATTACTCATTGTCGAGTTTGAGATACTGCAACTTGCTTCTTGAGTGGTGAAGGTTGTTGCATTGGCTATTCCTTTGTGTATAGCCTATTTGTGAGCTTGAGTATTTTTTGACCCATTTTTTATTTGTGACTATTTCATCACCCCAATATTGGTCTTGATATTGATGTCGAGATTTTCTGGAGTCATCTCTCAAATTTGTTGGGTTCATCTTCTATTGATAGTTTGCCTTTGTTATTAATGTGGAGTTAGTAGCTCCTATATTGTCATGATATGGTTTTTGTCTAAAGTAGAGTTGGAGAATTAGAGGCAGGTGGTCATTTCTATGATCTCTTCTTGAGTTGCTTAGTTCATTTCTTGATTGGTGGCATTAGTGTTTAGATTTTCAAATGATGCACTTAGAGTGAGTATCATGCTTGAGTTGGATTCAGTATGGTTTCATTCTCGATTGATAGGACATCCTGGAGTGGATCATTCAGTGATGTGTAGTTATGCCTTGATCTCTTGGATTTTAGTTTTGGTTATCATTTGTACCAGTTGTAGCATTGGCATAGATTGTATTCCTTGATTATTTCTATTTATGTGTGCCTAGATAGCGTCTTATGGTGTAATTCTTATATTTGTCGTATGCACGTTCAGTGGATCATCATTAGTTCTTCGAGTTTTCTGTTATGAAATTACATAAACAAGACTTAGGTGATTTTTGTCCCAGTGTGGAGTAGATAAAAGGTGTGGAATTGTAGAGGAGGATTATATTTGGATTAAGAGTCAGTGGTATGACTCATGTATTGGGTTGGTTTAGTCTCGGATGAGCCTTTGTTTATTTATGTGGGTATCAAGATGGTATCAGTGTGTTGTGGTTCAAATTAATGTACATCAGTCGTTTTTGTTTCAATTAGAGGCTAGTTAAAGGTTGAAGTTGAGTCTTGGTTGTTTGTAAGAGAAGTGAGAGCTGGTTAAAAAAGGAATACCTAGGGAAAATCCCTCAAATGTGTTCTTTCTTTTTAGAAGTTATCTGGGAAGTCATTCTCAGAGCATGTGAGTCCAGTACCTCATTTTTTTTAGCTTTGGAGATCTTTCTATCCATTGACTTTTTAGGACGAAAGTCCTTTTAGTAGTGGATATTATAATGATCCTTCGGGTTATTTTTCATATTTCCTCTTATTTTCGCAATTAGAGGTTATCCAAAGCTACCCCAAGTTATTTATGACTTGCTGGGACTAACAGTTTGATTACCTGGTAGTTTGTTTGGGTTTTAGAGCCAATTCCTTATTTAGAAGTCATCGTTGGTTTCAAATGGCCACAAGGCAAAAACATCACTAAAACATTCTCGAAAGAAAATTTTTAATACACCAACAACTCCAAAATATAAATTTTAGGTTAGGTATACCTTTGGTTCAGGTAACGATGCACCCGAGCATATTTCAACCTATTGGTCGAAAAGTTGGAAAATTAGAAATATGGGTGTGGGACCCATATTTGGTCAAAAAGACCTCAGATAGAAAATCTGACTTCATCATTGCATTAGAAACATCAAATTTAGTGTGGTTATATAGTTCATTTGCATATATCAGATTTCAAATGAATATCGAGGCCTTAGTAGAAACTTGGAAAAATTATATATTTCAACTGTCATCGGGTGTGGCCTGCGATTAAACATGATGTTCAGAGGATAGTGTGATTGCACTAAAGAGTATGGTGATTTCCATACCTGCTTCTATAGCTAGGTTATACGATTGCACACCTGGTTGTGAACTTGTCATACCAGATGACCTTGAAGGGGTATTAAAAGACCCCTTAGGTCGTGAATTAGGCCATTTTCCACTCATTCCTTAAGTGAAAAATCCCTAATGAGTGTGATAACTCAAAAGTGAGTCTTGTGGGTGACTTGGGATCTTGTTTAACACCTATTTTCGTGATTATCATCCAGATTATGGTAAAATTCTACCCTTTAATTAGTGAATTTTTTATTCTTGACCAAAACCCCAAAGAGCTTAAGGTCTTGATTTTTGCCCCAAATTAGCTTGTTTTTCACCAATTCTCAAGGGTTATGATTCCTTGATCATGTATTAATGTTGGATTGATCTCGGAAATGTGGTTTTTGTAAGTGGGATCCATTTGGGGTTTTGGGTGTGATTTTTGTACCCGAAGCACAATGGTTCAATATGTGTATCATTTTTCTTGTATAGATGACTATATTATAATTTTTATGGCATGATGACATTTTGGAATTGTGAAGTGAAGATGGATGTTTGGTGAATGATTTAAGGATTTATGGTGTGGCTTTGAGGTAGGCTTCTATGTACTCTTCTTTGTGAGAGGATGTGTGTTATAAATTCCATGCAGATGTGAATGTTAAAATTGATATTTGGTCAAATGAATTAGTCCTGATTATCAAAGTTTGGAGATTAGATGAGGTTTTATGGCCCGTAAGGTCAAATGCTTATTAGACTTATAGAATCTTATTGCCTACTCACTTGATTGAACTAATTTGTGCGTTAGTTTAATTGCTTATGTTTCTAGGGTGAAATTCCTATCTTAGAGTTAGGTATGGCTTATGTACCATCAAGAAATGAATTTAGATACCTTACCCTATCTTCGAGGTACAAATTGCCCAAATATGGAAGTCGAGGATTAGAAATGTGTTCTTTCGACCCACCTTAGGCAAAGAGTTGGGTTAGCCTATGTGGGCTTAATTAAGGAAGTTAGGCATATATTAGACTAGTAAGACTTTATAGTAAGGTGACTTGGAGAATGATGATGGCATTTTCCCTAAATAATGAATAATGGTTCTTGGCCATGATATAGTCATAGATGTAATATTTGGCCTACAGAGATGATATTCCTCTTAGTTTTGATTCATGGCCTAGTGATATATTATGCCTCCTAGATGTGAGATGGTTATTGATATTATGTCTCTTAGATACTGGCTAGGTTACTATTATTATTATCGATATGAGCTTAGGCTATGAATGAGGGCCTAAGTCTGTGATTAAAATATTGTAATTATTCTAGACACATTATTGGGCCAAAGGTTGTGTTATGATATAGGTTACCTGTGAAGTGTTAATTATTGTAAAGGATGAGGTTGTTGTTTATATATATATTAATGCTTATGGCTCCGTTATTTGAATACTAGTTATGGCTTGCATAGATTTGGTACATTCAAGATAATTAACAGGGTGAGATTCTAGATAATATAGGATCTTATTATGGATTCTCCTATACAAGGGTTAAAACCCACTTTTTACCTTAAAATAGATTTCTTGATAATAATAACTATCTGTCTTAATGAATAACTTATATGCGAAAAGATTTTAATAATGATGTTTTAAAGTTTTGATCGTGAAAGATCCCGGTCAATGATTTGATACTACTAATTACTCTGATTGTGAGAGATTCTAGCCCTTTCTTTACTTTTATAATGATTTAGTCCTAAACTTCACTCCAGGAAATGGATTGATGGATTTACACTCTTTTTAGCCATAGCTTGAGCGTGTGCACCTATTTTATCTCTCTCTCTCTCTCTCTCTATATATATATATATCCGATATGGGAAGAAGGAAGGGGCATTATCGATGATATAAATTTTGGGTAAAAACCAAAAGGCAGATTATTGTATTGATGATATATATATATGTGTGTGTATTGATAATATTGATGATGATTGACGATATTGAGGGTATTGATTTTATATTTATGATAGGTTTAATTTCAAGTCTTGATGATATTTATGACCGGTTCAATTTCTAGACTTGAAGATATTTATGCCTTGTTCAATTTCGAGTCTTGATGATATATATTCCATGTTTGATTTGGGAGGATGATTAAGATGATGATGGTTATGATGGTGATGGTTATGAGGATGAGTTTGTGATATTTATTAAATAACTTACATTCATTCGTGCATATGTATTGCCTATCAGCAGTATGCGCCTATATCTATCAGCCCATATAAGTAGGGGATGAATAGGTATGGGTGATGACTAGACCCTGTGGTGTGTTGTATGATGATTTAACCTTCTGAGCCTGGGGCAGTGGGGGTATGTGATAAGCTTGAATATTGTTCGGACTAGCCAGTTACTCGCTGTGTTAATAATGTTGTATTATCATTGCTATGATCATTGTTTTGGGTAGTTATGAAAGATTGGTCATTGATTTGGTATCGAGACTTTCGGTATTATTCTGTCCTCTTCTATCTTACAATTATATTATTATGCATTATTATATGATAATTTAGGTTGTACTTCGAGTAGAACTTGTTTATATATATGTATATGCATACTTATCTATTTATAGCTATGTGTTACCGTATATCCCTTTATTTTATTTATTCAGATTGTACATTCATTCCTTGGCCTTGTATACTTATATATATATATATATATCTTCCTTCCGCTCCAACTTTTTATATTGTCTAGAGACATACGGTATAAGGTTGAGATTCCTAAGTATTGATGGAATAAAATAGTGCATTCTTATTGTTTCCTTAGCCTTACTAAGTCTCTTGGGCATGATTAGGATAGTTTATCCTTATTATATCATTAGATGTCTTATGTGATTGTTGGACATTAGAGTGTAGTTTTTCATTTTGTGTATATGTTATATATATCTGCAATATCTTTTGACCTCAGTGGGCAGTTACCTACTATGTACCACATGTTTGGTACTCATACTACACTTCTACATCCTGTAGATCATAGTATGGGTTATCATCATTGATTTGTGCATCGTGTGAAGAAGCCATGGTTTGGAGACTCAAAGTGAGATCCTGATGTTCAAAGTATTAATTACATCTCTCTTATGTACTAGACTAGTCTCTATGTTGTATTTAGGGATGGTTGTATCTTTATATTCATTTAATACCTCTTTTTTAGCCTTATTATGTTAGAAGCTTTTGTACTTATAACACCAAGTTTCTGGACGATATTATGTATTTATCTTTTATTTCACTTATTTCACATTCTTTCTTTCATTCTTGTGATAGTCTCTTGCTAGTAGTTTTTGACTATGGGATTGTCTTTCCTACTGGTGGTTTATAGTAGGTGCCATCATTACTTGAGTAATTGGGTCGTGACACTTTAGGTTTCCACGTCCTCTAGTTGCGAACTCAAGGTCCTCTTCTCGTGTAGTAGTATCATGCGTCTTAGCCATCTGCAAGAGAGTGAAATCAAATGATTCTTTGAAACCAACATAGACTCTTAGCATGAAATGTATAAAGGAAGTGAAGATCTCCTAAGAATGTCCATAACCTCCAAAAGATAATAAACAGACGTCATTATTTTGATTTGTAGGACTCTACTATACATTTTCTCTTGTACTAAAAATATTGGTTAAACCTAGTCTATGATAGCAATTTGTCACGACCCAACTTCATGAATCATGATGGCACATAACTTTTTCCAACAGTATGTAAGCCAAACTATATCGTAGAACTATGAGTAATAGGCTAGATGGTGGAAAATGGCATAAACTGCAGAAATATGCAAGTAAATCAATCACATGCCATAACATACGACTTACGAATCAATAAAAAAAATAAGAGAGGAGTTTTTTTTCATCCCACGACCTAGTAAGTTCGGTACAAGATCCTATAATCCAAAAGAATATGAGTACTCTCAACTCAATATACAATAATCTTAAAAATAAAAAGACTATCCATAAAAAGATGATTGAGAAAAGATCTTCTCTGGCTTCAAGAGCTTACCCTGCCTACAAAATATGATCAACACAATACAACGTCAACGACGGCCACTAGTACTTAAATTTTCATTAAAAATGTACAAAAGTATAATAAAAGGCGATATGAATAAATTAAGTCAAGGGGATAAAGGGAGAACCTGGAATAATGTTGTAATGACTTAAAGTAAATACACAAACTATCAATAATAACGAAGGCATAGCTATCTGTACCTAACTGGGGCCCTATAAGCCCAAAAGAGGTAAATAAAGTTAATAACCCAATGCAGACCACCATAATCCCGGTGGATACAATCCAGAAGAAGTAATAACAGTAAAGGTACTAACTATTCATATCTCAAAATAATAATAGTGGATACTTCCATACTATAAACACCAGACTAAAATTAGTTCCATAACCATCATAAATAACCTCTCATTGAAAATCTTTAACCATAACTAGTATCGCATATGCCAGACTAGAACGAAAACTAATATCATGAAAACTAAATTTGAATTGAAAGATATATCATTAACAATGTCGGTATCAAACAGGTCTTAATATCTTAAATCACCAAACTTGAACCAGAACTATTATTTCCTAAACACAATGTTGGAATAAACCATTACACGAAATTATCCTTGAGCTCACAAATAAAATAAAGATAAAGTATCATGCCTACTGAGTATACAAAAAGATAATACTAATATCGGCCTATTGTCGGACGGAGGGGGCCACTTCTAACCCCAAAATTCCATTCTAAGGAAAATTTTACCCAAAATAGACTATACTTTCAAATCCTACTATTAGATGCTAAATAAGTCTCACGGAGTCCTAAAATATCCATTCTACCTAAAGAGCAAGTAGTTAAGTCAATACGCCTAATTAAGGCATCTTAATCGACTATGTAACCTAATTCAACTAGATACACCTCCAAGTCCTAATTCCCATCCAAAAACTAGCACAACATTATATTGATACTATAATTTTAGCCCAATCAAAGAGAAAGTTAAGCCTAACCTACCTAGATGCAAAAGAATGCCAAATAAAGTCTACTAAATTATTGATTTCCTGTTTTGAGAAACTTCTAAATGATGCCATGCTATCAAAATAGTTGTTTATGCATTAATACGAGAAAACGATACCTATTTTTCATTTTTATACTTCAGGTCCAAAATCAAGTAAAAATTGTATGTGGAATCCTCTTTCAAAACTATCAAAACATCCTCTATGCTCAAGGATCATTTAACCTCAAGAATGGGTAAATTTGGAGCTCAAACAATACTAAAATCAAACCAACAAGAATTTAGGGATTTTTCTCTAACTTGAAGAATTAAACCAAGAATTAATCAAAACCATATGACGATTTTGACATGGAAATGATTATTCCCAGCTCACCAACACCTTCTAATCTCTCATAATCATTCTCCTAATTTTCCACTCTTTTGGTCTTTTGTATATTGAGACTTGTTAAGAATAGGGAGAAAATCTGGCAAAGGAGAAATTTAATGCCCTCTAGGTGCCATTTAAGTAGTAACCACTAAAGCGGTCGATGGATCTCTTAAGAAATCCCGCCTTGGGACTGACCTTCGCTTAAGCAGTCAGGACGTAACTTAAGTGACGTCTACTTAAGCGGACAAGCCTTTGCTAAAGCGGTCTAGATAGGCTGGCCATTCCGCTTATGCGACCACTTGGCGGATAAAGCATCCTCCACATAAGCTATCAAAGGTTTGCTTATGTAGATGCACTAGCTTTAACCTAGAAAAATTCTAAGTTTCTACCGGCCCCTCAAAATTCATTCAGAACCCCATGAATGTAAATAAACTATTCTACACTACCAAAATTTATATTCTGGACTTAATGGCTCCATTGAAAGTTCCATCCGAGGTTATTTTGATTAAATATGGCTCCTATAAACAAGGACTATTTATCAAAATCTGGCCAATAGCCCAAAATATGTTAGGAGGCCTTAGGACCCGAACCAAGGGTCCCACAGCTAAAATTGATTTTCTATAGCTGATAGAATTGTGAGAATTTACATATGAGGTCATTAAACTAATGTTTATTCCCGATAGCCAAACTATACCAGCAATGACTTCATAATAAAGAATTCTCTCTAAGAACCAAATAAAATTCTTGGTAACTAAACTGTCTGCTCTAGCAAGGCACAAATGACTTAGTGCATCTATAAGAAAGCTCTAAAGAGAGAAAATGTATGGAAAAGTAGTAAATGACTTGGAGGGTCATTACAATTGTGACCTAAGGCCTTGTAAATACATTGACTAATTACCTTGGCCTTTACGAATACGGCTAAATCATCACGAATGCGAAGGCCATTTTGTTTTGCACTAGCTGAAGATAAACTTGCAAACTTGGCAATTTGACAAGTTTCCAATAGGATTGCATCTAAGTATTCTAGATCTAAAGGTCCTTCTTTGTTGTCTGTCCCTATGGACTATGAATTTCCCAAGGTATTCCTTGATGATCTTCTAAGTATTCCTCTCGATAGTGTAATTGATTTCAGAATTGATCTTCTTTCAAAATTTCTATCCATCCCTACATAATGGCTCTAACTTAGTTGAAAGAACTCAAGGATAAGTTGAAAGATTATCTAGATAGGGGTTTTATTAACCCTATTGTGTCTCTATAAGGTGCTCCTATATTTTTCGTGCATAGGAAATATGGGTGCCTTTGGATGCGTAAAGATTATCATCAATTGAATAGGGTTATCATGAAGAATAAAGATTCTCTTCCTAGGATTAATGATCTCTTTGATCAACTTCAAGGTGCTAAGTACTTCTCCAAGAGTGATCTTTGGTTGGGTTACCATCAGTTGAAGATCAGGGAAGTAGATATCCCTAAGACTGTTTTTCAAACTTGGTATGGTCATTTTGAATTTTTCATGTTGTCCTTTGGTTTGACTAATGACTCAACGACATTTATGAATTTGATGAACCGGGTGTTCCATCTATTCCTAGAGTTTTTCTTACATATGTTTATTGATGATATTTTGGTGTATTCTAAAAGTTATGTGGATCATGCCAATCATCTCCACCTTGTGTTGAAAACCCTGAAAGATTAGTAGTTGTATGCAAAGTTATCAAAGTGTGAGGTTTGATTAATTGTAATGATCTCTATGTTTCATATTATTTCTAGTATAGGGATAATGGTGAATCCATAGAATGTTGCAGTGGTTTAGAAGTGGCCAACACCTATGACTCTAATCGGCATTCAGAGCTTCTTGGGTTTAGCCATCTATTAGACGAGGTTTGTGGAAAGCTTATCTTCTATTTCTACCCTATTGAGTAAGTTGACTCAAACAAAGGTGAATTTCTTGTGGTCAGATATTTGTAAGGGTACTTTTGAGAAGTTAAAGGATAAGTTAACTTCATCGCTGATTTAACTCTACCTGAGGGTACTAATGGTTTTGTTCTTTACTGTGATGCATCCTCGGTGGAACTAGGTTGTTGTTAATGCAGCATGGCAAGGTGGTTGCATATGCTTCTAGGCAGGTAAAGGTGCATGATAAGAACTATCTGACTCATGATTTGGAGTTGTTGGTAGTGGCCTTTCCTTTGAAGATTTGGCAACATGATTTGTATGGAGTCCATGTTGACATCTTCTCAGACAATAAGAGTTTGCAGTATGTGTTCACCTAGAAGGAGCTGAACCTCAGATAGAGGAAATGGCTTGAGTTTGTCAAAGTCTATGATATGAGTATTCGTTATTATCCAGGTAAAGCTAACATACTTATGGATTCTCTTAGAAGGTTGTACATTGGAAGATTATCTAATGTAGATGAGGAGAAGTGGGGTCTGGTAAAGGATATTCACTATTTAGCTAATCTTGGAGTTCATCTCGTAGACTCTGAGGATGGTAATGTTATTTTGCAAGAGGTGGAAAAGTCATCTCTTGGTGCTGAGGTGGAGGAGAAATAGGTCTTGGACCCTATCTTTATGCAGATCAAAGATGATGTGGGTCACCAGAAGGTGATGGCTTTCGAGATCGGTGGTAATGGTATCTTAAGGTACCAAGGTAGTTTATATGTTCCAAATGTTAATGTGCTGCGAGAGAGGATTTTTGCAGAAGTTTATGAGTTGAGGTACACTTTTCATCCTGGTTCGATAAAGATATACCACAACTTGAGAGAAATTTATTGGTTGAATAACTTAAAGAGAGATGTGTCCAATTTTATGGCTAAGTGTTTGGTTTGCCAATAAGTGAAGGTTAAGTACTTGAGGCCTGGTGGTTTGTCTCAAGATATTGAGTTGCCCATGTGGAAATGGGAAGTGACTAATATGGATTTTCTTACTATTCTTCCACCGTCCCATCATCAGTTTGATTCCATTTGGGTCTTCATGGATAGGATAATTAAGTCTAGTCCCTACTAGTGAGGATTAATTATTTGGTGGAGGATTACTGATAACGCTCAACTCACTCCAATGTTTGATGGGTGAGGCAGTCATTGTCAATAGCCCAACTCGCATTCGGGTCAAATCAATAAGGAGCAAAATATAGCTTCAAATACTATGGGTGTTCTAATTACTCTAAGGTCACCGGGAATACTAACAAACACAACATATAAATTAAAGTGGGGCAATTGCTTTGAAATTTGTTTGTAACAATCTTTGGTTAATAACACACGAATGTAGCTCTTTTGACTTAAAAATGTGATTTGAGAAGATCTTGGGATTATGTCTACCTAAAGGTAAAACATGTGTAAGTTGTTGATTTTTTAACATGAAACTTAGTTGTTGAGTGAGATATAGGCTAATTCGAAAGTCTTTTTGGTTAGACTTTTAACAAAACCACAAGGATTTCACTTATTTGCTCTTTTGAGCACCTAATGAGTGTGCAATTAATAGTCACCCAAAACCTCAATCGGGTTTCCCTATTTCTAGAAAGATGCCCTTGAAATAATTTACACTCCAATCACACTTCCTTGTCAACCTATAGCCCTCTTTCAAGGATGCTATGGGTTCCTATAACTTCACATTCTTCCCTCTTTCAAGGATGATGAAGGGTTTCTAAAGTTTGGAGTTTTCAGCCATCAAACCAATTTGGAGATCCAATCCATATTATTCCAGCTGCAATCTTTGCTTCCATTTGATCCCTTTTTAGATCCAATCCATATTATTCTATCTCTCCAATTATATACTTGTACAATATGGATATTTGTCAATTAAATAACAATTATATCTCATTTTATTCTACAAAACATGGTAGTGCGCATAAATAGTTAGTGCGAATGAGTGGTAAAATCACCACTCATCAATTTCTCTTAGCTTTTAATTGAGAAGATCGTAAAGTTTTATACTATTCTAGTTCCCATCATATTTGATTGAGGTACTTAGTTCTTATCTCACTTTTGGCATTCCTTTTATTGTGATTTTTGGACTAAGGTGAACCTTAGCATCACTTTCCACCCTCAGAAGGATGGACAAGTGAAAAGGATGATACAGACTTTGGAAGATATGCTAAGGTCCTGTGTGATTTATTTTGGTGGTAGTTGGGTTGACCATTTGCTTCTCATTGAGTTTGCATATAATAATAGTTATTATTCTAGTATTGGGATGGCTTCGTTCAAGGCTTTGTATGGCAGGAGGTGTAGGTGTCCTGTAGGGTTGTTCAACGTTTGTGTGAATAATTCATATGGTCCCAACATAGATCACCCAGCTATGTAGAAGATGAAGTGATTTGGGATAGGCTTAATTCCACCCAAAGTTGGCAAAAGTCCTATGCGGATGTAAGGTAAAGGCTTGGTGTTTAATGTGAAAGATTTAGTGTTCTTGAAATTGTCTTCCATGAAGGGAGTGATACGACTTGGAAAGAAGGAAAATCTCAATCCTTGGTATGCTGGTCCATTTTATATTTTTAGGTGAGTGGGCAATGTGGCTTATGAGTTGGAATTGCCTTCAAGTTTGGGTTCCATTAATTTGGTCTTCCATGTGTCGATATTTATAAAGTGCATAGGCAATCCTTCCTTGGACATTCTTTTTGAAATTGTGGGTGTCTCCCCTTATCATTTGAGAAAGTCCTGATTAAAATTTTGGATCGAAAAGTCTGTCGGTTGCGGACGAAAGATAAGGATTTGGTAAAGGTTATATAGGACTAAATGGTTGAATTGGACACTTGGGATACTGAATAGGACATGAAGTACAAGTACCCATTCTTTATTCCTGCTTTGGATAATCAAGCGAGAGGTATATGTACTTTATAATGTTTTTATTTTCTAACTTTGTTAAAGGGATTTATAATTTTATTGCTATCTTGATTTTTTGTCTTGGTTAAAGGTAGGTGTGGTTGTGTTTGGAGTAAAATCGTGCTAATAAATGCCTTGTCCTATCCTTCAAGGATGAATGATCCTAAGGGGGGAGTATGCAACAACCCAAATTTTTGGTCCTTGAATGTTTCTGAAAATTAATCCTCACTATCCTGACTGCTAATCCCCTTATGAGCAGTAGGGAGTCCTGATGAGTTATAATGATCCAAATCATAGCCTAACTAGTGTGTGTGGCTAAGTTTTCTATTCTGAGTACGAGTGGCTCCCAATGAGTCGTATGGACTCATTACAACTAGTGATGTCCCATCCATAGTAAAACTAATGTAGGTTCCAAGAGTTGTTGTACTAGGACCCAATGAGTCATAGGGTCCCCTACTAAGTTGGGTCAATAGTAGGTGTTCCTAATGATACTGTCTTGGCTGTTACTCTTGGTTACGAGTTGTAATATGTCGTAATAAGTCGCACTATGACCCGTAGTCACTGGCAACAATTTTTAAAATTCTAAGTTAAAGGCACATTGGACATTTCTGCATTTACCCACATAGACTCCAAACCCATAAGACACCTTTGAGGAATTATTTTAACACTTCAACAAATAAAAAAAATACTCTTTACTCTCTGTAATTTTGTCAAGCAAAGCAAGCTAGGGTTTTCTTAAGTTTGAGCAGCTAGGGTCAATTCAAGGTTTCTTCTCAATAATTGAAAATCTTTCAGGCATGTTACTCTTCCCTAAATATTATTTTCTTAAAACCATGTGTTTTAAAGTATTATTTATATGGTTTTGATTGTAGAGTGTTTTGAATGTTTGTTTTTGAATAATATTTCCCATGCTTTACACATGATTGCTCATGTTTTATTCATGTTTTTGAACTTGTAGTATGCATGGGTATGGCGAATTAACTAGGGCATTGTGATTTCCCCCAATTTGTGAATATTGACCATTTAAGTGGTAGTGACCTCAATCCTATATTGTGAAATTGGTTTTGAATATGAAAATTCTGCACATTGAACTATATTCAAACTATTGCATAATGTGAAAGGCTAATGAGGCATAATAGTTTTGAATTGAACCTTATGGTTGGTGTAATTCCTCAAAAAAAATAAATTAAACCAATAGGGATGTGATTTTTTCCAAGTAAGTATAAATGGTTAGGCATATTGATGTTACCTTTTAAGTGTAGTTGGTATGACGATACCAATAGTGTAGGCCTAAATGTTTATCATAGTTCAATGAATGGGAATGTGTGATAAATGATTTAATTAGGCTTTAATGAGGGTTGTGTAGCAGAGTCGTGAAAGTAGAGGCCTTGAAGGACCACTATTGGAAACAGTGGTTGCTGACGTGGGGGTCAAAATGACTAGGTGGTTCTATTCCCCCTTAATTTTATTATATTATTAAGAGGTTCGAGTCTCCCATATTATATTACATGATTGGGTGCTTAAGTCACCTTGGTATGCTGGGAGGTTCGAGTCCCCCATGGGGCATATGTACATTCTTTGGTTCGTGCGACTACACGCACTGGGGCCTTTCTAGCTAGGGGATAGTTGGGTCAATATAGGCTGTGGGTTCCTTCTTATGTTTTGACGGTTGACCTATGCAATCCAGGCTAAAGTTTTAAAGTGCATGTTAAGCCTTGTTCTCTTTCCCGACATATTATTTATGTATGTAAATGATAATGTTCACATGGCTTTGAATTAGATTTCACTTGGCTTTATTTTACCCTTATCCCTAAGTTACATACTAGTGCTCAACCCACTGACCATCTCCGGACATTGTATCCCCACATGAAGCAGGCACCAGAGATACCTTTACTTTTCCTACATAGTTTTAGGAGGATCGTGTTGAATCTTCGATCATTTGTGGTGAAATGGTGAGCTTCCATTCACCAGAAGTCTTGGTAGTTTCACTAGTTTCCATTCTTATATTAGAATTGAGGGTTTATATTTTCATTAACATTGTCATTGTCACTGTTAGAGTCGGGGGCATCTCCCGACACTATTGATTTTGCATTTGTTTAGAAGGCTTTGTGGATTACTATGGATTTGGGTGCTATTGATTTATCGGTATTGGTCGGTTACTAGTTATAGTTATAGACCCTATTAGTCAGAACAAGGAGAAAGAGTAGGATCCATGACTTAAATTCTTTGAGTTTATCTTATGCTATCTCATTATATGTTTGGAATTCATTCGATGTTAGGGGTATTGTGTTCTATTTTCTTAGGTACAGTCGTGGTCTCTGGTCATCGTTGGAATTGACTTTGAGGTATTGTGTTCTATTTGGTTAGGTGCAGGGGGTGGTATTCGGTCCTCATTGAACTTGAGATACCCATCATGGACAGGCCCTGGTTCGGGTCGTGACACTAATCCACTACTAAAGAATCACCTATAAGAGTAGCTACACATAATGGCACAAATAAAGGCTTGTAATATAACTCTAACATCAGTGCATATTAAGCAAAAACATATAAATAAGTGGATACCGAATCAAATAAAGCAATAATTGTTTGATGACATACTAAAATATACATATAATAACAACATCCAAAGACTTCACATCTAGCCTACTAGGTAGAGTATACAAATGGCCCCGTCTGCCTCTGAACTGGGTACCTGATCGACCACCCATCCTACCCTCCAAAGGACCTCCTTTATCACCTTGCACATAATTTGAATTAGATATCTAAATAAGGAATCGTAAAATGGATATAACTCTATAACATGGAAAATAGGACTATAAAACTTACTAGGCCTTAGTCAATGAAAGTGTTAACTTTCAAGCTTAGCCACACTTCTAAAATACTCCCTTAACTACACATTTCGCCTTACATACCATGCTAATTTGATTCAACTTATAATTCTCACATGTGTACATATAACTACTCTTGCCAAAGTCTGAGTTGAACTATATACTCTCGCCATGTTCAAGCCTAACACCATAACACTAGTACAAACCCTGAATTCAATATCCTATGTGTTTTCACAGATCTAATCTCAAGAATAATACTCCTTACCGCTTCAAAAACTAACTTCAGCCACTTACTAGGAATTCACTAGTGCACAATGCATCCATCCACTTATATACCAACATGACATTCAAGCCTATCATTATAACCATATACGAACTTCTAGGTAACCACCTATAAAAGTATCTTTCTCATATTTTCTAAACCTCTATCAATAATAACTTTCATTCACTATTCTTGAGAAGACACACATGGAATTTTCAACTAACTATGAGATATACGAAAGGCTTCCCCTCAATCATCCTTCAACTTTATAACCTTGTATAAAACAAGCATACAACGATCTATCCCCAACATGAAACAATTACTCTCTCCCATCTCAGAGATTACTCATCACCACTATCATAACATTAAGGAGAGGTTACTAAAAGGTTAGAACATGAGTACCTAAAGCATGAAATAATACTATGCATAATTTTGACACTTAACTCAGGCCTGAGAAATAGAGTATCAAAGGCATAAATTCAATAACGAGATCAAAATTGAGGTTATACATGTCATAATCTAAATTTCATTGGTTATTACGGGTGTACCATGAGTACCTAGAATAGAACATACTATAAAGCATGAGTACATGAGTCATGAGCTGCATGACCTGAGATTGGAGTTAATAAATTTATGGAATATGATTCATACTACTGAGTGAACTGAAACTCCTTATACTAGGAACTAGAAGCATACATAAGATACGATCATGGATCTAACATTTAAGGTATGAGTAGATGTCATGATGACTGAAGTTCAAAACTTTGCACAAAGATAAGAATGGGTCGGGCATCTTCATCCCCTAGTGTTGTTCCATAACACACTGGCATCATTACTCGAATCTAAAAGCCTGACTTGGTTACTTATTCTATCGTCTCCCCCTTAGCTTTATGCCATCATTCTAAGTTTGTGAACCACTTAATTAAATCTAACTGAACTGCAACCACTTTACTCTAAAGTCAAAGATATAACAATACACATAAATAATAAACTCACCTTGAAAAACTACACCTGAAAGTGTAAAATCAATTGCTAATACTTCCTTCTGAGATACAACTCTTAAATTTATATAGCCCCAATAGTCATCACATATAAATACTTAAACACTTACTAACTTAGAATATTCAAGAATATCACCATACGCTGAGTTCACACCATCTAGAATTTCAACTCTTCTTTCTATTAGCTCAATCACCCAAGTTTCAAACTTAGATTCTAACACTTAACATTGATATTCCCAATCTTTTAATGAG
The DNA here is from genome assembly GCA_030864215.1 of Capsicum pubescens. Classification (NCBI taxonomy): domain Eukaryota; kingdom Viridiplantae; phylum Streptophyta; class Magnoliopsida; order Solanales; family Solanaceae; genus Capsicum; species Capsicum pubescens. The sequence goes on from CM061549.1 coordinate 176,083,016, forward strand.
CTATACTAACTTCATTCTTGAACACTCCCTGAATAAATACTATCCTTAATTTTCTTTATCTTCAACAATTATTGTCACATACTTACACCCTTCTCGACAACATACTTGGCTCACTAAACACATAATCTGCTTTTTTTCCTTCATAGTCTACTAATATAACATCTATAAACTTAATTTTTCCCATAAACTATGAGAATTTCATTTACACAAAAATACCCAACCACACGACCTAAAACCCATAACTTAGCTGGTAAGAACACCACATACTAAATAACTATCCCCATTCACACTTAGCAATTAAGGGGTACTATTTAAGAACACATACTTTAAAAACATATAAATAATACAATCCCATAACACCTTGGGTACACCTCCAGATCATAGCCACATTATCATATTATGTTTTGAATCAACAAACTTAAATTCTTGTATGCACTATTTCAAACTTAAAGATTCATCTTTCATACAACTTTCCCTATAGATACATAATCTACTAAATCAAGATAAACACTATCCCTACTTTACTGCTACTAAACTTGTGGGTTCATGCTTCTAACTCTAGATTATATGTTGTCATAGGATTCTAAGAAAGGATTTGCAGGCACATCTGACTTTGTTTCAATGCAAGATTTCTCAGTATCAAGGGTGAAATATTTAAACTTTGGAACATAAAGGCACTGGTGGGGTACATTTGGGAATGATTGTAATCCCATAACTGTTTGTGGGGACTATCAAAGAAAACTCTATCCATAGGAATTTAAACTTCACTATTTTAGTTATCTTTAAAATAACACAGAGTTGACATGAATGAAACATGATTAGAATCTGTAAAAGTTCCTTAGAGAACCTTTCTACAACATGATCTGAGTCATGAAAAAAGGGAAACATTTCTTAAATTCCTTGTAGTTTCTCAAAGAAAAGTCCAAACATCTCAGTACCATTTTGCAAGACTCTACTAGAAACTCTAGGACATTTGAACCTTCTGCTATGATACCAAGTTTGTCATGACTTGAGTTTACCCCCTCTTCGTAACATGGTGTGTCGAACCACAAGTGATCCCAAGCTAACCCATGTACTAGGATGATACTTGAGCAAATGATTTATAATGTAAGTAAAAGCTAAATTTGCTAAGAGAAAGCATTCTCATGAGATAATCTTAATGAATATAATACTAATAAAGTTTACAACCTGATAAATATGAAGAAAGAATTTAAATTACATTTCATGACAATTACTAACTATCTATAAAGCCTCTATTATACTTACTATAGGCAAATGAAGCATGCCTCTAACTACCATAAATTAATACATAAGAATGATAACAATACAGTACTTGAACTACAACTGTCTGGAGTTCCCAAAATAGGCAAATTCATCACCTAATGGCTGAAAGCTGAGAACTGTCTAACCCTTGTATATGAGCTATAGTTGGTACCTACATTATGAAAGATGTAGCAACAAATACATATAAGTGGTCAGTACGTTGGAATATACTAAGCATATAGAGACATGCACTAAATTATGGAAATATTTAAAATATGCTTTAATATTGAGGATATATGATATTTATTGAGGCATATATTTAAAACATGACTATATGTGAAAATCGTATGTCATAATGAGATTTATAAATCATGAGATAAAAATACTTCTGAAAGTTGGGAAGTGGTAAAACATGAATACTGTATGTGAATATCATATAAAGGTGAACATGCTGTAAAACTAAACTGAGTATCATGTATGGATAATAACAATGAAAACATTAACATGTACAACTGAGAACGCAAGACCAAATTAAATCATGTACTGAAATGATTTGAATAACTAAATAACTAAATTACTGAATAAATGAAAATTTGATTACTTGGTCAAGCAAGCTTAAGCTGATATAGACTGAATATTTACTAAAACTGTGGGAGCTATCATGTAACTGACATGCCCCAATCTAAGCTAATTGGGTTCCAACCTGTAACCCCAGTTGGAAGGGTGTTAGTACCTTTCATGGGTACTAACACATGGCTGTGTGAATCCACTAATCTTTTTTCCCTGAGGACCACGGTGTCAAACTTAATCTAATGGGTGACCCATAAGAGGAAGTCAAGACTAAACTGACGGGTGACCTCTCATATACTACGCTGGATACGTAGTTCTAAACATAGGGACTGCTACTAACGACTCTTCCTAAAACGACGGGGAAGTTGTCATCCCTGCATTCACTCAATGATAAATCCTTCTCCCTAATGAACTGACACATGCATTATTGTGGGTCTAACATGACATGGTATTATACTGATAAGTGCTCTACATGAACATAGTAATCTAATTATATTAATAAAAATCATGACTTGTCTGACTTGTAAATTTAAAACAAAGACATGTATAAACATATAGGTTTTGGGTGTTCATAGCCCTCCAACACTTAATGACCACAAAATATGTAAACAACACTTAAAATGGTGGTAAAAAATTATAGTGAAAAGACCCAATAAATAAAACATTTCAATAATTGAGTGAAATACATGAATTTGAACACGGGAATGAGTTAAACTTGAGAAAACAACATGTTCACATGATTTAATTCATAACTTGAATATTTGACATGGAATCACTTAAATAGAACATTAGTAATTGAAATTTAAAGCATGAAATAAACTAGTTTACATGGGAACACGTGTTGACATTGCATGAATTCAAATTACTAAGAAAAACATGAATTAAGTTCTTAAGTTGCATGGAAAATTTGATAAAATAGGATACAAATCATACTTTACACCAAAAAAGGGTATTTGGGATCAATGGGTGAAATGAATCTGTTGATGAATATCCCACATACCTCAATTGCTCGAATACTTGAAGAAAAACATGAACTTGGAGCTTGGATAATTAAATTCTTGGCGAGAAAATTAAATTTCTTATTTTCGGAAAGAGGGGAAAGGTTTACATGAGTTGAACTCATGAAAAGTGGGCAAATAATGCCCTTTCGGGGCTTTAATCCGTCATTTAGGTGATTGGGGGAAAGGGGGAATGACCAAAACAACCTTTGGTCTTGTATTTACAGATGTAGGAAACATATTCTCCATGTTGAGGAGGCTAACGCATGGCCTAAGGTCTGCATTGTGGTGTTATCGCAGACCCTTACTATTTCTCATGAAAATAGTCATAACGTCTTGCTCGGGTATCAAATTAAGGAAAAATTTGTATCTTTGGAAATATAATTTAATTATCTATAATTTGGTGGGTCTTAAGATACAAAATTCCGCATGTATAAAAAGTTATGCACGTTCAAAGTTGATCCTTGTAGGATCGAACACCAAAATTTGGCCAAATCAAAGGTTCTTATCTAAAAATTGTTCTAGGTGTTTCCTATGAACATTTATCACCTCATAAGCACTCTTAACACTAGGATAGTTATCATGATATTTATTTTCAAATGTAAATAATTGGTTTTGAGCTTATACATGTAGGAATAAGGGTTTGAATTCTAGGCCAAAAATGTAGGGTGTCACATATCTATAAGATCCTACACTTGTTTCAAAATTTACTTGAACCCGTCAAATTAGACGTGTACCTATCAAACCCCTAACCCACACAAAATCTAAACCATTTGAACATTTTTTATCAATCGACTAAAAGCATAAAGTTTGTGCGACACACACGCGATGATGTGAAAAAATGAGGAATTAAATGGTGGCATTTGGCATTGAATCCAAAAGTAATTAAAAATTATTTAGTAACTAGTTAAATTATAATTAAAAAATAATTATAACTTTTTTAAGAAAAACAACCCCGCCCTTCCCCCTCTCCCCTCTCCCCACTCCCCTCTCTCCTCTTCTTCATATTATACTCAAAAGAATCTGGCTTAATTCCATTTTTAAGGTAAAATTCGTTCTCTTTTACAATGAAAAATGAGATAGATAAAACTCAAAATGGATTGAGGAAGATGAAATGTCTTGTTGATTTATGAAAATAGCATTTTGATTTTTGTTTTTGAAGCAAATTTACAACTTTTTTTGTTTGTGGAAAAATGTAGATTTACATTTTTCCGACAAACTCCCACTTTTTCCGGAAAAGTCCCATTTTTATTTTATATTTACACCTAAAATTGTTGATAAACTTATTGTATTTACATTTTTATTAGAGTGATGATGTTTGTTTTTAGGAGATCAGAAATGGAGATGAAAAAATGGTGGGGAGGAATTAAGAACAAAATTAAACAAAGAACAATAAAATACAAATCGAATCCAAACATAAATTCAATACTAAGAAGAAAAAATATTCAAAAAAGGAGAAAAAGTAGAAAAAAATAGAATGAAGTTTTCAAAAAAAATAATAAGAAAGAAGACATAGTGGGAGAAGAAGATGAAAAAGAGAGGGGGTACTGAATGGGTATAGGGCCTAATGGATGAAGATGAAGGTTGAGTTTTTTTTTTAAATTTTTGTTAGCCCTCAATGCCACTTGTCACCTTTTTATTCATGATTTGGCAAAATAAATCATCTCTCATGCACCCACTTTGAGGGATTATCATGCGATGTGCTATGTGAGAAAAAAAGGCATGAGTAGATCAAATTTTGGGTACGTTCGGGGCCTGATAGGTATAGGCCTGAGTTGAGAGGTTTAAGTTATTGATGACTTAAGCCAGTTTGGTATTTACCTTACCCACCAATTATCCCATTACTATATTATTTTGGCTAGGATGTGTCTTACCTACAAGCAGGTTAAAGTAGATGCCATCATGACTTGTGAAATAGGTCATGAAAAATTGATATCAGATCCTAGGTTCACTGGTACTATAGGTACAAGATCAAGAGTCTACTAAAGTCCCATGATTCACCTTTTTTATTTATTTCATGCTATGAGTTTGAGTTTGTTTCTAATTTTTTTTCACTCTTTCACATATGGATAGGAGGTGAGCTACTACTACTAGAGATGAGGACCCCAAGGCCATGACTAAGGATCCTATCAAAGGTTGTTTCAATCTTAGAGGTTAGGGTCAGGTGAGAGCTGCATCCCCAACTAGTGTTCCTAATAAAAAGCCTTCACAAACCCTATTCCTACTCCCGCACTAGATATTCCTCCACTCCTTCTTGTAGTGGGCCTTGGGGAAGACCAGGCTCCCTCAGGGTTTACTTCATTGTTGTTTCTCAGAGATGATTTATTTAAATTACTAGGATTGGTTGATCGTACATCGTCTGATGGATCTCACTCTGTGGATCAGATTTGTATAGTGGAAGGGGCGTCATATAGTTGTGGCCCCTAAAGTTATGATTTCTCCAACACCAATATATGCTAAGATGATAGTCTCCCTACCTTCTATGTATGTTGAAAAGTGGAAGCTATTGATATTGACTCTACCTAGGATTTTTGGGGCACCGAACGAGGATGAATTTGAGTTCTTGACTACTTATGAGGAAACGCTCCATCATTGAAGTATAGTTGAGACTCATTGGGTTGATACAAAACCTTTTTATTAGACCTGATAGCTAGACATTAGTGGAGAGTTTATCTTATTTTTGGGCTAGATAGATCTCTTTTGTTTACATGGACTCCATTCTCTGAGGCTTTCTTGGAGAAATATATTTCACATAGCCTAAGAGAGAGCTTGAGAGTTCATTTCTTAAGATTGGAGTATGGTTTATGACTATCTTAGAGTATGAGGCTCAATTACATGAGTTGTCTAGACATACTACATTTATCTTACCGACTGAATATGAGAAGATCCAGTTCTTTATTTAAGGATTGAGACTTTCTCTTCATATATCTACTAAGAGTGTGGTTGCCATTGGTAGGTCTTTTATTATTCACCAACCATAAATGAAATGCATCGCGAGGTCCTAGGAGGAAATAATAAAGGGTCGCATTACAAAAGTAATTTCAGTGGCAGTTATAGTAGATCATGGTTCAAAGTAGAGGTTCTTGGGGAAAGTACCCTATTAACTAGTGTATAAGCATTAGTCTAGAAGAACCATTCATGCAACACTTTAAATTACCGATGGAGGTTAGCCCGGCTACAGTGAATATCCTCGCCATCATAGTAGTGAGTCTTTAAGAAATACATATTTTGTGTTTTCTAGATAAGGTGGTTATTTTGTGATAGTGAGATCTTTTTGACACAGTGCAACACCTAGGTTATGATATGAGTGTAGGACCTTTGTCCATTATCCTAGAGATTGTCCCTAACATAGGACAGTTATGCCTACAACATAGAGTATAATGTCAACTAAGGAAGTGTCTCCCCAGCAAAAAGTGGTATGCAAGGTTTTTGAGGTGGTCCCCAGGGTTCTCAATGAGGTCCTCATACAAGTAGGTCAGATGGTCAGTCAGACGCCTAGCCAATTGGCGACCAAAGTTATTTATATTTTGTACCTAGTATATTAGAGGTACAATCATTTAATTTTGTTATTACAAGTATGATATCACTATGCCAACGGTTGACTTTTTCTTTATTTGAATTAGGATCCACTTATTAGTATGTGTCTGCTTATTATGCACCACAGTTAGAGTTTTTTTGAATTCTTTATCTATTTCATTTTGTGTATCTACTCCCATGGATGATTTCTTAGTAGTGGATTGGAGTTATAGATCATGTAATGTGACCATTCAAGAGTTTTATACTTAGGCTAATTTTATTGTTTTAGATATGATGGACTTTGATGTAATTTTAGCCATGGACGGTCCTAGATTGTTTTGCCAAGATCGTTACCATATCCATGCCTAAGATACCCTCAGTTATGTGGTAGCGATCTTTTAGAAACTTGCTTATGGGGTTTATTTCTTACCTTCATGATAAGAGACTTATATCGAGGGGTTATGAGTCTTATCATTCCTATTTTTGTAATGTTATTATGGAGAGTCCATTGCTTAATTTTGTGCTTATATCCATTATTTTCTTGATGTCTTTCCTACAAACCTACCTGGAAATTTTCTTGAAAGTGATATTAAGTTTATTATTGATCTTGAGATGTGCACCCAACCTATTCCATGGCATATTATCATATGGATTCCACCGAGCTTAAAGTTCTAAATTCTCAACTTTAGGATCTTCTGTGTAAGGGTTTATTAGGCCAAGTGTGTCACCTTGGGATGCTCCTGTCATGTTCAGGAAGAAAAAAAATGGTTCCTTGTGAATTTGTATCAATTAAAGGAAATTAAATATGGTAATAGTGAATAATAGGTATCCTATACCTCGTATTAATGACTTATTTGACAAGCTTCAGGGAGCGGCAGTGTACTATAAGATTGATTAGAGATTCGATTATCATCAATTAAGGATTTGGGTTGAGGACCTCCCAAAGATAGCATTCAGGACTCACTATGGACATTATGAGTTTCTGGTTATGTCTTTTGGGTTGACCATTGCCTCAGCTGTGTTTACGGATATGATGAACCATGTGTTCATACCTTATTTGGACTATTTCGTGATTGTGTTCATCAATGGCATTCTTGTATATTCATATAGAAGGGAGAAACATATTCAACATTTAAGGATTATACTATATACTTTGAGCAAAATTCTAAAAGTGTGAGTTCTAGATCAAGCATGTTACATTCCTAGGACTTATGGCATCTGAGGATGGGATTATAGTGGATCTAGCAATGATTTAGGCTATTCGTGACTAGACTGGCCCTATATCTCTATATGAGGTTCATAGTTTTATCGGTTTGGCTAGTTACTATTGGCATTTTGTTGAGGGTTTTTCCGCTATTGCAGCACTAATGACTTAATTGACTAATAAGGAGGTTCCTTTCCAGTGGTCTAAGGAGTGAGTGTTGAGCTTTTGAAGATCAAGGATTTTCTAACTTCAGTTCCTATATTGACTCTTTCTATTGAGATCGAGCATCTTACCATATATTCTTATGCTCTCGGTAATGGTTTAGGTAGTACTTTGATGTAGTACGGCCAAGTTATTGCTTATGCATTAAGGCAGCTGAAGGTTCATAAGTGAAACTACCCAACTCATAATTTGGAGTTGGAAACAATAGTTTTTATGCTTAATATTAGGAGACATTACTTTTATGGCATTCATTGTAAAATCCACACTGATCATAGTAGTCTTTAATATATTATGACTCAAAGAGAGGTTAAGATAGTGTAGTTTAATGGAACTGCAAAGGTATTATGACATTTCTATTCTATACCATCCAAGAAAGGCAAACATAGTAGTGAACTCCTTGAGCCAAAAGGCGGTGAGTTTGGCTTCTATTTCAATAACTAAGCAGCTACTTGCATGGAAAATCTAGTCCTTATCCAACTTGATAGTTTGACTTGATATTTTAGAATCTAGATGGATCCTTGCTATCATTGAGGCTAGGTCTACTTTATTTGAGAAGATTTTGATTTGTCAGTTATAGAATAGAGGGCTTTGTAACATTCGTGATCAATTGTTGAGGGGAGAGTCTAGGAGGGATACCATGGATTGTAAGATTGCTATGAGATATGATGGATGTATATATATTTTTATGGTTGAAGACTTTATCTAATTTATATTACATGAGGATCATAACTCCAGATACTCTATTCATCCCGGAAGGCCTAAGATTTATAGGGATTTGAGGCAATATTACTGGTGGAGTGGTATGAAGAGAGATATAGCTGACTTTGTAGCTCATTGCCTGTATTGTCAGTAGGAAAAGGCCAAGAATTTGAAGCCTAGTGTCCTGATTCATAGATTGTCCATTTCGAGTGATAGTGAGGGTGGATCACTATGGACTTTTTCAGTGGTTTTCCTTGCACCTCCTGTGGTTCTAAAGGCATTAGGTCATTGTAGATCGATAGTATCGGCATATTTCATTCCTATTCCAATATCCTTCAGTGCGAAGAGGTTTTCTCATATCTATGTACATGACATTGTTGGCCTACATGTAGTACCCACATCTATTATTTCATAAGGAGGCTCGATAATCACTTCTTGGTTCTAAGGGATTTTTTATGAAAAGTTGGGTACTCAGGTAAATCTTAGCATCATATATTACCCTCAAACCTATGAGCACTTGGAGTGGACTATTTAGTTTCTAGATGATATGCTTCAAGCTTGTGTTATGGACTATTGTAACGCCCTAAATCTGGTACCTGGAATGCTACACGGTGCTCATGACCCCGAAGGACCACAAGCTAGCCCATGACTGATATTTGTACCTGTACACTGTATAATATACTGTATATATATATACTGTAAAAAATGCAGAATAAAAGTTGTAAGGCAGTAAGGTTCAAACTGAATAGCTGATAAAACACAACATAAGTGTGGAGTATCAAATACCTAAAATAACTAAAATAATGTCTGAACATATTGTAATCTGAAAACCTCTAAATTGTCTGAAAACTGTGGAGTCCATGGCACATGTCCCCAACTAACTCTGACTACTAAAATAACTAAGTACTAAAATGATGAAATAACAAATCATATCATCCTCGAAGGATGAGGACTCACTGCTGACTGACTGTTGATTTTTGGAATCTAATGATGCTCTGCATCTTATGTCTCTGAACCTATGGTATAAGACACCATAGCGCAAATGCATCAGCACTTTGGATGTACTAGTATGCAAGTGAGGTAGGCTGAATACAAAAGGGTTCATATGCATGGACAACACTAACTGACTGAATGATATGAACGTGAGAATACATGCATGAATATGTAATTGTTACTGAGATCGTGATAGGACTGAATACTAAGTTCTAACTACTGAGTCTACTGATAACATAGATTTACAGACATCTGAGTTTACTGATGCTAGGATACTGAATATTGAGTGACTGATTCTATATTATTGATAAATGAATAACTATTATTCGATAGTTCTGATTATGAAGAACTGGTCTAGTTGACTGTATTTGACAGTACTGAAGTTCAATACTGATTACATGAGTTTCGTATAACTAGTATATTGATGTTTAACGACTATATTTGACAGTCTAAGTTCTAATGGAACTAGCTAAATTTCATACTGTACTGAGTGACTGTATCTGACAGTCCTAAAATCTATAGAACTATCTTGAGTTACCGAGTCACTCTAAGTCATGAGTTAAAGAGTTTGAGTTGAGTCCAATGATTTATGAGATTTGTGAAGCATGTGTTATTATCGATGATTTATGGAAATTATGTTTTAGGAATTTCAAGCAAAGAGAGTCATTGTTTTCAATATGCATGACTTTATTTTACATTTATGATATTTTTTAAAAGTGTTGCATACACCCCCACATACTCAGTACAATCCCAAGTACTGATTCCCATACTCTTCTATGTTCTATATTTTCTCGTGATGTAGGTTCAGGTGCTCAGTATCAGTAGAGACAGTGATCTTTAAGTGCCTACATCTACATTCTTACAGTTGGTGAGTCCTCATGGTTCGAGGACCTATGTCCTTGATTTTTTTGGCCTTAATAATAGATGGTTGTTTCTTTTCAGTTCAGGCGAGTCAGTTGGGGATCTGTCCCACTGGCTCCTCAGTCTTTTGTAGTAGAGGCTTGTCAGACTAGAGTACCAGTATGTACAGAACTTTCAGTATTTTATTTGTACAGGACAGTATTTCTTTGTATCACAGTATGCTCATGACATGATTATTCTTCCCTATTTTAAAATTATTAGTGTTATAGTGAGTTCTAAAAGTGATGACAGGCTTTGAGGGTTAGCTTGAGTCCACGTGTGGCCTTAAGCACCGTGTGACGTCTCAGGATAGGTTCTTGGGGCATTACACTGAGCGACTTGGTTCAGCTGGTGCATTAGTAGCTTGAGTCTAAGGACGAACATCCGTACTTCCCTAATTAGTATATGGACATTTCTTGATCCTGTGGCCCAGCTTGCCACAACCATAGCAACCCCCTTTTCCCATTAAGCACTCACCAGGATGGGTCCTACCACTTTTTGTATATGTCGGGTAACTAGGCCTCTCGACTACACTATTTTGACATCTAGAGTTTCAAGTCCCGCCCCACTTCTCCTGCCTAGTCCTGGGTGCAAGAGCACTAGACGAATATGTGATAGGTACTGATGAATGACCCTGAAACTGCGAACATCTTCCCCCTCTAGACCATGTATGACTGCACTCATACTGTCTAGTTCTAGCCCTTTTTCTTCTCTTCTCACTTTCCTTTAACTTTTCTAGCTCAATCTATTGAGCATGAGTCATCAATCGAGCAATATCCATATCCCTAATCATCATGGAAATCCTACACTCCTTGACCATTAAATCACACACCCCAGTAACAAACTCATACGAGCTCTAGAGTCAGATAGCAACTTGGGAGCATACTTAGACAACTTATTGAACTTAAGGAAGAACTTATACACTGTCATAGAGCCCTACCTCAGGTTCATGAACTACTCCAACTTAGCCTCCCTCATCTCATGTGGAAAAAACATATCTAGAAAAGCACTCTGAAACACCTGCCAACTCATAAGAGCTGCATTCTCACACCTTTCTTCCTTCCATATAACAACCCAATCATAAACAAAATCCTTCAGCTATAAGAGGCCAACTCTACACACTCCTCTTCAGTGACAAACATAATCTGAGTAATATTTCTTACTTCATCAATAAAGAGTTGAGGATCCTAATCCACCTTTGACTTGTGAAACTCAGGTGAATTCTTCCTTAGAAAGTCTCAAATATGAGCTGAAGCTAAATTACCATTTTGCTGAAGTGGGACTACTTCTTATTGGTTTCCAAGAACATTGGCATTAACAGTTTTTCCTATGCTTAAGAGGTAGCACAAAATTCAGCATGAGACACATTCTCATTCAGAGTGTCGATGTGCAGGAGTGGTTGATCATCAATTTTGCGTGCATCAACTCAGCGAGGAGGCACATTCTGTCACATAAAATCATGAATTAAGACATATAAAGACAATTGTAAGCACGATAGACCATGAAAGAAATGATGATTCTCAACTCCTTCCGCAGCCTCCTACTAATAAATGTGGCATTCTTTACAATCATGATCAAGACTCTACGTATAGCGGTTTGTTCAACTCTCTAGGATTCCTTAAACCTTAGCCTCTGATACCAAGTTTGTAATTCCCTGAAATTACCCTGTGTATGTTACACAATGCTTAAGACTATGAATAGACCTAAGCTAACCCATGATATCTATTTATCTTGAAACTCAGAAGAAAAGTGACTAAGAAATCTAGAAGCTGAAGATAAATTATTTTGGATCTAAATTGAAATCTTTAACTTGGAAATATTTAAACAAATTCTTTGAACTGAAAACATAATCAGTCTGACAAGCCTCTACCAATATCTAGAAATCCAATAGGGAAGACCCCAGCCGACCCAAACATAAACGGAAATCATATAACTAAAACATTATCATCAACTAGCAGAAGTTTGATAAATGAAGTCTTAGGACAATGAGGACTCACCACAAGGTGGGGTGTAGGTGATGATGCTCGCTGTCAATCATGCTACTAGAAATGAGCACCCAAACCTACATTATAAGACAATGTAGTACATAAATATATATGTGGGTTAGTATGACTTGAATATATTGAGTATATGGGGGTTAAAGAATAAGTAAAACAATAACTGAATATATATAAGTAAGCTTTCAAATGATGCATGCTAAGCATAAATGACTCACCTTGAATATGAATAAAATGAAGATTGTAAGATCATCAACACAAATGATGAAGCATAAGGATAAACTTTGTGAGCCATGAAACTTAGTTTCTAAAAGCTTTACTTTCAATTCTTTCTTATGGGAGATTCTTCTAGCCGACAAAAACCATATGGGCTACCATGGAGTCCAACGTCTTACCCATGTTGGGGAGAGTTGTTCTATCCTTGCCATTACAATAGAACCTTACCTTAAGTGATCACTAAACTTCATCCATATTTGGAAAAAGCTTAACCTACGGTGGCTTGTAGTTTTTAGGAATTTAGGATACGCTCATTCACATTCCCTTCTCGGTGCTAAATTTTATCCCTAGAATACTTATATGCTTATACTTTAAGAAATCTACCTTAAAATAGCATAAGGGATTATAGAATGAAAATAGTTATGATTCTCTTTTCTTTAAATCATAATCAAGATGAATACTTGCGGATTTCATGGCTTATATTTAGATCAAAAGAGAAAGCTTTTCTTTCAGTCATCTTATAACACACAACAATGGAACATAAGAGCATAAACTTCTTGTAAACTCAGTACTTGTACTTACAACTTGGAATACATGCTTTAACTCATAGGGTTTCATAATAAAACATCATGCTCAATAATTACTTTGAAATCTTTCAACAATATCCAGTCAAGATAATGAAATTCAAATAATAATAAAAATCTTACAAGTCAAAACATGAATATATGTACACCTTGATGCACTTAAAGCTTTCAATCACATGGTAGTATCATATTCAAGACTTTGGAAATTTGGGTATGAACCCTAATTAAAAATAGGTAAATTTAATCTCAAAACCATGCATTTTGGGCACAAGGATGAAAGAATAACCTTGTTCATAAACCCACATACCTAATGTTTCTTGACTTGTGATAAGAGCTTGAACCTTTGGACTTGAAAGAGGAATTTGGGGAGAGGAACCCTAATCTTGATGTTCTTGAAGGTGAAAGAGGTAAGTTTTGTTAATTGATTAGAAAGGGGAGGAAAATAATTCCTCTTTGAGGGTTAAAGGTCATAGGTTGGAGTTATAAGAGCGGAAAAGACCAAAAATTTCATTAACTGAACATTGCAGAAATTGATCGTCAATCTTCACGACTCAACCATATGACTCGTATGGTGAGGGTATGACTAGACCCATCAACTCGTAAGCTTGGTAGAATCAAAGATGGTATACACTATTTAACATACAAGTGGTAACACCCAGTTCGTTACTTGTCTGTATGACTTGGAAACAGCCAATCGTATCTTGGACAAAAACTTAGGGAACCTATTCTGCTGAACTTAAGACTTAACCTTATATAACTCATACCATGATCATATCACTTATAGAGTCAACTCATATCTATAATAGACTTTATGTACTCCATACTAATCTAGGTATGATTTACCTTACACGACTCGTATGAAGTGTGTATGAATCAAGGAAGTGAGTTGTATGATGCACAATAGTTTCTAAACACGTGGTATTACAATATCTCCTTCTTTGAAACATTCATCCTCGATTATGACTCATCTAGGATTGGGATTTGTACAATAATCGAAACCTCCATAGTAAATTTAACACCAAACCTAGATCTACTATGAGGATTCAATTTCTCACAACATAATATAAAATATAGAAATAGTTAAACGAACTTAAGGAGAAGGAATTTTCTGGAAATAAAACTTTACCTTAGGTAGGAACTTAATTAGAAGAAAAGAGATGAGGATACTTGGTCATCATGTCTGCTTCAGCTTCTCAAGTGGCCCTTACAACTAATTGGTTTCTCCAAAGAACTTTTACTAATGCTACTTCCTTATTCCTTAGCCTTCGGGCTTGCTTATCATATATCTCTACAAGAATCTCCTCATACTATAACATATCTTTGACCTCAATACTCTTTAGGGGAACTACTAAGGGCGGATTCCCAATGCACTTTTTGAGCATTGATACATGGAACACTAGATGAACTGCAACTAACTCTGATGGAAGATTTAGTTCGTAAGAAACCTCTCCTACATGCTTCACTATCTCAAATGTACATACTAACAGGAGACTCAACTTTCCCTTCTTTCCAAATATCATAATTCTTTTCATAGTTGATACCTTCAAGAACACCCCATCGCCCACTTCAAACTTAAGCTCTCTCCTTCTTACATCAGCATACAATTTCTGATGGCTCTGAGTAGTTTTCAATCTCTTACAAATAAACTGAACTATTTCCATAGCTTCAACAACAGAGTCCAGCCCAATCAAAGATGCTTCACCAACCTCAAACTATCCTATAGGTAACCTGCATATACACCCATAAAATACTTCAAACGAAGCCATCTGAATGCTAGCATGATAACTGTTGTTATAAACAAACTCAATAAAAGGTAGATGGTCATCCCAACTTTCTTTACAGTTTTAAACACACTTCTTCGGCATATCTTCCAATGTCTAAATTGTGCATTCAGCCTGACTATGAGTCTGTGGATGAAATGCAGTACTAAGCGTAACCTTTGTACCAAGGCCCTTCTAAAAGAAATTCCAAAACTGTGAATTAAACCATATGTCTCTATCTAAAATAATGGATAAGAGTGTCCCATAAAGCCTTACTAACTCATGGACATATATTTGGGCATAATCCACCGTGGTATCTGATGTCTTAATAGGTAAAAATGGGTTGATTTAGTCATTCGATCTAATATAAGCCAAATTAAATAATGTTGAAGTCTTGTACGGGGCAATCCCTTGATAAAATCTAGATTCACTACCTCCCACTTCCAAGTAGGATTACTAATATCTTTCAATGTATCACACATTCTTTGGTGTTCAACCTAAACTTGATGATAATTGGGACACTTGGCCACAAACTCGGCTATGTCCCTCTTAATACCATTCCATTAAGAAATCTCCCATACGTCTCGGTACATCTTAGTAGCTGACAGCGTCCAAGTACATACGTAAGTGTATGTGGTTTACCAAGTAATATAGTGTCCTTCAAGAAAGCCAAATATTGATCCCACATGGACTTGTTCCAAAAACTATCCAAATTCAAGTTCACTTATTGAGATTAATTTTATTCAAGGTAACCAAAAAACGTTTGTGATTGGTAAACTAAAAATAATGTAAGTAGTGCATAAAGTAAAAGACTTGATACAATCAATAGAGTAAAGACCAGGGTTAAAGGACTTCAAAATATCATACTACACTATTAAACTTCATTCATTAGATTTCTTATCTTGGTTGTTAATTCATAGGGTTTATCGCATGATCATTGTTTCCCAACGTCTAATCATTTACATAACTTGGACATTTCAACTACATTGTTGAGAGAGGATGTAATAATCCAATAAATTGCTTAAAGCTATCATCCTACATGTGAACTAAGCAAGGCTTCTAGGTACATCCTTGTCCTAGATTCTAATTCAAATTCCTTATTTCGTAAAGGAATAAGAACCTTACATTGTTTATCTCCACGTTCTATCTTCCAATTCCTCCTCGAGATTACAAAGTCGACAATATGCATATTCTAAAGGTCTGAAATCCTTAAAATAGTTTAAACAAGGATGAACAAACAACCAAATATGATAAGCAAATCAAGCTAAATCAATTCAAAATGATAGTCATGTTCTTGGCTTTAACCTCAAAAAGAGGGCATTTAGCCACTAATCAACATAATCATGATCCAAATACTTGAATACATAATCAAATTTATTAAAAAAATGAAGTTAAGGAATAAAAACACTATATAAAGTGTTTAAAAGACCCTCTCAATTCTCCAAGACGTCCAAATATAAAGTACGAAGTGTTTAAGTTAAGTATTTGTAGAAGAAGAACAATTGCCAGCATGTAAATGGAGTGGGCGTCGCCACCTTGAATGCACCACACTAGTGGAGGATGAGCAGGGTGAATTGCACCGCTCCAAACAGAGATGCGCGGGATCCATAGATAGCTATGGCTGAGTCATCATGGGCTTATAGTGTGCACACTCTGGAAGTTGATTTCGCAATTTTGTCTAAGTGTTATCGTCCCTCCTAGCCTTGTGGTGTTATTTTGCCTTCAATTCCAGATTTTTCAACATATATATATCACCATATTAGAATCACCAATCATACTACACGATAAAACACCAAGAATTAGAGATCAACACATCAAAACATCAAGAAAAACAAGCTAAAAACTTGAGCTAATACTAGGTTTGCGCCCGTTGATCTTTAATTTATTACATTGACTCTTGGCAGGTTCTAATTACACTTTGAACATTATAAACAAGTTTTTTCACAAATAATCACCCATTAATATCATTAGGAACTCATTTGACACATTAGATTCCATCTCAATAGACTAGAACAACACCTACCTCAAGCTAGTAAACCTAGTTTTCTCACCTAAACTGTAATTGATCGATTTAATTCCAAACTTGTTTGAAAACACATTTAAACATTATAATCACCTACTTTAACACTTAAATGATTATTAACTCACTAAGAACATGAATTTTCCTCAAAACAAGGCTAAATGGGCTTGGATAACAACGCTATATGCATAAATACACCCAACATCACCACCCCACAATTAAGCCTTGTTCGTCCTCGAAAAACTCTTAACTTTAAGCATCATAACTTGAGGATACTCTATACTTCTACTACATTCAAGACACTCAATCTAGTACTACAATGAGTACAAAAAATGCAAGTTTCTACACTAAGCATGTTATGTACACAATTGATAGTTCAAGAACACTATTTCAAAACATCCTAGCCTCAAGAATTAACTCACCAAGTTGGAAAACTCATTCATATTTCTCAATAAAAAACTTCATAAAAATCACCCACATTCATCTAACATGTTTCTTCACTGCAAGAGTATTACCCTAAATCACTCACATAAATGCAATTTATAACAGAATAGGTACAAGAATCATGTTACGCTCACTCTCACAAGGAATTCACAAGTTACACATAATTAACCATAGGATTTCCCTTAGTGTAGTACTCCACTAAAATCAGAATAATGAACCTTAGGATCAAATAGTTCTTTAATGGTTGTAATGTAGGCTATGGGATGGATCAGAACTATTTTGGCTTAATAGTGACTATCTTCCCTAAGCGCTTTAATACATTACTTTTTATAATTGAGACCAATCTCTAACAACCCGTGTACACTACTTTCATATACCACATCTTTTGTTTTACCCTATCTTATTAAGCTCATTCACATAAATTATGGTGGGAGTGTACTATGCATATATCATTAAATTTTGCCGTTCTTCACACCCATTATATGTTATGTACCCCTATGATAGCCACCCTCAACTTAAGCAATTTGCCTTAATTGAGGTGCATAATGTCCAAACAGGACCAAGGCCAAAACAGGTTCATTGTAACACAACTGGGCTACAAATAGGAACTTTTCAAGCATACATTTCTCTAACTCCTAACCACAACACATAATGATTTTAACACACCAATAACAATCACTCTAGGGCTTCAATTTCACCTTTTTCCTATTTGTATTTTTAAATCCTTAACTTAATTTAGTTTTACATTAAAAAGCCTCGGATATTTTAGATCAAATTAAGTTTAATCAAGGAAGGGAATTAGGCTTCATATGAGGCTTCCAAAGAAAGAGCTAAAGGATCAACTAGGCTTACTAGGATTATCCACAAGTGTAGGTCAAACAAGAAGGTAAAAATCAAGTCTATCAAAGTAATGCCTATATCATCTCCTAAACCCACGCTCTTTATTTCACTTTGCACACACACCAGGGAAGTTCAAGATATCACATGAAACAAGGAATAAGAAAATACCTCACCCGCATATGACACATGCTCAACTTCAAGTAGGATCATCATAGACTCTTAACCAAACAATCACATGAATTCAACTTTAAGACAACAAGTACAAGAGTCATAATCAAGAGCCTAAGAGTCTCAAAAGTAGTGATTCACACAATCAACATTCACTTTTCATACAAACTCACTTGCATCATGCAGTCAAATATATCACCAATAAGAATATCTCATTTATTCCTAATACAAAAAATTTTAAATTTACCCTAAAAATGAGAATTTCCCCACTCCACACTTAAAAATCTAATTTTTCCCTAAAGAATACTTTAAAAGTTAAGACAAAAATACTCTCTGAGGCCTCTAGGCTTAGCTATTAGAATCTGCTTGCACATCAAGTGGATTCGAGGACCCCACACTTAGTCTTCGTCGTGTTTCTTAGCTTATATTTTTAGTACTCAGACTTCCTATAAACCTGTGACTCAACAAAAACAAAAAATAGTAAAGTAAAAAATAAAAAACCTAAAAATAAAAAAATGCCATAACTTGGGTTGCCTCCCAAGCGGCACCAGATTTAGTGTCGCGGCATGATCTAATTATGACTCATCTAAATTCCTTCATTCTTTTACTCACACTTGGAGGAAATATTTTTATTCATTTTTTACCTCTTGAGTATGAACTCTCAAAGTCAACATCTTTCTCAATAATAGTCTTTTCAAGCTCATCAATCTTTATCATGTCAGGCTTAGGTGGTTATTGCTTGGGTGGTTGTAGCTTAGGCTACTCAATGAAGAAGTTCAAAAAGGTCTTGTGTGGAACAGGCTCCACCAACCCACACTTATCCCCTTCAATCATAGTAATAATGGACAAGTCTTTATATTGTGATAGTGTGTTAAGCGGTTTTTACAATTTAAAAATTATCTCTTCATCCTCCAACTTCATTGTGAGTGTGCCTTCTCTCATATCTATCAAAGCTCCTCCCGTCGCTAATAATGGACGTCCCAAGATGATCGGCACCTGCTTATTTACCTAAAAATCTAAAATAATAAAGTTAGAAAGAATAATAAACTTACCAACCTTTATGAGAACATTCTCTATCACTCCTTACAGATGGGCTATGATCCTGTTTGCCAATTGCAACAACACAGAGCTCGGTCTAGGTTTCCCCAAGCCCAAAGTTTTGAACAAGGAGAGGGGCATCAAGTTGACATTTTTTCCTAAGTCACTAACTACATAGACCACCTCGTTATTCTTAATTTGAATGTGTAGAGTGAACTTCCCATTGTCCTTGAGCTTTTTAGGCATCCTCTGTGTCACCACAGATCTATACTCTTCACTGAGTGCTAGCACCTCCACATCCTGTAACTTAACCTTATTAGCAACCACATCCCTCAAGTACTTAGCATTGGGCATTCCCTACAAAACATCTAAAAAAAGTAACATAATGTGAAGCTCTCTAAACTTGTCAAAGAACTTCTTGAAGCATGCATCCTCTTTTTCCATAATATGGTTTTGTGGGAAAGGTAGTGGTGGGATCTTCTTCACCTCTTTAGTAACTTTTACTTTCGAGTACTCATACTTTCTCGAATTTTTAGCAACTTGTTCATTTACATGTTTAGGACTCAAATCATCATCTAACTTCTTAGTTTTCTTTGTATGTTCTTTATGAAGATCTTTACCACTCCTCAATGTGATTGCCATAACTTGCTTAGGAAGTTCAGTATCACTTGGAAAACTAGATTGAGGCCTAGTGTTCTATGTTGCTTCTATTTGACCTATCTGCAAATCTAAGCTCCTTGTAGTCATTTGCTGGCTTTTTATTTCTACCTATTGACTTTATATATTTTCTACCAATTGTGCTTAAGTCGCTATAAGTTCTTTATACATCTCTTCCACATTGCTAGTCTGAGTTGTGGCTTGTTGTGCTTGAGCTTGTGTTTGCTAAAACTGCTGTTGTTGGGTGTTCCATTGTTAATTTAGTTGTTGAGTCTGCCACTTCATGTTAAAGGTGTTCCCATAGTTAGTCCAATGAACATTTCCTATAAATTTCATGGACTAAGGATTGGCAGCACAAATATCTGCAGAATGACCACCATTTCTACACACCACACACCAAGTTCTCATCTGCTGAATTGCATTCATTCTGGCTGCAGGCTGTGTGGCACCCAATATCATGTTGCTGAGCTACGTAGTCAACTAATTTTTGTAATGCAGTAATTTGAGCAGATATTACGGTAAACTGATCCACCTCCAAAACACCTGCATCTTTTTTAGTAGAATTCCTTGAGTCTAAATGCCAATCAAAACTCCCTTGAGCAATAAGATTCAACAAAGTATACAACTCATCATACATTATCTCCAAAGCTTGACCACCTACGGCTGAATCTAGAAAAATGTTTGTGTAATGGTCAAGTGCCTCTACAAAAGTATGAGCTAATACCTCATTCGACTATTGGTGAGGTGGAATGTCCCTAAGAAGTGTCTTGAACCACTACTATGCATGATATAGATTTTTTCCTGGCTTCTGTTTGAAGAGCACAATCTTACTATGAAGTCTCACAGTTTTTCCAGATGGGAAGAATTGGATGAGGAACTTCCAGGATAAGTCATCCCCGGTAGTAATTGAATTTGTTAGCTCAGCATTTAACCACTTATTTGCTTCCCTTAATAGTGAAAAGGGAAAGATTGTTAGCCTCATATAATTAGTTGACATACCCATAGGGATGACGTGTAGCTGATCTCTAGAAAGTTTTGTAGGTTGACTTGTGGATCTTTATGTGAAAGCCTGGTGAACTGTCCACTGCTGATTAAAAGTTGCACCATATTTTGTTTGAGATCAAAATTACCTCCAGCAGTTGGTTTTTGAAAAAGGGAGGTCAAATTTGTTGGAAGTGGGATTACCACTTCTCTAACTATCCTGTGTGCTTCTTGTTATCCAGCCATGATAGTAGGATTATATTGATCTTCCTATATTTACAAAATATGGGAGAGAATGATTGCTTTTCTCCTTCACTAACTGAACTGTTGCTCGGGTTCGGGACTTGGTTAAACCAGTTCCCTATCCCTTGCTAGCTTACTAGAATAAAAACCTGTTTCCTGCAAATACAAAACCAAGACCAAGTGTAAAGAACCAAAGAAATCTAAAAAGTAAAACTAAAACAAAAATAGTTGCCAAAAGACAAGTGCCTAGCAACGGTGCGAAACACTTGACATCGCACATGCAAGTGTATGTGGTCTACCAAGTAATATAGTGGCCTTCAAGAAATCTGAATATTGATCACATAGGGACTTGTTCCAACAACTATCCAAATTCTACTTCACTTATTGAGATTAATTTGATGTAAGGTAACTAAAAAGAGTTTGTGATTGGTAAACTAAAAATAAAGTAAACAGTTCATAAAGTAAAAGAATTGAGACAATCAATAGAGTAAATCTCAAGGTTAAAGCACTTCCAACAATCATACTACACTATTGAACTTCATTTGTTAGATCACTTATCTTGGTTGTTGATTGGTAATGTTTATCGCATGATCATGGTCTCCTAACCTCTAATCGTTTCCCTAACTTAGACATTACAACTACATCATTGAGCGGGGATGTAATAATCCAATCAAATGCTTAAAGCTATCATCCTACATATGAACCAACCAAGGCTTCTAGGTACATCCTTATCCTAGATGCTAATTTGAACTCCTTATTTCATAAAGGAATAAGAACCTTACTTTGCTTATCCCCACATTCTATCTTCCAATTCCCCCTCCTGAGATCATAAGGTCGATAATATGTATATTTTAAGGGTCGCAAATCCTTCAAATTGATCAAACAAGGATGAACAAACAACTAAATATGATAATCAAATCAAACAAAATCAATTCAAAATGATAGTAGTCATGTTCTTGGCTTTAACTCCTGAAAGGAAGGATTTAGACACTAATCGACATAATCATGATCCAAATACTTGAATACATAATAAAATTTACAAAAAGCTAAAGTCAAAAAATAAAAACCCTAAATAAAGTGTTTAGCAACCCCTCCCAATGCTCCAGGACGTCCAAAGATAAAGTACAAACTGTTTAAGGTGTGTTTTTATAGTAGGAGAACAATTGCCGGCATGTAAATAGAGGTGGCGTGACCTCATTTAGTTCACCACACTAGTGGAGGATGTGCGGTCTGTATTGAACTGATCAAATGGGAGATACATGGGATACATAGCCTGCTATGGCTGAGGCATTGTGGGCTTATAGCGTGCAGACACTGGAATTTGCTTTCGCAATGTTGTCTAAGTGTTATCGTCCCTCCTAGCCTTGGGGTGTTATTTTGCCTTCAATTCCAGATTGTTAAGCATCTATATATCACCATATTAAAATCACCAAGAATACTACATTATAAAACACCATGTATTAGATATTAACACAACAAAACATCAAGAACAACAAGCTAAAAACTCGAGCTAAGACAAGGCTTGCGCCCGTTGATCTTTAATTTATTGCATTTTTTCTGGGCTTGTTCCAATTACACTTCAAACAATATAAATAAGTTTTTCCATACCTAATTACCAATTAATATCATTAGGAACTCATTTGATACATTATATTCCATCATGATAGACTAGAACAACACCTAGCTCAATCTAGTAAAACTAGTTTTCTCGCCTAAACTATAATTGATCGATTTAAGTCCAAACTTATTTGAAAACACTTTTAAACATTACAATCACCTACTTTAGCACTTAAATGCTTATTTATAATATCATTCACTCATTAATCACACGAATTTTCCTCAAAACAAGGCTATATAGGTTAGGATAACTACGCTAGAATGCATAAATACACCCAACATCAGTAGCACCCGGATGAATGGCATACCTTGAACCATGAGCCTCAGCTAGTATCCTTTCCTCAAACCGTCTACATTTGGAACACAAAGTATACCTTGATATCAAAGTATACCATCTCCCCCTTGGGAGAAAACCTCAACTTTTTACTGTTGGACTGCTTTGAATATTTTGTTAAGTATGGGATTATTTTGTTGTTTCTCCTTTACTTCGACTACCAAAGATGATTTCGAACCGTTCTAAACTACTACTCTCCCATGATCTGTGTCAAGAAAATATTCTCCCACATGATCCAACCTATTCATTTCTTTAGCCAAATCTTGCTTTCCCTCTTTTACATAGGACACACTACCCATAGATAGCCTACGTAGTGCATCTGCCACTACGTTAGCCTTTCCCGAATGATAGAGCACATTCATGTCATAATATTTAAACAACTCCAACCACCTTGTCTAACAGATTCATCACCCTTTGAGAAAATACATACTAAATACTCTTATGGTCAGTGAAAATGTCAACCTGCACACCATAAATGTAGTGCCTCCAAATTTATAAGAAAAACACCACCGCAGCTAACTCTAAGTCATGAATTGGGTAATTATTTTTTTATCCTTAAGTTGTCTAGAGGAATACGTTATCTCTCTCCTAGTTTTCATCAATACACAACCTAACCCAACTCTATACGCGTCACAATACACTACGAATCTGTCCAACCTCTCAACAAATCTAATACTGGTGCCGATCTCAATCTATCCTTCAACTCTTGGAAACTCTTCTCACACTTATCTGACTATTTGAACTTCACTTTCTTTTGGGTCAACTTAGTCAATGGTGATACTATGGAGGAGAACCCTTCAACAAATCTTTTATAATACCCAGCCAAACCCAAAAAGCTTCTGATATCGAATAGAGTGATGGGTCTAGGCTAGTACTTCACTATATTAGTCTTTTGAGGATCTACAAGAATACCAGCCCCTGAAATGACATGTCCCAAGAAGGTAGAAGATTCCAACCAAAACTCATATTTACCAAACTTCACATACAATTGACGGTCCTTGAGTGTGTGCAACACTATTCTTAAATGGTTTGCATGCTCATCCTCACTTTTGGAATACACTAGTATGTCATCAATAAAGACAATGACAAATATATCCATGTACTGTTTGAAGACCCTATTCATCAAATCCATAAAGGTTGTAGGGGAATTCATTAGTCCAAACGACATAACCACAAACTCAAAATGATCATACCTTGTTCAGAAAGCTATTTTTTAAAATGTCTTTCTCCCCAACTTTCAAATGGTGGTATCCCGACCAAAGGTCAATCTTGGAGAACCATCGGGCACCCTAAAGTTGATCAAAAAATGGTCGATTCTAGGAATAGGATACTTGATCTTTATATAAACCTTGTTTAGCTATCTATAATCTATACACATTCTGTGAGTACTATCTTTCTTGCGCATAAAAAAAACTAAAGCACCCCACGGAGAAATACTGGATCAGATGAAACCTTTATCTAAGAGGTCCTTAAGCTTCTCTTTTAACTCTTTAAGATCGGCAAGAGCCATATTATATGGAGGGATAGAAATAGTCTGAGTATCCAAAAGAAGATCATTACCAAATTTTATTTCTCTATCTGGAGGTACCCTGGCAAATCTTTGGGGAAAGCCTCCAGGAAATCATTTACTATTCGGATGGAATGAACTATCTGGACCTCAAACTTAGTATCTTTGACTCAAACTAAATGGTAAATACACCCTTTTGATATTAACTTTCTATCCTTAAGATAAGATATGAAACAACCTTTGGGAGACACAGAACTATCCTCCATTTCAAAAACTGCCTCATCATGAAACTAAAACTTCGCCATGTGGGTGTGACAATCTATTGAGCATAGTATGAATAGATCTAATCCAGGCACAGAATAATAGCGAAATCCACTATCTCTAACTATATTAGGTTTACTAGTGAGACCTTATAGAGGACGGTGATAGGGCATTCCCTGTAGACCTATTTAGCAACAAGTGACTTACCTACTAAGGTAGAAACTGAGAAAGGGTGGGAGAGAATTTTAGGACCCACCATAAAGTTTATAGCAACCAACAGAGTTACATAAGAGATATTTGATTTTGGGTCTACCAAAGCATATACATGAAGGTGAAAGACACGAAGTGAACCAGTTACAATATCTAGTGAACTTTCCTACTCCTAACGGTATGGTAAAGCATAGAACTGATTCATGCACTGAACTCCACTGGTACTAAATGATAAGCCCTGTGGAGGAATTGGCAACCTAGCTGAGATGGTTCATTAGTATCCTGAGTCTGAATACGAACATCCCTACTTTCCTGCTTAGAATATGGTCATTCCTTAATCTTGTATCCCATCTTGCCACAAACATAGCAACCCTATTTGCCCATCAAATGCATACCAGGATGTGTCTCACCTTATTTTCTACATGTCAGGTAACGAGGCCTCCCGACTAAATTATTCTGACACCTAGAGTTCAAAGTCCTACCTCACTGCTCCTTCCTGGTTGTAGGTGCAGGGGCACTAGCTGAACATTG
The DNA here is from genome assembly GCA_030864215.1 of Capsicum pubescens. Lineage (NCBI taxonomy): Eukaryota > Viridiplantae > Streptophyta > Magnoliopsida > Solanales > Solanaceae > Capsicum > Capsicum pubescens. The sequence continues at coordinate 176,108,789 of CM061549.1, forward strand.
CACAGGCACTAATGAATGACCCTGAAACTGCAAACGGCTTCCCATGATTATACTTAAACTGTCCAGCTCTAGCCCTCTTGTTTCTCTTCTCACTTTCCTTCAACTTTTCTACCTCAATATGTTGAGCATGAGTTATCAACCAATAAATATCCATATCCCCAATTAGCCTAGCAATAATATACTCCTTGACCACCAAATCAGACACCCTAGTAATAAAATTACTCTTACGATCTCTAGAGTCAGATAGAAACTTGGGAGCATACTTAGATAATTTAGTTAACTTAAGGCAATACTCATTTACTGTCATAGAGCCCTACCACAGGTTTATAAACTCATTCACCTTAGCCTCTCCCATCTCACGAGGAAAGAACCTATCCAGAAAACAACACTGAAATACCTGCCAACTCATAGGAGTTGAATTCTCACCCATACCTTTCTTCCATATAACAACCCAATCATAAGAGACATCTTTCAACCTATAAAAGTCTAACTCTACACTCTTCTCTTTTGTGACATGCATAATCCAAGTTACCTTTATCTTTTTATCAATAAATAGGTTTGGATCCTCATCCACCTTTGACTCTTCGAACTATGGTGGATTCATCCTTATAATGTCCTGAATCGAGCTACAGCTACATTACCATTTTGCTGAAGACAGACTGCTACTTGTTGGTTTACCTAAACATTGGTATTCGTAGCTTAGGCCAATGCTTGAAATGCAGCCTAAAATTTAGCGTGAGACACATTCTGATTCATAGGGTCGGTGTGTAGGGGTGGTTGATCATCATTTAGGTGTGCATCAGCTCGCTAAGGAGGCATATTATTTCATGTAAAATCATGAGTTAACATAGATAGAGACAATTGTAATCATGATAGACTGTGAAAGAAATGATGATTCCTAACTCGTTTTGCAGCCTCCTACTCATAAATGTAGCTCACTTCATATCCATGATCAAGACTCTATGTAATGCGGCTTTTCGGAGCCCCTTGGACTCCTTAAACCTTAGGCTTTGATACCAAGTTTATAACTCCCCGGAAGTACCCCTGGATGACTCATAGTGCACAAGACTATGAATAGCCCTAAGTTAACCCATGATTTCTATTTACCTTGAAACTCACAACAGAAGTGACAAAGAAATATAGAAACTGAAGATAAACTATTTTTTATCTTGATAAAAATCATTAAATTTGAAATCTTTAAACAAATTCTTTTAACTGAAAACATAATCAGTTTGACAAGCCTCAACTAATGTCTAGAAATCCACAGAGACAGACCCCAACTAAGCCAAACATAAGGGAAATCAAATAACTAATGCACTATAATCAATGACCAGAAGTTTGATAAACTGGGTCCTAGGACTATGGGGACTCACCAAAATGTAGGGTGAAGCTGATGATGCTTGCAGTCAATTGTGCTACTAGAAACAAGCACCTTAGGCTACATTATAAGACAATGTAGCATATAGGCATATATCTGGGTTAGTACCTCTCGAATATACTAAGTATATGGGGTTGAATGCATAACTAAAACAATAACTGGATATATAAAGTAAACTTTCAAATGATGCATGTGAAGCATGAATTACTCACCTTGGATCTGAATAAGATGAAGACTACAAGATCATAAACATGAATGATGAAGCATAAGGAAAAACATTGTGACCCATGACACTTTATTTTTATAAGATTTACTTTCCATTCTTTATTACGGGAGATTCTTCTAATCGACATAAACCATATGAGCTACCATAGAGTCCAACGTCTTATCCATGTTGGGGAGATCTGTTCTATCACTGCCATTGGAATAGAACCTTAACTTAAGTGATCATTGAAATTCATCCATATTAGGAAAAATTTTAACATGTGGTGGCTCGTAGTTTCTAGGAATTTAGGATACGCTCATCCACATTACGTTTTGGGTGCTAAATACTACCCCCAAGATACTTATATGCTCAAACTTTCAAAAAACCACTTTAAAATAGCATAATGGTTTATAGAATGAAAACCAGTTATGCTTCACTTTTATTTAATCATAATCAAGATAAATATTTGTGGATTTCATTTGTTATCTTCAGATCAAAAGATTGAGCTTTTCTTTAAATCATCTTATAACATGTAATAATGTAATTTAAGAGCATAAACTTTTTGGAAACTCGGTACTTGTACTTAGGACTTGGAATTAATTCTTTAATTCATAGGATTTCATAATAAAACATTATGCTCAAAAATCAACTTGAAATATTTCAACAGTATTCAATCAAGATAATGAAATTCAAATCATAATACAAATCTTGCAAGTAAAAATATGAATCTATGTAAACTTGGATACACTTAAATCTTTCAATCATATGGTAGTATTTCAATCACATGGTATAATTCAAGACTATGGATATTTGGGTATGAACCCTAATTTAAAATAAGTAAATTTAATCTCAAACCCATGTACTTTGGGCACAAGGATGAAAGAATAACCTTGTTCATAAACCCCACATACCTGAAGTTTCTTCACTTGTGAAACGAGCTTGAACCATGGGACTTGAAAGATGAATTTGGGGAGAGGAACCCTAATATTGATGTTCATAAAGATGGAAGAAGGTAAGTGTTGTTAATTGATTGGAAAGAGGAATAAAATAATGCCTTTTTAAGGTTTATAAGCCGTGGTTATAGTTATAAGATGAGAAAAGACCAAAAAGCCCTTTAGCTGAACATTATAGAAATTGATAGTCAGTCTTCACGACTCAACCATACGACTCGTATGGTGAGGGTACGACTATACCCATCAACTCGTAAGCTTGGTAGAATCAAGGATGGTATACACTGGTCAATATAAAAGTGGTAACACCCGACTCGCTACTTATCTATACGACTTGGATACAACCAATCATATCTTGGTAAAAAACTTAGGGAACCTATTATTCTAAACTTATGACTTAAATTCATACGACTCGTACATGATCATATGACTATAGGGTTAACTCATATCTACCAAAGACTTCATCTACTCCACACTGATCTAGGTATGATTTACCTTACACGACTTGTATGAAGTGTGTACGACTCAAGGGAGTGAGTCGTATGATGCACAGTAGCATCTAAACATGGGGTATTATACGACTGTTAGTAATCCTTCAATCTTTTAAAAGGCTTATTTCATTTTTACATCAAACTTAGTTTATATCTTCACTATTGTCGAGGTCTTTTTCTGAGCATAGTTATTGACTCTTTCTAGTAGAGGATTCATAGACCTGTGATGATGTCTTTTCAAATGTTTTAGATCTTACTTGGTATTTTTGGGATTCTCTTACATTTTCATTTAAGACTTCAGTGTTTATAAATTAATTTTTTTTTGCAATCACATTCATGATTTTCTAGTTTTCTTCCACTCTTATTGATTAAATGATCAAGATTTAAGCTAAGTGTTTCTTTCAGGAAGTGATGGTTCGAGTTCCTGTTATGTCGAGGCCCACTATTGGGCTGTGATAGGATACCTCTATTCGGATTGTATTCCATGTTTTCTAGTAAACATGAAAAAAATAACTAGTAAAGATAAAAATAAAGATATGAATTTTCTTCACCATCATCTCCATAAAGGATTAAATCAAAATATTTATGTGTGAAATATCCACTTGAATTATGGATTAATTTGAAGGAGCAATATCACTACCAAAAATTTATGGTGTTATCGAAATCACAATATGACTGGATACACCTTCAATTTAATGATCTAAAATCATAACTTAATATAATTTTTCTATTCATAAAGTAAGTTTCATATTAAAAATTATATGGAGACACTATTACAGATGAGGATTTACTAGAATTTTTTTCCTTTTATTTATGCTTCAAAGGTAGTACTATAATAGTGATACCATGAAAAGAGTTTAAAAAATACTTTGAATTGATTTGGTGAAACATCTTGGGTGCACCCCTGACGACCCTCTAAATGGATCGTGTATCTTTGGAGGGACCTGACGTAAAGAAAAAATAATACTTTGATTATGAAAAATCATAAATCCCAGCCAACTGGATCTGCTTCATTCCTTGAAGCAAATGTTGTAGCAGCAAATAATCAGTGTAAAATAAGACAAAAATAATTATCTTGGTTGTGGTGATGGATATGGTCATGGATGCAAATGAGTATGTAGTATAGAACAAAATAATTATCATCATCATTGAGGAAATAAATAGAATAACAACAAAGGTTCTCAAAATAATGTCATGGCTCAAATTACAAAGTCATGTGGGAACCTAATCTATTCTAACTAGATAGGAGAACCCATTACCACCCAATCATTTATTATGTAGAAAATCTTGAAAAACAACTTTTATATAATAAGCAATTTAGATTAAATGCATACTCATAATAATAGCCTCAATATATTTATAAGCATTTAACTTAACAGATGTACAAAAATTTTAACAACCTAGTCTTGACATGTACAAAAGCTTCTAATATAAAATATGGACAAGAAATAAAAAATACAACTTCTGCCTAAGAGTGAGATATGTAATAATTGATATTGAATACTCGCCGCTTCATAAAAGAAACTTCAATCAACCTTTAACATACCTGCACCCAAAAAACGATATAGCAAGGGTAGAATCAGCATACCGTAATATACTAATAGGTATCATCAGTTGACTAAGATTAGTTCACATATTCTATATACATATCAACATAAGTTAGCAAGAAATATCATTTAACCACTTTATATTATGGTTCCACACCCGTACAACACTTTCTCAGTAAATTTAAAGATTATACTTATATTTCCCATTTCATTTAAAACCTAGTTATATTAATAGAAATTATGTTTCACTTACAATAATTCCCTCAACTACTAACAATATTTACTATCAGAAATTATCACATTCACATAACACATCATCTATTATAGTTTATTCACCCATAGCCCAAGTTAACTCAACAACAAGGCATAATAATATCAGAAGATAAGAACAAATTACTAATTTTATCAATCAATTGAGAATACATTCAGATAAATCATTTTTTTTCAATAACGAAGAAATCAATATTCCATATAATAGGTAATAATCAAATATATGGACACATCAAGCAAATAATCAAGAACATATAAGTAGTCATACAACATACAAGTCATCAAGTAGACAAGCTAAGTCATCACAGAATCATTCTACGATAAGTAGTTTCATAACATATAAGTCATCAAGTAGACATATCAAGTCATCACACGACAATATTATTATAAGCAATCATAGAAATATAAGTCATCAAGTAGGGATATCAAGTCATTATAGAATCATGCTATTATAAGCATTCATAGGACATATAAGTCATCAAATAGCCATATCAAGTTATCATAAACCATATCATAATAAGCAGTCATATCACAAACCACGAATCTTCTCCACACTAAATTCACAATTGTATACCTCTGTACGTCATCTCAATCTATAATAGACAATAAATCTATGCACATATGTTAAAAAATCTTATTTCTATATAATAGTCGTAACCTGCATAGGATACACTAGGGTCTATGTATCATGCCAGTATAATATCATATTGGTGTGGTACCTAGTACATATTAATATAATCCTAATGTGGTACCAAATCCATAATAAAACTTCTTGGTTGTAAGCTCACATCATAAATGATCCACTCATTAACATCAAGGAATATATCTACAACATTATCTTTCTCAATCTATCACAAATTGATTTCACAGTCCCTATCTCTTAAGATACACAAAGTATTAAAATCGCGCTTCACAATCCTATCTCAAATTTAACAAGGTCAACAATCAACAACTTATTCATTTAAGCATTTACAAATTAATAGATCAATCAACCAAAAGTATGTTTAAAGATCAATTAATATGACTTAAGTACAAGGGAAAAAATTAAATCTAACTCCACATAACATCCATAAGCATCCTTCCATTCTACCTGGGATAAATATCTAATTTTTAAGAACTAGGATACACATTAACTATGTTTATCACATTTGTAAGTACAACTTCATTATCCATTATTTTAGTCAATTTGAATGTCAACAATTAACGTACAAAATTAACCATAATTTATTCACCTTTTACAACTGATTACACCTTGACACTTAAACAAGTTTCCCTTGGAACATCTATGTTATGACATTGATTGCCATTCATGCTTAAACCATAAGAACAATTTACAACAAAGAGAGAACATAATCAAGAACACGCGCACACACACTATTAACTTACTATCCCATAAATTCCATCAACCCATAATGTTATTAATATCTAGGTTTATAGGTTAATTGGGTACATAACCTTTTCATCGTCACCTACATTACCCTTATTCACATCATAATCATAACATATCATGAAAATCTTTTATGAAGATATTATATCTCATGAAATTTTATACACCAATGTACAATCACATATTTTGGATCTTCTTACATCATTCTAAGTACTATCCATCTGAACACCATAACTGTAGGTCTTATCATGATTTCTCCCATCAATTTTACGTGGTATATATGATTCACTTTAGTCGTATTCTTCTGAAGAGGATCCTTGGAGTAACTAGTAAAGTTGCTGCCATATGACCAGGAGGTCATAGGTTCAATCCTTGGAAACAGCCTCTGGCAGAAATGCAAGGTAAGGCTGTGTACGATACACCCTTGTGGTGGGGCCCTTCCCCAGACACCGCATATAGCGGTAGCTTTAGTGCATCAGGATGCCCTTTTTTTATATATGATTCACTTGTCAAAATCTACCACTCAAAGCCATAACCTACCTTATTATTAAGTTGCAATAACAGCATGCTTACAGCTTGCTCTTTGTTCTTGAATTAGAATTTCCAACATATAATCCATGAGGAGGATGGTTAATCATGTTCCTTGATGTAGAAAGAATCCTAGGGGAATCTTTAATAAAAAAAACCCTCTTAAATAAGAACTGGAGTTAAAATACCACTTAAATATAGTTTTTTGGTTTACATTACTCACTGTGGTAATTAAAATCTCACAAAAGGCTTGTTGTAAGGGAGACAGACATTAGGCTGAGACCACTACTTAACTCTATTTCTTCAATATTTATTAAACAATAACACATGGTTATATTAAACTAAAATTCAAATTGGTAAAAATTTTAAATTTTTATGCATTTTAATAGTGAAATAATAGGTCATTACATTAGATACTAATTTACCAATTGTTCATCTCTAAACGGGACTAATTAATATGGAGGATGGAGTTAAAAATTAAAAGACATTACTCTTAGGGTAACTTATAGTAATACACCGCACTTTTTCATAGCTTAAATCCAACCCAAGAATGTTAGGATTTACTTCAAAGATGAATACCTTTTTATTCATATGGTATTTTCCAGATTTAGACTTTATATTGTGTGGGAAATTGAATAAGTTTTCCATCGATACTAAATTCGGCTAAATTCGATACGCGGTTGAAATGTTATGGCATTTTTAAGTTGACAGTGTGCCACCTAGGCACTCAACGTGTCGCGGAGAAGGAAAGAATGACAATCGTCACATTCCAGTAGACCTCCATGATGTTGGCGCATCGCGGAGATGTCCCATTTCCCATTTGTTAATTTCCAAAAGACCAACGCAATATTGGCGTATAGTGCCAAAGGGTAAAATGGCATTTCTATAGGGCACCATGATGGTGACGTATCGTGTTGAAGTTCCAGGTCCCAATTATCAAAATACAGTGGGACAATGCAATATCTCCACATTGCAGAGATCCCCAATTTCCCAGTCATTGATTTCCAGTGAGCCACCGTGATAGTGGCACATCGCGCTGGCCCATTAAAATAAGATTTTCAATTTACTTTTTCCAGTTCCGCTTAGAAGATTAAAAGGGGTTATTTTGGTCAATTCTCAAGCCCCCAATCCATCCAAAACACAAGATTAATCATATTCAAAGCACTTTTTGATCATTATTCATCATTTTTTTCAAAAGAAAAACTGTAGAGCTCCAAAGCTTCTTCTCCAAGAAATCAAAATCCACCATTATTTCTCCAAGAAATCTCAAAATTGAGGATTCCCAAGACAAGATAATCAATAACTCGTCTCCAATAACTCAATTAGGAATCAATAATTCAATTTTCTTCATCTAATCATCTATCAAGGTATGTGGGTTTATGAACAAGGATCCTCTTTCGTCCTTGTGCCTAAAACTAAGTTTTAATTACAAATTCATATGATTTTGAATGATTAGTCATGAGATTTGAATTAAGGTTCATACCCATTATTGCTCTTTGCAATATTTTGAGATTTCAAGTATTTTAGAAGATGAATTGCATGTCTATTTTCATATTTTCATGCCTATTGCAGTAATTTACAGATTTTGAGATGAACTGTCATTGTTTTTCAATATCAAGCATGATTACTATGATGTTTTGACATGAGATTGATGCATGAGTCATTACCCCAAGATTGAGTATTATTATTTCAAGAAAGATGATGCTTTAAGCATTCTATGAGCTAATTATTTCATATTTATAATAATGCTTTGATCTTTCGATCCCCAGATAAGTTTTGGAATCTATTTTACAGATTTATTACAGATTACAGAAAGCAAAATATCTTTATTTATAGATTGATTCAGATAAATGTATAACTAGTTTTATAATAAACCCTTATGCTAGTTTTAAAATAGATTTCCAACAAGATAAGCATAGTAAATTAAAGGGAGTAATATTTAGCACCGAGTTGGGTAAGATTCTAAGGGCTCATATCCCATAACTATGTACCACCATAGATTTGAGATTAAAGTGCCCATAGTGGGTTGAGATAGGGATCACTTAAGCTGAGGTTATACTCTCTGGCAAGAGTATGACACCTCTACCTAATGTGAGGTTTCTTTCTTAGGAGGATGAGATGTTGGACTACATATAGCTCTCATGGTTTATGTCAGTTAAGAGAACCTCCCTATTGGTAAAAGTAAATAAATAGTTTTGAGTATTTCCCTACTATTAAGAAAATCTTTTAGAATACTAAGTGCAAAGGCTCACATATTTACTCAGTTTATGCTATATAGAAAGATAACAGTTACAAACTTTAACTTTTAGATTTTAGATTTTAGAAGTGAGCTCTTTCTACACTTAGACAGTATGATTTACAGACAGAATACAAGTACAACTTTCAAAACTAAATGTTATGACTCACTAGATTCATAAAGTATGATTGATTTACTATTTATGATTTTAGTATTTCAGATATTCCAGCTTATGTGAGTCATTTTCATTTACATGCATTGTTTTGTAAATTAAGGTGATGAGGTGTTGTTTTACTTATGAGTTTAACCACCATATACTCAGTACATCTTCAAAGTACTGATCCATATATACATCGATGAGATACATTGTCTCATAATGTAGGTTCAGGTGCTCAGCATCTGCAGCGTGAGTAGTTCGAGCATCTTCATCTACATTTGACAGTTGGTGAGTCCTCATAGTTTGGGGACTTATTTATTCAGATTCTGTAGCATAATAGTTTTATATGATTTAGTATTTTTTTTCATACAGTTCGAGTTAGCTGGGGGTCTTTCCCAGTGACTCTCTAGTATTAGTAGAGGTTTGTCAGACTATAAGTTTTGATTCAAACTTATAGTATTTGATTTTCAGACATTTCTTTTAGATTATTCTTAGTTATTTCGGACAGTTTCCACATTCATTATGACTTTAATGTCTATGTTACTTTGATTATATGTAAGATCCCACAAAATTCTTAGCTTAATTCAGTCCTTTAAGCTTGTTAAGGGGGTCCCAGACTTAGAAAATTCTAGCTAAGTATTCAGACTTAGTGTTATTTTAGCCTTCGAAAGTTGGTAATCTTATTTTGTGACCTTTTCGTCTATTAAATATTGATATTTGAGTTAGCTCATGATCAAGAAGGTCAATACGTGTTCCTAGATAAGTTTCAAATTTTTTGAACCTCATTTAGACCATGTTCGAGTGACCAAAATAGTAAGTCAATGTGATATCGACGTGTCGCATCGTCCATCGTGTTGACAAATAATTTTTCCCTCAGCTCAGTACAAATTCTAGTGAACCAACGTGGACTTTATGCGGCGCATTGGTCATCATGTCGATACCAATGACGCAGCGCGTTGGTTTGCACGTCGATAACATAGTTTTCAATCATTAAAAGATTGTATTCTCATGGCTAATTAAGTCTTTTTCCTGCGCCCTTCATCCCCTATAACACTAAATTTAGCCCTCTTTTAGCAACTTATATTCATTCTTTCACAAATTAATCAAGAACAAAAACTCTTGGTAAATTAAATTCAAATTCAAGGCTTCAGATTCCACCGTTAATTTTCAAGAATTCACCAACTAAAGTATGTGAAGTGTCCATCCAAGGTTTCCTTCCACCCTTTGAGTCCAAGAAACTATTTTTAAACTTTAAGTGTATGGATTTCATAAATTTCATGTTGGGTTTTATTATATTCATGTTTATAATGATTAATTGGGATTCTAATCCATGTTTTATGATAAGTTTCATGTGGGATTAATTGATATATATGTAATATCATTTGAATCCATGTTGAACCCTTGAAAATGTGAAGTTGGAGTTGAATTATGATGTTTACTTATGTTTAACGTTATGTACATGTATCATGCTCATTAAGTGCTTGATGAATTGCTCATGTGAACCAATAAGAGAAGGAAATCATGTCATGTCAGCTTATGTACGAATTCTATCATGCAAGTGTTTGATAAAATTCCTCCATGAATGAGTTGTGACCAAGTGCATATTATTATGCTTTTCAAGACTATGGGGTATTTAATACCTGAAAATTTAGCTGTGTGCTTAGAGACAATGCCAATTACAAGATAATCTCAGTCATGTCACAATCAGTAGTACCCTCAGTCAGTCACAGGACTAAGGAAAAACTCTGTAGACTCAGTACTAGTTCAGTAATCAGTTCAGACCACAACAAACTTATTCAGTAGTATTCCATCAGTCAACAGAAATTTGTAAATTCAATAAAAGTTCAGTCCAACCTAGTATAGACTTGAAATTAGCTCAGTGTTTATTCAGTTGGGAGTAGGATTCAACATCGAGTGAACCTGGGGATGGGGGCATTCCTGCCAGCAGAGGGTTTAACCCTTAGGAGCAATCCCTGTGTTATAGAACTACATAGCCAGTATAGGTTGAGATACCTTCCTTCTTGATATTATAAGGGTTGATACATCTCATTCGAGTTTTTCTGCCAGCGATAGTTGACAAAAGAGCTTCCTGTCAGAGAGGGTTAACTTATAACTTGTCTCTACCTATGGCACGATATTGACACCCTTCCAACTGGGGTTACAGGTTGGACCCCAATCTATTTAGAAAGGGTAATGTCGGTTAGATAATTTCCTCCTACAATCTCAATTTCAGATTTAGTCTCAGTATAGAACTCAATTCAATTCTATTGAATAAAGACTGTCAGTTACAGTCAATCAGCTCAGTATAAAACTCAGTATAGTTCCACAGAATCAAGACTGTCAGATAAAGTCATTCAGTTATCAGTAATACAGTAGCAGTAAACTTAGACATTAGTAAATCAGTATTTAGACTCAGTATTCAGTGTTATCACAATCTCAGTTATAATCTACATATTCATGCATGTACTCTCATTCAGTCATACTCATGTTATTCAGTTAGTATTGTTCATGCATATGAACCCATGTATTTCAGACTACCTCACTGAGCATACCAGTACATTCAAAGTACTAACGCATGTTTTTCTTTTGTGCTATTATGTGTTATATCATAGGTTCAGGCACACGGGCTCCAAAGCACCCTTAGTAGCTCTAATTCTAAGCAAACAGAGTTAGTGGTGAGTCTTCATAGTTTAAGGACATGATTGTTTTTCAGCATTTTAGTTCATTTTAGGTAGTCAGAGTTAGTTAGGGGCTTTTCCCATCAACTCCACAATTCAGACAGTTTAGAGGCTTTCTAGAGTAGAGTATTTTCAGACAGTTGTTCAGTTTTCAGTATTGATGTTTAGTTTTTGTATTATGATACCATATTCAGTAGTGATTACATAATTGAACCTTATGTCAAAGTTCCACCTATTTCTACAAAGTTACAGTATTACTATTTAGTTACTGTTGCAGGTACCAGACATGGGTTAGCTTGTGGTCCTTCGGGATTATGAGCACCATGTAGCTTCCGGGGTATAGACTCGGGGTGTTACAAACTTGGTATCAGAGCCTAAGGTTCAATAGAGTCCTAGGATTTCTAAATCCACATCAAGTAGAGTCTTATCCATGGATGTGTAGTGTGTCAAACTTATAGACAGGAGGCTACGAGATGTTTTAGGAAAAGTTTACCTTCTTTCAGCATTCATGTCATATGAGTGAGCATGATATCTAGTTAAATTCTCAGTCTAATCCAAGTTTCTATTTCATTTACAGAATATACCTCTAAAAAGAACTCAGGGAAGAGGAATGGGAGACCAGCCAGCACCTCAGCCCATCCATCCAAATCCTTTGAGCGAGCATGTCTCCCATGCTGAGTTCAGAGTAGTATTCACCACCCTAGCTCATTCTGTGGTGGCCCTAAATGAATGCCTGGCTTCTATTTCAGCCAACCCAGTGGCCGATACTACTGCTGTCAGGATTCGAGATTTCACCCGAATGAACCCTCTATCATTTACTGGGTCTATGTCAGATGAGGACCCTCAAGAATTTCTTGATCAGGTGTAGAAATTTACATATATTATGGGGGTGACGGCCGTTGAGAGCACTGAGTTAGCCATATATTAGTTACAGGATGTGGCACACTCGTAGTCTAAATAGTGGAAAGCAAAAAAGGTCATAGATGTAGGGCCCATAGAATGGGAGAAGTTCGTAGTTGTTTTTCTGGATAGGTTCTTTCTGCTAGAGTTAAGGGAAGCGAAGGTTTTGAATTTTATAAACCTAAAGTAGGGAAATATGACAGTACAAGCGTATTCTCAAGTTTACTAAGTTAGCTAGATATGCCCCGCATGTAGTAGCAGATAATAGAGCGAAGATAAGTAAGTTTGTGTCAGGGGTGTCTAGCAGTATGGTTAAAAAGTATAGAACCACAGTACTGATTAAGGATATAGACATATACAGGCTCATGGTCCATGCTCAGCAAATAGAGGAGGACAAGAATAAATAGAAGGAGAGGGAGAGCAAGAGAGTGAGAACATGTAGTTTTAATTTTGCTCACCCTAAGTCAGAGGATGGGAATCATTCTCAGTTCCATCTCCATCTTTAACCAATGTTCCTATGCAAAAATTTATAGATGGCAATAGGGATAGGGCATCAATCCCTAAACCCTAGGGTAGTGTCAGCAGCGCCTGAACCAATCCCCTTTATCAGAAGTGTGGCAAAAACCACTAGGGTATCTGCAGAGCTGCAGTGATGTGTGTTTTGGATGTTTCAAGACGTGAAACAAGGTCATATAGTGTTCTCAGGTGGGTTCTTAGAGTCAGCATGACTGTCCCCCAGCTCAGTTCCGTTGCCCAAATCAGCAAGGTGTCGCATCCAGTGCCACCAGTGGGCAGCACCCAAATAGACTCTATACTCTTTAGTTCCGACAGGATCAGGAAAGTTCTCCTAATGTGGTCACTGGTACATTACAAGTTTTCTATTTACATATCTAATATTTTTTAGATAGAGGAGCTTCCTTATCCTTTGTTACTTCATATATAATTGTTGATTTTGGAGTCAATCTGAAAATTCTAGTAGAGCCTTTATCAGTCTCTACCCCAGTGGGTAATTCCATTATAGTCAGGCACGTATATAGGAACTACCCAGTTATGATATCTTATAAAGTCACTTCAGTAGACTTAGTCGAATTAGAGATGACCGATTTGGATGTCATTCTCAGCATGGATTAGCTTCATTCCTACAAAGCCTCAGTTGACTGCAAAAATAGAATTGTCCAATTTCAGTTTCCGAGTGAACCCATCCGAGAGTGGAAGGGTAGTACTTCAGCACTTAGGGGTCATCTTGTTTCTTACCTACGGGTGAGAAAGATGATATCTAAAGAATGTGTCTACCATCTCATTTGAGTCCAAGACTCTAGTTTATAAACCCATACTCTTGAATTAGTGTCAGTAATTGTAATACTCCGCAAAGTCCTCTTCCAGTCTAAGCCTTAGAGCATATTCACTAAAGCAGAAATCCGAGTCAAAAAGTTTTAAAAATATCTTCCCAAGTATGAAATACTTTGAATCATGTTTAATTTCCCTAATTTCTATGTTTTTTCATGTAAAGCATTGAATAATCTTTCCATCGATACCAAATTCACCCAAATTGGACACTCGGGTGAAGAGTTAGAGCCATTTTAGTGAGACAGTGTGCCACCTGGCACCTTAGCACGTCGCGGAGCCAGGAAGAATGGCAATCGTCAAAATCCAGTGATCCTACGAGATTTCACCTCGTCGCGGTATAGTTCCAGTTCCCAACCAAGATGGCAATGCAATTTCCACGACGTCGCGTCGTCATGCAGTTTGCCAATTGTCCATTTTCCAGTGAACTGGCGTGATTATGGTACGTTATGCCAGCATGTAAAATCAGGGAATTTTCAGCTTAATTCCAAGGGTTTTTTGGTCTTTTCCCCTTCCCTCTTTCCCCCTAGCCTCTATAATACCCAGCTAAGGGATTTTAGCCTCATTTTCTCTTCTTCCACCAAAAACTAGGGTTTCTAAGAAAATTTAATCCTCTCTTCTTCTTCAACAATGATCAAGAAAGATCTAGAGAATTCAAGAAATCTTCTGAAGGCTTTCAAGAAAAGAGTTTTCCCAAGGTATGTAGACATTGATTATTGGGTCCCTTTCATCCAAGAAGATCAAGTACCCTTTTCTAAAACTCAAAGATTTTATGATTATGAGTTGTTAATGATTCATGTGAGTTGAAATTTATGTTCCATGTGTTGTTGAGTTTTGATTCATGTTTGTTTACAAGATTCATGAGCTTTGACCCTTGTATGTGGAATCCATGTGGTATTTGTGATGAATCTTCCTTATGTTGTTTTTTATGTGATTTATTCATAATATTTGGGTGTAGAAATGGTTGAATAAGTGTAGCATGTTCCCCATAGGTTTGATAAAAAGCATAGGTGAAGCATAAAAGGGCCATTGTAGTATGTTGAAGATGAAACCCCAAATTGTGAGTTAGTTTATACAGGCCTAGTGTTTGATAAAATGCCCAAGTGGATGAATTATTCCATGATAGAGGGAAATCCCTAAATAAGTATAAACCCGTGCATGTATAGTGTGTTTTGAAGGACCTTAGTGAACAAGTGGAGATGTGATGGTAGTAAATTCCCCAATTATGTGCTCTTTGATATATGCTAAGCTTTAAATACCTGCCAAGTAGTTAGCAAGTAAGTTGAGACATGATAGTATAAAGTTTTCCCCAAATCATGTGATGTCCAAATACATGTCAAGACTGATTTAGGTGTGAAGTACTTGAGGTAAGACCTTGTTGAAGGAAGTATAACCTAGTAGCATGTTTCCCTACGCTAGTATATGTTGATATTTCCTAAATTCTTGACGCGATACCTTAATGATTGCAAAGGTGAAGGTATGTTATGTTTCCTAAATACTTGAAGAGATGCTTTAATGATAATGATGATGAATGACTAACTGTAATGATGAATGAATGATTGTGATGATGAATTAATGGTTGTGATGATGGAGAAATGATTATGCTTTATTTTATGTTATCGAGTCCTAGGGGTATTTATACCTAACAATTTTAGCTGTTGTCTAGAGCCCGTGTCAGTTTCACGATAATTTCAGTCGAGCCATGATTCTCAGAACTTAGCGAACTATAGAACTTTGTATCCTCAGACAATTGCAGAACTTAAGAAAGCTCAGTAATCTCAGTTATCTCTGTAATCTCCATATCACTAGTAATCTAGCCTCAGTCCTAAAATCAGCTCAGATCTAATAGTACTCAAGTGTTCAATTATAATCTCAGAACCTATTTGAATAATATATTTAAGCTCTGTATCGTCAGTTAGATACCGTGATCTAATAGCATTCTATCAGATATAGAACCAGGTGATCTCAGTATAACTCAGTCAGATCTTTTGAGAAACATGATCAGTATCAGATTTAGTTTAGTTGTTTTCAGTTGAGAATTCAGTCAGAGTGTTTCATTTGGGAGTAGTAACTAGCACCGAGCGAGGGAAGGGATGGTGGCTCTACCCGTCAGCGAGAGAGGTCAGAGTCGTTAGTAGCAATCCCTGACCTCCAGAACTACGTAGCCAGTGCAGGATGCAAGAGTCTCCATCAGTAAAGGCTGTCACCTCCATAGAGAGAGTATTTGACTATCATATTGTCTTAGGTCGACTTTCTATTGAGAGTCATCCGTCAGAGAGGATTAACCAGAGAGAGAGGTCTTTACCTATGGAACGATATTGACACCCTTCCAACTGGGGTTACAGGTTGGACCCCACATGTGGTAGGTCGGGGTATGTCAGTTAAGTAACTACTTCCCACAGTTTTAGTTATAGTTTCCATTTTAGTATCAATCTTCAGAAATCAGGACTGTTAGATACAGTCATCTATCGTTATGAGGAACTCAGATAGTTTTATTAATTCATGGACCATCTCGTCAGATAGTCTTGGTCTCATATACAGTTATTTAATATCATAGTCAGAGATAAGCTGCTAGACAGGCTTGATTCACAGTCTCAGATTCTATTAAGTATCTTTGTTGTCAGATTCAGATATATTCATATTTCTTATTATTGATAATAGTTTCTGAAATCATCCATTAGAGAGGTTGATCTCTAATCCTGTCAGTCGAAAGTAGTAAGCTCAAAATTCAGTCCTTGATGTAAGTGCATCCAGATCCTTAGTTATCAGTATCAGATGAGTCAGTGATTCAGTATCTCAGTGTCAGTAGTGAGTACAGTCTGCAGTAAAGTGGTATCTGAGTTTCAGTATTTAGAGTTGCGATGATTGTGATTATGGTCTATGCATTCATGTATCTATACTCTTGTGACATTTTCATGATTTTTCAGTTTAGATATTCTGCACGCATGAGCCTTTGTATTTAGCCTTAACTTGTCTACATACTCAGTACATTCTTGTACTGACGCATTTGCGCTATGGTGTTTTATTTGGCACCATAGGTTCAGAGGCACAGGACCCAGAGTTTCCTCAGCAGTTCAGTCCCAGTTAGCAGCAGTAGTCGTAGTTGCGAGTCCTCTTCTTTCAAGGATGAATCTCAGTTTACTATTATGGCATCAGACTTTTTTTATATTTTCAGTAGACGTAGTTAGTTGGGGACATGTCCCATCAACTCCATAGTTCAGATAGTTTAGAGGCTTTTCAAATAGATATATTATTATTCAGTTTTCAGTTTTGAGTATGTATAGATGTGTTGAACCTTATGGCCAGTTTCTGCATTTATTTTAGATATTAAGCAGTGTACAGGTACAGATATCATAAAAGGGTTAGCTTGTGGTCCTTCGAGGTCATAAGCACCGTGTGACGTCTCGGGATGAGATCTCGAGTTATTACAATAACATATGAATTCCCAGATGTGTTTCCCGAAGATCTTCCTAGAGTTCTTCCTGAAAGGGAAATTGACTTCAGAATAGACCTTCTTCTAGATACTCAACCCGTATCTATTCCTCTATAAAGAATGGCACCTACAGAACTCAAAGAATTAAAAGAACAGTTGAAGGATTTCCTAGATAAGGGATTTATCAGACCCAGTGTCTCCCCGTGGGGAGCACTAGTTTTATTCATACGTAAGAAAGAAGGTTATCTTAGAATGTGTATTAACTTCAGGATGCCAGTTAATTCTCCAAGATAGACCTCAGATTAAGCAATTATCATCTCAGGGTCAGGGAATGTTACATCTCAAAGACATCCTTTAGAACTCAGTATGGTCACTTCGAATTCTTAGTTATGTCCTTCGGTCTTACCAATTCCCCAGCAGCCTTCATGTATTTGATGAACCGTGTGTTCAAGAAGTACTTGGACAAGTTCGCCATAGTCTTTATAGATGACATTCTTGTCTACTCCTGTAGTGAGTACTACCATGCAGACCATCTTAGAATAGTATTACAGACTCTCAGAAAGCATCAATTATTCACCAAATTTAGTAAGTTCAAACTTTGGATAAGGTCAGTAGCTTTCCTCGACCATATCATTTCTGGTGATGGCATTAGAGATGATCCCAAAAGACCAAGGAAGTGAGAAACTAGCCAAGACCCATCACTCCTTCAGATATTAGGAGTTTCTTGGGCTTGGTCAACTATTACCAAAGGTTTGTTGAGTGATTTTCATCTATTGCATCCCTATGTCAAGACTGACTCAGAAGAAGGTCAAATTCCAGTGGTCAGATTATTGTGAAAAGAGTTTTCAGGAGTTGAAGACTAGACTCACTAAAGCTCCAGTTTTGACCCTACCAGATGGTTTAGATATCATTATTGTGTATTATGATGCCTCCAGAGTTTTCTTGGTATGTGTTCTGATGCGGAGAGGTAAGGTCATAGCCTATGCCTCTAGACTGCTTAAACCCCATGAGAAGAATTATCATACTCATGATCTTGAGTTAGCAGCAGTAGTGTTTGCCTTAAAGATTTAGAGGAACTATTTCTATGGTGTGCATATTGATGTTTTCACTGATCATAAAAGCCTACAGTATGTATTCTCTCAGAAATACCTAAACCTCCATCAGAGAAGGCGGTTGGAGTTATTGAAAGACTACGATATGCGTGTTGTGTATTATTTGGGCAAGGCAAATGTAGTGGCCGATGCTCTCAGTAGAATATCTATGGGTAGTGTTGCCCATGTTGAAGATGGTAAGAAGAAGTTATCTCAGGAATTTCATCAGCTAGACCAACTAGGTGTTTGCTTAGTTGATTCAGCAGAAGGTAGTGTGTAGGTGCAAAGTAATTCAGAATCATCCCTAGTTTCTGAGGTGAAGGAAAAGTAAGATAGGGATCCCAGTCTAGTCAAGTTAAAAGAATCAGTCAGAAATCAAAAAGTGGAGGTTTTCTTCTAAGAGGGAGATGGTGTGTTGCGCTACCAAAGTCGACTGTGTGTGCCAGGTGTAGATGACTTAAGGTAGTGAATTCTTGCAGAAGCGCATGGTGCGGCTAATCTATTTATCCAGGGGCCACTAAGATGTACCGTGATTTGCAGAAGATCTATTAGTGGAGTAGGATAAAATGAGATATTGCAGAGTTTGTGGCTAAGTGCTCAATATACTAGCAGGTTAAGATTGAGCATCATAAGCATAGTGGGTCCATGCAGGAATTCAGCATTCCCACCTAGAAATGGGAAGAAGTGAACATGGACTTTGTGATGGGTTTGCCTCATACTCGTTATCAACATGATTTAGTTTGGGTCATTGTAGACAGAATGACCAAATCAGCTTATTTTCTACCATTACATACCTCTTACTCAATCGTGGATTATGTAAAACTCTATATCAGGGAGTTGGTCAGATTGTATGGTGTTTCATTATCAATTAACTCAGATAGAGGTACCCAGTTTACCTTTCATTTTTGGAAGGCATTAAAGAAGGGTCTTAGTACCCGATTTCATCTCAGTGCGGCCTTTCATCCTCAGATAGATGGTCAAGCAGAGAGGACCATTAAAACTCTAGAGGATATGTTGTGAGTGTGTGTGATAGACTTTAAAGGTAGTTGGGATGACCACTTGCCTTTGTTGAGTTCTCATACAACAACAATCATTCTTGTATTCAAATGGCTCCGTTTGAGGCGCTTTATGGGAGGAGGTGTAGATCTCCCATTGGTTGGTTTAAAGTGGGAGAGGCCATAGTGATAGGGCTTGACTTGGTATATGATGTCTTAGAGAAAGTTCAGTTGATTTGGGAAAGGCTTAAAATAATTCAGAGCCGATGGAAATCGTACGCTGATGTGCAAAAAAAAGATCTTGAGTTCCAGATTAGTGACTTTGTGTACTTGAAAATTTCTCCTATGAAAGGAGCAAAGCAGTTTGGCAAGAAGGGTAAACTCAATCCCCAATATGTCGGTCCTTACCAAATTCTTAGCCATTTTAGAAAGGTAGCTTACGAGCTTAAGTTACCTTCTGATCTATCTTCAGTTCATCCAGTGTCTCACGTCTCCTAGCTAAAGAAATTCATAGGTGACCCATCCGTCATAGCGTCGTAGGGGGGCATAGATGTTCAGAATAGCCTCTCTTATGAAGAGATTCCAGTCAAAATCCTTTACTATCAGATTCACAGATTAAGGAACAAAGAAGTCCCTCTGGTCAAAGTTCTTTGGTGAAATCATTCGTTTGATGGAGATACTTGGGAAGTAGAAGCAGATATGCGGAGCAAGTATCCTTACCTTTTCTCTGCAAACTCCGACTCAACCCAAGTTAATAGTTTTCCCTAAACTTATTCAGTTTCATGCCCAGATTTCCATCAAAAACTTGGTATCAGTTACCATGCATATTAAGTCATGTATCTATGCATCAGATATGCATGTTGCATATGAGGAACTCAGCTTATTGGTAATCCCAGTCATGCATTCATGAAATATCTCAGTCATGTACTCATGCATCAGATATGCATGTTCAGTATGAAATTCAGTATGTCAAAATGTTAGTCAAATAATCATGTTTCAGATATTCATGTCAAGTAAGTAAGTTTAGTCTACCAATATTATTAGTTTAGTCAGTCTTATTCGAGGATGAATCTTCCCAAGGGGGAGATAATGTAAGATCCCACAAAATTCTTAGCTTAATTCAGTCCTTTAAGCTTGTTAAGGGGGTCCCAGACCTAGAAAATTCTAGCTAAGTATTCAGACTTAGTGTTATTTAAGCCTTTAAAAGTTGACAATCTTATTTTACGAACTTTTCATCCATTAAATGTTTATATTTGAGTTAGTTCATGATCAGGAAGGTTAATACGTGCTCCTAGATAAGTTTTAAATTTTTTGGACCTCGTTTAGACCATGTTCTAGTGACCAAACTAATGAGTCGATGTGATATCAACACGTTGCGTCGTCCATCATAAAATTCTAGTGAACCGATGCGGACTTGGCGTGGCGCGTCTGTAATCGCGTCGATGACAATGACACGGTGCATCGATCAGTGCATCGATAACATAGTTTCTAGTCATTCAAAGGTTGCGTCCTCAGGGTTAATTCAGTCTTTTTCACACACCCTTCATCCCCCATAACACAAAATTTATCCCTCTTTTAGAAAGTTATATTCATTCTTTCACAAATTTCTCAAGAACAAAAACCATAGGTAAATTAAATTCAAATTCAAGGCTTCATATTCCACCTTTAATTTTCAAGAATTCACCAACTCAGGTATGTGAAGTGTTCATCCAAGGGTTCCTTCCACCCTTGGAGTCCAAGAAACTATTTTTAAACTTTAAGTGTATGTATTTCATAAATTTTATATTGGGTTTGATTATATTCATGTTTATAATGATTAGTTATGATTGTAATCCATGTTTTATGATAAGTTTTATGTGGGATTAATTGATATATATTTAATATCATGTGAATCCATGTTGAACCCTTGAAATTGTGAAGTTAGAGTTGAATTATGATGTTTACTTGTGTTTAATGTTATGTACATGTATCATGCTCATTAATTGCTTGATAAATTGCTCATGTGAACCAATAAGAGAAAGAAATCGTGTCATGTCAGCTTATGTGCGAATTGTATCATGCAAGTGTTTGACAAAATGCCTCCATGAATGAGTTGTGACCAAGTGCACATGATTATGTTTTTCATGACTATGTTATGAGTTACTTTCATGCTATCGAGTTCTGAGGGTATTTAATACCTGACAATTTAGTTGTGTACTTAGAGCCAGTGTCAGTTACAAGATAATCTCAGTCATGTCATAATCAGTAATACTCTCAGTCAGTCACAGGACTCAGGAAAAACTCAGTACACTTAGTACTAGTTCAGTAATCAGTTTAGACCACAGTAATTTCTTTCAGTAGTATTCCATCAGTCAACAAAACTTCGTAAATTCAATAACAGTTCAGTCCAGCCTAGTATAGACTAGAAATCAGCTCAGTGTTTATTCGATTGGGAGTAGGATTCAACACCGAGAAAATATAGGGATGGGGGAATTCCTGCCAGCAGAGGGTTTGACCCTTAGTAACAATCCCCGCATTATAGAACTACGTAGCCAGTGTAGGTTGAGATATCTTCCTGTCAGATATTATGAGGTTTGATACATCTCATTTGAGTTATCCTACCAGCGAGGGTTGATGAAAGAGCTTCCTATCATAGAGGGTTAACTCATAACTTGTCTCTACCCATGGCACGATATTGACACCCTTGCAACTGGGGTTAAAGGTTGGACCCCAGTATATTTTTAAAGGGGAATGTCGGTTAGATGATTACCTCCCACAGTCTCAGCTTCAGATTTCGTCTTAGTATAGAACTCAATTCAGTTCTACAAACTCAGGACTATAGTTCTACAGAATTAAGAATGTCAAATATAGTCATTCAGTTATTAGTAATACAGTATCAGTAAACTCAGACATTAGTAAATCAATATTCAGACTCAGTATTCAATGTTATCACGATCTCAGTTACAGTCTACGTCTTTATGCATGTACTCTCATTCAGTCGTACTCATGGTATTCAGGTAGTATTGTTCATGCATATGAACCCATGCATTTCAGCCTACACAGTACATTCAAAGTACATACTCATGCTTTTCTTTTGCGCTATGATGTCTTATATCATAGGTTCAGACGCAAGGGCTCCAAATCACCCTTAGCAGCTCAAATTCTCAGCAGGCAGAGTTAGTGGTGAGTCCTCATAGTTCGAGGACATGATTGTTTTTCAGTATTTCAGTTTATTTTCAGTAGTCGGAGTTAGTTAGGCACTTTTCCCATCAACTCCATAGTCCAGACAGTTTAGAGGCTTTCCAAACTAGAGTATTTTCAGACAGTTATTCAGTTTTCAGTATTGATGTTCAATTTTTGTATTATCATACCATATTCAGTTTTTATTACATATTTGAACCTTATGGCAAAGTTTCGCCTATTTCCACAAAGTTACAGTATTATTACTCAGTTACTGCAGCAGGTACCAGATATGGGTTAGCTTGTGGTCCTTAGGGATTATGAGCACTATGTACCATCTGGAATACAGGCTCGAGGCATTACATTATGATCTTTATACCTAGTAGAAGGCAGAGAGGGTTAGCTTAAGGCTACTCATAGTCTTGTGCACCGTGTGACATCTCAGGACCCGGTTTCAGGGCGTTACACTTATTCTATGGTTCTTAATTCACTTTTATAACTTTATCAACTACTAACAATATCACTAATACTTAACATCATTAAGATTATGCACCACATTTTCTTCATTCAACAGTTTAACCATCATTAAAGCTTACTCTCAAGTTACCTATTGCAGATTTCTTACTTGACCTGTATGACTAATATTTACTTAACTAAACAATACATTATACTCTTCCTCTCTTAATCGAGGCTCTTCAAAATAAGTCAGTGTGAATTTAAGTATTACAAACAAATTGATCTAACTCCCTCATAATTTACTAGTGTAGGGGAAAATTTTATTTTGTGTCAGTTCATACAAGGACTCATAACATTTAAAAGAATAAGATTCAATCCTTAGGTGTACATTTCATTAACTGTATTATGGGACAATACATGAGTCACTGCAATGATGATACACTCAGTGCAATGAGTTTTCTACAATGGGCTACTACAGTGGGATATCGAGCAGATCATAGGATGAGACAGAGGTTTATTTCTACAAAAGTGCAACTTCTAGTTATGAAAGAATTTCTAACTATTAGGAATAAAGGTATAAGAGATTGTGAACCTTGAAGGATGCCAAAGCTTACACCATCCAACCTTTAACAAGATCCATCAGTTATTTAATTACCAGATTACTCAGCAACAATAAGAGATTAATTTCTTTCTTATAGTGGTGTATGAGTTCAACAAAATCTAGCAAAATAAAACTTTGGGGGATCTATTAAACATGCTAGATCTTCTTATTAATATACCATGTCTAATGTGTATGGATTACAAAGAAGTACTTTACACCCCAAATAAACAATCTAGAGCACCTGTATATCCAGATGAATTAAACTTATCGTTAAATGAATTCCATGGAGAGGGGAATACTATACATAGTTAGTAAATAGAAAAGGAATGAAAAAGTCCATAGAAGAATTGATATAATAATTCACAATAATGAGTGGAGATTTCAGGACCTAATTTCTCAAGTCATGACGACACCTACTTTAACCCACTAGTGGGTAAGGCAAAAGATTGCCCAGAACTATAATAATAGGCTAAATGATTGAAGATAAAAGAATATAGAATATCAGCATATGATATAAGTACTAAGCAGCAACATATATAAAGATGATTTACTAAAATCTAAGAAATTGGGGTAACAGTGCAAAAGAGTATCCCGTGACATGATAAGGTTTGGACAAGAGACTCTAATAAAAATAGAGTACGAGACAATTCCAAATATATATATATAGTCTCAAAATATGGAAAAGACTAGCCCAAAAATAGCAGAATAAGAGAGGATCAACACCGGGCTTTGAAAGCTCACCCTACTCCAAAGAAATAGCAGGCCTGAGGATAATGTCAATGGTAGAGGCTCATACCTAGATCTACATTACAAAAATGATGCAGAATTGTACTATGAGTACCCAAACAGTGGGTGCTCTGTAGGCATCATATGCTATCGAGATAAATTACAGTAAAAGTATAATAAAATGCAAAAATGTAAAATAAAGTAAGAATTAAGGGACCTAAAATGAATTAATGCTCCAATCAAGTGATTATGATAAATATTCAGAAGAAGTGTTTCAGAAGTAACTTATAGCCTAACTATAACCTTGTCAGGCTCGCATAATCTCAAAAGGTGAAAACACAAAAATATTAATCCAACCAAGCCCCCATAAGCCCAATGAATAAAAAAAAGATTTATCTATAATAATACTAACACCATATAGTGAATCGCAAGAAAAAGAGCCCAAATTTCTCCTTGATCATAAATTCCAAACTTGAATCGAAACTAGGAAAGAGGCTCCTGATAGAAAATATCGTGTCTATTAACAGCCAGGCTTGAATCAAAACTAGAGAATAGGATCATGATATAAGTACCATGTATAAATCATAAATATCAGATTTGAAACAGAACTAATAAGTAAACTAAAAGTAATGGTGACCCAAGATTAGAGCTTCTCAGACGTCCAACTAACACTAAATTCCCAATCCAATGACCAAGTCTATAAATGATGTGGGTTTTACTCATTAAGTCTAAGAATATGGTTTTAAGGGTCAAATATTATCCTACCTTAGGTATCAAAGATAACCAGGACTCGGTAAATTAACTAAGTCATCCTGAGGTTCAATATTTATTATACGGTGATGAATGAAGTCCTTTTATGTCTACAAGGAGTTCATTTAAGCAATTGACCTAAAAAGGGGGTCGTTGGGGCCCGCTACTAGTCCTGAAAACCCATACTAAATCAAGAATCTGGACAAACCTACACTAAAACATTACAAATACATCCCAAGGTACTAAGTAAGTCCAAACTAGTTCAAAGGTATCGACATAACGAATATAAAGGAAAGACTATGCCAAATTCTACCCAAAAAGGCCTCTAATCGGATAATTTAATTAATATCTACTAAATCTTTAATCGGGTTGTAAATAACCGCCCATAGCTAGCATAATACTAAACTTGTACCATAACAAATCTTAGTCTAGAAGAAAATTAAGACACACCTACCTGGAGTCATCGAAACTCAGCAAGTTCTCTACTCTAGAGCTTTTCCTTTTGAAGAAACCTCTAATGTGACCATGCTATCAAAATAATAATATACACATTAAAACAACAACATCAATACCCATGTTGCATATAAATTCTCTGGATCAAAAATCAGACCAAAATCCCTCGTAGGCCTGCTTCCAAAATGACAACACATCCTTCTAGGTCAAGGATCATTTACACTCAAATATGTGTGGAATTCAAGCACAAACCATCCCCCAATAGCTTTCAACTAATCTAGGATTTAAAGATAAATTAGGAAACTAAACTAGAAATTAAATAGAAACTTATGGAAATAAAGATGAGGAAATAACCATAATGATGTCTCCAACTCGCCCCCAACACCCAATAATTAATCATCCACGATTTCCTAAGATCCCTAAGTTTTTATGATATTTGGAATTTGAAATAAATGACTTTAATTGGGATTTCCTGTAATAAATATGCCTACAGTTCCTTCAACAAATATGGGACCACAACTGCGAATGCGGTGCTTGACCTAAACGTTGGGAACGCGACTGGTCCACTACAAATCATCTAAGGAGGAACGGATTGATCGCCATCCTTATCTTTATTAATGTGGAGGTTGTATCAATAATGCAAAGGCCAAGAATACTTGAATTTCCCAAATGCAGAAAAATCCTCATGATCGCAAAGGCTATTTCTAGCTTCCATCAAGTGCTTCACCACTGAGTTATTTATCAGACCCTCAGGATTTTATCAGAATCTTATGAATGAAAATAAACTATGCTACCCTACAAAATTTTTCATTACGGACTCGACAACGCCATTAAAACATCAATCCAAGGTCAAAAGTAGGTCCCACACCCAAAGAGTTATTTTAACCAAAATCCACCCATAGCCCAAAATGATTTTGGAAGCATGGAGACCCGAACCAAGGGTCCCACTTGCCTAAAATCAACATTTTGGAGCTAACAAAATTGTTAAAATTGTCATTCAAGGCCATTTACCTGAAGTTCAATCTCAATATCCTTTTCTTTACAATGAATGCTCTAAAATAGAGAAAAAGTTCTAAAAACCAAACGAACTGTCTGGTGACCGAATTATTAGTCCCAACAAGTCATAAATGACTTAGAGAAGCTATGGGAAAGATGTAAATGCAAAAAAAAACATAAACACAGGAAATGACCTAGAGGGTCATTATAATATTTCTACTAAATGGACTTTTATTCATGAAAGTAAAGGACCAAGGAGTTCCTGAAGGCTAAAAAAAGTAGGGATATTGTCTCGTATATAACACTCAATATCGTAGGTATCCTCCTTGGCTAGGAAATGTATTCACTAAGCTTAACCACTATATTATATCTAGAATATAGTCATCTGACGTTTGTGGCTAAAATAGCAATTGGCTTCTCCAAAAATATCAACCTCTAATCTAACTGAACTGAGTCCCAATGAATCATGTAAGACCCATTTAGAATATAACACTTCAATATAGATATATGGAAAACTATATGGACAACTGAAATATCACAGGGTAAAGCTAACTCATATGCTACATCCCCAACTATCCAAAGTATCTCAAATTGCTCGATATACCTGGGGTTGAGATTGCTCCTCTTCTCAAACCTCATCACGCCTTTAATGGGAGATACTTAAAGGGAAACCCAGTCACCATACTAAACTTCAAAGCATAAAGAATATAATCAGCATAACTCTTCTACCTATTTTGTGTTGCTCAAGCCTATCTAGAATCATCCAAACCCTATCCAAAGACTTATAAAGCAATTAAGTACCACAAGGTCCAACCTCTAAATTCTCAAACCAACTGATTGGAGATCGATAATGCCTACCAAAAATACCTCAAATGGTGATATCTCAATACTCAAATGGTAGATATTTCTTATAAGTAAACACCACCAAGGGTAAATGTTGTTCCCACTAATCTCTAAAGTTCATAATATATGTGCCAAGCGTATCCTCAAAAACCTAAATAGTTATTGTGGCTATCCGTCAATCTGGGAAAAGAAATTTGGGCTAAAGTCAATAGAAGTATCTAACTCCTCCTACAAAATTCCTCCAAAAGTTAAAAGTGAAATGAGAAACCATATTTAAAATAATAAACTCAGGTACCCCATGAAGATGAACCACCTCTCGAATGTAGATATGAGTTAATTTCTCAGTATTAAAGATGGCCTGAATAGAGATGAAATAAACAGATTTGATCAACCAATCATTCATGACCTAAATATTATCAGAACCATTTGAAGAGTGACCAAAACCACCAACAAAGTCCATAGTAATATGCTCCCACTTCAAGTTAGGAATGGTTAGTCTCTGAATCAAAGAACCAGGTCTCAGATGTTCAGCCTTTACCTATTGACAATACATTCAATGAGATACAATGTCCACCGCATCCTCTTCATACCACTCCACTAGTAATATTTTCTCAAATCTCTATACAACTTTGTTGTCTTAGGGTAAATAGAATATTTAGAACTATGAGACTCCCATAGTATCAACTGAATCAAACCTCCATCCCTCGAGACACAAATGTGAATATTAAATCTTAAAATTCCCTTAAAATTTAAGTTATACCTCCTAGACTCACCTCTCAGCACTTTATTATGAATTCCACAAAGACTATTATCCTCAAACCATTGACCCCGAATCAGCTTCATCAAGGTAAACTAGACTCAAAAATAGAAAGAATACTCTTGGGTCAAAAATATTAAGTTGAATTATCATGTTGTCTAAGAATTGAATGTCCAAGGCCAACAGTTTCTCAAAAATTAAAATAAAATCCAAAGTACCTATACTCACTACCTTCCAGCTTAAGGCATCTTCCACTATATTCACCTTGATCATATGGTATAAAATAGAGAAATCATACTCCTTTAGTAACTCAATCCACATGTGTTGTCTCAAATTAAGCTTTCTCTCAATCATAATGTACTAAAGAGTACAATGATTGATAAATATTTTATTGAAAACATTTTACAAGTAAGCCCTCCTACTCTTAAGCGTGAAAACTACCATATCCAATTCCATGTTATGAGTGAGGTATTTGTGCTCATACATCTTTAGCTACCTCAATGCAAATGCAATAACTCGGCCCTACTACATCAGAACATACCCCAAACCAACACCAGAAGAATCATAATATATAGTAAACCCCTCATCCTCAACTAGAAGAGTCAAAAGGGATTGTAGTGAGAAAGTCTCTAAGCTTTAGAAAGCTCGACGCACATTTAATGGACCACTGAAGTGGAACCTCCTTCCTAGTCAATCTAGTCATAGGTGTTGCAATAGTAGAAAATATCTTAACAAACTATCTATAGTATCCTACCAAACCTATAAAACTACAAACCTCAGTTGGAAATATAGGTATGGTCCAATCACAAATATCCTGAATCTTTCTTGTACCACCATAATCCTATCTTTAGACACAATGTGTCCAAGAAATTTCATAGACTCTTGCCATAACTCATACTATGGGGTATTCAAATGCAACTCATATTTCTCCCTACTCCTCAAATAGACAAGAATATCATCAATGAAAATAAGCATTCATCAAGCCCATGAATGCTATGGGTTATTGTCAACCTAAAAGACATAACCAGGAACTTATTAAGGACATAGTGAGTCCTAAAGTCTGTGTTAAGGATGTCCTCTTCCCAAATCCTCAATTGATGGTAATTGGATCTCAAATCAATTTCAGAAAATATTGTCGCAGCTTTAAGTTTGTCAAATAAAACATCTATATAAGGCATAAGATACTTATTCCTCACTATTACCTTATTTAACTGCGTTTAGTATATACGCATATGCGTAGAACTATCTTTTTTCTTCATAAACAAAATAGGAGAACCCCAAGGTGATATACTTGGACTGATGAAACCCTAACCTAAAAGATCATTAAGGTGAAAAGTTAACTCCATAAGCTCAACAAGAGGTGTATAGTAATGAGACATTAAAATAGGATGGGTGTCTGACTTAAGGGCAATGGCAAACTCAATGTCACGCTCAAAAGGAAGGCCAGGTAGGTTTGTGGGGAAAATATCTAGAAAAACAAAAATAATAAAAATAGAATCAAGTAAAGGACACTGTACACTAATAGCATGAACATAGGAAAAATATAAGTCACCTATACGAAATAATTCCCATTAGTAAGTGGATAAAAGAACTCTTCCACACAATAGAGGGTATCCTAGGCATGTGTAAGGAAATAATCTTGGAAAAATAATCTAAGACCGTATGGTAGGGGATAACTAGTCGATGCCTAGAATCACATCAAAATCAACCATAACAAGAATAATAAGGTTATAAGTATCATAATCTCAAATAGGGGTGGGTGTTCGGTTGGTTCGGTCTGATTGTTTAATATTGGTTCGGTTCATCGGTTTTCGGATTGACAAAAATGAAATCCATAACCAAACCAAAATAAGGTTTTTACAAATTCGGTTCGGTTATTTTAGATTTTTATTTCGGTTTGAAATATTTAAAGTAGTTAGCCTCTCTTTTTCATAACTGAGCATTTAAATTGATGGATTTTTTTTGAAAAATTATTTTTTTGAAACCTGTTTTTCATTCCCAAATATAAATAATTATAAATAACTCAACATGGATGAAACGAAATGAAATAATCATAAGTTTAACATAATACATAACGTCATTAATCATTACATATAATATAACCTTGTATAAATAGTCTACAAAACAACACAAAACTCGTAAAAATAGTCCATGAAACAACATACTTTCTGCATAAATAGTCCGTAAAACAGTCCAAAGTCACCATAATAGTCCATAAAATATTTGAGTCATTAAAACAATCCATAAACAGCCTGCGGTGTATGCGAATTTACTGTTAAATGTTAATTGTGAAAGTGAATTACTAAATATAATATATATATAACATAATATTATATTATATATATAACATAATATTATATTATATATATATATAACATAATATTATATTATATATATATTATATATAATAAAATATATATATTATTTATTTATAAAATTTTAGTTTTTCGATTTAAACCAATTTTTTTTAAAACCAAAAATCGAACCGAAAAAGTGAAATTCTAAAATTACAAACCAAATTCAATCTGAAAAAACAAAAAACCGAAACCAAAATTAAATTTCGGTTTGGTTTTTCGGTTTTTTTTTGGTTTAAACCAAAATATGCCCACCCCTACTCTTAAAAGGTCATAACACATAATATATTAACCCGATACACTACGAAAGAATCACCCATGGGAGTAGCTACAGGAAGAGTCATATATAAAGGCTCTTAAGACAACTCTGACCATGGTACATAGTAAGCAAAAACAAATGAATATGGATCCTAGATCAAATAAAGCATGTTGGCAGATGGCATACTAAATGTGTACCTATAATAACAAAAATCGAAGACCCTTCTTTAGCCTACCAAGTATATCATACAAGTGACTCTGTCCACCTCTAACTTGGGAACCTAACCAACCACCTTTTCCTACCTACCTAAAGACCTCATCGAGAACCCTGTTAACCATCCTTGTAACCCTGTTCACCACCTTTAGATGGGGCCAGTACTACATTGGTCGGCTGAATACTATGTGTGGTAGGCTCAATATCCCATGATGAGGACACTATCTAGAGAAATGACTGTTGACCCTACAATTATAACATGTCATGGTCACTTTGCTCTATCTTAAAGGTTTGACTAAATCTAAATGGCCACCTCATCTTGAATACCCTGATTGTCCACCCCTTGAGTACTGACCACTACTTTGAAAATTGTAGTTACTATAATAGGGATGATCCACTTTAGTAATTTGAAATATTACCTAAACATGGCTACTAAATTGACATTGGTGCTGATAAGACTGATGTTAATGATACCTACTATGGAAAATTCTTTCTCTGAATTGAAAGTTATTAGGGATCCCTCTATAACTAACCTGCTGATGTAACCTCTTATTGCCACCCTCATGGGTATCATGATGCATCTTCTCTATAGATTTAGCATAATAAAAAATATCCATAAAATACTTTCCTCCAGCAACTAAACTCTGAGTGTCCATGCAAAGAGGAATTCATATCCCTCTAACAAAATAGTGGATCTATTCATACTCGATAAGTAAGATCATAGTAGAATATTGATATAGCTCATGCAACCTTACCGCATACTTAATAATTATCACAGTACCCTTCTCAAAGATAGTAACTAATCCTTAGATTCTTGGGTAGGCTGTGAGGCATATACTTTTCTATGAAAGCCTTAGAGAACCGAGTCTATGTCATAGGGTGAGATCCATTTGGCAAGAAATCTATATAACCTGAACACCACTATATGGCTGCCTGATTAAGATGGAAAATTATGTAGTCCAAACCATGCAAATCTACTAGGCCTACATTATGGAGCCTCTCCTCGTAACTAGTCAAAAACTCAAATGTATTCTCACTTGGGGCCCTTGCAAACCTAGATAGAGTCAATCTCATAATTTAGCCAACATCTTCTATGCTTTGGCAGTTATACTAGTTGAGCCACTACTAATAGCGGAACCATCAATGCTAAGGAAACCTCTACTTTGGAACATGCAGATGCAGGTTGTATCATTGAATCATCACTACTCTGGCTACTGACTGAGCTTCATATAATAGTCTACCACCTACTAACCCCAATAACTGAAGCAAAGCATCTATGAGAACTGAGAAAGATATAAACCACGATAAGTCCAGGGGCACCAATGGTTGGGTTGGTTGAACCTCTAGAGCTGCCTCTTTCTAGGAGTAATAATATGATCTACTAGAGGCTCTCTATTATAAAACCTATATAGTATTTTATCCTAGACTAACCTCTACCTATGGGTCAAACTTCACCTCTAATGAGTGCCCTAGATGCAGGCTCGAGGTATTTATCCCCAGCCATCGTAGCTCGTATTCTAGCCATCTGGGAAAAGGTAAAACAAAAAACAATTAAGAAACCAAGACTCAACACATGATAATGAACAAACAAAGTTGTGATTTTCCTAAGAACCTTGTTGCCTTCCAAAGTTAGGATACAAATGTCGTCTTACTGATCAGTGGGACTCTACTAGATATTTTATCTTACATCAATAATACTTGTAAACATAGGATCTGATACCAATTTTTCATGAACTAATTTCTTAAATTAAGAGGGCTCTACTTTAAGCCACCAGTAGGTAAGCCAAACCATAGCCTGGAAGGAATAGTAATGGGGTAAGCAATAGAAGATAAAAATATATATAGTACAAGCATATGATTGAAGTACTAAGTAGTGACATATATAGATACGATCATACTGATCAATAAGTAAATAGGAGTAAAGTGCTAAAGAGTATCAAACTGACCTGGTAAGGTCGGTACAAGAGCCACTAATAAAAAATAGAGTACTAGACAGTGCCAAATATACATATAGTCTAAGAAAATATGAAACACTATCCCAAAAATAGTATAAAAAGAGAGGATCTACTCTGGTTTGTGAAAGCTCACCCTAACTGTAAAATGCAGCAAGCCTGAGGATAGCGTGAACGATAGTGGCTCATACTCAGATTTGCCTCACAAAAAAGATGCAAAAGTATTGTATGATTACCAAAAATAATGGGTACTAGTAGGCATCATAGGTTAACCGAAATAATTATAGTAAAGGTATAGTAAAATATGAGAATGTAAGCTAAATTCAGAATTAAGGGATATAAATAGAACTAATACTCAATTGGGTGATTATGATAAATAAGCAGAATAAGTAACTCAAAAGCAAATTACAGCCAACTATGATCTAGTTGGTCCCCCACAATCCCAAAAGGCATAAACAAGAAAAGAAATAATCCAATCTAGTCCCCACAAGCCCATCAAATAAAAACAAAGATAGATTTATCTATAATAATAATAATAATAACATAAAGTGAACCATGAGTAAAAAGTACCTGAAACTTCTTGTTGATCATAAATGTTTGACCAGAACCAGGACTAGAGAATAGGATCATAATAGAAAATGCCATGTATAAATAATAACTATCAGACATGAATTGGAACTAGAGAGTAGGGTTATAATAGAAAGTACCGTGCATAAATCTTGATTGGTAGACTTGAACCAGACCTAAAAAATATGCCAAAAGTAGTGATAATCCAAGATTAGAGACTCTCATAAGTTCAACTAACACTAAATTCCCAATCAAATGATCAAGTATATAAAGGATGCGTGTTTTACTAATTAAATCTAAGGATAATGTTAAAGGGTCAAATAGTATCCTACACCAAGTATCATAGAGAATCAATACTCACTAAATTGACTAATTCCTCTTATGGTTCAGGATTTAGTCAAAGGTGATAAATGAAGGCCTCTTACACTAACCTAAAAGAAGATTATGGGACCCACTACTTAATACGACCAAAATACAACTCTCCTAAAATAGTGTAAGCGGAGGTTGTCTAATAGATAAACCAACAAGGTTAGGGTCAAATTTCACATAGAATATGGTGTTAACTAAATCTCATGATTATTAATGGACTGTCAGTCATAATTTTCTTGAAATAAAGGTAGTTTGTCTTATTAAGAATATTAGTTTAATTGTTTGCACAATATTTAGAACTAGTGTTTCAATTACAATATATAAAGAATGAGTATTGATAAACTAGGATTATGATCACCAAGGTATTTCAATACTAAGGGTTGTGGTTTATTAGAAATCCATACGTCACAAATTCAAGTACAAGTTCAATTGCTTAATTAATTCCATCTAATTTTTTTCAACCTTTAAAGATGAATTCACTTTAATTCTTTCAAACTTAAAGTGATAAATTGGCTCAACAATTATGTAAAATACCCTGGGTTTTGGTCCTTTGAAATTTCCTGCATTTTAAGCCTTCTGGACATCATACGACTTGGGGTACTTGTCGTATGATAGGGTACGATTTAGGGGGTCTTGGTCATATGCTAATCAGGGTGGTTTGGTTGGTTTCTATCTAAGGTACAAATGGATCATACTAGTCATATGTTAGGGTACTAGTGGTATGATGACAATCGAATAATGCTTTATGTCTAGCCTATGTGATTCTATTCTGCTTAAGGTAGGATTCTAGGGTACCTCTTGTATGGTTAGATGCAAGTTGGACTTGGTGAACGTATGTTGGACAGTGTTGGGGTCTAAGGTGAGGCCTAGGTTATGAGTGATGGGTACCATTTTTTGGGAGGAGAGAGTTGTACCCTCCTACGGGAATTTCATATAGTTTAAGGTAGGTTATTCTGGACATTTCCCCTCTTAACCTCTTATGACCCCACAACTTAAATCACTGTATAGACTTTATTTACCCTATTATTGTAATCTTAAACACTCAAAAAATCTCGGTAAACTCTCTCAAGCTCTTGGGTTAAGCAAAGGCTAAGATTTCCTTCAAAGTGGTCAATTAAGGCTCTAAAGGGTGATTTCTCGTTGTCTTATGTATAATCTAAGGCTTGTTACTCCTCCCATATTTTTATTTCAACTAAAGGCATGATTTAATGTATGGTTTTTATGTCATATTTATGGTATAGTTTTGAGTTTTAAAATATATAGTGGGGGTTTTGGTTATAATGGTTGGTTATGGTTTTCCCATGACTTTTACTTATGGTTTTCATAATTATATTGGTGGTTTGAATCTTTGGTGGCATGGGAATGGTTAATCGGTACTTTGTTTTTGTTTTGGAAACTATATGCCCCCAATGTGTTTGTTAAAATGCCTATGAGAAAGCTTTTGTTACATAGTTGGACTTTTAATGAAACTATTGCATGGTATAACTTAGAAATGGTACTTAAATTGGATTGGATGTTTTTAAAGGGTTAAATGGTAAGGTTTTGGGGGTCATGTTTTGGTTTAATTGAAAGCCTTATGGGGTACAAGGGAATACCCCAAGAAAATTAGGTAATGAATTTGCTTGTGGAGTATATGGGAATCCCCCAAGCAAACTTAATAGTGTAATCTATGGGTATATGGAAATCCCCTCTTTAAAAAGGTTGTCTAAGGACATTGCTTGCAAGTTATAGTCAGTATAATGATACCACTACTTATATCCTTGGGTAATAATAAATAAAATAGCGATTTAGTTGTGTGTTAATGGTTTTAATTGGGTAATAATGGTGGGTTGTGATAGCTAACCATGAAGGTGTGAGTCTAATAGGCGGACACTGTAAATTTATGTTTGCCGACATGAGGATTGGTCATGACGACCATATACTTATGGGGTATACGAGAATCCCCTGAGTTACATTATATATATATGTATCATGGAGAGTGAAGGGTACACGGGATTCCCCTACTCCTATAGTATCTTCAATTTATGAGGCTACATGTATTGGGGCGGGCTTGCACAGGGGTAATACTCTACCTATATTTCCCAAGGGTGGTTCTAGGAGCGTTAAGCTTGACATACCCAGGTTAATAATTTTAAAGGCATGCTAAACTTGATTCCCTTTCCCGGTATAAATAATTGTATATATATATATAAAAAAATATTTATGTATGTATGTATGGTTGTGTATTCATATGATTGTTTACTTGGTTTAAAGGTTGGAGTTATTATATCCTTATCCTGAGTAAATGCTAGCGTTCACCTGCTAACCCATCTCTGGGCATTGTATTCCTAAACAATGCAAGAACTAGCCATTCTACTCATTCTGCTTGGTAATCAAATTTAAGATCAGCTTATATTGTATTTAAGTGGTGAGCTTCCATACTCTGAAAGGCTCCATTTCATGTTATGATTTTCTTTACACAATTTAGTCATTTCATAGACTTTGTTTTGGCTATCATCGCGATCATGTCCCAACTGAATATTTTTTTACTTTAGTATAGAGGATTTGTGGGACTACTATGGGTTATTATTGGCAGTTTTGGTATTAGTGTCAGCCTTGGCATTGGTATCGGTATTATGAATAATACCAGTTGACTGTATTTGATTTATGATTATTCCATCTTATTATGTTATTGAATGGTTATGGATTGGTTCATGTTAGGGTGGTGGCCAGCAACAAAGTGGTAGGGATGGTGGTTATTAACCAAAGAAGAAGTGGGGGAATTTTGGTTCTTTCTCTATAGCTAGTGCTCCTTACCTAAAGTCGTTGGGTGATAAGAGTCATCAGAGTGGTGATAACTTCAGTGCTCAGGGTACCCAATCTCAAGATAGTGAGACATAGTTGACTTCATCATGTCCTTTTTATAGGTTCTGTGGTCGTTTGCATTGGGGTTTTTATGATAAAGAAAGGTATGGGTGCTTTAAATGTGGTCAGCTAGGCTATATGCTTAGAAACTGTCCGGTTGGTAAGGTTGCTTCGGGGGGAAATAAGGTTCCAATTGCTTCATCATCAGCTCGAGCACCAAAGGGTGCACCATCTAGTTCTGACACTAGTCGAAACCATCTATATGCACTCACTACTTGATAGGAGTCTTAGGCATTGCCTGATGTCGTGACTGGTATGTTGAACTTTTTGTCTCATAATATGTATTGTTTACTTGATCTAGGTTCCACTCTTTCTCATATGACTCCATTGTGGTTGTGTATTTTGGTTTTGGTCCCAAAGTTGTTTCGGACCCTTTTTTTTATTTCTACCCCAGTAGGTGACTCTGTGATTGCTAGAAGAGTCTGTAGGGAGTATGTGGTATCTATTGGTAGTAAGGAGACTTTGTTGGATTTGTATGAGTTAGATATGGTGGATATTTATGTTATTCTGAGTACAAATTAGTTGCGTTCGTGCTACACATCCTTAGACTGTCTGACCCATAAGTTTGTCTTTAGTTTTCCTTTTGAGCCGATTATTGAGTGGGAGGGCAGTTCCCTAGATCCTAAGGGGAAGTTTATAACATATCTTAGAGCTTTGATATTAATATCCTATGGGTGTCTCTATCACCTGGTTTGGGTTAAAGATTCTAACTCGGATGGTCCTTCCTTGCATTCGGTTCTGGTGGTGAATAAATTTCCTGAGGTATTCCCTGATGACCCCGATAGGTGATTGTGATTTCTAGAAGATTCTAACTGGTGTTATTCGTACATAAGAAGTATGGTTCCCTTCATATGTGTATTGATTACCGGTAGTTAAGTAAGGTAACGATTAAGAAAAGGTATCATCCTTCAAGGATAGATGACTTGATTAATCAGTTGCAAGGTGCAAAATTCTTTTCTAAGATTGATCTTTGGTCTAGGCATCATCTGCTTAAGATTAGGGAGGTGGATATCCCTAAGACTTTTTTTGTACCCGATATACGCACTTTGAGTTTCTGGTCATGTCATTTGGTTTGACCAATGCCGCAATGGAATTCATGTATTTTATGAAAAAGGTCTTCTATTTATTTATGGATCTATTTGTCATTGTGTTCATAGATGTCATCTTGGTGTATTTTAAGAGTGAGGTGGACCATGAAAATTACCACCGTGTTGTGTTGCAGACCTTAAAGAAGCAACAATTATATGTCAAATCCTTAAAATATGAGTTCTGGTTGAACATTGTGACTTCTTTAGGTCATATTATTTCTTTTGAGAGGATAATAGTAGATCCTCAAAAGGTTGCAGTGGTTAAGATGTGGACTAGACCCATGACTCCAATGGACATTCGAATCTTCTTGGGTTTAGCTGGCTACTACATGAGGTTTGTAGAGATTTTCTCTTCTATAGATACCCCATTGAATAAGTTGACTCTGAAGAAGTTAAAGTTCTCTTAGTCATATACTTATGAGAGAAGTTGCAAGAAGCTGAAGGATAAGCTAACTTTGGCTCCAGTGTTGACCTTGCTGGAAGGAACTGAATGGTTTGTGGTTTACTGTGATGCATCCCAGGTGGGACTTGGTTGTGTTCTAATGCAGCATGGAACGGTGATAGCCTATGCTCCTAGAAAGTTGAAGGTGCATGAGAGGAACTATCTTACTCATGATTTAGAATTGTTAGTTGTGGTGTTTTCATTGAATATCTGGTGGCCCTATTGTATGGGGTGCATTTGGATATCTTCTCAAATCATAAAAACCTACAGTATGTGTTCACTCAGCAAACACTTAATATTTGGCATAGAAAGTGGCTTGATCTTCTTAAAGACTATGACATGAGTCTTCACTACCATCCATGTAAATCTAATGTAGTTGTTGATGCCCTTAGAAGGCTATTCATAGGGATTCTAGCTCATGTGAATAAATAAAAGCGGGAGTTGGTGAAGGATATTCACCGTTTAGCTAACCTTGGTGTTTGTCTCTTGGACTCTAAGGATAGTGGTGTGTTCATTCAGAAGGTAGCACAATTGTCTCTTGATGCTGAGATAATGGAGAAGTAGATGTTAGATCATGTCTTGTTAAGGATCAAGGGTGGTGTTGGCAGGTAAATTGTGATGGTATTTATGATTAGTGGTGATGGTACCGTGTGGTACCAAAAGAGGTTATGTGTTCTTAACATTGATGGTTTGCGAGAAAGGATATTGGTTGAGGCACATAAGTCACGCTATGTTGTTCATCCAAGTTTGACAAAAATGTATCATGACCTCAAGGAGATGTACTGGTGGAATGGTATTAAAAGCTATGTGACTGATTTTATGGACAAGTTCATGGTGTGTCAACAAGTAAAAGTTGAGCACATAAGGCTCGGAGGGTTGTATCAAGAGATTGAATTTCCTGAAATCAAATAGGAAGTGATCAACATAGATTTTGTTACCAGTCTTTCTTAGTCTCATAATCAGTTTGGGTCATCCGTGATACAATGGCAAAGTTAGCTTAGTTTTTTCCAGTAAGGACTAATTTTTTGGATGAGGATTATGCGAGGTTGTACCTCCATGAGATGGTGATGCTTCATGGAGTACCCGTTTCTATCATCTTTGACTGTGGTACGCAGTTTACATCTCACTTTTCGTGGGCGTTCCCAAAAGGGCTGGGGACAAAGGTTAGCATGAGTACTACTTTCCACTCGCAGATGGATGGGCAAGCAGATAGGACTATTTAGATGTTGGAGGACATGTATCGTACGTGTGTGATTGACTATGGTTGTAGCTGGGTTGAGCATCTACCTCTTGTAGAGTTTTCTCATA
This sequence comes from Capsicum pubescens, assembly GCA_030864215.1. Taxonomy (NCBI): domain Eukaryota; kingdom Viridiplantae; phylum Streptophyta; class Magnoliopsida; order Solanales; family Solanaceae; genus Capsicum; species Capsicum pubescens. The sequence continues at coordinate 176,148,576 of CM061549.1, forward strand.
ATAATACTTTCTATTCTAGTATTGGGATAGCCCCTTTTAAGGCATTGTATAGTAGGAGATATAGATCTGCTATTAGATGGTTTGAGCTTAGTGAGGAGGATATGTTTAGCTCAAATTTGGTTTATTAGGCTATGGAGAAGGTGAAGCTGATTTGGGATAGCCTTAAGGCTGGCTAAAGTCGCCAAAAGTCCTATGTGGATGTAAGATATAGGAACTAGGAGTTTGAGTTTGGGGATAGGGTGTTCCTAAAGGTGTCTTCTTTGAAGGAAGTAATGTGGTATGGGAAGAAGGGAAAGATCAGTCCCTGGTATGTTGGTACGTATGTGATCTTTAGGAGGGTTGGATATGTTGCTTATGAATTGGAGTTACCCTCTAGTTTGAGCTACATTCACCCAGTGTTCCATGTCTCTGTGTTGAGAAAATATGTAGGTGATTCTTCCTCGATTGTTCCTTTAGAAAGGTTGGGTATTTTTGATTTTCTGTCTTATAAAGAAATCCCAATTGAGATCTTGGATCATCAAGTTTGTCAACTGCGGACCAAGTATGTTGCCTCTGTAAAGGTTCTACGGAGGAACCATAGGTGGAAAAGGCCACTTGGAAAGCGGGAAATGACATAAAGTTCAAGTATATGTTCCTATTTCCTACTCTGAAAATTTATTCAGAAGGTATGTATTCTTCATCGCATCTTTGTTTTTGAACTTGGTTAAAGGAAGGATTGATTCATTGCATCATTGTTTTCTAACATAAGGTCAGAATGGAGGTGTTGGGGATATAAATCATGCTTATACTTCCCAGTCTATCATTTGGGCACGAATGATCTAAGTGGGGGAGAATTGAAATACCCTGGGTTTTGGTCCTTGGAAATTTCCTATGTTTTGAGCCTTCTGGACATGATAAAACTTGGGATACTTATCGTATGATAGGGTACGGTGTAGGGCATCTTAGTCATTTTAATGACACATCAGGTCCTTGTCTGTGTTCTTGCTTATTTTCACTGATATATCTTCTCCATAGCTACCCCAAGTCATTAGTAACTTGCTAGAATCGATAGTTTGATTACCTGGTCGTTCGTTTAGTTTTTAGAACCACTTTCCCAATTTGAAGTCTTTATTGGTTCTAATTGACCATTGGGAAAAAACTTCAGTGAAAAAACTAAAATGTGAATTCCGACTTCACCGAAGCATCTGAAACATCAAAATCTATGTGGTTGCATTTCTTATTTTCTCAAAACAGACAAAGCATGCATCTTGAGGCATTAGCCGAAGCTCGGAACCAAGTTCCAAGCTTAAACCATGGCCTAGCATAGAGGGAGATACCACGACCATAGAGGAAGAGATGCAAATATGGTGTCTCAACTGCGGCCAAGAAGGGTCCGTAACTGCGCTACCCAAGGCCTGGGCTAAGCCTATTTAATGGTTGTCTTGCCCAAAATTTTGGCCATTTTGTGCCTCCCTCTTGAGATCTAAACCCTAATAGAGTGTAAAATCTTCAAGTGAGTTTTGTGGGTTTATTAGGATCTTGAATAACTTGTGTAATCCATTTTTGTTATAAATCTAAGGTAAGATTCCTTCTAGTTTGGTGTTATTTCTTGATTTCTAGACCCAAAACCCCTAAGTCTTTAAGGCTCAATTGTAGCCACAAATGTGATTAATTTACTCAAATTTCTTAAGGGTTATAGCTTATTAATGATATTTGGACAATGGGTTGGTCTCGGAAACTCATTTTTCTAAAGTAGACCCACTTAAGCATTTGGTATCATTTTGGACCCATGGCATAATGGTGCCATAATGGGCATTGATAATCTTGTAATGATGCTTAGATTATGTTGTTGATAGCTTGGCTCATGGAAGAAGCTTCAAGAAAAGGAAAGGCAAAGCTCATTGGTTCATGAGAAATTTGGACTCAAGGTAGGTTAGGCTTGTTTGTAGTTAGATTGAGCTTAATTGTAGTATAATTATGATATCTTGTGAGATTGGGTGGGGTCTTAGATGAAAAATGGGTGAATGATGGTACTTGGGATTAGTTGATCCTCGTAGGGTATTAAACTTGTAAAATGTGATGCTTGACTATAGCTTAGAACTTTGGATAGTTCTACTTGTAGTCTAATGAAAAGTACGAGAATACTTTAGTTGCTCTAGTAGAGGAGAATGATGATGTTGACTGACCATAAGAGTATGTTGACCTAGATATGACTAGTTATTATTTGGCCTTAATGTTTAGTGTGACTTAGAAAGGATACTCGAAGAAGATTTTCCCTTATAGGCCTAGTAAGAATTGATAAGCCCTTATAGTGTGATTTAGATAACCTAGCCTAATTCCTGGTAGAAGTTAGTCTTGTAGAAGTGAACATTGGCCTTATTGGTATTTAGGAGTAGGACTTGACCCACCATAATCTTGAACTATGTGATTCCTTAGTGACTAGATACTTGATGAATGTCTAAGTTATATTATTGAGGTTATAATTGTTAAACTCGATTGTCGGTTATGCATGTGGTCAATGGTTGGATAATGTGTACACTTGATTTATTATCTTGTTTTCATGACATGGATAGCCTTGGAAAGTCTTGTAAATTGAACCTACGGTTATGCTATCGTGTGGCTTATTGATGAGTCCACCAAGTGAACCTCCAATTATGTTACCACTCTTGCTATAACATAAGCCTAATGATTAAGCTAATGTTTATGTGAAGGATTTTTATTTGGAGTTAGTATTGTGAAATATAGGAGTAAAAGTGGCATCTATAGAGTATGAACTTGACTTATAATTGACTAGCTAGTAAATATGTTAACTTGGAAGAGTGGTGATTGCATATATCATTTAGATACTTATGCTTATGTATCTATTTGTATTATGTAGTGATGATTATTAGTAAAATATGATGTTATGTGTTACGTTACATCACTTATACTCTATCATTAAGGGTTGTATATGCTTATTAAATTATATACATATTTATGTGTATAATGATTTTATGATGATGCCCAGTGAATCTGGATGATATAATGATGTTATGATGATGCCCGGTGAATCCAGGGGATATAATGATATTATGATGATGCTCTATCAATCCGGAGGATATAATGATATTATGATGATGTCCGTTGGATTCGGATGTTTTGATGATGCTCGGTAAATCCGAAGGATATAATGATTTTATGATGATACCCGGTGAATCCAGAAGAACTAAAGATGTTATGATGATATTATGTGTGGTGAGTATATATGAATACAAGGATGTATGTGAGGTTATGTTGTGTGTGGCTATACCCATTTGTTGACTTAGGATATGATGTCTTCCTTGGTAAATTGTTATCTATACTTTGTCATTAATCACTAGATAAGAGGTGTGACCCTTGTTAACTCTAATTATTAACTAGAAGTAGATTATGTCAAGTATTGGGTTAAGGCTAATTGATATGTGTAATCTTGTGTTGAACCAAGGACTCACCTAGTAAATGTACTTGACTTGGATAAATGGTTACGTTATGGAATTTTTCCTAGTAAAGTGGCTTAAGTGATAAATACTTGTCTCTAATAAATGACTATGACTTATAGCCTAGAAGCCTAGTAAACTAATTGGTGGACCTTACTTATCTAGAATATGGAAACTAGCCCTTAAGGTTATGATATGCTCAATGATAATAGGCCTAGTATTGTATAATGAGTGGTTAAGTTGACATCTAGTATGTGATGTCATGGTTGCTTAATTGATGACTTATCTAATTAGGAGGGTAACTAAAAGATGTCTTTGTGATGGGTAAATAAATAATAGTGTTGGTAACTTGTAGCTATTCCTTATTTGATGACTAGTAAACTATTAGACTTGCAAATTAGTGGCTCATGGAAATAGAGGCTAGCTAGTATATTCTAGACATGAAGTTTATTAATGAGTTAGTGATTAAATAGCTATATAACCATGTTATGGTAATAACGGCTTCTTTGTGTCAAATTGCGGTATTGATGATGATTGTAGACCTAGATAAGAGGCCATGGCGGTAATGTACAATCCGCGGCTTTGGTGAGTTGCTTGTATAGGTGTGCCTTGATATGTTAACGGATTTATCTTTGGGTGTACTCTCTGGTGGTATGGGATGCCGTGATGATTTCCTTATTTGTTTTCCTCGAGTATACTTCCTAGCGATATGGGACATCGTGGTAAGTTCTTTGCTTTATACTCTAATGATGGTCGTTTTTTTTATTATGGTAATTACATAATTGTTATTGTATATATGTGACTTTACACTTCCAAAATGATTACTCATGTTGTATGAAAGTTATGGTATATTTGGATATGGAATATCGTACTATTGTACTAGTTGATTAGTTATCTTATATAGTGATATTGAAGAAGATTCATTTTCGATTCTATACCTTGACTTTAAGTTATTGTCTTACTCTATATCTTACTAATATTATAATTTAGCTTTGTCGATTGATGATGCCTACTGAGTACCCATGTTTTGGTACTCATACTACACTTTTGTACATTTTTAGTGGTGACTCGAGTTCTAGTTGTCACCGTTGAATCGAGATCATGTGGTGTTGAACATCAAGAGATAGAGTGAGCTCTTGGAGTTCGAGTTACCCTTTTTCCCTTCTATCCTTATTCTTTCTTTTGTATTCGAGATGAATGTATGAGACTATTTAAGACTATTGACTTTGAGTTGCAATATCTATTGCCAAATGTAGAGATGCTCTTGTACTAATACTATCCTGTCATAGGATTGCTATTCGAATAATAGTTATTTCTTTGTGGAATGTCGTTTTTATATTATGTTCCCATGTAGGGTCCATGTTTGACATTCCTACTAAGGTAACCCATTGTATCAGCTCTGGGATACGTTGTTGACTTACCTACTGGTGGGTATGGTATGTGTCATCATGAATCAAAAATTGGGTCATGACAAATTGGTATCAGAGCCTAGGTTTCACCGATATTATTGGTACAAGAGAAAGTGTGTAATAGAATCATGTGGATCGGAACATTGACATCCATTTCCTATCTTCAAGAGGCTATGGGACATTTTTAGGAGTCCCTCACTTCTTTCACTCATAACATGCTAGTAGTCTGAGTTGGTTTGTTGGATATTCTCATTACTCTTTTGCAGATTCCCAGGACTCGTTCTACACTTATACATAAGGAGGGTCCCGAGACCTAGATTCGAGATGTGTCCCCAATTATGGACCAGGGTGGACCTTCCCTGAACCCTAGTCCTGCACCTAACCCAGAGACTCCTCCACCTAAGTCAATGGTGGGTCAGGGATTAGCCCAGGCTCCACCAGGATTCATCCTCTCTTTTTTGCTTATAGATGTTTTAGTTCAGCTATTGGGTATTGTTGATGGTTCGTAGACTACTAGGACAGGAGTTTATCCTACAGCAATAGCTCTTGGAGTTGAGGTTCCTCCTATGCAGTTGTTCAGCTGGCAGTCACTTAACTAGTTATGACCCAGCTTTCTATGTCTGCTGAGGAGCAAAAGACGCTAGGTAGATTCTTGAGGTTGGCCCCACCTAGGTTTTCTGGTGCTCCTGGAGAGGATGCATTTGAAATTCTGACTGGTTGTGAGGATAGGATTCATAGGTTAGGCCTTGTTGAGACCCATGGTGTGGAGTATACCATATTTCAGTTGGACTTGTCCACTTGGAACTAGTGGAAAGGTTTTATGAGTTCTAGGCTATATGGATCTTCCCCTCTCCCTTGGGCTTAGGTTTCCATGATGTTTTTAGAGAACAATATCTCATTCAGATTTAGAGATTGTTTAAGAGACCAGTTCTCTAGATTGGAGTAGGGTTCTATGATAGTCACTGAGTATGAGGCTCTTTCTATGAGTTTGCTAGGCATGCAACTTCTATCTTGAATATGGAGAATGAGAGAGCTTGTTGCTTTGTGCGATGATTGTAACTTCCTATTCTAATTTCTACTAAGAGTTTGGTTGTTATGGGCAGGACTTTTGTTGAGGTATATGTTCATGCTAGAGTGATAGAGGACATGCAACATAAGGTCTGTGATAAGATGCCCAAGTTTCAGGGCAGATTTGGTCGGAGTCATAGTAGTTCTCGATTTAGGGGTGGTATTTCTAATGCTGGACATTCTCCACATCCATCTTTTTAGCCTCAGAGTCAGACTAGTTACCCAGTTCAAGCAGCTCTTCAAACTGCTGATGGGGGTCAGTTTATTACTAGTGGTTGCCCTAGTAAGGGCAGTGATTAGTTCTTGAGAGGTTCATCTATAGGTAATGCTAGGCGTTGTAGCTATGCCAAATCAGCTGAAGTGGTGAGTTCTGGTTCTGCTCATCATTATTGTTTTACTTCCAGACTTCCCAGTCATTTCTCTAGAGAGTTCCCTAGTCGTAGGGCGATGGTTGTTTCAGCCTACGGAGATGCTCCTATTAGGGAAGTTCATCCTTCAGGTAGAGATGGTTTCCGAGGTCGTAGGGGTGATTACTAGGGTGCTCGAGGTGGTACTCAGGCAGGCAGGAAAAAAGGTTGATCAGGTGCCCATCCAGGTAAAAGGCGTTGTTAGTTGTATACAGTACCTACTAGATACGAGGCTGGGACTTTCGATGTTGTAGTTAGAGGTGCGATTTTGGTATGTCGCAAGTCGTCTCTTGCTTTATTTGATCTCTGATTCACTTATTCTTATATATCTACTTATTATACACCATGGTTTTACTTGACTAGTTATTTATTAGCTATGCCTTTATGCGTATCTACTCCCATAGGTGATTCTTTAGTAGTGGATCGAGTATTTAGATCATGTGTTGTGATAATTAGTAATGTTGATACTTGCGCTGATCTTATTATTCTGGATATGTTGGATTTCAATGTGATTCTGGGCATGGATTGGTTACCCCACTATCATGCTGTCATAGATTGCTTTGCCAAGACCATTACCTTAGCCATACCCCGCGTACCCCCAGTCGTATGGAAGGGAGTGATTATCCATAAGCCGACGGGTACTATTTCTTATGTTTATGCCAGAAAGCTTATATTGAGGGGTTGCGAGTCTTATATCGCCTATGTATGTGATACCCATGTAGAGAGTCCGACGTGTGATTCTGTTCTTGTTGTGTGTGAGTTTCCTGATGTGTTTCCTACAGATCTTCCTAGTATTCCCCCTGACCGTGAGATTGAGTTTGCTATTGACTTTGAGCCTGGCACCTGACCTATATCTATGGTACCTTACCGTATGGATCCTGCTGATCTTAAGGAGTAGAACTCCCAGCTCTAGGATCTTCTTGGTAACGATTTCATTAGACCAAGTGTGTCCCCGTGTGGAGCCCTTGGTTTGTTTGTAAATAAGAAAGATGGGTCGATGCGAATATGTATTGATTATAGGTAGCTTAACAAGGTGACGATGAAGAACCATAATCCTATGCCTCATATTAACAATTTATTCGACCAGCTTCAGGGTGTAGCTATATTTACTAAAATAGATTGGAGGTTCGGTTATCATTAGTTGAGGATTCCGGATGAGGATATCCCGAAGACGTCCTTTAAGACGTGTTATGGTTACTATGAGTTCTTGGTGATGTCTTTCGGGCTGACTAATGCCCCACCCGTGCTTCTGGACTTGATAAACCGTGTGTTAAGACCCTATCTAGACTCTTTTGTTATTGTATTCATTAATTATAATCTTTTGTATTCGAGGATAGTGAGGAGCATGAGTGGAACTTGAGGATTGTGCTCTAGGTCTTGCGAGAGCATGTGCTGTTTGTCAAGTTCTCCAAGTGTGAGTTTTAGCTTAAGTTAGTGTCATTTCTTGGACATGTAGTGTCCAAGGTGGGTATAATGGCAGACCCATGCTCCTCACTATTACGTCTCCGACTGAGGTTCGCAGTTTTTTTGGTTTGGTTGGTTATTATAGGTGCTTTGTTGAGAGCTTTGCTACCATATCAACCCTTATGACTTGTTGAGTTGATGGTAATCAATGCACATATGCAATGTACCATCTTTCTTATGCACGAATAGAACAGGTGCACCCCACGGGGAAACACTGGGTCTGATAAAGCCTTTGTCTAAGAGATCTTTGAGTTGCTCCTTCAACTTTTTAAGTACTACGGGAGCCATACGGTACGGGGGAATGGAAATAGGCTGAGTGCCAGGAAGGAGATCAATCTCAAATTATATTTCTCTATCAGGTGGGACCCCTGGGAGATCTTTAGGGAAAACATCGGGAAACTCATTAATAATGGTAACTGACTGAATAGTTGGAGTCTCGGACTTGAGGTCTTTAACTCGAACTAGGTGATAGATGCAACCCTTGGAAATCAACTTCCTAGCTTTGAGGTAGGATATGAAATGGCTCTTCGAAGTTACAGAACTCCCGGACCACTCATAAACTGGCTCGTCGGGAAACTGAAACTTGACCACTTGGGTACGACATTCTATAGACGCATAGCACGAGTGAAGCCAATCCATACCCAGAATGACATCAAAATCAACCATATCTAGCTCAATCAAATCAGCACATATGACCCGATGAAGGACAGTGATAGGACACTTCTTATACACTCGCTTAGCAATAACAGATTCTCCTACCGGGGTAGAAACCAGAATAGCCTCGGGAATACGTTCAGGGTCCATCTCAAATTTTATAGCAACCAGAGGTGTCACATAAGATAAACTCAAACCGGGTTCCATCAATATAAACACATCGAAATGAAAGACATGGAGTATACCAGTGACAACATCTGGAGAGTCTTCCTGCTCCTGGCGAGGTGGTATATCATAGAAGAGATTCTGGCGTGAACCTCCAACAGTACTAGAAGAGGCAACCTAAGGAGGAACTGTACGGACTACGGAAGCGGGAGAACTGGTAGCCTGACTCTGGGGATGAGTATCTCGACTCCCCTGTCTAGCATACAGACAATCTCTAAGTCGGTGGCCCAACATTCCACAACCAAAGCAACCCCTTTGATCAACAAAACACTCGCTAAACTGATCTCTACCACACTTGGCACATGAAGGAGGATGAGGTCTGTTACTTACACTTTCCTAATACCTAGACGGGATAGGTCTATTCCCCTTCTCCTGCCTACTTCAAGGTGTAGGAGGACTAACTGAGGAAGGCACGGGCATAAACGAACTTGCTCATGATGGTCCTGGAGTCTGCCATCATACTAGGAGCATAGTTGGATAACTAATTGAATCTAAGGCAATACTCCTTAACAGTCATGGAGCCTTGTCTCAAATTCATGAATTCCTCTATCTTTGCTTCCCTCATCTCAAGAGGAAAGAATCTATCCAAGAACATATCCTGGAATAACTGCCAAGTCATGGGAGAGGCATCCTCCCCTCTACTCATACTCCATATATCCACCCAATCATATGCAACATCTTTCATTCGATAGACAGCCAATTCAACACTCTCCTCAGTCACATGCATAATCTGGGTGATCTTTCTCACTTCATCTAAGTACATCTATGGGTCTTCACCTACCTTCAACCCATAGAACTCAGGCTGATTCATCCGCATAAAGTCACGAACTCGAGCTGCAGCATAATTATTCTCTTGCGGAGGAGGAACAGTAGCCTGAGTGTTAGCTTTAGCATTGGCGGTAACTGCCTTGGCTAGCTCCTAAAAATCTGCCTGAAATTCCGTATAAGACACATGCTCGTTCAAGGGATCAATGACTTGAGGTTGCTCGATGTTTCTACGAGCTCGACGAGGAGGCATTTTTTGTTATAAGAGAGCACGAGTTAATCGCAGATAAAGAGATATTTTAGGAACGATAAACTTTAGAAAGAAAGAAATGACTTTTCCTACAACCTTCTGTAGCCTCTTACTCATAGATGTGGTGCGCTACACACCGATGATCAAGACTCTATGTAACGCGGCTTGTCAGACTTCCTAGGACTCCTTAAACCTTAGACTATGATACCAAGTTTTGTAATGCCCCAAAATTTCATCCCAAGATGCCACACGGTGCTTAGGGATACACGTAGCCCTAAGCTAACCCTCAGAGCCAGACACTACCTCAAGGAATTCAATTCAACAATAGTCATGCACAACAAAGAGATATACCACATCGGGTTCAAGAGAAATACTGGAGAATACTAGACTTTACAACCAAAATATATTGAATGTCTATACATACCAACCCTCTAGTCTGACAAAGGTTCTATACATCAAAATCAAGGAGCCATTGGGACAAACCCCCAACTTACTCAAACAGTACTGAAAGCCATAACAACAGAATGATATCACCAAAAATATAGACACGGTCCTCGAACCATGAGGACTCACCACTGAGGGAACATAGTTGAGGCACTCATATATCGCTAACGCGGCTATGGTTGAGTACCTGAACCTACATTATGAGAAAATGTAGCCCATAGGAAAGTATGTGGGTCAGCACTTTGGAATGTACTTAGTATGTGGGGGTGCATGCAACAATGCAAATATCATCATCAATTTCATAAAAATATGCATATGTACAATGATGGCTCACTTGGCTTGATTTAGATTGAAACATTCTTTTCATGATCTCATAATAAATAAATCATATGATAAAAACCTCATAAATCATCATAAATAACTCAACTCTTCAACTCAAGACTCGAAGTGACTCGGTAATTCAAGAAACTCAACTCTTATGGACATGGGAGGTTCTTATAACCGACATAAACCATGTGAGCTATATGGAGTCCAACGTTTTTCCCTTCTAAGGAGAGAACCCCACATTGGCAGGAGCGTCGTACTCTTGTCAGGGAGTACAACCTAAATTTAGTGATCACAATCTAATACTCAGCCTCTGGCCCACAATTATCAATATCAATCCTACGTAGGCACTTAGTTTTGGAGAAATACTACATTTCCCGCTCGGTGCTAAATACTACTCCCAGACACAAGCTCAGAACACGTTAGAAAATCCACCGCAAACATCACAAGGGTCTATCATGAAGACCAAATCAAATCTCTTTCTCATTTATCAAATCATAATCAATTTGTGGATTCCTAACTTGACTCAAATCAAATCAATATTTCTCAATATCAAAATTTATCAATTCATTAAATCATGACAACATCAAAAACTTTGAGGAAATATCAAGACTCATTGTAACAACTCAATCTCGTGAATCAATATACTCAATAATCCAGTTTGTCATAAGGAAGCTTAAAACTTGACACATATCATGAAAGCACTTGAAATATCAACTTATGGTACAAATATGAAATTCACAATATTAAATATCAAGTCATAACTTAGGAATAGAAAAATAATCATGTATAACAAAGCTTGAACAATTTATATTCTCATAATCTCATGATGAAGTAATTTGGGTATAAATCCACTTGCAAAATCATATAAATCCATCATATAAATCAAAGCTTTTGGAACAAGAACGAAAGAATTGCACTTGTTCAAAACCCCACATACCTTAATCTTTGAAATTGGATGAATTATAGTGCTTGAGACTCTATCCGCACTTGTAATAAATGATTCTCGGCGACCACACTATGAGGAACTTGATTCTTGAATAAATCTTGAAGATTTATGGATGATTTTTGGAAGATTAATGTCCTTAAATAAAAATCCCAGATATATTTCTTAAGAGAATTGGAAGACAGAATGAAGAAATTAGGGTTTAGATGGGAATTCTCATATATATAGGGGCCTCCAAAAGATGGTAAAATACCAAAATACCCTTGCAAAATGTCTTTTAATTGCTGAAAAAAATAACTCACGACATTCGTGATAAGTCGTCAGACTTGTGACAAGTCGTCACGAAATATCGTCACAAAAGGGTGGATTTTATGATTTTCTGCTTAAGGTTGACGACATTGGTGATAAGTCATCACACTTGTGACAACTTATCACAAAATGTCGTCACTGGGGGTAGAAATCTACCTAAGGCTGACGACATTGATGATAAGTCGTCACATTTGTGACAGCTTATCTCAAAATGTCGTCACTCAGTTTTCCAGCCTGACATGCTGGAGTAAAATGAGCATAACTCTTGGCTCCGATACGGGATTTGGGTGAAATTGGTATCGTTGTAAATATAATTAAATTATATATATTTTGATAGGTCATGATCTCAATAATTCGTAGTATAACGAGAGATATTCTCATTTGAAGTTGAATATGGAAATATCCTTCCCAAGAATTTAATCTGTAAGGAATGTTTTGATTCACCTAATCGCTAGGACATCTTTGAGGCCTTAATAAACATCATCCTTTATCAGAAAACAACCAAAGAACTATAATTTACTTTTCATGAACTTGAGTCATGGTTGCACTATTGGTTAGAGTCTCGGGGTATTACATATACTTTATCCATCCTCTATCTAGAAACTTCCACTCCACTTTTGTGAAATTAATCTTCATTCTTCTTCTTTCCAGTTCCCTCTAAATATTTGGCCACTTAGAAGGGAATACTTGCTTAGGGTTCCTTACAGTAAGTAATAATCTAATATTTCTAGTGATATTGAAAATTACTTTGTGGGTAGACAAGTATTTCCCTTCATGTTTTGAATTATTCCTTCTTTTCCATAACTCCCATAGTATCATAGTAGGAATAGCATAATAGTATGGTTTATATCTTCCATGATCAATTTTACTCCAACAAGTTAGGATTAACTTTCTTAGACTTTGTTCATTCAAAGTAATACTTACAAAAGAAGAAAAATAGGACCAAGTCCTGTTAGCAGTAATAGATCAGAGAAACACAAGTGAAAGTGTTTCTTTATCTTGTATAGTGCAGCACCAACATCTTGTAGGTCCCTCTATACCCCATATTCTCATGTTTTCCTCTACTGCAATGTTTCCTCTCTACATCCTCCACATCAGAAAGGCAAGCCTTTGACCCATATATTCTTGTATAAGCTATTTACTTCCTCCCTCTGTCGTATGTAATTCCATGATGAGCTTACTGTAAAGTTATCCATGCTTGGTAATTCACTCTAACTTAGCTAACATGTATATATCTGAGACACAACATCCCAAAGAATCAATAATCACAAATACAGTTCAATTGCCCTTACATAAAAAGAAGTCCAATGTACACTTAATTATTTAGATTATGGGCTAACAACCAGAACTCTCACTCTTAAAAAAGTTTTTAAAAAAAGCATACACACCCATAAGCTTTCCCTTATCATCTTGTAATATTTATAGATGATTAGCAGATATCAAAGTAGGACTTTCTATAGCTAATAATGAGGTTTCGGGCGTAGGTGAGGGACATTTTTCGAATAGTGACTTCACCCTCCTTGCCATTGTTTCTACTGTCAAACCTCACTTTTTCTCAAACTCATTCTCGTTCTAAACTTGTCTTTCCACTTCCTGATTCATTTTTATTATCTCAGAGATTTGTAGGGCTTTTAAGGCTGAGTGGAGTAAATTGAAAATTTTCCTATTATTCTATCTTATTTAATCAACTACCACCTTATAAAATGAACCGGCCAAGTTCTAGTTGCATACACAAAGTAATAAATGCATCAAATCCTCACACCCACTGGCAATGAACTAGTACTCATGCTACTGACTTTCTGACTTGTGCTATCATAATCATGTTATCTCGACCCCAAAGGCTCTAATGCCAAGCATAGATTCACGATGGTCAATCATCACAAGGTATGTACATGAAACAACCAAAATGAATTGTAAAGAATTTCTTATTTTACAAAATCCAATTTTTTTAAAAACCAACATTTCACAGTCCAACAACTTTCTACCACATCATTTTTCTTTAACACACAAAGTATATGTATGTAGAGACAACACTCCAAATAAAAAAAATTCCTATTATAAACAACAAGGAAATAGTACATATTTATAATCTCAAAAATTACAACGAAAGAAAAAATCCTAGACATACCGGTTCTTCTTGATAGCACACGAGGGAAATGAACATAGGCAACAAAAAACCCTATGGTGAAAGATCACACAAGTATCCCACCCCCACTAAAAATAAATTCTTTGTCCTCAATTCATCATAAATAAATACAAGGGAGTAAAATCTTTTATAGCCCGTAGGCTTATGAGTTTCTCAAATCATGAGAGGCCTTTTTAGCCTTAGTTTCAACAATAGTGACCCCCTCTGTGACTAGGGTACTCAAAATAACTCCTTCTTCAGTGACAGGGGTAGGAGTCAATAACATATCGGGACTAAGCCCATTTTTGGTCGTGAACTAGTAGAAATGCTAGTCGCTTTATCTTCAGTTTGCTTCTTACTTTTTTCTTCATCTCTCATCGATTTTTTTACTTTTCTCACATTTCTTTCCTACGGTGTTTTATCTCTATGTATTTTCTTTCTCTCTAACCTTTTCTCACCAATTTCATCCACCTATTTATTTTATCTTTGAGTGGCCTACCCATGAGGTACACAATGTATTCTTCTTCATCACTCACTACCAAAGTTGGATCAAATACACTCATAAGTGGTGATTTCTTTGTTACATCCTGGGTTTTAGCCTTAGAAATTTTTCCGTAAAAACCATTTTTTGAACCCAATAGGACTAATAGATATGAGCCATATGCTGGGGTACGAGAGGTATGGTCCTATCATAAGCTGACCAGTGTTAGTTGGTGGGAGGGTTTTGAATGTTTGAATTGTCACTACTTAAGGGTATGAGTCGTAAGGCTTAGATATGAGTCATATCAGGGACTTATATAGTGGGCAGTGTTTGGTAATTCATTCTTCCAGGGATATGTATCATGAGTATGGATCGTATGCTAAGGTTATGACTTGGTTGGATGAGTCGTATATTGGAAAATATTTGATCTAAGGTTAAGGCCTGGGTACGACTGGTGAAAACCAATCGTAAGGAAGGATACAAATCGTAAGAGGGCTAGTCGTATAGTTATGATGGGGTTTTTAGGGATTTAAGTGGGGGTATTTTGTACATTCCCTTACATACCCTAATTATGAACCACGACTTCTAATACACTTAGGAGGTTATTTACCCTATTATTCTATTTATTAACATATAGCAAACTATTCCTAAATATTCAAAAATTCTCCTAAGAGCTTTTGGGGCAAGAGAACTAGGGTTACAACTTAGGGATTGCTTTGGGGCTTGCGTTTATGATATTCTCCAATCATCGTTCTTGGTTTAAGACATGTATATCTTCCCTAATTTTTATTTCTAAACAGCATGGATTTTATGGTTGTTTTCATGGTTTTAATATTGTATGGGTTATGATTTTCCACTAATAATTTAGGGTTTTGGTGTAAATGGATTGGCTATGGTTTCATACGGTTTAATTATTCTTTTATATGCATCAATAATGGTTTCGTGAAATTAGATTGCATTATAATGGATTAATGGTCTTTGGAATTTGTTTTGGTTATAGTATGCACCCAACGAGTTTGATAAAATACTTATAAAGATATGTTCATTGCATTGACTTCTTTAAATGGAACTCTTTCTTGTTTAAGGCTTATACATAAAACTATAAATGGTGTACAAAGGTTAAATTCTTATTGGTTTTCTTGTTCAGGTCCTGAAAGTCTCCCAAGATCTTAATATAGTAAATGGAAAGGGCACTTGAGATTCCCCTTAACCGAAATAGTTTGGCTATGGATAAATCTTGCAAGTAAGGTTTGTATGATGATACCAATAATAAATGGCCTTGGTTAATAAATGGTAATTAGATTTATTTGGATATGGTTTTAACTTAGGCTTTAATGGAGGGATGTGTAACTATGCCATTGAAGGTGATGTTTCGAGGGAACCAAAATAAGAAACTCATATTTACAGATATAAGGGGTCTTTTATGGCCACGTACGAGTGTCACATTTTATATTGGAGGGATGTACTATCTATCCCATGGGATATTTCTGGGTCGACTGGCTACACGCGCTGGGACCATTTTAGCAGGGGGAGCAGAACCCATACAGCCCATGGGTGTGTTTAAATGGCAAGGTTACACTGCTTAGGTAATGGTTTTAAATGCATGTTAAACATGAATTCTCTTTCCCAGCACTTATATATATAAATATGTATAGTTGTATGCATAATGTATGGTTTTACTTGGTTGTTTAAATGGAATTACTTTATCCTTATCCTAAGGTACATGCTAGCGATCACTCGCTAATCCATCCACTGGCAGCAGTATACGTGAGATTTGTAGGAACCGATCGTTCGACTACTCCTACATAGTGATTGACTCTAGGATAGCATTTGAATTAAAGCAGTGAGCTTCCATCTTTTCGAAGGGCTCCATTTCATGATATGGATACTCTTAGACATTTTGTTTTCATTTTGGACATTTGTTTTTGCAATGGTTGGGGGTATGTCCTAATTGAATATTTGTATTCTTTTGGATATAATTTATGTGGTACTTCTTGGGTTTGTATGGGAGGGATCGGTATTGGCGGTGGCCTTGGCATTGGAATAAGCCAGTGGGCTGACATCGTTGGACGATATTATTAGTTGTTCCATCCTGGTATACTTTGGGATTAATTGTCATATTATGTTTTGATATTTTCTTTGGTTTGGTATGGTATGGATGGTTGGGTTTGGAACGATTAGACTCAGTTGGGTTGGTCACAATTGTGATCCTATCATAGAGTCTTTATGAGAACAATAATGCTATCTTGTTATATGTTCAAAATTTGGCTCATTTGAGATTGTATACGGTGGTTGGGATGGGTTATGGGGGTAGTTCTCGATCCTGGTTGGACTTGGGATGCCCATTACATCTAGGCCCTGGTTTGGGTAGTGACAATTTTTTATCAGAGCCATAGGTCCATGGTCAACTAGAAAGTCCCCAAATTTATGTTGACTAGAATCTCTTTTAAGGGTGTGTCGCGCACCACACTCATAAGAGAGAGGCTACAAAACATTTAGGAATTCTTCACTTTCTTGAAATTCTCAGTCCTTGAATCCTCTCTAATCCTTGGTTACTTGTCTTTTTCATCATGCCTCCTAGATCTGGAACGCAAAGGAATCTTTCTGCCTCATCTGGAGATAATGCTGAAGGTGTACCTTCTACGTCTGGAGTACATCTTCGATCTCATGGTCTTATTACTGATTTTGCTGGAGTTCCTCCAATTCCTCCTACTGCTCCTCAGGTCCCTCAAGGTAACGTGACAAACATAGAGTTTCATTAATCTATCCATAATATTACTCAGATGGTTATTCCTCAGGCTGAGCGGGGTGCGGCTAGTACTTTTTTTGCTGAGGCTACAAGGGTTAGCCAATTTATGAAGATGGTTTCTCCTACTTTTATGGGTATGAAGGTGGAGGAAGACCCACAGGGCTTCCTGGATAAACTGAAAAAGATATTTTAGGTTATGGAGAGAGTTAGCTTTGTAGCTTACCAGTTCAAAGATGTTGCTTATCACTGGTATGAGGAGTAAGACAGGGATAAGGGTGATATGGACAAGGAAGGGTTGTAGAAGGCCTTTTCTAATGCCTTCATGGATCATTTCTTTCCTTAAGAGTTAAGGGAAGCTAAGATGGAAGAGTTTGTGAACCTTAGGCAAGGAAGGATGTCTATAAGGGAATATTCCTTAAAATTTCATCAGTTATCAAGGTATGCTCCTAATTTGGTGGCTGATATGAGGTCGAGAATGAGAAAGTTTGCTACTGGTTGAATAGAGAATATTTTGGAGAGCAAGAATATTTTGCTCATTAGGGATATAGACATCTCTAGATATACCATTCATATGCAGCAGGTTGGGGATGAGAAGAGAAAGCAGGTAGAATTTAGAGATAGGTAGGGAAAGCAGGGTAGATTTTCTAATTAGGGAAGTGCACAATATCAGGGTGGTAGAGATGGTGGCAAGTGGCTGAAAAAGAAGTGGGGGAGTTCTGGTTCCTTATTTGTTGCCAGTACTTATTACCCAAAGTAGTCCAACAACAAGCGTCACTAAGGTGGTGAAAATTCTCGAGCTCAGATTGCCCAATCTTAGGCGAGCGGAGGTCAGTCTATTTTTTCATACCCTTTTTATTTGTTCTGTGGTCGTCCTCATTATGGATTTTGTGAGAAAGGTAGAGATAAGTGCTTTAAGTATTGTCAGGTAGGCCATCGGCTCAAGGATTATCCAATTAATAAGGTTGCTATAGAGGGAAATAAGAATCCGGTCGCTTCATCTTCTGCTCCTACACCTGGTGGTGTGGGATCTTCTTCAGTTACTGCTCCTGGTTCTTGTGTTGGTCAAAACAGGTTGTATGCTTTGTCGTCTCAGCAGGAATCTAAGGCATCACCTAATATTGTTATTGGTATGTTATAGCTCTTTTCTCGTGATGGGTTTTGTTTGCTTGATTCGTGCTCCACTCTTTCTTATGTGACTCCTTATATAGTTGTGTCTTTTGGTTTTGATCCAAAAATTATTTTGGATCCTTTTTCTATTTCTACCTCAGTAGGAGACTCGATCATTACTGAATGGATCTATAGGGGGTAGTATTTATTGGTGATAGGCAAACCTTGGTAGATCTGTTTGAGTTGAGAATGGTGGATTTTGATGTAATTTTGGGTATGGATTAGTTGTGTTCTATTTATGTGTCTTTAGACTGTCAGACTCGTAAGGTCATCTTTATGTTACCCGGCGAGCTGAAATAGAATGGGAGGGTTGTTCTTTAGCTCCTAGGGGAAGGTTTATTTCTTATGTTAGAGATCGAAGGTTAATCTCTAAAGGGAGTTTTTATCATTTGGTCCAAGTTAAAGATTCCAACTCAGAAGGTCCTTCTTTTCAGTCAGTTCTAATAGTTAGTAAGTTTCCATAGGTCATTCCAGATGATCTTCCTGATGTTCCTCCAGATAGGGAAATATAGTTTGGTATTGATTTTCTTCTAGACACTCATCAAACATCTATTTCTCCATATAGAATGGCTCCGAAAGAGTTAAGTAAACTCAAAGAGAAAATTAAGGATCTTCTGGTTAAGGGGTTTATTCGTCCTAGTGTGTTTTTGTTGGGTGTACCAGTTTTGTTCGTGCGCAAGAAGGATGGTTCCCTCTAGATGTGCATTGACTACAGGAAGTTGAACAAGGTAACGGTCAAGTACAAGTATCCTCTCCCGAGGATAGATGATCTATTTGATCAGTTACAGTGTGCCAAGTTTTTTTCCAAGATAGATCTTCAGTCTAGGTACCATTAGCTTAATATTAGGGAGGTAGATATCCCTAAGATGTCTTTTCATACTCAATATGGGCATTTTGAGTTCTTGGTAATGTCATTTGGATTGATAAATGCTCCAGTGGTATTTATGGATTTTATGAAAAAGGTCTTCAGGTAGTATTTGGATCTCTTTGTCATTGTGTTTATTGATGACATTTTAGTGTATTTGATGAGTGAGGTAGATCATGATAATCACCTCTATGTGGTATTGCAGACCTTAAAGGAACAATGGTTGTTTGCCAAGTTCTCTAAGTGTGAGTTTTGGTTGAATGCTATGACTTTCTTGGGTCATATGAGGGAATAATGGTTGATCCTCAAAAGGTTGTTGTGGTGAAAAGGTGGCCTAGGCCTATGACATCATATGATGTTCAGAGCTTCTTGGGTTTAGCCAGATATTATAGGCAGTTTGTGGAAAGCTTCTCGTCAATAGCTTCTCCTTTGAC
This sequence comes from Capsicum pubescens, assembly GCA_030864215.1. Lineage (NCBI taxonomy): Eukaryota > Viridiplantae > Streptophyta > Magnoliopsida > Solanales > Solanaceae > Capsicum > Capsicum pubescens. The sequence continues at coordinate 176,168,096 of CM061549.1, forward strand.
TAAGTTAACTCAAAAGAATGTTAAGTTCTCTTGGATAGATTTTTGTGAGGGGAGTTTTGAGAAGTTGAAGAATAGGTTGATGTCGGCTCCAATTTTGACTTTGTCGGAAGGTAATGATGCACTTGTGGTTTATTATGATGTATCTCGAGTAGGGCTTGGTTGTATTTAAATACAGCATGGAAAGGTGAATGCCTATGCTTCCATACAGTTGAAGGTGCATAAGAGAAATTATCCTACTCATTATTTAGAGTTGTTGGTGGTTGTGTTTGCTTTAAAAATATGGTGGAATTATCTATATAGTTTTCACATGGATATGTTTTATGATCATAAGAGTCTTCAGTACATATTCACGCAGAAGGAGCTTAATCTCAGGCAAAGGATATGGCTTAAGCTTCTCAAGGATTATGATATGTGTCTTCACTACCACCCGGGTAATGCTAAGGTGGTTTCTGATGCTCTTAGCAAGTCATTTATGCTAAGTTTAGCTTATGTGAAGGAAGGCAAGTGGAGATTGGTGAAGGATATTCACTGCTTGGCCAATCTTGGAGTTCATCTCCTGGATTCCAAAGATGGATGTGTAATGGTGCAAGAAGTGGTTCGATCATCTCCTAATATAGATATTAAGGGGAAGCAAGTGTTGGATACAATCTTGATGAAAATTAAGAGTGATTTTGGTGGAAAAAAGGTGGCGGTGTTTGAGATTAGTGGTGATGATACTTTGTTGTGCCAAGGGAGGTTGTGTGTTCTGAATGTCTATGGATTATGACAAAAGATTTTAGCTTAGGTGCATAAGTCACGCTATGTTGTCCATCCTAGTTCGACAAAGATGTATCATGACCTCAAGGAAATCTATTGGTGGAATGGTATGAAGGGGAATGTGGCTGTCTTCGTGACTAAGTTCATGGTGTGTCAACAGGTTAAGGTTGAGCACATGAGGCCTGCTGGGTTACATCAAGTAATAGAGTTTCCTAAATAAAAGTGGTAGATGATCAATATGGATATCATTACAAGTATTTCTCGGTCTCAAAATTATTTTGATTCAATTTTTATCATCGTGGATAGGATGACCAAGTCCGCTCAAGTTTTGTGGGTAAGGAGTACCTTTTAGATGGAGGATTATGCGATGTTGTATCTTCAAGAGGTTGTAAATCTGCATGGGGTGCCTATTTTTCTTATTACTAATCGTGGTACATAGTTTACCTCTCATTTTTGGCGGTCATTCCAGAAAGGATTGGGGATGAAGGTTAGTCTAAGTACTGCTTTCCATCCGCAGTCGGATGGGCAAGCGTAGAAAACTATTCAGACAATGGAAGGTATGCTTTGGGCATGTGTGATTGATTATGGTGGCATTTGAGTTGAGCATCTACCTTTGGTAGAGTTTGCTTACAATAATTGCTATCATTCTAGTATTAGTATGGCTCCTTTTGAGGCATTGTATGGTAAGAGGTGTAGGTCTCCTATTGGATGGTTTGAGCTTGGTGAGGCAGATATGTTAGGTCCCAATTTGGTCTATCAAGTTATGGAGAAGGTGAAGGTGATTCGAGATAGGCTTATGGCTTCTTAGAGTCATCAAAAGTCCTATGCGGATGTTAGGCGTAGAGACTTGGAGTTTGAGGTTGGGGACTGGGTGTTCCTAAAGGTGTCTCCCATGAAGGGAGTGGGGCGGTTCGGCAAAAGAGTGAAGCGCAGTCCTCGGTATATTGGTCATTATGGGATTTGTGGGGAGTGGGAAATATTTCTTATGAGTTTGAGTTACCTGCGAGTTTGGGTTTGGTTCATCCGGTCTTTCATGTTTCCATCTAGAGGAAGTGTATTTGTGATCCTTCTTTGGTTGTTCCTTTGGAAGGGTTGGATATTTTGGATTCTCTGTCTTATGAAGAGGTCTCGATTGAGATATTGGATAGGCAAGTTCGTCGGTTGCAGACTAAGGATGTGGCTTCATTTAAGGTTCTATGACAGAACCATAAGGTGGAAGAAGCTACGTGGGAAGCGGAAGAGGACATGAAGTCCAAGAATCCGTATTTGTTTTCTGCTCCTGGTATTAGAGCGGAAGGTATGTGTTCTTGAACACGTCTTTATTTTTTGAAATTGTTAAAGGAAAGATTAATATCTTTGCCTCTTTCTTTTCAAACTTTATTTAATGGATGTTTGATAATGCAATTGACATTGTGCATGGTTACCCCTACCTTGTCCGTCTTTCGGGGACAAATGTTCCTAGTAGGGGAGAATGTTACATCCTGGGTTATGGCCTTTGAAATTTTTCCATGAAACCATTCTCTGGACCCAATACGACTCATGGATATGAGCCATTTACTGGGGTACGAGTGGTATGTTCTTTTCGTAAGCTGACCAGTGTTAGTTGTTGGGATAGTTTTGAACACTTGAATGATCACAACTTAAGGGTTTAAGTCATAAGTCTTGGATACGAGTCGTATCAGGGACTCATATGGTGGGCAGTGTTTGATGCTCCTGGTAATTCATTCTGCCAGGGATACGGATCATGGGTACGGATCGTATGCTGAGGTTACGACTTGGTTGGATGAGTTGTATACTGGACAGTGTCTGATCCAAGGTTAAGGCTTGGGTACGACTGGTGGGAACCATTTGTTAGGAAGGATATGATTCGTAAAAGGGTCAAACATATCAAATTTCATTTATGTCATATAAATTGATCCAAAAAAATAATATAGTGTCTAATGTATAAAGAAGACCTTTGTTCTCTCATTTTCTTTCCCAAAATAATGAATTAATATATTTTTTATCATATCAAAGACATATTTTATAAATTATGACTATAGTGATATAATCATAATGATATAATCATAATGATATCATCAATGTAACATCACAAGCAAAGTTTGAAAAGGACAATGTTTATGCTGTCTTGTTGCAATATCTTGTGTACCCTTACAATAGTCTTGTGTACCCTTACGACATGTGCCTTTATAATATTTACTATATGTCATGTCTGTAGAATTTAACATATTGCTTTTTTTCTTTACTATATGAAATTTATACTTGATATTCTGTAGTGTATAGAAATTTTCACAAAAGCATAATTTATATTGTGGTAAAAATATAAAAATGTTTTTTTCATATTTTTTATGCCAATTTAGTTCTACTATTTCCGCACTTTCTAATAGACTTGAACAACATATATATGTTCCCTCGATACATTTTCTCATTGCTAATGAAATATCAAGGATGTATTTATATAGGGTCACCGGGTTCACGTGAATCCATACTGCTCTTCGTAGATCATATATAGTAGTGTTATATTTCTCTAAAAATACTTAAATACATATGTGAAAACCTATGCATAAAATATTTTCAAAATAGTACATCCACCCTGTGATGGGTTTTTTAGGGATTTAAGTGGGGTATTCTGGACATTTCCCTACTTACCCTAATTATGACCCATGACATGTAATACACTTAGGAGCTTATTAACCCGATTATTCTATTCATTAACACCTAGAGAACTATTCCTAAACATTCCACAATTCTATCAAGAGATTTTGGGGCAAGAGAGATAGGGTTTCACTTGGGGATTGCTTTGGGGCTTGCTTTGGTGGTATTCTTCCATCATCTTTCTCGGTTTAAGGCAAGTGTCTCTTCCTTACTTCTTATTTCTAAAAGGCATGGATTTTATGGTTGTTTTCATGGTTTTAACATTGCATGGGATATGGTTTTCCACTAATAATTGGTGGTTTTGGTGTAAAGGGTTGGTTATGGTTTCCAATGATTTAATTATGCTTTTGTATTCATCAATGATGGTGTTGGGCAATTAGATTGCATGGTAATGGTTTAATGGTCTTTAGAATTGGTTTTAGTTATAGTATGCCCCCAAGGTATTTGATAAAATTATTATAAAGATATGTTTATTGCATTGACTTCTTTAAATGGAAATCTTGCTAGTTTTTGGCTTATACATAAAACTATAAATGGTTAAAATGGTTTACGAAGATTAAAGTCTTTTTGGCTTTGCTTGTGGAGTACTTGGAAGTCTCCCAAGAGGTTAATATGGTAAACGGAAAGGGAACTTGAGAGTCCTCTTAACCTAAACGATTTGGCTATGGATAAATCTTGCAAGTAAGGATGGTATGACGATACCACTAATAAATGGCTTTGGTTAATAAATTGTAATTGGATTTGTTTGGATATGGTTTTAATTTGGGCACTAATGGCGGGATGTGTAACTAAGTTGTGGAAGGTGGAGGTTCTGAGGGAATCAAAACTGGAAACATACATTTACCGATATGAGGGGTATTTTATGGCCACGTGCTAGGCACCTTCAAAACTGGAAACATACACATAGGCACCTTCAGAATTACACATCTAAAATCCCCACTGATCTCTTTACTGATCTGTCTACCATCAAAAGTCGCATAGTAGGTGGCTTGGGAACCCCTATACCTAACAGTTTGAAGATCGCTAGTGGAATAAAATTTATGGTTGCTCCAAGATCACAAATAGCTTTGGCAAATCTAAACACTTTGATAGTACAGAGAACAGTGAATGCTACCAGATCGGCTTTCTTCTGCACTAGTGATCTAGTGGCAATAGCGCTACAATGATGAAGGTTATCCATAGGCTCGTAGCTGACTGTTTATTTCTTTGTCACAAGGTCTTTCATAAATTTAGCATATCCTGGAATTCGCTAGAATGCCTCAACTAAAGGTACATTCCTTATTAACTGCGTCAACATAGCTATGAATTTTCTAAACATACCCTCGTCTTCTTTCTTCTTAAATCTATATGGAAATTGAGGTGGTGGCTTTGGTATTCCTTCTGGAGTTGCCTCAACCTCCTTTCCTTTTCTTTTGTCCACCTCTGCACTCTTCTTTTCTATATTTTTTAGCTTCTCAGACTCTATTGAAAATTCATCATTCACTTCTCTTCTAGTTCCACTTAATCATTATGAGTAGGTTCTCCCAAGCATAGTCCAAGTAATATCTTACCACTCCTAGTAGTAATCACCGTACATGAACTATTATTCCTAGGGTTCTATATTATTTCACTTGGAAAAGTCCCACTCTTTATTTAGTTGAATGCTACTGATAATTGGCTCATCTGCTGCTCTAATTTTTTGATAAATGTTAAGTGTGAATCCACTAATTGACTCATAGTCGACAAGTCACTCTTTATTTCCCTCACTCCAACATTTGTTGACTCTACTTATTTCAATAATTTTTCCATCATATCCTCCATAAACATCTTCCCATAATTATTTGCAGCAGTGTTACGGCTTTCATGTGGTACATATAGTCCACCCCTATAATTTTTGTTCCTCCATCTTCCTTGCTCACGATCTCTATAACCATTTTTATCATAATAATTTCAACCTTTTTTTTCCTTTGCCACTAGCCCGAACACCCCCTGGTTGTTCAAATAGTTTTCCTCCTCTTCAAAATTGGATTCAGCTTTTCTACTATGTGACCCCACAGCTTTGACCTTTTCTACCTTCCCCAAGAAAAAATGTTTTTAAGCAAGTCCATCTATGTCTTCATATGAGACATGTCTTGATCATATTCCTCTTTTCTCTGATGTTGCTCTACTGACATCCTATTAGAATAAGTACTTCTTGCTACCTCAGAATCCCTGGTATGCCAAGATCTACTTGTCTTAGTCATTTTCTCTAATATCTATGAAGCCTTGGTAAAATAGAGATCCATGAAAGCTCCTCCTGCAGCATAATCTACAGTTTGCTTTGTAATTGAATTCAAAGCCCTATAGAATGTCTCTATTAGATTCTCTTCACTCAACTTGTGGTTTGGACACTGTGTCAGCTTTTTTTTAATCTCATCCATGCTTTATGAAGGGCCTCATGCAGTAGTTTCCTAAAATTGTTGATCTCATCCCTCAACTATAATATCCTGGAAGGTGAAAAGAGACATTCTAGGAAAGCTTCTTTTAGTTGCCTCAAATTTTTATAGAATCAGGCAGTAGCTCATTCAACTACAAAGTTGCCTTCCAAGACAGAGACAAAGGGAATAACCACAGATGGATAGCATTCTTCCCCACTCCGGGATTGTCAAAAGACTTGCAAATGTTGATAAAGTTTAGTAGGTGCATATTAGGATCATCTCCAGCTAGTCCACAAAATAACTCTTTCAAGTTAAGAAGTTGGATCATTGTGCTCGTGATATTAAACTTCACTCCCAAAGCCAATAGTGGTAGGATGATTGCTCCTGTAGCACCAGCTCCATCCAAATAAGCTTCATTTTTATCATCCAGATCAAATTACACTATAGGCAGGCAGTGCACTCTCCCTCTAGCTTGCCGATTCTTATTTGCTGTACATTTTCTGCACGTCACCTGTTCAGAGGATCAACCAACTCATCATAACCCAAGTCATTATCATCCATATTTGGCACACATTCAGGGTTGTCTGCCTTCTGTTGGTTAACCTGTGCATTTTTTAAAGCGGCCAGTATTTCAGCTTCTTGTTGCTTAGCCATGTTCCCTATTTGTTGAGGTTCCGAATTGAAAGGTACTAATGGCTCTACCGACCTTTGGGTTTGTGACATGCACAATAAATAGCTTTCAAGTATCAAAAACAACAAACAAAAGTAAAATTAGGAAACTTGACTAAAAATCAATTAATGCACATATACTTAATTGACAACTGGATTCCTGACAGCGGCGCCAAATTTGATACGCGCAAATTACAACTCTCCTAAAAGCGTGTAAGTTGTCGTTGTCAAATATATAACCCAACTAGATAAGGGTCGAATCCCACAGGGAATATGGGGTTAACTAAGTCTTATGATTATTAATGGACTGTCAGTCGTAAGTTTCCGAAAATAAAGGGAGGTTTGTGTTGTTATGAATATTGGTTTAATTGTTTGCACAATATTAATAATTAATGTTTCAATTTCAAGGTATAAATAATGATAATTGATAAACTAGGATTATGATTACCAAGGTGTTTAAATACTAAGGGTTGTGGGTTATTATAAATCCATACGTCACAAGTTCAATTACAAGGTCAATCGCTTAATTAATTCCATCTAGTTGTTTCTCAACCTTGAAAGATGGATTCACTTTAATTCTTTCGAAATTACAGTGATAAATTGGTTAACCAACTAAGTCCTCAAGAAATTGATATGGTTAAGATATTAATAAAAAATAGAGGGTAATTAGTCCAACAATTTTGTAACTCTTCTCTTTTCCCAACACTAACTTCTTTGCTCAAGAAAGTTTTCATTGGCACATCCCTCAAGTTTGCAACCAAGAAGAATCATTAGATTAAAGAGAAAGTTATGTAATTGAATTTCTTTTCAGGATTTTATCATTCCCACAACCCTAGCAATGAAGTACACCAAGGCTCCCATAACCCTAGTTATGGGAGCTTTAGCCAAACATAATTATGGAGAAGAAAAATAACATATAATACATAAACAATTCAGAATTAACTTACAAAACCAAAGATGCTTTTCCAATCCCTAATTACAAGTGAAAATGGTGAAATCCCTATTCACTCAACTTGTTTCTAGGTGAAGTCTACGTTACAACTTTTGACAAAAGCCAAAGATACCTAATCTAACCATAAGCTAGGTATTTATAGGATCCCAGAAAGATGGGATCTGATATTCAAACTCAAGACACCACATCATTAATGACGGTTGGCCTGACGGTCTGTCGCACCAATGATGGTCCGTCAGTCACGCCATTGGCAATCTCCAGATTTAAACAACTTTTGCCTATAAAGCTAATGGTACATGCGATGGTCCGTCAGAGGTTTGATGGTCTGTCAGTCTGTCCATCACTGATATCTAAAAATTAGTTGATTTTTCTTAACGTATGACAACCAAGGTGATAGTCCATCGCACTCTCGACTGTACGTCGCTTTTACTGTCGCCTGTCCCTAGTATATTATTTTTCTTGCATTATTGTTGATGGTCAGGGTGATGGTCTTCTCTATCATATTTCCCATCGAGTGCATCTAATGTTTACTTTTCCACGTTGTTCTTGCTCCTGAGTTAATTTCTGACACCAAGCATCAAAAATTTTAATAGTTGCAGAAAACAAACAATTATCCCATATATAAGATGCGAAATGTTCCGTCAAATGCCAGAACATCACTAAAGTACCTAATATCCCATCAAAAGTATAAACCTATCCAAATCTAGAGTAAGTCTTTACAAATATACCCCAAGGTACTAAGTAATTCCAAACTAGACCTAAGATCTTAGCATAACCTATATGAAGAAAGACTAGGTTGAATTCTACCAAAAAAAGACTCTAATCAGCTAACTAAATTAATAAATACTACATCACTAACTGGACCATAAATACCTATCCATATCTATCATAATAACACACTAATACCATAACCAAACTTAGTCTGGATGAAAAGTAAGCCTATCCTACCTGGACGCTGCTGAAAACTTGTCAAGTCCTCTACTACAGATCCTTTTCCTTTTTAGAAGCCTTTAAATGTTGCATGTTATCAAAATAATAATCTATGAATTTTGATTAGAACAATGATACCAATATTACTTATAAATGCTTTGGATCAAATATTAAACTAAAATTCCCCTCAGGGCCCACTTGCAAAATTATGCAATTGAAGTCAAAAATACATTTCTCTAGACTTAAGGATCATTTACCCTTAAAATGAGTGGAATCCAAGAACAAACTACCCCCGAAACAGCCTATAAATAAATTTGGGGTTTAAAGTTGAATTGGATAATTAAACTAGAAATTAAATGAAAACTTATAAAAATAAAGACGAGAAAATGACCACAATGATGTCTCCAACTCAGCCAACACCCAATAATTAATATCCTAAGATTTTATAAGCTCACTAGAGTTTTATGGTATATGGGACTTGAAATAAATGATTTGAATCACGCTTTTCAATAATAAATACACCCAAGGTTCCTTCATCATGAATGCAGGACCCCTGCCGCAAATGTAATGCCTAACTCGGATAAGTCTTCATAAATGCGGCCGATCCACTGTGATTGCAAAGAAGTATGAATAGAAGACCAGGAAGAATAAATAAGTAAAGGCAATTGATAGCCTTCTATTTGTGAATTTAAAGAACAAGAATTCTTGACCTTCCCAAATGCAGCCAAAGCCTCACGATGGAGATTTATTCAAAATCTAATAAACATAAACAAACTATGCAACCCCACCAAATTAGGCATTTTGGACTCATGGTGCCATCAAAATCCCATCTGAGGTTGTTTCAATCAAAAGTGGGTCACACACCTAAAGAGTCGTTTTACACAAATCCACTTAGTAGCCCCAAATGAGTCTATAAGGATCGAGAACCATAAAAATGGTTCTCCTAACCTAAAATTGACATGTTGGAACTGACAAAACTGTCAGAATTGGCATCTAAAGTCGTTTACCTGAAATTCAAGCCTAATATGCTTTTCTTAATAACAAGAGCTCCAAAATAGGAAAGTGGTTCTAAAAAACAAATGAACTACCCGGTGACCAAACTTCAGTCCTAATAAGTCATAAATGACTTAGGAAGCTATGACAAAGCTCTAAATACATAAAAAGCAAAAAAATGTAGGAAATGACTAGGAGGGTCATTATAGGATGATTTATTATGAGTGTTTTAATTTAATCTATGGAAATCCCTATAGCCTTACTAGGTTCCCATATTAATTTCGATGAGGAGCTCTAAGACCAACATCAAAAGTACACTTTAATTTTTTGATGTTTGAATATAACACTCCAAATTCAAGCAAGTTGTGGAAGAGGGTTGGAAAGGAATAAGGTAACATGAAAGATGAAAAATATTTGGTTGACAATGAAGGATCTTAAACTTTAGTCTTAGGTAGTTGAACTCTAAGGAATTTTCAAAGGCATAACAGTGAAGGTTAATCAAGCAAGATCATCCCAGAAAGATATCCAAGAAAAAATACAGGTCGGCATTTTGATATGTTAGATGATTGGGAAAAGCTTATTTGCATTAACTTGAGAGATAGTCCTTGTCAAAGGAAGGTGCGTTACCAAAAAGTAAAGGGCCTTAGGCCTGTGAAAAAAAGTAATAGATATTCAAAACCCTAATGATCCATGTTTAAGAATGATAATTACATACTAAGGAGATTTAATTTAGCCTAGACTCATTTTAGTTGATTAGAACATTTACCTGTAAGCTTACCATACATTTAAGGGACCTATGATTTTGATACAAAAATCCTCGATCATCTTCATATTGATTCTAAGATCAAAGAAGATTGCTATGTGAAGAGAGTGATGGAATAACTTACCTCAATGAGAAAATCCATTTTAGTCTTAGGAAAATCACTTCTCTGGGCTCTAGAATGGTGTTTTTGAGTTTATGAGTTGAAACTCAAAATATAAAACTTAAATAGGCATTTTACCTTATGCTTTCTGTCGTAGTGAACCTATTTCTTGCAACAGAAAGATAGATTTTTCTATGGCGGTGTTGACGAACCACTCAAAATATACTTGCATGTTGTGTGATCATGAGTAGCTAAACACCACAACTAGGGTTGTGGGAACCATGATGAATTAACAAAATAGGTTAAGTGTGAAGTCATTCTAGACTAGTGTGCTTGCATGTATTGCTATTTCCTTCATTTTGATTACTTTCCTAATGGTTTCCAATGTTAGGAACTTATTTGTATTCTATACTTGATCAAAAGAGAGGTAGAGATTGGGAAAAGAAGATAAAAATAGTGATTTGAAGCTATCAACCTTCATCTAATTAACTTGAACCTTAATCGAAATAGTTAATCTAAGATCAAAAAACAAGGGTTACTAGTGTAGTTCTTTAAGTTAGATAAGAGATAAGTGAAATTCATTCAACTAAGTTCGAGATATGGTTAGATTATAGATAACTTGTTAGATTTTGCATGCAAGGTATCGGGGTATTCTGCTAGCATGAACTTCCTATGGAGTTATAAAGTAATGGGGATCACAATTCTAGTACTCATCTCAAATTGATCATAATCCAATCAGCCAATAACTATTACCATTACAATTTTTTTTCACAAATTCCCTCATTTTATCTACTTACTTTCTAGTTACCTAAATAAACTCTTGACAAAATTTTGGTCTATTCCTCGTGGGATCGGCCCCAATATTGTTGGATTATTTATTTGATTTAGTGATTGCCTTATACTTTTTAGGAAGTGTAATTTGGGCGATACCAAATTTTAGTGCCATTGTCGAGGAACATGGTTAAAAAGTGATAGATTGAGTTTGTTGATTTTTATTTTTCTACTATTTTTATGGCACACACGGGTGTATGTCCAGTACTTAGAGTCAAGGAAATCCCTTTATTCTAATTGATCCTAAGCTTGAAAGATCCCTGAGAATGAATCAAAAGATGGAGAGATGAGGAGTTCATGATCAAGGAGCCCTGCTTGAAGGGGTTCTTGATGACCCGGCAGCATTGAATCAGCCACTTCAGCATGATTCTTAGAAAACTACACAGCAAGTCACTGCTCAGTTAATGTCTAAAAAATATTCTAGGAAAGTAGATGCTTGATGAGCAGTAAGGGAAAAAGGGCCAGACGAGAAGAGGTAGAGCATCTAGTTGCACTTGATGCAAGGGAAAGATTGATACAAAATAGGGTACAATAGTCCATCTAGCAATGTTTGCTAGTTTATGATGATCCAGAAGAAGATATGTTGAGACAGTTAAAATAGGTGCAATTATTCCTCCAGAAATGCCTCAAGGGGCTAAGTTTGATATCATAAGTATGATGATCCAACTACTGAATTTTAAGGGGGGGTTTTGTTGGCCTGCCTACTAATAATGTAAACATACATATTATGGACTTCTTAGGGATATACACTTTGTATAATCTGCCTGGGTGAGTCGGGAGGTGATATAATTGATATTATTCCCACTCCCAATGACATAAATATATTTAGTGGTTAGGTGAATTTCCATATAGATCAATCACTACTTGGACTGAGTTGATGACTCAATTCTTGGATTGATTTATCCCACCCTCCATAATACTTTAATTGAAAGATAATATTTATAACTTTCGATAGTTATATTTAGAGGCACTACATGATAAATGGTTGAGATTTAAGGAGAATCTTCAAAGAGTTCAAGATCACAGAGCTATTGGATAAAACTTGATAAAGATCTTCTATAGAGCCTTGAATGCTAATACTAAGTCTATGGAAGAAATGATTACTGGTGAAGCCTTCATAAGTCTATGATGGAAGCAGGATGCTAAAATCTTAAATAGTATTAAAAAAATCAACTAAGGGTAACATACTCAGGAGGCAGACAGATCAGTCAGTACTTATATATTTGGAGCCTTTAATGAACAATGAGCACTAGATAAGATAGTGACTCAGGAGATGGAATAGGTGAGGATTGAGATTATGTTTCTTAGAAACTTATGGTAGTTGGAGAAAAAAGGTAAATGCAATGCAAGGTAAGGCTTCTAGACATGAAGATTCAGATTTTGAGAAAGAAGCTATGTATCTTGATAGAGAAGTGGTTGGTTTCTGAGCCTAGGGCCAAGGTTCTAAAAAGACAATTGAAACTCTAGGCAAGGGGATCAAGGGAATCAAGGTCAAAACTATTATAAAGAAAACTACAATAGTTATAGAGACAATATTAGAGAGCATGATGGTGAATGGAGGAGGAAATATGACTGTAAAGAAAATGGCATCTTTTTATTCGCTAGGGAACCGAGTAGTGATTTTAGAAACTAAAGGATGGAAGCTTTGCTTGCAAGACTTGTAAAAGGGGTCAAAAATCTAAGGGAGTTGTCTTTAAGAAATTAAGATAGACATTTCGTAATTGAGCCAAAATATAGAGTCGCATAAAACTACCACTAAGAATCTTGAGTAGCAATTTGGGTAGATATCAGCCATATTGAACCAGCATAAACCAGGCACTCCTCCAATAAACACTGTTCAGAATACTAAGAATGGCAGTTATTATCTAGCTATTACTACTCGAATTGATAAGGCGACTATTGATCGACCTATGCATGTGGTTGATAACATGATAAACAACCTTGTGAGCATCAATGATGTGCATGCAAATGAAATAGAAAATTTTGTGATGAATGATGAGGCCTCTCAAAAACCTCTAGTTGCTGAGAAAGAAACTAATACTTACAAATGTAATAGTAAGGAAGTCACACTAATATTAAAGCCCATCCCTCGACCTCCTCCATCTTTTCCCCAAAGATTAAAGAAAAAAGTTGAAGAGAGAAAATATTAGAAGTTTATTTCTATGCTAAAAGAGTTATATGTGAACATCCCTCTTATGGAAGCTCTCAAGAAAATGTCGAGATATGTAAAGTTCATGAATGATTTTATGATAAAGAAGAGGACAGTGAGTTTTGAGCATGCTGATAATTTGCACCATTGTAGCTCCATTGCCTCTCGATCTTTAGTTGAAAGGAAGGAAAATTTAGGAGCTTTCACGATTCCTTATACTATTAAGTCTTCAAATTTTGAACATTCCTTATGTGATCTAGGTGCTAGCATTAATTTGTTGTTATTAGTCATCTACAAATAGTTGGTTTTGGGGCCGCCTACTCCAACCTAAATGAGACTCTTAATGGCAGATCACACTATAAAGAAGCCTATAGGTATCTAGTGTGATATTTCAGTAAAGGTAGCATCTTTAATACTCCCAACGGATTTCATGATTCTTGATTATGAGGTTGAATTTGAGGTGCTAATTATATTGGAAGGCCTTTCCTAGTTACGATAGGGGTTGACATGGAGATGAGATAGATAAGGCCAAACTTAATGATGAGCAAGTCACTATTAATGCATGTCAATCTATGAAGGAGTCTAAGGACATGCATGTGGTTTTTGTAATAGGTATTATAGAAAAATATGAGTTGGTAGCACCTATTGAAGATAGAATTGAGGTTGAGTCACTTACGGCTGTGATAATAAATTTTTACCGTGATGGTATTGACGGGTATGATAAGATGGTAAATTCACTTATTAGTATGGGTTCATACACTTATCCACCAAAGAAATTATATCTTGATTTAAGTAATAAAGTAACCCTGCCAGCTAAATCATCTATCAAGAAACCTCTAATTTTAGAGCTAAAGGCCCTTCCTTCTAATTTATGGTATGCATTCTAGGGGGCCAACAACACCTTGTCAGCTATTATTACATTTGATTTATAAGAGAGTCAAGTTGAAGCCTTAGTATCTATTTTATAAAGGTTATAAGGGCTATTGGTTGGACCATTGCTGACATTATTAGAACTCCACTAGGGATATGCACAAACAAAATCCAACTTGAGCCAGAGTGTATACATAGAATTGAACATAAGCATAGATTGAATCCACCCATGCAAGATGTTATTAAGAAATAAATCATCAATTAGTTGGATATAGGTGTGGTTTATCCAATTGTCAACAATAAATGGGTGAGCCCGGTTCAGCGAGTATCGAAGAAGGGTGGAATCACTGTGATTCTTAATAAGAAAAATGAACTATTTCCTATGAGACCACTCACCGGATGGTAAGTATGAATGTACTACATGAAGATAAATTCATAGACCCAAAAGGATCACTTCTCTATTTCATTTACGGATCAGATATTAAACTCTCTTTCTAGTAGAGGATGGAATTATTTTATTAATGGTTATTTAGGGTAGAATAAGATTTCTATTTCTCTCAATGACTACGACAATGCCACTTTCACTTGGCCATATTAGAGGTTTGTATTTAAAAACATTCCCTTTGGGCTATGTAATGCTCACGCAACTTTTTAGCATTGTATGATGACCATTTTTTTCCAACATGGTGGAGGATACTACTGAGATTTTCATGGATGGATTTTATAACATGGGTGAATCATTTGATGATTACTTGGCTCATTTGTCCATTTCCCTACAAAGATGTGAAAAGACTAACTTGGTACTTAATTGGGAAAATTGTTATTTTATGGTCAAGAAAGAGATAGTGCTTGGGAACAAAATTTCTTAAATGGGGATAAAAGTTGACAAGGCTAAGATTTAGGTGATCTAAAAATTGCCTCCACCAATTTCAATAAAGGGCATTCATAATTTCTTGGGTCATGCAGGTTTCTATAGTAGGTTCATCAAGGACCATTGTGCAGACTGAAAGCAAAAGAGGTGAAAATTGCATATTATGATAAATGCCTTAAGGATTTTAAGTTTCTTAAGGAGAAATTAATTTCATCACCTATTATTGTGTCCCTAAATTGGATATTGTCATTTGAGATAATGTGTGATGCTAGTGGCATGGCACTAGAAGCACTCCTACAACGGAGGCATGAAAAGATATTTTACCTAATTTACTATGATATCAAAGAACTTAATCCTACTCAGAAAAATTACATTCTGACCGAACATGAGTTACTGGCAGTGGTATTCACCTTTGAAAAACTTTGGTCTTACTTAATTAGCACTAGAGTCATTGTTCTCACTAACCATGTTTCTCTTAGATATCTTATGGAAAATAAGTATGCAAAGACAAGGCTAATTCAATGGGTACTTCTATTGCAAGAATTCAATTTTGAGGTTAAGGATTAAAAGGGAACCAAAAATCAAGTTAACCATTTGTCTCGCCTAGAGAAGGAAGCAATGCTAAATTTAGGGGTTGATCTTGAAATTTATGATAATTTTCTAGATTAGCAAGTCTTCGTAGAATCACAAAACTTAATTCCTTTGTTTGTAGATTTTTTCAACTATTTGGTAAGTGATTTCGTCTAAAAAGATATGTCATTTCAGTAGTGCAGGTGATTCATGCATGAGGTGATAAGTTCTTTTGGGATGAGTCATATATGTTTTGGGTGTGTGGTGATGGTATGATTAGGATATTTATTCCCAATGTTGAAATGATGATTATTTTTTAGGCATATCATTCATCACAAGTTGGGGATTATCATGGAGGTTCACGCACTGCATAAAAAATCTTATAATATGGTTACTATTAGCCTATGATATATAAGGATGCACATGATTATGCTAGGGATTATGAACAATGCCAAAGGCACGGGAATATTTTGCACCAACATGAACTTCCTATGATTCCTATCCTTGATCTTAAATAGTTTAATACTTGGGGTATTGATATTATTGTCCCATTTGTCAGCTCACATGGGATGAAGCATATCTTAGTGGTTGTTGACCATTGTTAAAAGTAGGTGGAGGGAATTGAACTTCCAAACATTGAAGGTAAGAGCGTCACAGTATTCTTGAAGAAGAATATTTTCTCTATATTTGGTGCACCCCAAGAAATCATCAATGATGGATGCTTGCTCATTTATAGTCGTCTTTTCAAAGCCTTACTTGATAAATATGGTTTGAAGCATAAGGTCGAAACATCTTACTTTACTCAAACAAGTGGACAAGTTAATGTCTCCAATAGGGAGATAAAGTCTATTTTGGCAAAGACTGTGAAAGACAATAAGACTAATTCGGCTAGAAAGCTAGTTGACAAATTATGGGCCTATCAGACAACATACAAGACGCCTATAGTTGCATCTTCATATCAACTTACTTATGGAAATTCATGCCACTTGCGTGTTGACCTTGAATATTTTGAGTGGAGTGATGTAGCAAACTTAAAATTGGAGAATATAAATAAGATTGATGAGCTTTGTCTATGTTCCTATGAGAGTTCATCCTTGTTTAAGAATAATATAAAATTGTACCATGACAGAAAATTTGAGGGGATATAATTACAACCCGATGATTTGGTCTGCTTTATAATTTGAAGCTTCATATATTTCCTAGAAAGTTAAAGTCTAGATAGTCTAGACCATTCACTGTGGTAAGGGTATTTCCACATGGGTAAAATTAAGATACAAAGAGGTGGTAATGTCCCATTAAATGTGAAAGGATAGCATGTTATACACTATTTGGGAAACATGGTAGAGATAAAGTTGTGTGATGATTAGGGCCTTGATGAAGTCTGAGTAATCCAGGGAGCTGGGTCATGTTGCATTGTTAAATCAATTGCTTCATGGTAGGGAACCCATGGGCCAGTTGGTGAAGTTTGAGTACCAAATCTAGCTATGTCATTCTACAATGTTAAATAAAGTTTTTCTTGGGAGGTAACCAATGTTCTGTACTTAAATAGTTATAAGGTAATATGTCTGTTCAAGTATGCAAGGCATGGCTAAACAGGAAAAGACACGTGTTATTTTATGGTATCTAGGAAAAAATAGTACCCAACGAATCATAAGGACATTCTATAAATCATCAATATGTTTGTTGGGAATACCTAAAGAAGAATAAAACAAGAAAAAATCTTTGGAGTCCCTACGACTCTCAGAATGAGTCGTAGTCACTCACTACGACTCATAACTTTGATTCATAAGGAATGGGGGACTAATATAAGTTTTTTATGTCCCTGATAAGATGGAGGAAATGTACAACTCATAGTCAAATATTAAGAGTGGTCACTAGAGGTCATGGTCAATGATAAAAAAAGTCAGTCAAATTTTTAAAATAAAATACTTGAACCAACCTAGTTTGTACACAGTTAAAAGGGAATTGATCAAATTCCCTTCCTTTAGAACTTACCTAAGTCTCTCCTTCATCCTTAACCATCCCTCCCACTTCATATACACTTTTATTACACATAAATGAGCCCATCAAAACTACTCCTAAATCAACTACTCCTTGAAGAACTTTGCTAGGTTAAAGAAAATTTCCTAGCATCACCCTTTGATTTGAAGTAAGTTATTGTGGTTTCTCTCAAACTTTCCATTACTTTTCCTATTGTGGTAATAGTTTTCTTTGTATGATTTTTGTGAACACTAATAGGTCTTGGGTTAGAAAGTTAAAAACACAAAAAAATTATTTTTACACATTATAGGAGTAGTCACTAAGTTGGGATTGATTAAGTATATAGTTTAGTGTGCTAATTACCTAGAAGGAAGTCTCAGTAGCCCTGCATAAGGTTTTAATTAGGTCATGATTGTTTGAGTAGAAAAAAACAAAGAGTTGATTACCTATATTGGAAGTCACTAGGTGGCTCTAAATGAGTCATTGACAAATGTTACGAGTCTTCTTATGACTCGTAGTGACTGGAAATATAGGTGGTACCATAGTTTTATTTTACTATTTACTCTACGAGTCTAGAAATAAGTAGTTTTCGAACAATATAAATCATCGTGTGAGTTGTAGGGATTGGAAATATGTAACAGTCTAACAAATTATCATTGTTTTCCTTATGAGTTTCCCAGCAAGTTGTAGTGTCATTAAATGAGTCATTGGGTGAACCCATAGTGAGTACACCTGCTAGAAAGGACTCCTACGATGGTTTTACCTATAAATCATCTAGTGACCCAATGACTCATAGGGCATAGTCTTCGGATGAATAGAACATATTCCTACCATACACTCTTACTATATGATCTTGGCAATGACTCATAGTATTCTAGAATAAGATATAACCTGACTCATAGTGGAGGGATACACTTACAATTTTCATTTTTCCACTTATTTTTAAAAAAACATTATTCTTTCTAGTTTAACTAATGATAAATCCACTGCATGTACAATTACACAAAATAATGACACCTACAAAAGGGTCAAGCAAATTCCTAAGAAACAGGCTCGATCCATGCACTAACTAAGGGATGAGCCTATTGATGATAAAGAGGAGTCCAGCAAATCCAGTGAGGAATACCTCATTTTGGGGTTGGAGAAACCATGAAATAGTTTTCCTCAGGTCTGGAAATCTATGCCCCGAATGAAGAATGCCCGACCGTCACCACTACATGCCCCTTCCAAGTTTGATGAGGAAAAGGAGTCTTAGTCTGGGTCTAATGGTGAATAGGGAGGCAATAATAGTGTCTCTAAAGGAAAATATGAGGTTGCATCTAGTAGAGAATTCAATGATTAAGGGTCAGAATCTAGTTTAGAAAAAATTTTAGATAATGATGATGAGGCCACAAGTGATAGTCCTCCTCTTGAGACTTAACTACCTCCACAGGGACAGCCTATTTTACAAATCGAGGTTGTCCTAGATCTAATTTTCAATCAATGGGGGTATCCTAGTATGCAGGAACTTTATGAGTGTGACCGTGCTATTGGCCCCAGCATTACAAAACAAAAAAAGGGCTCTATGTTGAGCCTAACTTATAGACAGGAAGGATGTCTGAGATACCAGAGTTTAAAGCATTATTTGTAAAAATACCATTTTAAATGGATGACTAGAGAATCTAGTGTATATTTCTTATCCCTAGTTTGAGAATTTCATGCAGCCTACCAAATGGAGTTAACGCAGGTTCATCCTCAAGGGTTAGCATGAAAGGTTGGTGATCCACTTTATTATTTGATAATTTGAGGAGTTCGGTGAATATGTCAACATAAATGATCCCTAGATTCTTACATAGTTCTAAGTGTGTGCCTCATGCTAGACCAGAATGTCATCTATAAAGACTATGAAGAACATTTCCAAGTAGTGCTTGAACACCCGATTCATCAAGTCCATGAAATCTGCTGGGGCATTGGTAAGACCAAAGGACATGACTAGGAATTTGAAGTGACCATATTGAGTATGAAAGATTGTTTTCAGAATGTCACATTCTCTGAATTTGAGCTGATGATAGCTTGATCTAAGGTCTATCTCAGAGCAATAGCTGGCACCCTAAAGTTGGTCAAATAAGGCATCAATACGGGGAAGTGGATACTTGTTCTTGACTGTGACTTTATTGAGCTAACTGTAATCAATGCACATTCTAACAGAATCATTTTTCTTGCGCATGAATAAGACTAGTGTTCCCCACGGGGACAAGCTGGGTTTGATAAATCCCTTATCTAAGAGATCCTTCAACTGCTCTTTTAGTTATTTGAGTTCTGCTGGTGCCATTTTGTATGGTAAAATAGATATAGGCTGAGTATCTAAAAGAAGATTGATGCCAAAGTCTATTTCCCTTTCGGGAGAAATTCCTGGAAGAACTTCGGGAAAGACATCTTAATATTCATTCACGACTGGACTGAATGAAACTAGGAGTTTCAGAACTAGTGTTCTTAACTCAAACAAGATTATAGACACATCCCTTAGATATTATTTTCCTTGCCCGAAGGTAGGAAACAAGCTGACCTCTGAAAGCTGAAGTACTACCCCTCCACTCTAGGATAGGTTCATTTGAAAACTGAAACTGGACTATTCTATTTCTTTAGTCAACTGTGTCATAGCAGGAATGAAGAAAATCCATGTCATGAATGACATCAAAATCAGTCATATCTAATTCGACTAAGTCTATATTGAAGTGACTTTTTGAGATACCATAATCGGAAAGTTCCTGTATACCCGTTGGGCTATGATGGTTTTACCCACTGGGGTAGAGACTAAAAAGGGCTCTGCTAGAATTTTAGGACTGACTCCAAAATCGCTTGCTATATAGGGAGTAACAAAATACAAAGAAGCTCTTGGATCTAGCAAAGCGTAAACATGCACATGAAAGATCTGTAACGTAACAGTAACCATATAAAGAGAATTTTCCTGATCTTACCAGGAATGGGAATCATAAAGTCAATTTGGGAGTTGCCTACTAGTAGCACTGGAGGTGGCACCCTACTGGTGTGGGCGACTAAACTGAGCTGAAGAACGTTTCTGCTGACCCTGAGGACCTAGATGAGGATAGTCTCTGACTTTGTGGCCTCGCTTTCCATATCCAAAACAAATACCACTGCCATCTCTGTAATACCCTCATTGTTCTTGCCATAAGTCTGGCAAAGAGGATAGGTGCGGGCACTGCTAACACTACCCGGAGACTTAGATCCTGGTGCTCTATGTTTATTACCATCCCTAAACTTAGGACATGGAGCACTAGCTGAAGAAGGAGATGGAACTGCTGACTTAGGATGAAACTGAGAATGGTTTTCTCCTTATGATTTAGTTTAAGGAAAGTTAAAACTACCTATCCTTTCTCTCTTATTCTACTTCTCCCTCATCTTAATATTTTGTTTTTCTATCTGCTAAGCATGGGTCAGAAGCTTGGCTATGTTCATGTCACTATTCAACATCACGGACCTGCACTCATTGACTACACTATCATTCACCCCAGAAACAAACTTACTCATCTTAGCCCTGCTATCTGCAACCACATTAGGAGCATATCTGGCTAATTGAGTAAACTTAAGAGAATACTCTTTCACTATCATGTTGTCCTGCCTAAGGTTGATAAATTATAACACTTTAGCTTCTCTCAGCTCTAGGGGAAAGAATCTATCTAAGAATACAATATCAAACTCCTTACACTCAATAGGCTCTGCCAGCATCTACAACCCTCTCTGACTTCCATTATTTGTACCAAGTGTGAGCAACATCTTGTAAATGATATGTAGCTAGATCCATACTCGCATTAGAAGTAACCCCCATGATATCTGTAACCTTCTGAACTTGATCAAGAAATTCTTGAGGGTTCCTATCTAACTTAGACCCAAAAAAGGATGGAGGATTCATTCGGGTGAAGTCCCAAATCCTGGCTGCAGCTGAATTGGCTACTGGTTTGGCTGTAACGATAGTTGGACATTCATTCTGAGCAGCAACTAACTGAGCAAGAGTAGTGAATACAGCTTTGAACTCTGTATGAGAAAAATGTTCACCCAAAGGATCTTCGAGTTAAGGGGCTGGCTGATTCCCGTTTCTTCTTTTAGGAGGCATGTTCTATAAAAGAAAGGGAGAAATGGCTTAAACTGAGATATTGACTTGAGATTATGCTTACTGGCATGACATGAATATTGAAAGAAGGGAAAACTGTTCCTAAAACATCTTATATCCTCCTGTACATAAATGTGGCGCACAACACACCCATGCACAAGACTCTACTACATGTGTCTTTTAGACTTCCTAGGATACTAATGAACCTTTGGCTCTGATACCAACTTTGTAATGCCCCGAATGTGGTACCCGAAATGCTACATGGTGCTCATGACCCAGAAGGACCATAAGCTAACCCATGACTGATATTTGTACCTGTATACTGCATGATATATTGTATAAATCTAGAAACTAAGGATGAAAGTCCATAAGGTTCAAAACTGAGACATGATAGCTGATAAAACATAACATCTAGATGGGGTATAAAATACCCAAAACAACTGAAATAAACTATCTGAACATACTGTAGTCTGAAAAGCCTCTAACTGACAGAACTGTCTGAATAAGGAGTTTATGGGACATGTCCCTAAATAACTCCAACTAATAAATTAATTAATGAGATAATAAATTAATGGTCATTTCCTCAAAGTATGAGGACTCACTGTTAACTCTGACTGCTGAGGCTGGAATGCTATTGATGCTCGGAGCTCCTGCTTCTGAACCTATGGTATAAAATACCATAGAACAAATGAGTTAGTATGTTTGAATATACTGGTATGCATGTGAGGTAGGTTGAATGCATAGGGTTCACATGCATGAACTATACTAACTGACTGGATAACATAAATGTGAGAATACATGCATGAATACACAGTAACTGTAACTGAGTTCATGATAAGATGATCACTGAGTCTGAGTACTGATAACATGAGATACTAATATCTGTATAACTAAAATAGCTAATACTGAGCTACTATATCTAACAGTCTAGGTTCTAATGGAACTAGCTGAGTTCCGTACTGTTCTGAGTTCACTGTATCTGACAGTCCTAAATTTTGTAGAACTAATGACTGTATCTAAAAGTCTTGATTCGATAACTAAAATTATGGGAAGTAGTCATCTAAACGACATACCCCTAATACTCTATTATGGCTGAGTTGGGGTCCAATCTGTAACCCCAATTTAAAGGGTGTCAATACTGTGCCACAGGTAAGGATAATCTGTGAGTAACCCTTGTATAATAGGTGAGTCTAGTGAGAACGGTGGGAAACCTCATATAATAGGTTAATACACCTCATCTGCCCTCATATAACAGGCTATGATGTCTCAACCTACACTGGATATGTAGTTCTGGAACGCAAGGATCGCTTCTAGCAATCACACCTTTATATAACAGGTGGGTTTCCATCCTTGGGTTCGCTCGGTGCTAATTTCTACTCCCATCTGGATAGACACTGAACATGATTAACTAACCTAACTGGACTGAGTTAACTGAGTTCTATTGACTGATGGAATACTATTGAGATTACTAAATTTCTGAGGTTTCTGAGATTACTGAGTTTACTTTGTTTTCCTGAGTCACATGCCTAACTGAATTTTTATGAACATGGCTCGACTAAGAGTATCTTGAAAACACGACACTGATTCTACGCACACAGCTAAATTTTTGGGTACAAGTACCCCCAGGACTCGATAAAAGGAAACTGACAAAGCATGCCTTTCCTGAATACATGACCAACATCACAATCCATAATTCAATAAGTTTGAGATTTCATGAAGTAGGAGTTCTAAAGCACCACAAGGTTTACACATGTATCCATAATTCACTGACTAAGGAATTTCATCAAACATTTGACATGCATAAACTCGTACATGGTTGGGGATTTCATATTATTAAACTAGTATGGAACTTTTCCTTCACATAGACATTTAATCAAACACATGGGGAGCATGCTTTGGTTATACAATCATCAACACATCTGATAATCATGGATACATCAATTAACGTGTAAATTTAAGAGTTTATCATGATTATTATGCAAATCACCACATCCTAGGGTCAATCATTGGAGTATATAGTTTCAAACATGAATCAAAAACCCACAACATCATGAACATGAATTTCAATTCAATATAAATCATGAACATTCAAAAATACACAAATCTTGGATTTTGAAAAGAGATTCTTGAGCTTCATGGGTGAAAGGGACCCATGAATCAACACATGACATACCTGGGTGGATGATTTCTTGAAGATTGATAGAGGAAAACTTTAATTCTTGACTTGGAATTAAATACCTAGGGTTTTCTTGTTCTTGGGGATTGATCTTTGACAGAAACCCTAATTTGATGTTATAGATAAATAATAAAGTTATGGGCTATGGTCTTGTATAATTAAAGTTAAAACGGGTGGCAAAAGACCCAAATACCCTTTTAAAAATGACTTTAAATTGCTAAAAAATATCTACAATGGTCCGTCACTGGCTCAACGGTCCATCGTTTCGATGGTCGTACGTGGACCAAAAAAAGACTCACTGCCTTATAGTGACGGCTTGGGCGACGGTCCATCGTAAGTTTAATGGTCCGTCAACCTCTCAATCGTACCTTATCTAAAAGGTTGAATCACTGCCTTGGCTGTGACGGTCTAGGCGATGGTCCATCACTAGATCGACGGTCTATCAACCTGGCCAATGCACCTGGGCGATTCTGACAGCTCTGAGTAAAACATCCATAACTTTTTACTCTGATACCGAATTCGGACAAAATTGGTATCATTGGAAAGCTAATTCAATTTCCCACATGATAAAAAGTGAAAATCTTAAAAATTCCACATGTACACAAATGGATTTATCTTTCAAGGTAAGTTTCTAATATTCTTGGGATGATTTCATGCTAGGTAGAAGTATGGGGTATTACATATTTTTATGAAGAGTGAAAATTTCCAGTCATTAGTTGGATCCATTAATTACGGTGACATGTGTCTCATAGATTGTGCTAAAACACAGAATATTTTGAGAGATAAGAAATATTTTTATTATTTGCGATGAAAGAAGTCAATGTTGATACTATATTTAGTAGTAACTGAAGGCTCTAAGAAAGCTAGGTTATTACTCATTAGAGAAACAAATTTGGCTATTGTTGAAGAATTATATTTGTAATGATCCTCATGATTATTTTCTTATTTTCGTACATTATCGGGGTATAGATCTTTTCTATAACTGTCCCAAGTTATCCATGACTTTCTAGGACTAATAGTTCAGTTTTTGGACGTTTCCAAATATATTGTCGAATATTTAATTTAAATGTGCATTTAGTAGAAATACAATTTATTACCCTTCTAAATGGTTGTTGATATTGACTAAATTTTTTAAGTAATAGTATATTTATATTACTTTATGATAGCTTTTTATAGTCTGTTAATATTTTAAGCGCGGATAGTAAATCTAGATATGTTAAAATATTATTATTATATAATAAAGGCTTTATTAGAAATAATTTTGTATTAATTATGGTATATTTAACATATTATATTTATTTTACCATCAATTTATGCAATACCCGAGCATATTTATAATGGAATAAGTATTAGGTGGAGAAGTGTCACCCATTTAGTTTTTCATTTAGACAACGCCACCTTTCATCTTAACTTAATGCCACCTTTCCATTATAATGGTTATGACTATTCAACTGTGTTGTTAAGTATTCTTATTTACATAGGTATATACCATTATTATATTCTCATTTCTTTCACTGTAAGGATGTTTTTCAGAGAATTACCACAATGATGTTCACAAAGTCAAGGTTTTAATCAATTTTTAGTTCGCAACACTAAAAAAAGTCATTTTTAAAGATTATCTACATAAATTTATTCGAGATTGGATTTTAGTGGCACTATTTGGAGGCTTCTCAGAGAGGATTTTAGCTTTGGCATCCAAGTAGGCTAGACTTACCCTACCTTTAGATTGAGCTTATTTACTAAAATAGTGCACTTTATGGTAGTTTTTGATAAGTACTTGTAGTTGCGTACCATTTGATATATATATATATATATATATGTATATATGTATAAATATAATACCTTATTTATCCGATTAGGACCCTGTTCTAATAAAATTGATTTTTGTCTTTCAGTATGATGTAGCAACTATCACTTTAGGATATAAAATTAATTTTTGAAACATTAATTTTCTATTTTTTAATTAAGATGTATGAATGGTTGATTGAATGTATTTGATTTATGATTTAGATTCAGCATATACTTTATTTTTATTATTGATTGTGAATTTTGGTACCATTTTGACATTGGTAATGGTATGGTTTGGATTTTAATATTATAGTTGGGTATGATTACTGATAACGCCCAAACTACAGCTCTCGTAAGAGTGTAAGCAGTCGCTGTCAAATATAGAACCCAACTGGGTTGGGTGTCGAATCCCACAGGGAATACTTGGTCTCTAAGTGTTGCAGTTATTAGTAGACTATTGATCGAAAATTCCCCGGCAACGGCGCCAAAATTTGATAACGCCCAAACTACAGCTCTCGTAAGAGTGTAAGCGGTCGCTGTCAAATATAGAACCCAACTGGGTTGGGTGTCAAATCCCACAGGGAATACTTGGTCACTAAGTGTTGTAGTTATTAGTAGACTGTTGATCGAAAATTCCACGGAAAATAGGGGATTGGATTGTGGCGTGAATTAATGCTATCAAAGTAACAACAGAATGCTTTTTTTAGTAAGATTTAATCACAGAGAAAAATAAGTTAGGGTTATGTCCACCTTCTGAGTTCTACGTATCTATTAACTATGAGTAATGCGGAATTCAGACTTGCATGCACTTATAGAGATTCGTATTCTAATGGTAAATCCTAGTGTTTCTCAACCATCAAGGATTATTTCACTTTAACTCTCTCGAGCTTAAAGCGTATAACTAACGGTACGAACTCTCCAAGAGGTTAACCCAGTTACGGCACTAACGTGTAAATAGGGGTTGGTAGCCCTATTTCCTTGTCACGCTCTCTTTTCCAAACATGTAACTTTTCTCTCGAACAAGTTAATGCTATAATGGCCTATTCTCTATGTTTGCAACCACGAGAATTAAATTAAAATGAAGAGAGTAATGATATAAGTAGCATACACATCAAGAATTCACAAACTCATAGTAATAGATAGAGTCTCATAAGGCTTCCATAACCCTAACAGAGAAGTTTAGCTACTCATGATTACAACGGAGATCACAATAGATATAATCATCATACCATAACCTAGAATAAACTTGGCGATGGAGATGGTTTAGGCGTCAACTAGGTTTTGACGTTTTCCCTTCTCTGTTGCTCACAAGAGCCGTGCTTTCTCTGTCAGAAAGTAACGTGAATAATCCAAAAGTGGCGTCTCAATTATGAAAAGCAATAATGAATGAATGAATGCTGAAAAATTCAGCAAATAAGGTTTTTATAACATCCTTGTCCTAGTCCTATTAAGTTACTGTTGCACCCCTAAGTATTTAAAAATACTGCTTTTGCCCGGGACAATTTCTCCATGCGTCACATTCAATCCATAAGCTTCCAAAAGCTGTCTTCCCTCTTCTGTGAAGTTTTCCTTTGTTGCCCAAAGGTCCACAAAGTGCTGAAATCTTCATCATTAATACCTGAAAACATGCTAATCACATAGGTTAGCTCACTTACAGGAAAATGGACTAAAAGTGCATGAATTATATATTTTATCCTCAAAACTTAGCTATATCATGGGTAAATTATGGTGTTTAGGCGTGTAAATACACCCAACATCAACACCCCACACTTAAAGCTTTGTTCTTCCTCGAACAAAATATTACGTCCATGCAAACATCTAACTAGGATTTCACAGCAGTAACACAAAATGTTCAACAAGACATGCACGGCAATTATTAACAAAGAGTAGTTTTCTGGATCACTACTAGAAACCATTCAACCTCCAACATAGACTCGTGATGATGGCTAATTCGTATCCACAAGTTAAGGCACCAAGAATCATACAAAACTACCCAAAACTCATCAACCATGTGTGTCTCACACAAGATATCACCCATAATCACTCACAAGTTTTGCATTTTTCGAAACATGGCTATAAGATTCTCCTTGCTCTCACTCTCACAAAGAATTCATATGTTGCAACTGATGACCATAGGCTTGCCCTTAGTGTAATGCTCCACTAATATCAGAATGCTAAGCTTAGGATCAAATAGGTCTTTAC
This sequence comes from Capsicum pubescens, assembly GCA_030864215.1. Lineage (NCBI taxonomy): Eukaryota > Viridiplantae > Streptophyta > Magnoliopsida > Solanales > Solanaceae > Capsicum > Capsicum pubescens. The sequence continues at coordinate 176,195,855 of CM061549.1, forward strand.
AGGTTGTAATGTAGGCTAAGGGACAGGTAGGACTATTTTGGCCAGAAATAGTGACTATGTTCCCTAAGCGCTTTAATACACTACGTTAGGTCATTAACACTCTCTTTTAAACAACCCCTCTATTTTCTTTCATCTACCACCCCTTCTCACCTATTTTGTTATTCAATTATAAACACAACTATCTTTTTATTTTTTTCTTTTTTTTTCTTTTTTTTTCTTTTTTTTTCTTTTTTTTTCTTTTTTTTTCTTTTTTTTTCTTTTTTTTTCTTTTTTTTTCTTTTTTTTTCTTTTTTTTTCTTTTTTTTTCTTTTTTTTTCTTATAAAACACCTCTATGATAGCCACTCCTTTTCACAATAATTTTAAATACCAATACACTCTGAGGCATCACTCTCACCCCCTTTCCTCTTATTTTGTCACATGACTCTACAATTTAAAGCGCTTAGGACTTTGGATCAAATTATGGTCTTGAAAAAAAATGGATTAGGCTACATATGAGGCTGTCAAAGAAAATAGCTAAAGGCTCAAAGGGGGTTAACTAGGATAATGTCCACGGGTAGGTAAAAAGAAGGTAAACAATCACAGGCTGCCAAAGAAATGCCTAAATCATCTCCTAAACTCACACTCTTTATTTCGCTTTACACACACACAAGGCACATGGTCAACTTTATTGGGAGCAGTATAGACTCTTGACCCAATAGATGAATGAATTAAACCACACACGTATCACACAGTGAGTCACACTTAGAGCCTAAACATCTCAATAGTAATGATTTTAGCACAAACTCTTGTCATAATACCATGCCGCCTATCAGAACAATTTCATGCAAAATCTAAAAAAATTCAAAAATATTATGACTAATTAGCAAAAACAAGAATAAATATAGGAAAAGAAATACAATACAGCAGACATATACCCGCACCCCACACTTAGACGGGACACACTGCCCTCAGTGGAAATAAATAAGGAAAACCTTATTAGTCGAACTCCTCTTCTATGTCTGGGGTCATGCCCCCTGCGTCGGAATTATTATTAGAGTCGTCATCATTAGGTTTCTTCCCCTTTTCTGACCTTTCTTGCCCTTTCTGTGAGGTGGACACTTTTCCTTTTCCTTGTCGTTCTTTTGGGGCCATTCTACCTGAGATTAAAAATAGAGTCATGTTAGCTTCATCTCGGAAGATTCAATCGAAAAACAAATAGTAGTGGCCCCACCCCACACTTAATTTGTTGGCACAAACTAATTAAGTGAATGATATCGATTACTCAGACTTCATCGACATACATTTAGGTGATATGTTCCAACAATATGTTCAGCACAGTCATACTTTTATGTCATCTTAATTATCCTTTCCAACTCTATTTCATGTAATCTTAACTATACTTTCGTGTTTGGATTAATGCACCTTTTGAACAAGACTACTACATAGAGATCGTATCAAGGTATGGTATAGAAATAATCACAACATCTCATTCTTGTATTCAATCATGATTTTTATCTCGATGAACGAGTCATTCAAACATTCAAGCTTTCAACTTTGAAGATTATGCAATTAACTTTACCATTTCAATTCCGCAAAAAGGATGACAGTGTATAACAATCAAATACAATTTGGAACCAAGTCAAGAACACCCACACGTATTCTTTCACTCAACTAGATGTATCATAACAAACCAACCACATTCTAATCACCAACACCACTTCAAAATCTAATAAATCATTATAAACGTAGCATTTCAAAAACTACGGAATATAAAAAAATGACTTACTTGGTGATGGATCCGGAAGATGAACTCACAAGACTAGATGAGCAAAAAGAAAAAAAAATTGAGAGGATTTGGAAGCTTGGGCGGCGCCTATCTTGAGCAAACAATGAGATTTTGTTCTAAGATTGAGGTTATATTTATAGACCAAGGCTTGGGTCGGGTTTGACCCATGAAAAATCAGGTTAGGAGACCAAAAAGCATAAGTAGGCGGCGCCTAATGCTTTGCCTATGCTTAGCATAGGCGGCGCCTTTAGCAAAACCTAGTTGAACATAGGCGGCGCCTATTCTATGGCCTAGTTGGGTATAGGCGGCGCCTATGCTATGGCATTGTAGATTCAGAGAGCAAAGGCAATGGCATAGGCGGCGCCTTTAGCTTTGTCTAGTTGAACATAGGCGGCGCCTATGCTATGGCCTAGTTGGGCATAGGCGGCGCCTATGCTATGGCATTGTAGATTCAGAGAGCAAAGGCAATGGCATAGGCAGCGCCTTTAGTTTTGCCTAGTTGAACATAGGCCTTGCCTTGTCCATTGCCTAGATTTATATAGGCCTTACCTTATCCATTGCCTAGTTGAGGCAGTGAACATAGGCAATGACATAGGCCTTGCCTTGTCCATTGCCTAGATTTGTATAGGTCTTGCCTTGTCCATTGCCTAGATTTGTATAGGCCTTGCCTTGTCCATTGCCTAGTTGAGGCAGTGAGCATAGGCAATGACATAGGTCTTGCCTTGTTCGTTGCCTAGATTCGCATAGGCAATGCCTAAACGATAGCCTTTGCTCCTTCATTCCTAACTTACCACCTTTAACATGGCTCACTTTCAAATCAAAATTTTAGGATTAATCCTCTCATTTGTACATCTTTCACCTACACTTAATCAAAAACAACAAAAACAATTAGAAGGATGGGTTGCCTCCCATCAAGCGCCTTAGTTTTGGTCGTGGCTCGACTGTTCTTTTTTTTATTTTTATTTAACAAAAACAAACTCCTAGTAAAACAAAATGATTAAAAACGATGGGTTGCCTCCCATGTAGCTCTTGATTTATTGTCGCGGTACGACATAGTTACCTCGATTACTTAGACTTCATCAAGATAGATGGTGCATCATTTTCTGAATGGATTCAGACGACGCTGATGCTTACTTGTAGGCATGCAATCTTCTTCGAGATGACTCTTGTGCATACATATCCCAGGAGGGATACCAATTATATCATCAATAGTCCAACCCATATCTCTCTTATACCTCTTCAGAGCAGAGATGAGAGCTTCTACGTGCTGTTCACCTAAATCAGCCGCAACACTCACCGGAAGTGTATTTCCACTTCCCAAGAACGCATACCTTAGGTGACTGGGGAGCTCTTTCGATTCTAGCACTGGTGGCTCTTCAATGGAAGTCTTCGCTGTTGGTGAAGGTCGATTCCTAAGATCAAGGTCCAGCTTCTTAGTAGCATGAGAATAGGACTTTATTCCTATTAGAGAACAAACAGTTTCTTCATATTCTTCAACATCCTCATGCTTAAAATTCAACAGCACAGCAGACAATGGCTCAACAGTAAGCTGCTTCTCTACAGATAATCCTTTCTCATCCTCATAGTAAACATCAGCTACAGAGAACACATCCATATCTCTAGGCTGCTTCATCAATTTATATACATCAAAATGGACCACTTCGTCATTCAGCCAAAATAAAAGCTCATTAGCTCTTAAATCAATCAGCACACTTCCAGTTGCGAGGAAAAGATGCCCCAAGATTATGGGAACTTCAGAATCCACCTCGCAATCCAAAATAACAAAATCTGCAGGAAAGATGAAGGTGGAAACCTTCACCAACACATCATCTAAGATACCAACAGGCTATTTTACCGACCTATCTGCCATCACGAGCCGCATATTGGTTGGTGTAGGATCACCCAACCCCAACTTTCTGTAAATAGATAGCGGCATCAAATTGATGCTAGCTCCCAAATCGCACAACGCCTTAGCAAAATCCAACGATCCAATCGTGCGAGGAATAGTGAAAGCACCAGGATCAGCCTTCTTCTGTACTAGCGATCTTGTAGCGATTGCACTGCAATGATGAACATTATCTGCCAGCTCATAGCTTGCTGCCCGCTTCTTTGTCAAAATGTCCTTCATGAATTTAGCGTATCCGGGAATCTACTCTAGCGCCTCCACCAAAGGAACATTAATAGTCAGCTTCTTCAACATAGTCATGAATTTACTGAACCTGGTGTCATCAGCTTTCTTCTTCAGTCACTGAGGAAAAGGTGGTGGTGGAAGGGGAATAGTTTTCTCCACCACTTTCTTTTTATCTTGCTTCTGATTGTCGATCTTTTCAGGCTGCAGGCGTCTAGGGGTAACATCAGGAACACTATCTTCAGCTTCTACGGCATCTTCAAACTCTGCTTCATCAACATTCTCTGCTATATCATCAACCACCTGCTTGCCTTTGGATGGATTTTCCAACACTTTACCACTCCGGGTAGTAATAGCCATACATGATCCATCGTTCCTTGGGTTTTGCACAGTGTCGCTAGGTAAAGTGCCAGCCTTTCTTTGATTGAATACCGCTGAGAGTTGACTCAATTGTTGCTCCAGCTGTTTTATTGCAGTAGAATGCGAGTCAACCAATTGATTTATTGATGACAAATCATTCTTCACCTCAGTTACTCCCGTGTTGGTTGCCTCCACTCCTTTCAACAGCTTAGCCATCATATCTTCCATGGACATCTTCCCAGAGCCAGACGCCACAACCTCACGATTTCCAGGAGGAATATACAAACCACTCCTGTCAGTCTTGTTCTTCCAACTACCTTGATCGTGGTCCTTGTATCCAGATTTATCATAATAGTTCCGACCTTGGTTTCCTTGGGCATTGCCTTGAAAACCCCCTGATTATTCAAGTAATTTGCTTCCCCCTCAGAATCGGAATCATATCTTCCCTGTGATACAACAGCTTTAACCTTTTCAGTCTTCCCTGATAATAAATGCTTGGTAAGAAGATCCATCTGTGTTTTTATGTGAGCCATATCTTGGTCACGTTCCTCTTGTCTACGCCTCTGCTCTGCAGTCATGCCAACAGATAAAGTAGAGCTTGCTACCTCAGCATCCCTGGTATGCCAGGCTCTACTCTGCTTTGTCATACGGTCCAGCATATCACTTGCCTCAATGAAAGTAAGGTCCATGAATAACCCACCTGCAGCATTATCAACCACTGGCTTTGTCACTGAGTTCAAAGCCCTATATAATATTTCCATCAAGTGGATATTCGTCATCTGATGGTTTGGGCACCGCATAAGCTTCTTCTTGAACCTCTCCCATGTTTCGTGGAGAGCTTCAGTTGGAAGCTGTCAAAAATTGTTGATCTCATCCCGTAGTTGGGCTCTTTTGGATGGCGGAAAGAATCTTTCTAGGAAAGCATCTTTCAGTTGCCTCCAATTAGTAATGGAATCAGGAGTTAGCCTGTTCAACCATAGAGCTGCCTCCCCAGACAGAGACAATGGAAATAAGCGCAGCTGAATTGCATTCTGCCCAACTCCTGGATTGTCAAACGACTTGCATGTTGAAATAAAATTGACCAGATGCATATTCGGATCATCGCCTGCAACTCCACCAAATAAACCTTTGAGCTGCAATAGCTGAATTATGGTGCTAGTGATATTGAACTTGGCTCCAGGTACCAAGGGTGGAGGAATAATAGCCCCTGTGGCACCAGCCCCATCAAGATCGTCATCATCATTATCCAAAAGAGCCTGCACAGCTCGGCGTTCAGGTCTCATTCTAGCTTGACGATCTCTCCTGTTCACAGGCGCTGCCACCTCATCTGCACGGCGTGGATTAAGTAACTCATCATCACCCAGGTCCTCATCATCAGAATTTGTTGCGCGACCTGGGTTATCAATATTCTATTGATGCACTTGAGCAGCTGCCAACGCAGCTAATCTAGCCTGCTCCTGTTGAGCATCTCTTCTTTCAATGTCACGTTGTGCATCTATTCTGCCAATAAGATGTGGTTCAGGATTGATAGGTAATAACGGTTGACCTGAACTTTGAGTGTTCGGTATGCACTCAAACAAACCTGAATAAAACAAAAACAACAACTAAAAGTAAAATTTGAGAATTTTTGACCAAAGGGTCTAGTAACTATCACAAACTTAGTTGACAACAGTACTCCCCGGCAAAGGCGCCAAAATTTGATAATGCCCAAACTACAGCTCTCGTAAGAGTGTAAGCGGTCGCTGTTAAATATAGAACCCAACTGGGTTGGGTGTCGAATCTCATAGGGAATACTTGGTCACTAAGTGTTGCAGTTATTAGTAGACTGTTGATCGAAAATTCCTCGGCAACGGCGCCAAAATTTGATAACGCCCAAACTACAACTCTCGTAAGAGTGTAAGCGGTCGCTGTCAAATATAGAACCCAACTGGGTTGGGTGTCGAATCCCACAGGGAATACTTGGTCACTAAGTGTTGCAGTTATTAGTAGACTGTTGATCGAAAATTCCACGGAAAAGGGGGGATTGGATTGTGGCGTGAATTAATGTTATCAAAGTAATAACAGAATGCTTTGTTTAGTGAGATTTAATCACAGAGAAAAATAAGTTAGGGTTATGTCCACCTTATGAGTTCTACATATCTATTAACTATGAGTAATGCGGAATTTAGACATGCATGCACTTATAGAGATTCGTATTCTATTGGTAAATCCTAGTGTTTCTCAACCATCAAGGATTATTTCACTTTAACTCTCTCGAGCTTAAAGCGTATAACTAACGGTACGAACTCTCCAAGAGGTTAACCCAGTTACAGCACTAACGTGTAAATAGGGGTTGGTAGCCCTATTTCCTTGTCACGCTCTCTTTTCCAAACATGTAACTTTTCTCTCGAACAAGTTAATGTTATAATGGCCTATTCTCTATGTTTGCAACCATGAGAATTAAATTAAAACGAAGAGAGTAATGATATAAGTAGCATACACATCAAGAATTCACAAACTCATAGTAATAGATAGAGTCTCATAAGGCTTCCATAACCCTAACAGAGAAGTTTAGCTACTCATGATTACAACGGAGATCACAATAGATATAATCATCATACCACAACCTAGAATAAACTTGGCGATGGAGATGGTTTAGGCATCAACTAGGGTTTGACGTTTTCCCTTCTCCGTTGCTCACAAGAGTCGTGCTTTCTCTGTCAGAAAGTAACGTGAATAATCCAAAAGTGGCGTCTCAATTATGAAAAGCAATAATGAATGAATGCTGAAAAATTCAGCAAATAAGGTTTTTATAACATCCTTGTCCTAGTCCTATTAAGTTACTGCTGCACCCCTAAGTATTTAAAAATACTGCTTTTGCCCGGGACAATTTCTCCATGCGTCACATTCAGTCCATAAGCTTCCAAAAGCTGCCTTCCCTCTTCTGTGAAGTTTTCCTTTGCTTCCCAAAGGTCCACAAAGTGCTGAAATCTTCATCATTAATACCTGAAAACATGATAATCACGTAGGTTAGCTCACTTATAGGAAAATGGACTAAAAGTGCAGGAATTATATATTTTATCCTCAAAACTTAGCTATATGATGGGTAAATTATGGTGTTTAGGAGTGTAAATACACCCAACATTAATTACTATGAGTTTTGGTTCGAGTTCGAACATCTGGTTGTGATGGTTTGGGAGTTCTAGTACTGATTATAGTTGTTCTCGAAGTTATGGTTCTACTGAGTTTCAATTTGAGTACAACATTATGAGTTCTATTGATATTATATATGTGGCCTCTCATTATTACCCAGGATTTTCAATTCTAATCCGATATGTAACCTCTCATCATTATCTATCACTATCGATTCAATCGTAGCGTCTGGCCTCTCATTACTACCCATTAGTGTTGATTCAAGATCGGGGCACATCTGTATGACTACTATTCTTTCTTGAGATCGTCTCAGTTATAAATTATTTACATTTATTTTCTTAAATTACTTCTTGTGTGTCCCACTGGCTTATGGGGTTACGATTGAGTTAATTGTCTTCTTCAATATGCTTAGAGGGATTATGGGGAGCTAGTTAGGTTATGCTTAATTTGTCTATTATTACTATGTTATTTATTTTTTGTATCATTTATATTTATTCCTTTATCTTATTTGTGTAGCTTGGTAGTTGTTTACCTTTCTGTCCTTGTTTATTGTAGACTTAGATTACACCCTCGCATTTTAGTTATACTTTTTCTTTATTGAGCTCAGTCGGTCTTTGATGCCTACTAAGTACCCATTGCTTTGGTACTCATACTACACTTCTGCATCCTTTCCCTGATGTAGATCCAGGTAGTAGCAGCCGGTATTTATATGATTCCTATATTTTAGGATTGATTCGGAGCTGGGTTAGTTTACTGTTATTCAAGGTTGATTCTCCTCTATCTATTCCAGTTTAGTCTTTTGTACTCAAGGCTTCTTGTATATATTATCTATATTTTTTATTCTATCTAGAACTCTGTGTATCTTTTAGTAGTTTCTCTAGTACTGACCTTACCAGGTCTTGAAGGGAGTCTTTGTGTATTTGATCCTTTTTTCTTCTCTCGTTTTGATATATGTTTCCTCTTTATTTGTCGCTTGTTATTACTACTATTACCATTATATGCGATCTTTTTTGGTTGCTATCTGTTAGCCCATTACCTATTATTTTATGTTATGGCTTGGCTTGCCTATAGGTGGGATAAGGTAGGCACTATCACAACTTAAGAATCGGATCATGACAGCTTGGTATCAGAGCCTAGGTTTTGCTGGTACTAATTGTACTAGAGCCAATATTTAGTAGAGTCTTGCGGATCAATAAGGAGGTGTATGTATCCTATCTTTGAGAGGCTATGAGCATTTTTAAGAAAGAATCTCATTTTATTGATCCATTTCTATGTGCTGGGTGTAAGTTGGTTTTAATATTTATTGATTCACTCTTTACACGGATGGCTAAGATGCAAGGTTCAAGAGCTGGGGATTGGGACACCAAGCCTACTGCTAGAGTTCCATCTTGTGGCCGAGGTTGAACTATAGATTAGGGAAAGGATAGAGCAGCAACCCCAGCTCCAGATCAGGCCAGGGATTCGTCACCTGATCCTATTGCAACTCCTAAGACTGAGAGAGCTCTAAGTGTTCCACCATAATAGTAGGTGGGCCAGCAGGCAGCTCAGGATCTACCTGATTTTATATCTTTTTTGGTTCTTTGAGATACATTAGTACAGTTATAGGGGTTACTTGTGGTCCATCGACCGAGAGAGCTTAGCTTGCAGTAGCGGAGCCTAGGGAAAAGGTTCCGCCAGCATTGGTAGTCCCACAGTCGGTAGTAGCCCAGCCAATTTTATCTTCAGAGAAATAAAAGATATTGGGTCAATTTTTTAGATTGACTCCACCTAGGTTTATTGGGACCCCAGGATAGGATGCTAATGAGTTCCTATCCAGTTGCGAGGAGCAGTTATAGAATTTGGGATTGGTTGAGTTGCGTGGAGTGGACTTTGTTGCTTATCAGTTAAACATGGTAGTAAGAAGGTGGTGGAGAGGTTATCTTGATTCTAGGCCTACTAGATCTCCACCAGTGACTTAGACTCAGTTCTCTGAGCCTTTCTTAGTGAAGTATATTCCTCGCAGCATGCGCGAGCATCTTCAAGTTGTGTTTACAGCATTGAGATAGGGTTTTATGTTGGTGGCTGAGTATGAGGCAAGATTCCATAAGTTATCCAGATATGCCACTATGATTTTTCCTATGGAGTATGAGTGAATTTGATGCTTTGTTAGGGGAATGAGATTATTATTTCGTAGAACTACACAAAGTTTGATGACTTCAGGGAAGTCTTTTTTGAGATAGTTGAGCAAGTTAATTCTATAGAGGAGATGGATTGTGAGGCCTAAAATGGCATTGATAAGAGATCTTGTTACTAGGGAAGCTATAGTGGTTCATAGTTTATAGGTAAAGGAATTTATGTTAAGTAGCCCCAGCAGTAGCCTTCTCAACATTAGGGTTAGCCTAGTCAGCCCATTCAGGCATGGGTTTAGATATCAGATAGAGGTTAGCCCAGTTATAGCGGTTCCAGTAGTCAAAGCAGCAGTCAGCCATAAAGTGGTGCTTAGTCAGGATCATCAAGTCGGGGTATTCATTTTAGATTCACCGGACCTTCTAGAAATAGCAAGGTACTGGGGGCATGTTATAACTGTGGGGTTGTTGATCACTTTTCTCATGATTGTCCTCAATGTAGTGTGATTGACTCTTAAGTTTAGCCTGTGCATCTAATCAGATTAGTGTCGTCAGTGTCGGTGCTGGGTAGGGATGTGTACAGGGTCATAGGGGTTGTCCTCAAGGTTCTAGAGGTGGTCCATAAGGAGGTAGGACAGGTGATCGTACAGGCACCCAATGCAGTAGTGAATAGGGTTATTTGTATATTGTACTAGGTAGATCAAAGCTGAGGCTTTGGATGCTGTGATCAAAGGTATGATTTCCGTATATAATCAGCCAGCTTCTGCTTTATTTGATCCTGATTCCATATTTTCATATGTTTCTGGTTATTTTGCATTGCGGTTGGGTTTATGTTTGGATTATTTATCTGTGCCATTGTGTATAGCTACTCTTGTGGGTGATTTTTTAGTAGTGGAACGGGTATATAGATCTTGTTTGGTGACCATTCAGGAGTTTGATACTCAGATTGATCTCATTGTCCTAGATATGGTAGATTTCGATATGATTTTAGGCATGAATTTGTTATCTCCTTACCATTTAGTCTTGGATTATTTTATTAAGACCATTACTTTAGCCTTGCCTAACGTACCCTTGATGGTGTGGCAAGGTTTTGTTAGCCACACTCCTACTGGGATTATTTCTTACATTTGGGCTAGGAGACTAATATTGAGGGGTTGTGAGTCTTTTCTTTCATATGCTTGGGATGTCAATGTTGAGAGTCCATCGCTTGACTCCGTACCTATTGTTCACAAGTCTCTTCATATATTTTCGATAGACCTATCTGTCCTTCCTCCTAAGCGTGATATAGAGTTTATTATTGACCTAGAACCTGGTACCCTACCTATTTCTATGGATCATTATTTTATGGCTCCTACTGAGTTAAGCTGAATAGTCAGCTTTAGGATCTTCTTTATAAGGGTTATATCAGATCGAGCGTATTACCTTAGGGTGCTATTTGTGAAGAAAAAAGATAGATCTATGCGTATATGTATCGACTACACAAAATTAAATAAGGTGACTAAGAATAATAAGTATCATATGCAAAGTATCAATGATTTTTTTGAGCAACTTTAGGGTGAAACAGTGTTTTTAAGATAGATTTAAGGTTTGGTTACCATCAGTTGAGAGTTGGGGATACAGACATCCCTAAGATAACCTTCAGGGCTCATTATAGACATTATGAGTTCCTTGTGATATATTTTGGGTTGACTAATACCCCAGCATCTTTTATGGATCTGCTGAATCACATATTTAGGTCGTATTTGGACTCCTTCGTGATCGTATTTATTGATGACATTCTTTTATATTCGAGGAATAGGCAGGAGAACGAGAAGCATTTAAGGAAGGTGCTCCACACTCTAAGAGATCGTTAGCTTTATGATAAGTTCTTAGAATATGAGTTCTATCTTAAGTCTATAGCTTTCTTGGGGTACATAGTGTCAAGGGATGGTATTATGGTGAAGCCAGCGAATACTAAGGCTATTCATAATTGGGTTAGGCCTACATCACCTTATGAGGTTTGTAATTTTGTTGGGTTGGCGGGCTACTATAGGCAGTTTGTTGAGGGTTTTTCTTATATCGCAGCCCCTCTGACTAGATTAACCATGAAGGGGGTCCCATTTCAATGGTCCTTGAGTAGTGAATCAAACTTCTCAAGCTCAAGAATTTGCTTACTTCAACTTCTATTCTGACTCTTCCTATTGAGGACGGGGGTTTTACTATTTATTGTGATATGTCTAGTGTTAGTTTGGAGTGTGTTTTGATGTGGCGAGGATATGTTATTGCATATGCATTGAGGCACCTGAAGGTGCATGAGTGTCACTACCCCACTCATGACTTGGAGTTGGCAGCGGTGGTATTTGCGCTTAGGATTTGGAGGCATTATTTGTATGGGGTTTACTGTGAGATTTTTACTAATAATTGTAGTCTTTAGTATATTATAACCCAGAAGGTGTGAAATTCAAGGCAGTGTAGGTGGAATGAGTTGCTAAAAGACTATGATATCTCTATTCTTTACCATCTGGGCAAGGTGAAATAGTAGCGAATGCCTTGAGAAGGAAGTCAGTGAGTATGGGTATCTTAGCCTTCATTTCTGTTTCTCAGTGGTCATTAGCTTTGGACATATAGTCCTTAGCTAACTTGATGGTTTATTTGGATATGTCTGACCCTCGAAGGATCATTACTAGTGTTAAGGCCAGATCTACCTTGCTGGAGCAGATTCAAAAGCATCAGTTTAAGGATAGTAGGCTTTATAGCATTCGGGAGCAGGTGTTGATAGGTGAGACTTTAAGAGCTACTAGATTCTAAGGGTGCTCTAAGGTTTGATGGTAGTATTTATGTTCCATGGGTTGGATATTTGATCCATTTATTCTTCTTGAGGATCATAGCTCCAGATATTCTATTCACCCTATGACAGCTAAGATGTATAGGGATTTAAGAAAGCATTACTGGTGGAGGGGTATGCAGAGAGATATAGAAGGGTTTGTGACTCAATTCCTTTATTGTTTGTAGATAAAGACCGGGAATTAGAGACCTGATAATTGCATCGGCAGCTACCCATTCCCGAGTGGAAGTGGGAGCGAATTACTATGGCTTTCATAGGTTGGTTGCCTCACACATCCCATGGTTTCAATATCATTTTGTCCATCGTAGATCGATTGACCAAGTCTGCATATTTTATCCCCATTTGAGTTTCCTACAGTGCTGAGATGTTATCTCGTGTATACATTCAGTAGGTGGTTTGCCTATATGGCATGCCCATGTCTATTATTTTAGATCGAGGATCTCAATTCACTTCTAGCTTCTGGAGGAAATTTTTGGAGAAGTTGGGCACCCAGGTTGATCTTAGCACCACGTTTCACCCTAATATTGATGGACAGTCAGAGCGTATTATCCAGGTTTTAGAGGACATGCTCCGCACTTGTGTGTTGGATTTTGGGGGTAAATGGGACCAGGATCTACCTTTGGCAGAGTTTGCATATAATAATAGCTTTTACTCGAGTATTCAGATGGCCCCTTTGAGGCATTGTATGGCAAGCGATACCGATCTCTGGGTTGGTTGGTTTGAAACTTCTGAGGCTAGGCCTTATGGTACAGATTTGCATTATGAGTCGTTGGATTAATTCCAGATGATTTAAGATAGGCACAAGAAGTTCAGAGTAGACAGAGGAGTTATACTGACCATAGATGTCATCCGTTGAGGTTTAAAGTTGGTGATAAGGTATTTCTCAGAGTATCACCCATGAAAGGCATGATGAGGTTTGAGTTGAAGGGGCAAGCTTAGCCCCACGTATATTAGACCATTTAAGATTCTACAGACAGTCATGGAGGTAGCTTATGTGTTGGCATTGCCTCCTACCTTCTTGGCTATTCACCTAGTGTCCTATGTATATATGTTGCGGCAGTATATTCCAAATGAGTCACACGTGCTTCAGTGGGACTCGGTTCAGTTGGATGAGAGATGGACATTTCTAGAGGAGCCAGTGTCTATTTTGGCTAGATATGTAAGATGGTTATGCTCCAGGGACATTCCAGTAGTTAATTTTTAGTGGCGTCACTATCTAGTGAAGGAGGCTACTTGGGAGACCGAGTGTGATATGTACGCCTAGTATCTCTACCTATTTTAGACTTCATGTATTTCCTTATCTTTTTACTATCACAAATGAAAGTCCTTTTAGTAGTGGATGTTGTAATGACCCTTATGATCATTTTCCTTGTTTTCATATATTTTTGGGGCCTAGAGCTTTTCTACAACTGCCCCAAGTTATTTATGACTTGCTGGGACTGATAGTTCAGTTTTGGGCGGTTTGTTTGAGAATTTAGTAATACCAAATATATTGTAGAATATTTAATTTAAATTGTCATTTGGTAGAAATATAACTTATTATCCTTCTAAAATATTTTGGATATTGACTAAATTCTCTAAGTAATGGTATATTTATATTACTTTATGATAGCTTTTATAGTCTGTTAATATTTTAAGCGGAGATAGTAAATCTAGATATGTTAAAATATTATTATATAATAGAGGTTTTATTAGAAATAAGTTTCTATTAATTATGATATATTCAAAATATTATATTTATTTTACCACGAATCTATATAATACCCGAGTATATTCATGTGGGATAAGTATTAGGTGGTGTTTCAGAAGGAAGTGTTGGAGAAGTGCAACTTATTTTGTTTTTCAATTAAACAACGCCACCTTTCATCTTAACTTAATGCCACCTTTCCATTATAATGGATATGGCTATTCAACTAAGTTGTTAAGTATTCTTATTTACATAGGTATATACAATTATTATATTCTCATTTCTTTCTTTGTAAGGATGCTTTTCAGAGAATTACTACAGTGATATTCACAAAGTCAAAATTTAAATCAAATTTCAGTTAGAAAAACAAAAAAGAGGCATTTTTAAAGATTATCTACATTAATTTACTCAAGATTGGGTTCTAGTGGCAGTATTCCGAGGCTTCTCGAAGAGGATTTTAGCTTTGTCATTTAGGTAGACTAGGCATACCCTACCTTTAGATTGAGCTTATTTACTAAAATTTGTACTACTATGCTATTTTTGAGTAAGTACTTGTACTTGGGTACCGTTTGATATATATAACATGCCTTATTTATCCGATTAGGACCCCGTTCTAGTAAAAATTAGTATTTTGTCATTAAATATGATATAGCATCTGTCACTTTAGGACAAGGAATAAAGTTATAAAACCTTGGATTTTTCTCTTTTTTAATTAAGATGTGTGATTGGTTAATTAAATATATTTTTGTTCCAGTTTAGGTTCAGCATATACTTTATTTCTTTCATTGATTGTGAACTTTGGTACAATTTTTGCATTGGTTATGGTATGGCTTGAATTTTAATATTATAGTTGGGTATGGTTACTATGATTTTTGGTTCGAGTCCGGCATCTGGTTGTAATGGTTTGGGAGTTATGGTACTGATTATGGTTACCTCATTACACATTCTCACGAGCCCAAATAGTGTGAAGGTTCACCTAAGCTAACATGTGTCATAGCCTAAAGTGGGTTAAGAATCCATTTCTAATCCTCGAGTTCCATTTTTAGGCAAATTTCTACATGAACTAGGCATAATGTATCTAAATTTACTTTTAGATGTCAAACATGCCTTAATTAGCCCTAAGATAGGTAATTCATCTAAATCATGAACAACTAGGTCAATTATGCTTAATTAGAGTAATCTAAGAAGTTCGCATGCTAAACATGAGTAATGAAGTCTAATTCACCCTAAGCACAAGGGAACAAGCTATGTATTTCTAGCTTACGTTATCCAAATAGCCTCAACACCTCAACTAGACCCAAGTCTTCCATTCCATCAATCAACCTTTAAAGCCCATCCCAAAACCAACACAATATCACAAATATATTATAAAGTGGCTCAATATAACAAGGGTTTAAATAGCCTACCTCGAAATCGAAGAAAGTTCAACGAACTGCTTAACCTAAACATTTCCCTTTCGAGAATCCTCCTCAAGATTCCAAGCTATCAAAAACACTTTTTACTCATCAATATCATAATGACGATACCTATATTTCACCATTATGCTTCGGGTCCAAAAATGACATCAAAACCTCATATGGGTCCCACTTACAAAAATCACATTTACGAGACCAACTCAACTTTCATACATGATTAAGGAATAATAACCCTCAAGAATGGGTGAAATCCAAGATAATTTGGGGCTAAAATTAAGCCTTTATTCTATTAGGGTTTTGAGCAAGATATCAACAACATCTACCAAGAAAAGGGTGATATCTTACCTTGAATCGAAAGATAATCGCAAAAATAAATGTTAATTAAGCTTCCCAAGCACCCACAAGCTTTAATTTTAAGCTTTCACACTCTTTAGGGTTTAAATCTCAAGAGAAAAGATGGAAAATGAGCTAAAATCAAGAAAAAGGCAATTTTATATACCCAACCCAGGTGCTCGGGTCTCGGTATTGTGAACCCGCAGTATGTGTTTGCATCATCTTGAAGACTACAAAAGTAGTTGCGATATCCACTACCCTACCATGATTGCATCACTTAGCTTGCCAAGGGTACCGTAAATGCAGCCCTTGGCTAGCGATCGCCAGCACACCAGCTAGCAGTTGAAACTAATAAAATTTCCAAGTTTATGTCATGCCCTTGGGATTCATTTAGAATCCCCTATACGTAAACAAACTATATTACCATACTACATTTGATGTTCTGGACTCAATGGCATAATTGAATTTTCCTTCCAAGGTCTTTTCAACCAAATATGAGTCCCACACAAAAATTTCTAATTTCCCCAACTTACGACCAATAGGTCAAAATAAGCTTGAGTGCATTGGGACCCAAACCAAAGGTCCACCCAGCCTAAAATTGATATTCCAAATTTGCTAGTATAGTTGAAATTTGCATATGAGATTGTTTTACTAAATTATTGGCCCGTTGGCCATTTGGAACCAATGAAGATTTCAAAATAGGGAATTGGCTTTAAGAAATAAACAAACAGCTCGATAATTGAACTATCAGTCCAAACAAGTCATAAATGACTTGGGAAGCTAAGGAAAAGCTCTAATAATAAAAATAAGTGGAAATATGGAAATGAAATACCCTGGGTTTTGATTATTAGAAAATTTCTTGAGTTTGGGCTTCTGTACATCATATGATTGGGGGTACTTGTCGTTTGATAAGGTACGAATTAGGGCCCTCAACTCGTATGTTGATCACTAAGGGTTTGCTGGTTTCTATCTAAGGTATGATGGATATTATACTGGTCATATGTTAGGTTACTAGCAATATAGTGTCAATCGTATGATGTCCTATGTATACCCTAGATGATTCTATTGTGACTAAGGTATGGTTCTAGGGCATTAGTTGTATGATTGAGTACGAGTTGGCCTTGTGGTCATATATTGGTTAGTGTTGGAGACCAAGTTGTTTCCTAGGGTATGAGGGGTGGGTATCACTTGTATGTTTGGGTATAGTTTGGGTGGTGAAGTCAATACCTTCTTGCGGGAATTTATACAGTTTAAGTTGGGGGTATTCTAGATATTTTCCCTCTAAACCCCTTATGACCCCACGATTTAAAACCCTTTTGGGACATCATTTACCCTCACGACATAGAATTATTAGTTATGGTATTTGCATTGAAAATTTGGCATCACTATTTATATGGAGTGCATGTGGATATCTTTTTTTATCACAAGAGTCTGCAGTATATGTTTACTCAGAATATGCTTAACCTCAGGCAGAGGAGGTGGCTTAAGATTCTCAAAGACTATGGCATGATTCTATACAACTGCCTAGGTAATGCTAATATGGTTGTTAATGCTCTTAGAAGGTTGTCCATGGGGAGTCTAGCTCATGTGGAAAAGGAAAAGTGGCAATTTGTGAAGGATATTCACCATTTTGCTAACCTTGGAGTTCATCATTTAGACTCCGAGAATGGTGGTGTGTTTGTACAGAAAGTGGTGCGATTGTATCTTGGTTCTGAAATCAAGGAGAAGTAAATGTTAGATCCTATTTTGATGAGGATCAAAGGCGATGTAGGTGGGCAAAAGGTGATGGCATTTGAAATATGAGGTGATGGTACTTTCCGGTATCAAGGGAGACTGTATGTTACTAATGTAGATGGTTTGTGAGAAAGGATCTTAGCTGAGGAGCATGAGTCACGCTATGTTGTTTATCCCTGTTCAATAAAGATATATCATGACCTCAAGGAGATGTATTGATGTAATGGTATAAAGGGGTATATGGATAATTTTGTGGCCAAGTTTAAAGTGTGTCAACAAGTGAAAGTTGAGAACATAAGGCCCAGAGGGTTGTACAAAGAATTTAAGTTCCTAGAGTGGAAATGGGAAGTGATCAACATGGATTTCATTACTGGTCTTCCTAGTCTCGAAATCAATTTGATTCAGTTTGGGTCACCATGTATAGGATAACAAAGTCTGCTCACTTTTTGCCAGTGAGTACTAACTTCTCTGCTGAGGATTATGCAAGGTTGTACCTCTAAAAGATTATGAAGTTGCATGGGGTACCTATTTCTATCATCTTAGATCGTGGTACGCGATTTATATCTTACTTTTTATGGTCATTTCAGAAGGGTTTAGGGACCAAGGTGTGTCTTAGTACTACTCTTCACCCGTTGTCAGATGGGAAAGTAGAAAGAAATATTCAGAAGTTGGAGGACATGCTTTGTGCTTGTGTGATTGATTACGGTGGTAGTTGGGTTGAGCATCTACTTTTTCTATAGTTTTTTTACAATAATAGTTACCATTCTAGCATTGGGATGGCCCCATTTGAGGCCTTGTATGATAGGAGGTGTAGATATCCTATTGGGTTATTCGAGGTTGGTGAAGCAGAGATGTTTGGCCTAAATTTGGTACACCAAGCCATGGAAAAGGTGAAGGTGACTCGAGATAGTCTTAAGGCTACCCAAAGTCGCAAAAAGTCCTATGCAGATATAAGGCAAAGAGAGTTAGAGTTTGAGGTTGGGGATAGGGTGTGCTTAAAAGTGTCTCCCGTGAAAGGAGTGATGCAGTTTTGTAAGAAGAGAAAGCTTAGTCCCCAGAAGGTTGGCCCTTACTTGGTCTTAAGAAGGGTTATTAAGGTAGCACATGAGTTGGAGTTTTCATCTAGTTTGAGCTTCATTCATCTGGTATTCCATGTTTCCATGTTGAGAAAGTGTATGGGTGATCCATCTCAAATCATGCCTATCAAAGATATTGATATTTCAGATTCTTTGTCTTATAAGGAAGTCCTAGTTGATATTTTGGATTGGCAATTTCGTCGGTTGCAGACCAAGGATGTAGCTTCGGTCAAGGTTCTATGAAGGAACCACAAGGTTGTAGAGGCTACTTGGGAGGCGGAAGAGGACATGAAGTTCAAGTATCCATTCCTATTTTTGCTTCAAAAATTTGTATGGAAGGTATGTGTTCTTCATCATACTTTTGTTTTGTAACTTAGTTAAAGAAAAGATTGATTCTTCGCATCTTTGCTTTCTAACTTTTTTAAGGGTTAGATTTGGAGTGGTGGGGTGTAAATCATGCTTGTACATCCTTGTTCCATCATTTGGGGATGAATGATCCAAGTGGGAGAGAATTGAAACACCCTGGGTTTTGATCCTTAGAAAATTTCTTAAGTTTGAGCCTCTGGACATCATATGATTGGGGCTACTTGTCGTATGATAGGGTACGATTTAGGGACTTCAACTCATATATTGATCAGTAAGGTTTGGTTGGTTTATATCCAAGGTACGAATAGACATCATACCTATCATATGTTAGGGTACTAGAAGTATAGTGCCAATCGTATGATGTCCTATGTCTAGCCTAGATGATTCTATTTTGCCTAAGGTATGGTTCTAGGGTACTTGTTGTATGCTTGGATATGAATTGGCCTTGTGGTGGTATGTTGGTCAGTGTTGGAGACCAAGTTTCTGGCCAAAGGTATGAATGGTGGGTACCACTCGTATGTTAGGGTACGATTTGGGTTGTAAATTTGTACCTTCTTGTGAGAATTTATACATTTTAAGTTAGAGGCATTCTAGAAATTTCCTCTCTTAACCCCTAAACACCCCATGACTTAAAACTCTTTTGAGACATCATTTACCCTATTATTATAAATCAAAAACACTAGAAACACTCTCAAATCTCTCTTAAGCTCTTGGGTTAAGCAAAGGCTAGGGTTTCCATCAAGGTGGTCAATTAAGGCTTACAAGGGTGGTTTCTCTCCATCTTCTCTGGTATCTAAGGCAGGTTACTGCTCCCTCATTGTTACTTCAACTAAATTCATGTTTTAATAAATAGTTTTCATGATTTAATTATAGGTATTGTTTGGTTTTGAATTGTATATTGGGGGTTTTGGTTATAAATGGTTGGATATTGTTTTCCCATTCTTTACTTATGGTTTTCATGTTAAAATTGTGTAATTAAATATGTGGATTCATGGGAATGGTCATTGGTACTTGGTTTTGGTTTGGAAATGATATGCCCTCAACATGTTTGTAAAAATTACTATGAGAATGGTTTTGTCACATGGTATGACTTTTATAGAAACTATTGCATTGTATAATTTGGTAATAGAACATATATTGGTTAAATGGTTTTAATAGTTAAATGGTAAGGCCTTGGTGGAGATGGCTTTGATTTAAAACCTTATGGGGTACATGGGAATCCCCCAAGTGAATCTAATAATGG
The DNA here is from genome assembly GCA_030864215.1 of Capsicum pubescens. NCBI lineage: Eukaryota > Viridiplantae > Streptophyta > Magnoliopsida > Solanales > Solanaceae > Capsicum > Capsicum pubescens. The sequence continues at coordinate 176,216,024 of CM061549.1, forward strand.
AACCTACGGGGTACATGGGAATCCCTTAAGTGATTGGCTAAGGACATTGGTTTCAAGCTATAGTCGGTATGACAATACCATTTCTTATAGCCTTGGTTAACAGTATATTGAATTGGTGGTTTGGTTATGTGCTAATGGTTTTAATTGGGCAATAATGGCAGGTTGTGATAACTAACCATGAATGTGTGAGTCCAATAGATGGATACTGGAAACTCATGGTTTTCGACATGAGCATTGTTCATGGAAACCATATACTTGTGGGGTACACAGGAATCCTCTTAGTTATACTTGTATATATGTATCATGGAGGGTGAAGGGTACACGAGAATCCCTCGCCTCTATAATATCTCTAGTTCGTGCGACTACACGCACTAGGGCCTATTCAAGGGGTAACACTGGACCCATATAACCCGTGGGTGGTTTTAGGATGGTCAAGCTACACAACCTAGGTTAAACTTTTAAATGCATGCTAAACCCGGTTCCCCTTCCTGGCATGGATTATATATTTATATGTATGGTTGTGCTTGCATATAGTTATTTACTTGGTTTCAAATGTTGGCATTATTTTATCCTTATCCTGAGTGTGTGCTAGCGTTCACCCGCTAGCCTGTCTTTGAGCGTTGTATCCCCATGTAATGCAGGAACTAGCCATACTATTTCTCCTGCTCAGTGATCGGATTTAGGAATAGCTTGTGTTGGATTTAAGTGGTGAGTTTCCATACTCTTGAAGACTCCATTTCATATTATGGGTTTATCTACATACTTTTGTTATCTCATAGACATTGGTTTTATCTATGGTCAGGGGTATGTCCTGAGCGAATATTGTTTTACTTTCGGATAGAGGCTTTGTGTGACTACGTTGGGTTGGTATGGGTAGTGTCGATAGTGGTGTCATCCTTGGCATTAGTATTAGTACTGGGTCTGATATTGGAGATGGTCTCTGATCTCGATTGTACTTGAGGAATCCGACACGACTAGGCCCTGGTTTGGGTCATGTTAAATTGGTATTAGAGCCCTAGGTTCATGGTCACTTGGGAGCCCACAAAGTCGTGTTGCGTAGAGTCTTTTTTAAAAGTGTGTAGAACATCACACTCATAAGGGAGAGGCTAGAAGACATTTAGGAATGTTTCTCTTTCTTGTGTTCAATTTTTGAGCTTGGAGTCTTCGTCCTGGAATCCTCTCTAATTACCTTTTGTTCACTTTTTAGGTCATGCATCGGCGATCTAAAGTTCAAAAAAACCTCCTCTATCCCAACTTGGTTTAATGTTGATGGGACACGCTCTACTCATTGTATCCACACTCGGTCCAGGGGTCCAGGTCCTGATGTTCTGGGATTCTATAGGTTCACTCTAGTCTTTAGCAGGGTGAAGTGACAAATGTTGAGTTTCATCACTTGATTCATATGATTGCTTAGTTGGTAGCTTCGCAGGCTGAGCGTGGTGCATCTGCTACTCCATCTTCTGAGGCTACAAGGGTTGGCCAGTCCAATAGGTTGAGCCCTCTGATTTTTACAGGTGTTAAGTTGGAGAGGATCCCCAGGATTTTTTGAATGAGATGGAAAATATTTTCATGGTTATGCATGCCATGAATGGGGATGGGGTAGAGTTTTCTACCTACCAACTGAAGAATGTGGCATACTAATGGTACGAGGAGTAGGATCGATCAAGGGGTGATGATGATGAGTCATCTATGTAGAAGGATTTCTCTAATGCATTTCTGGACCGCTTCTTCCTCAGGAATTGAGGGAAGCAAAAGTAGAATGAGTTTATTAATCTAAAGTAAGGGAAGATGTCAGTCAAGAAATAAGCCTCGATGTTTCACTAGTTGTCCAGGCAGCTTTGGAAATGATATTTGATATGAGCGCTCGTATGAGGAAATTTGCTTTGGGATTGTCTCATGAATTGATCCTTAAAAGTAAGTCTACCTTACTGATCAAGACATGGATATCTCTAGGTTGGTTGTTTACATATAACAGGTAAAGAAGGAAAATAAAAACATAGGTTGCGATAGGCGAAAGGCGGGGTAAGAAGTCTAGGTTCTCTGAGTAGGATGGTGGCCAACAATAGAGTGGCAGGGATAATGGTAAGTGGACAAAGAAGAAATGGGGCAATTCTGTGTCTTACTCGACGACTAGTGTTCCCTACCCAAAGTCGTCAGGTGATAGGTGCTTACATGGTTGCAACAAGATTAGGGCATAGGGTGCCCAATCACAGGCTAGTAGGGTTCAGTCGGCTCCATCATATCCTCTTTGAAGATTTTGTGGTCATTTTCATCAAGGTTTCTGTGATGAGGGAAGGGACAAGTTCTTCAACTATGGTCATCAAGGCCATATACTTAGAAACTTTCCTATAGGTAAGGTTGCCTTTGGGGATAATAAGATTCCCGTTGCTTCATCTTTAGCTCCAACACCCAAGGGTGCACCATCTATTTGAAATTGGTCAAAACCATCTTTATGCTCTTACTACCCGAAAGGAGTCTGAGGCATCGCCTGATGTCATGACTGGCATGTTGCAACTCTTTACTTGTGATGCATATTATTTACTTGATCTGGGGTCCACTCTATCTTATGTGACCCCATGTATGGTTGTGTGTTTTGTTTTTGGTCTCGAGTATATTTTGAACCCTTTTTTTATTTCTACCCCGGTAGGTGACTCAGTGATTGCTAAAAAAGTTTATGGGTGGTGTGTGATATTTGTTGGTAGTAAAGAAACTCTGGTGGATCTGTTTGAATTAGGCATGGTTGATTTCAATGTCAAATTGGGCATGGATTGGTTGTACTCGTTCTATGCATCTCTTGATTGCCAGACCCGTAAGGTTGTCTTTAATTTCCCTAATAAGTCGGTCATCAAGTGGGAGGGTGGTTCCTTATATCCTAAGGGGAAGTTTATATCATATCTTAGAGCTCGAAGATTAATCTTCAAGGGGTGTCTCTATCACTTGGTCCGGGATAAAGATTCTAACTTGGAGGGTCTTTCTTTGCATTTGATTTTAGTGGTGAATGAATTTCCTAAAGTCTTCCCTGATGACCTTCCCGGTGTTCCTTCGTATAGGAAGACTGAGTTTGGGATTGATCTTATTTTAATCACTCATCCAATTTTTATTCCCCCAAATATAATTGCTCCGGCTGAGTTGAAGGAGCTTAAGGAGCAACCCAAGGATCTTTTGGATAAGGGTTTCATTGGTCTTAGTGTGTCCTCTTGGGGTGCACCAGTGTTATTCGTGCATAAGAAGGATGGTTCCCGTCAGATGTGCATTGACTATAGGCAGTTGAATTAGGTCTTAGCTCTCAAGAGGCAAGATGGAAAATGAGCTAAAATCGTGAAAAGGGGGGCTTTATATACCCAGCCAAGTGCTCAGGTCTCGCTATTACGGACCCACAATATGTAATCGTATCATCCTAGCATCTGCTTCTACAGTCTCTATCGCCACCCCCCACCGCAATCACTTCTAGCCTGCCAAGGGTACCACAATCGCTGCCCTTGGCTGCGATCGCAGCACACCAGATAGCAACTGAAACTTGCAAAATTTTTAAGTTTTCTTCATGCCCTTGGGATTCATTTTGAATCCCCTATATGTAAATGAACTATGTAATCATACTAAATTTGGTGTTCCAGACTCAATAACAAAATTAGATTTTCTATCCGAGTTCGTTTTGACCAGATGTGGATCCCACACCTAAACTTCCAATTTCTTCAACTTTAGACCAATAGATTGAAATAAGCTCGAGTGCATCCGGACCCAAACCACAAATCCACCTAGCCTAAAATTGATATTTCGGAGTTGCTGGCACAATCGAAATCTGCATATGAGATTGTTTTACTAAAGTTTTCTCCTGGTGGTTATTTGGAACTAGTGAATACTTCAAAATAGGGAATTGGCTCTAAAAAATAAATGAACTACCTGATAACCAAATTGTCCGTCCAAGCAAGTCATAAATGACTTAGGGCATCTATGAAAAAGATCTAATGATGAAAATAAGAAGAAATATAAAAAATAACCTGAAAGGTCATTACAAATTACTAGATATCAGCAAATAAAGTGAAAATTGAATCCCTTTTATTTCTGAAGTGTATACAGAGTGGTATATATGGGTCCATTCACCCACCATATGGACCTTAAATATTATATAATTTTATAGATGCATCTATAGATGGTCATATGGGTGTTCATTATCAACTTGTAATTTGACTTTGTCGAGATTGCTTGCTCAAATAATAAAGTTCAGAGCATAATTTTTAGATTATGCAATGAAGATAATTCATCTTGATAATGCTAATGAATTTACATCTCATGCTTTTAATAATTATTTTATTTAAAATGATATGACAGTTGACCATTCGGTTGCTTATTATCATAGTCAAAATGGTCTAGCAGAATCATTAATTAAATGCATCTTATTAATTGCTAGACCAATACTTATGAGAACAAAAAAATTTATTTCAATATGAGGTCATGCTATTTGCATGCAACAACTCGTGTGTGGGTTAAGCCCACTAGTCATCATAAAGTCTTTCCATTATAATTGGGTATTGGTCAGGATCTAAATATTTACTATGTTAGAATTTTGGGATGTGCAATATATGTTTCAATTACTTCATCACAATGCACAAAAATGAGTCTCCAAAAAAGATTAGTTATATTTATTGGGTATGAATCTCCTTCTATTATAAAATATTTGAAACCTTTGACTGAAGACTTATATATGGCAAGATATGTTGATTGTCATTTTAATGAATCAATATACATAATATTAGGGGGAGAAAATAAACAGCTAAAAAGAAGATAGATTAAAATGATTTATTACTACCTCAATTTAGACCCTCGTACAGATAAATGTAAACACAAAGTTCAAAAGATAATTCATTTGTAAAATAGGAAAAAATAACTACCGGATGCATTAACTGACCTATCAAGAGTTACTAAATCTCATATTTCAGCTATTGACCCTCCAATTCGAGTTAATACAAATGAGTCTAAACCTAAAATGTGGTAAACCGATCGGTTTCAAAGATTAACGTTCCTCAAAAAAAAGGATCAAACTATCAAATATGATCATAATACGGAGAAATCTAATCAAGAAGAACTGTGAGACATAAAAATTAATGAATCCTTAGAAAAGATTTAGGAACCTGAAAATAATGAAAATAAAGAGAACTCGATAGGTTATGTCTCTTCAAAAAAATATGAAATCGAAATAATATACTTGTCAATATTATTTTTGTTTATAATGTTGCTAACAAATTTTTGACAAAAAATGAAGATCTTGAATCAAAATTCATCAAAGAATGTAGACAAAAAAATGATTGGCCAAACTAAAAAGATGCAATTGCAATTGAATTGTCTTAGCTTGAAAGACACAAAGTTTTAAGACCTATAGTCCAAACACCTGAGGTGTAAAGTTAGTGTGGTACAATTGAGTTCTTATGTGAAAATGAAATGAGACTTGTAGCACAAGAATTTTCACAAAGACCAGACATTGATTATATGGAGGCATATTCTCTTGAGGTGGATGCAATTACTTTCAGGTATTATATAAATCTGACAGTTTATAAAAATTTAATATGCATCTGATGGATGTTTTCACAACCTATTTATATAGCTCATTAGACAATGATATTTTTGTGAAAATTTCTAAAGGATTCAAAATTCCTGAAGCATATAAAAGTTCTGGAAACTTGTTCAATAAAATTTCAAAAATTCTTATACGGATTAAAAAATCAGGGTTCATGTGATATAATCACCTTAGAGAATACCTATTAAAAGAAGGATACAAGAATGATCCAATTTTTTCATGTGTCTTTATTTAAAGTTCGGGATCTGAATATGTCATAATAGTTGTATATATTGATGATTTGAATATCATTGGAATCCCTAAAGATCTTTCAAAGTCAGTAGAACGTTTGGGAAAAGGAATTTGATGAAAGTCCTCGGAAAGATAAAATTTTGTTTTAGTCTATAAATTGAGCATTTTACAAATGAGATATTTGTCCATCAATCAACATATATTAAAAATATTTTAAAGAGATTTTACATGGACAAAACACATCCATTGAGAACCGCAATAACTATGAGATCACATGATATTAATAAAGATTCATTTCAACCTCGTGAAAATGATAAAGGACTCATTGGTTCTGAAATACCATATCATAGTGGAATTGGGATATTGTTGTAACTTGCTAGTAATTCTCGATTAGATATATCTTTGTCTGTAAACTTATTAGCAAGAATCAATCCTTCCACAACATGAAGACATTGAAATGGTATATGAATATATTCAGATACCTTAGAGAAATCAATGACATGAAGTTATTTTATTTAAAAGAGTTCGATACATGATTAATTGGTTATGCAAATGCAGAATATTTGTCTGATCCACGTAAAAGTTGATCTCAAATAGGTTATTTATTTACATATCGAGGTATGACTATGTAATAGCGTTAAACAAAATAAATCATTGTTGCTTCTTCTTCAAATCATGCGGAGATAATAACCATCTATGAAATAAGTCAAGAATGTGTTAGGTTGAAGTCAATAACTCATACATTCAGGAAATATGTGGCCTTTTTGTCACAACCCAATTGATCATGAACAGTATATACCTTAACTTTACAGCGTGAAAACCAACTAACTTAATCTACCAACCACACTAGACCTACATAAGTCACTTTTATTAAATACTTAACATTAATTCCCTAAAATACAATACGAGTCAACCAAGTTCAATTCTATTTAATTAATATTCAAAAATAAAAAAAAATATGGAAGTATCTCTAATTATTACAACTCTCGGGACCTGAAAATAACCATACAAAAACATCTAAATAGTATCCAAAAATCAAGTCTAAAAATATAATCCAAAGTGCTAAATAAATGACTGTCTTAGTCCTGAAACAAAGGACATGAACACTAAGAGAATGATCCAATTGCTGCTTGGATATGGTGCTCACCCTCGAATCAAAGTTTGAATTACAGACAAGAGTTGAGGTCTCATTTCAAATGCTAGAACACGCTCTGCACTCAACAATGAAAAAGAGCACAGGTAGCATCAGTACATCAACTAACTATTAGTAGGCATCATAGGCCGTTTCAACTCAACACCATATAAATAGTCATGTTAATATAAGTAACAATGATAAAAACATAATTTACAATTAAGTGATAAACAAATATAGTCATAACACTTCATGTCATCAAAAATAAAAGTACACAAGTACATCGATTATACTTAATCAGATTCTTCGACAATGATCACCACAACATAAACCTATACTTAAATGAAATGATGATTGTATGCATGCAGAATGTACACACATAATAGAATTGGTAAGGACGCTCAGATATGACTTGCCGGGGATGATCTCAGTCCATGTATTAGTACCAATGTGGTACCTGATCCAATAACAATTTTAGTGTGACACCCAATTTATATAACAGTATCGGCATGACACCTGATCCATATATCATTTCAATACCATCTCAAAACTAGAAGTAAATCCATGATACAATAAATAAATCACAAGTAATACCTAAAAGAAATCAAGAATACCTAACTCACATATAAGAACATAGTCAAGAAAGTTTTTACTATAATTAATCATAACCTACCTCGATTCCTTGCTCAAAATCACTACAACGTTAACTTTTTTTTTCTTTTGATTTTGGCTATTTCTCAATATATATACAATAATTACACAACTCTTAATACAATATTTACCCTTTCCTAATTATTAAGAACACACATTTATTAATATCACTCAAGAATTTTCTCTAATTCATCATCTTAGCACTTTCTACCCTTTAAACTCTTGAATTCTTCATATTTTAGCATCACCAACAAGAATTCTACCATATATAAGAAGTTTTTTCTAACACCTAGGATCTACAACAACTGAAAATAATCTAATTCTCCACCAATACATAAATTAGGGCTAAACTTCAATTTTTACCATAATCATGATTTTTGCGACTTCTATGCATTTAGAGTAGTAATTTCAAGTTTAGAATGTAAAGAAAACATACCTCCAAAGGTGACCACCCTATAATTAAATAAAATCATCTCGTGTTAAGCCCTTGAATGTTTTTAGGAAATTGATAACGAAAAGGGGTTTTCTAATTTTAAAAATTAAAATTCTATGTTTTCATCGGTGCAACGGCACTTTTGCTGCTGCTGCGACCCTCATGCCAAATAGGCTACCGTTGTGGAGACGATTCTACTACTGCATCGAGCCCAACCAGTAACTTGAAGCTTGGTCCCAATTCAAGCCATTTCAGAATACACTTCATGAAATTTGATACTAAGAACTAACTCTCTTATAGTAATTGCTATAACCGAAGTTTTACTAGTCTATTTTATGGACCAAAAGTTGCCTCGCCTTTTTAGACTTTTCTTCTAACATAAAATAAAATCAAGTATCTAATAACTATAAGATTTTCTTAGACCACCACACACTCAAATTTTGCCTAAGACTAAGACAGTCTAGAATTTTAAAAAATTTTATCTAAGGAAAACTAGGCAAGTGTTTTACTCTCTATTTCAACATAATAACAATTTGAGTAGTTACACTTTATTTACAAAGAGATATTCCACCAACACTATATGAAGGCAATGTTGCGCATAACTCAATTAAGAGATTGATACATCAAAGGAAACGGCACAAAACACATTTCAGCAAAAAAAATTTTACTCGTGATCTCCAAAAGAAAGGTGAAATAGATGTCCAACAATTTAGTTCAAGTGATAAATTAGCAGATATGTTCACTAAAGTATTGCCAACTTCTACCTTTCAAAAATTGAGATACAAGATTGAAATGTGTTGTTTTTGAAATATTAAGTGATATTTTCATCAGGGAAAGTAAATAAGTGTTTCACTCTTCTTTTTCTTAACCAATATTTTGTCTCACTAGATTTTTCTGGTGAGATTTTTAATGAAGCAACAAATATACATATTACGCAACTATATCTAATTTTTCTTTTATGATAATTTTTTATATATGAACATTAAAGGGAAGTGTTATAAATAATTATATGTGGATCAAATTTGATATGACCCACTAATTCTATTGTAGCAATACATCCTCTCCAAATATTTTTACGCCTATAAAGGAGGCATTGCTCACTATAATGTATACCCCAAAAAGAAAGATAACGCTACTACATTGTTACAACTTTCTCTGCCTCACGCGCGTCATCTCTTTGTGATATTATTTTAAGATCACCATCCATTACCCTCCTAAACTATGGCCAAATTTCTATGACACACTCTAACTTCACGGGGGTCCTATATAACGACCTGATTTTTTGTAATTTTTGTAAAATATTCAATTTTGTGTGATTTGACTAGTTACCCCTTCCTGTAGTTACTTTGTGGTATTTTGGGGGCATGGGGATGATTGACATGATTTTTGAAGTATTTTAACGTGATTTATGTGATATTGTGATTTTTGATGGCTTTGAGAGCCTTATAGTTTACTTCGATCAACATTCATTGATATGTGCGTTGGATGAAAAAATAGAATGCGCCAGCAACTTCAAAACATCTATTCTAGATTGATAACATGATTGGTGTGGTTTTATGACTTTTAAATCTCATTTCGACCCTTCATTCAAAAAGTTGTGAAATTAAATTTTGAGGGTCAACTTTGTGAAAATTGCATTTTTTTCAAGAATTTTATATTTCCATTGAGTATGGAGTGTTGAATTGATAGGGTAGAATATTTTTTTGCATTTACAAGATTTCGAATGAATCTCGAGGGGTCCGCGGAGACTTGGATATATATATATGTTTGGCCTTTTTTCCTTATTTTTGAGTCTTGGAAATTAGGGTTTCATACTTTTTAGAAATTTCTTCCAGTTCTAGGTTGGGTAAGCTTCTAAACATCAATTTCAACTATTTTACTTCAATTCTATCAACTAATTCTTGTTTTAACGCGGATTAAAGTGGGAAAGTGGGGATTTTGGCCCTAAAGGCCCAAAACTTGTATTTTTTCCATTCAAACTCCATTTTCAACCCGTTTTATTTGGATAAATTTTTAGTCTTATAATTATCAATTTTATCTGAATTTCATCTTCAAAACAACTTCAGATTCTTGATTTCTAAAAGGATTTTGGGGGATTTTGCTGGTAAAGCTTAAACAGGGTTTTCTTCCATTTGGACCTTATTTTAAGCTCATTTTCGCTTGGGTTTTCACTTGTAGACTCCTAAAAATATGAGGAAAATTTTTCAAAGATAAAATTATAATTTTCCCTTCTTTTTTAAAATTTTATTTCGGGGATCAGTTTTGACCCCGACTTGAAAATAGGCAATATAGGTATCATTGGATTTATAGTGAAGCATAGATTCTATATTTCTATATTTTAGTTGATTCAGAGTCTGTTAAGGAGGAGTAAGGTTTCAGAGTAAAGGCTTACGAACCAGTTTTTGGCATTCACGATAGGTTATGACTTAACTTTCTCAGACTGAGCTGGGTAGTGAATGTTGATACGAAATCATGTTAAGAGTGTAGGAAATAATCATGAAAATATATTTGTTATTATGTTTTTTCCATGTGGGGGCCTATATAATGATGTTATTTGTTGGTCTTGGTATATTATTTGCTATGTGTGACCGTGTGGATTCCTATATGATATTATTGGCCTTTCATACATGAAATTAATTGTGTCTTGATTGATGAAAAAGAATAATATGGTATAAATGGTGTATTTTATATGTTTCATTTTGTTGGCATATGGTTTATGTTGAAATTCATGGATGGTTGGAAATATTGAAATTAATTGTGTCTTCATTGATGAAAAAGAATAATATGGCTTGCTTTGTTGTTATATTAGTTGGCATAAAAATACTCATTCTGGTTGGTTGTGAGCATTACATCCTCATATCATATACATTAATGAAATATTGTTACCACCGTGAAAATACTAGAAATATAGAAAACACTTTATTATCTCTCATGATGTATACTTGTCTATGTATAATCCCTTCCCTAGTACTTGTATAAGCGATATTGGTTTACTTGTATTCCTTCCTCGTATTTGCTATGATGTATGTGAATATTATTTAAGTTGGTTGACTAATTTATTTAATGGCATTTTCAATACTACAAAAATGCCTGATCCTTGGAGATGGAGTACGATGAATCCGCTATATAAAAACAAGGGTGACATTCAGAGTTGCAATAACTATAGGGGTATTAAGCTGCTGAGTCACACTATAAAGATTTGGGAGAGGATGGTTGTGCAAAGATTGAGGAGGGTCATGTTAATTTTGAAGAATCAGTTTGGATTCATGCCTGGTAGCTCAACGATAGAGACAATCCACCTGGTGAAGAGATTGGTAGAGCAGTATAGGGAAAGAAAGAGGGATTTACACATGGTGTTTATCAACCTGGAGAAGGCATATGACAAAGTCCCTAGGGAGGCTCTTTGGAGATGTTTGGAGGTGAGAGGGGTCCCGACAGTGTACATCAGAGCTATTAAGAACATGTACAATGGAAGGAAGACTCGGGTGAGGACAACAAGAAGAAACTCATAACATTTTTTGGTCGAGATAGGATTGCATTAAGGATCGAATCTCAGTCCATTCTTATTTTTGTTGGTGATGGACGTGTTGACATGGAGTATTCAAGATGAGGTGCCTTGGTGTATGTTATTTGTAGATGATGTAGTGCTGATTGATGAGACGCGGGGGGTGTGAATAAAAAATTAGAGGTTTGGAGTCAAACCCTTAAATCTAAGGGGTTTGGGTTGAGTAGGTCCAAGACGGAGTATATGGAATGCAAGTTTAGTGGCTTGAAGTAGGAGGACAAAGTGGCGGTGAGGTTGGATTCCCAGGATGTTTGTAAGAGGGATAGTTTTAAGTATCTTGGGTCTATGATTTAGGGGAATGGCGAGATTGATGAGGATGTATCTAAACGTATTGGAGTAGGTTGGATAAAGTAAAGGCTTACCTCGGGAGTGTTGTGTGATAAGAAGGTGCCCCTAAAGCTTAAAGGCAAGTTCTATAGAGTGGCATTCCATCCGTCCATGTTGTATGGTAAAGAGTATAAAGAACTCTCACATTCAAAAATTGAAGGTTGAGGAAATAAGAAGGTTGTGTTGGATATGTACACTTACTAGAAGAGATAGAATTAGGAATGAGATTATTTGGGAGAACGTGGGAGTGTCTTTAGTAGAAGACAAGATGCGGGAAGGAAGGCTGAGATGGTTTGGGCATATGATGAGAAGGGGCATGGATGCCCCAGTTCATAGGTGTGAGAGGCTAGCTTTGGATGGTTTCAGGATGAGTAGAGATAGGTTGAAGAAATACTGGAGAGAGGTGATTCGACATGACATAGAGCAGTTACAACTTATTGAGGACATAACCCTAGATAGAAAGGTGTGGAGGTCGCGGATAAGGGTAGAAGGTTATTGTGTGTGTGAGTTGTAACTAGTATTTAGGGAGCTCTTGTGTAGCCGGGTTAGTAATCCTAAGACTATACCCATTGATAGGAGCCTCTAGTGTATGCTACTAATAGGTAGGTGTCCTTTCTTATTTCTTATTTTCTATTCTTATTTTTGTATTGATCTTATTTATATTTTTATTATTTCTTATTTCTGATTTCGATTATGCCACCCATCCTATTTCATGTATTACTATGACCTTGTTAACTATTCTTTATCTTGAGTCGGGGGTCTATCGGAAACAACTTCTCTACTTCTTTGGAGACAGCGGTATGGACTGTGTACATTTTATCATCCCCATACCCTAGTTGGTGGGAATACACTAGGTTTGTTGTTGTTCTATATGAATATTATAAAACTGTTAGTGGAAACGGTGTGGGCTACCATTGTGGAACATTTTCTAATTGCAGGTGACGTGCCTTTAGTATGTATTTTCTATGCTTTATTTTCAACTTTTCTCAGTCGACCTATGATACCTACTGAGTACAAGTGGACCATACTCACCCCTACCGCTCCCTTTCGGTGTTGATCCTGATTTGAGAGCACCTCACGGTGGTTGATTCGGTCCACCTTTAGAGCTATTCAAGGTAGAAGTTGCATTCTTTCTTCTAAAGTTGACTACTACCTTTCTTTATTAAGACTATGTCATTATTCGTATTTAGAGGAAGAAAAATCCTATTTTGGATATCTTATGTATTTGATCTCGAGCTGTACTAGTGGTGTTTTTACACTATGACAGCAGGCTTTGCGATTATCGTATTGTTGGTTTACTATACTATGTGGTTCGGCTTCATTCTAGAAGCCTTACTTAGGTAATTGTTATTATTTTCTATTATATCAGTTTGTATGATAGGCGTACTTGTCAAGGTTTGTTGCGACAAGTGCCATCATGACCCATGATGTTTAGGTCGTGACATTCTATTACCCCTCTGAACTCAATTATAACGACTCAAATTTTGATGAATTTTGTGAAATATGTATTTTTCCATGATTTGACCATTTTACCCTTCCCCTAGTTGCTTTGTAAAAATTTTGGTGTGTGGAGATGATTGACACAATTTTTGAAGCATATTGGTATGATTTACGTAATATTATGGTATTTGGGGCTTTGAGAGCCTTATAGTTGACTTTAGTCAACATCTTTTAATCCATGCGATGAATGAAAATGGATGGTGGCAGTAGATCCGAAATGTCAATTTTAGGGTGGTAACATGGTTGGTGTAGTTTTATGACTTTTAAATCTCACCTCAACCCTCGATTTTGGAAAGTTATTAAATTGGATTTCAGGAGTCAACTTTGTAAAAATAATTTTTTTCCAAAAAACTAATATCATCATTAAGTCTGAAGCGTTGAATTTAATAGGGTATCATATTTCATTTGAGTTCACAGGATTTTGGAAGAATTCTGAGGGGTCTGCGGAGACTTGAACCCTATATGTACACCCATGTTTTAGCATTTTTTTCTTATTTTTGAGACTTGGAGCTTACAGTTTCATACTTTTGAGCAATTTCTTCCATTTCTAAGATTGTCTAAGCTTCTAAAAACCTATTTCAACTACTTTACTCCCATTTTATCATCTATTTCTTATTTTAACATTGTTTAAAGTGGAAATTAGAGATTTTGGTCTGGAAGGCCTAAAATTGTATTTCATAAATTTAAACCCCGCTTTCAATCCATTTTCACTTGGTTGACTTTTTAATCTTGTTATTATTACTTTTATATCAATTCCATCTTCAAAACAACTTCAATACTTGATTTATAAAATGGATTTCAGGGAATTTACCCGATAAAGCTTGAAATTGATTTTTTCGATTTGGACCTCATTTTTAACTCATTTTTGCTTGGATTTTCAGCTGTAGACTTCTAAAAATATGAGAAATATGTTTTTTGAAATAAAAATATGATATTTCCCTTTTTTCAAAAATTCATTTCGTGGGTTTGTTTTGACCACGACTTGAAAAAAGACAATATGAATATCGTTGGCTTTGTTTTGACACATAAATTTTATATCTTCATGTTTGATTCCAGATCCATTCATTGGGAGTAGGTCTTTGGGTCGAAGTTTTGCGAATCAATTTTTGGCATTCAAGGTAGATTATGACTTAACTTCTTTCAGACTGAGTTGGGTAGTTAATGTTGATACAAAATCATGTTAAGGGTGTGAGAAATAATCATAAAAATGACTAAGTTTATTGCATTGTGCCTGTGTCAGGGCCTATATGTGGATTTATTTGGTGGTTTAGGAACATTATTTTCTATGTGTGACCGTGTGGGGTCTTATATGATATTGTTGGCCTTGTATATGTGAAATTTATTATATGTTCCTAATGAAAAATACTAACATGGTATCAATTGTATATTTTGATGTATTTATACTCTGTTGGCATGTGAATCGTGTTGGATTTCATGGATGATTGGAAAATTAAGTAGATATTTGGCTCACTTGGTTGGTATATTAGTTGAATATGGAAACACTCATGTTGATTGGTTGTGAGAATTTCATCCTCATATCATACTCATGCATGAAAAATTGGTACCATTTTGGAAATACTGGAAACACCGACTTTTTCTGACAGAAAATGTGACATCTTAAAAGAAAACCTCTCTAAGGGATGTGTCTACAGGAGATATGTATATGGATTGGTATGGATTTTATATAGGTTGACGAACCCCCCATGGTTCCTATGCTGGAAAGTTTTACCTATGTAGGTGTATACAGAGGTTGTGTGAAAACCTTATGCATTGCATCATCATCATCATTATCATTGTATTTACTTTATTAATGCTTGTGTAGTAATTGTATTTCTATGTTGACTTATTACCTATCCATTTGTTTTATCTCTCTTTACTTTTGCTTAATGTTCTCATTTACGTTTGTTATTCTTTGCTCTACTTGTATGTTGTATAATGTATACTTGTATCCCTTTTTGGTGTTTTCTACAATATATGTGAGTATTATAGAACTGTTAGTGCAAGCGGTGTGGGCTACCATTATGGGACATTTTCTGATTGCAGGTGATGTGCCCTTAGTGTTTACTTTTGTATACTTTATTTTCTACTTTGCTGTGTCGGCCTATGATTCCTACTAATACAAGTGGACCGTACTCACCCCTACTATACCCTTTCTATGCAGATCCTAGTTTGAGTACGCCTCACAATTGTTAATTCAAGAACCTTCAAAGTTATTCAAGGTAGCGGTTGGATTCATGCATCTAGAGTTCACTTTTATCTTTCTATATTAGACTATGTTTTTACTAGTATTCGGAGATAGAGTTGTTCCTATTGGATTTCTTATGTATTTGATTCATGGATTGTATAAGT
Organism: Capsicum pubescens; assembly: GCA_030864215.1. Taxonomy (NCBI): domain Eukaryota; kingdom Viridiplantae; phylum Streptophyta; class Magnoliopsida; order Solanales; family Solanaceae; genus Capsicum; species Capsicum pubescens. Next base: position 176,231,784 of record CM061549.1, read on the forward strand.
AGTTCTTACACTGTGACACCAGGTTTTGGGAGTTATGGCATTATTGCTTATGTTTATTTCCAATTTTATTATATGTATGTGGTTCAAATTCATTCTTGACAACTTGCCTTAGGGTTATAATTTTTTTCCCATTGTGTATCAATTTAGGTGATAGGTTTAATTATCAAGATTCGTCGTGACAAATGCCATCATGACCCTTGGTTTTTGGGTCATGAAAAATTGGTATCAAGTGGCTAGGTTCATTAGTCTCAATAGTGTAAGAACAAGGTGTCTAATATAATCTCGCGGATTGGTGTGTTGACATTCATATTTATCTTCGAGAGGCTATAAGATGTCTTTAGGAAATTTCCCTAATTTTATTCCATATCATGCGGATTTCCTTCAAACCTTGTGTTCTAAGTCATATTTCACTTTTTTCTGCACAAATGGTGATGACTAGTTCTTGTGAGGTTAGAGATATTGAGCCTTCATCCAAGAAAAGAGCCTAGTTTAGAGAAAGAGCTACGAGTCATGGACGAGCTTGAGGTAGTGGATGGGCACATGGATCCAACACATCTAGGAGTAGTGCTAAAGGAATCTCCCCTGAGCCCTGTGTAGAGCGTAGTTAAGATGTGAATCCTACTTTGGTTTCCCCGATTTCTTCTACCCCAGTCTTGGAGGGGTTGATGATTCGCTTATTGACCCATTTGTAGGGTGCTCCTTCGAGTGTATCTAGTGTTCCCTCAGCTCCCAGTATTGCACCTATATTTATGCTAGAATCTGCTTATGATGTTTCTTCAGCGCCAAGTGTGGATCCTCCGGTGGTGCCTACTTCAGCTTTTGGTACTCCGAAGACTTCGAGTGTTATTGTCCTTCAACACTTACACTAGAGTATGGTCTTCTGAGGTCAAGAGTCCATCCTTTATCTATGTTTCCCCCTCAGGTGGGATCTCAGCCAGCCAGATTCACCATGCCTCCTCTTGTTGTGAGTACAGTTATGTCTTTTGAGGATCAAAGCAGGTTTGAGAGATTCACTCGATTATGTCCCCCTAAGTTCAGTAGTCTTGTGACCGAGGATTCCTATGAGTTCTTGATTGACTGTCATAAGAATTTACATAATTTGGGTTTGCTTGAGTCGCATGGTGTTGCATATACTACTTATCAGTTGAGAGATATTGCTAGAGATTGGTGTAGTTCTCTTGTTAGTTGCAGACCTCTTAATTCACTCGAGATAACTTGGGATCAGTTTGTTGAGGCCTTTTTGGAGAGGTTTGTACCTTACATCATGAGGGACCAGATGAGAGATGATTTTGATCACCTAGATCATGGCTCTATAATTGTTGCAAAGTATGAGGGACACCTCCAAACCTTGTCTAAATGTTTTTATACCAGTATTTCCAATGAGTCTGAGAAGATTAAAAAGTTCGTAAAGGGATTGTATGTCTCTCTTTAGTTAGCTACATCTCAGATGGTTGTATTAGGAGCATCTTTTTAGAGTATAGTAAATCATGCTAAGATGACTGAGGATATTCTTGGAGCATCTCAGGGAGGCGCAAGAAAGTGTTCCATTTTGGTGAGTTCAGAGGTCACACTTCTCGAGGAAGGTATTCTAGAGGTTTTTGAGGATATCATTGTAGACTAGTGTAGGCATCCTTACAAAGTTCAGGTCGTAGGTCTTCTAGTTCAGCAGTTCTGGTTGGAAGTTTTGATCCAGTCGTACTTCTTTCTATTAAGTCAGGTCGTAGAGCTTTTTATGTGTGTGACAAAACTGGCTATTAGGCCAAGGTATTTCCCCATCATGTGTTTAGAGCTACTCATATTTCAGTTATAAGAGGTAAAGGTTCTACCATAGGTGCACGAGGCAGAGGTAATGATGCCTACGGTAGTGGTCGTGGGGCTACTCAGGTAGTTGGTGGTCATGAAAGTTTCGTTTACCGGCCCCATGGCTTATTTCATCTCGATGTGTTATGCTATACTAACCAGACCATAGGCAGGGCCTTCTGATGTTGTTATCATAGATATAATCCCTCTTTTTTTCAGATCTTTATCTATGTTATTTGATCCAGGACCGACTTTCTCCTATATGTTTGCATATTTTGATTTTGTTAGTGAGCCTCTCGCTATGCCTATTCATGTATCTACCTATCTAGGAGATTCTTTTATGGTGGATCGGGTGTATCGATCCTATATTATGACTTTTGTTGGGTGTGAGACTTAGGTAGATTTTCTGGTCTTAGATATGGTTGATTTCAACGTCATCTAACATATGGATAGATTAGCTTCTTACCAAGCAGGTCTAGATTGTTATGCTAAGACCGTGACTTTAGCTTCACTGGGTGTTCTAAGGATAGCTTGGAAGGGTGCACTTCATTCAGGTCCTAAGTGGTTTATATCTTATGTTCAGGCTCGACAATTTGTTAAGAAGTAATATTTGTCTTATTTGGATCATATTCATGATACTAGTGTTATTTTACCTCCTTCTTTGGATTCTATTCGTGTTGTCCATGATTTTATGGATGTGTTCCCTATGGATTTGTCTGGTATGCCTTTGGATAAAGTTGTTGACTTTTCCATTAATGTTGAGTCGGACACTTAGCCCATTTTTGTTCCTCCTTATAGGATGGCCCCAGTGAGTTAAAGGAATTAAAGGATCATCTACAGGAGTTCTTGGATAAGGGATTTATCCGACCTCGGTCAAGTGTATCACCATGGGGTATGCCTGTATTTTTGTGAAGGAGAAGAAGAAGGATGGGTTTATGTGTATGTGTATCGATTATTGGCAGTTGAACAAGGTGACAGTTTAGAATAAGTATCATCTTCCTCATTTTGATGATTTATTTGACCAGCTTCAGTGTGCTTTGATGTTTTCAAAGATTACAATATTGTAGCTACTAGATCATTGTAGAGAAGAAGGAGGATCCTGGTGCATTCACTATACCATGCACCATTGGGTCTTTCATATTCGCTCGTGTACTATGTGATTTTGGTGCTAAAATCAACCTCATGCCATTCGTAGTGTTCAAACAGTTAGGGTTGGGATCACCTAAATCGACCACGATGGGATTAGTGATAACAAATAAGACGATGAAAAAGGCAGTTGATATTTTATATGACGTATTGGTGAAAGTGGCTTCTTTCATTTTTCCTGTGGATTTTTTGATATTGGATTGCAAAGTGGATTTTCAAGTCCTAGTTATTCTGTGAAGACCATTCTTGGCTACATGAAGGACATTGATTAATTTGGAGCTAGGTCATCTGATGCTAAGAATCAATGATGAATAGGTAATATTCAATGTATGCAAACCCATGAAGTAGCCTGATGAGTTAAGAGTGATATTACTGATTGATGTGTTTGATAAAAAAATAGACTCTTTCCAGGATATTGATGTTATAACAACTTGGGAGGATAATTCTGATACTATTCCAATTAAAGAGAGGTTAGATGTTGAAGCTCTAGCAGCCGTGATCATGAACTTTGATAGTGATGATATTGAGGACTATGATGAGGTGGTATGTTCTCTCTAAGGGAGTGGTTCTTATACTTATGAACCAAAGAAGATTGATTTGGATTTGAAGAATAGAACTACTCCAGCGGCTCGTCCATCCATTGAAGAGCTACCTATCTTAGAGTTGAAGGCTTTCCCTTCTTATCTGTGATATGCATTTTTAGGAACCAAAAATACTTTGTTAGTTATTATTGCAGCTGACTTGGGTGATACAAAAGTAAAAGTTTTGTTATCAGTGTTATAGAGATTTAAGAGGGCCATAGGTTGGTCCATTACAGATATTGTGGGTATACTGCCTGGTATTTATACTCATAAAATTCAACTTGAACCAAACTATATTCCAAGTATAGAGCATCAGTGTCAACTCCATCCTTCTATGTAGAAGGTGGTAAAGAAAGAGATAATAAAGTGGTTTAATGTTTGTGTGGTGTATCCCATTGTTGATAGTAAATGGATCAGTATGATACAATGTGTTTTGAAAAAAGGCAGTAATACTGTTGTGCCTAATGAGAAGAATGAGCTAGTGCCAATGCGGCCAGTCATTGGATGGAGAGTATGCATGTACTATAGGAAATTAAATGCATGGACTCAAAAGGATTACTTTCCCATGCCCTTTATAGACCAGATGTTGGATAGACTTGAGAGCATAGGATAGTATTGTTTTTTAGATAGGTAATTATGCGACAACCAAATCACTATTGCACCTGAGGACCAGGAGAAAATAATCTTCACGTGTCCTTATGGGAACTTCGCATTCAGACGCATGCTATTTGGGTTATGTAATGCTCCAGCCACATTTCATAGATGTATGATGCCACTCTTCTCTGACATGGCAGAAGACACCATGATAGTGTTTATGGATGATTTTTTAGTCATTGGTGATTCTTTTAATGACTGACTGCTTCACTTAGACAATGCTTTACGAAGGTGTAAAGAAAGCAACTCGGTACTTAATTGGGAAAAGTGTCATTTCATGGTTAAAGAAGGTATAGTGCTTGGACAAAAAATTTCATAAAGGGGTATTGAGGTAGATAGAGCAAAGATTGAAGTAATCAAGAAATTACCTCCACCAATTTCTATGAATAGTGTTTGTAGCTTTTTAGGACATGCTAGGTTTTATAGGCGATTCATCAAGGATTTCTCCAAGATAGCCAATCCTCTTTGTAGGCTTCTTAGGAAATAGGTGAAATTTTAGTTTACTGAAGCATGCTTGAGGGCTTTTGAATGTCTGAAAGAGATGTTGATGACTGCTCCTATTATTGTGTCTCCAGACTGGTCTTTGCCTTTTAAGATTATGTGTGATGCGAGTGGTTTGGCCTTAGGGGTTGTACCAGGTCAATGAAAAGAAAAGATCCTTCATCCCATTTACTATGCTAGCAAGGCACTAAAGCCTGTTCAAAAAAACTACACCGTGATGGAACAAGAGTTGTTGGCAGTGGTTTTTTCCTTTGAAAAGTTTAGGTCTTATTTGATTGGGACAAAGGTAATTATTGACACTGATCATGCAGCATTGTGGTACTTAATAGCGAAAAAGGATGCAACGCCAATACTGATTAGGTGGGTGTTATTGTTGAAAGAATTTGATTTTAAAGTCAAGGACAGAAAAGGCACTGAGAATCAAGTTGCAGAGCATTTTTCTAGGCTTGGGGAGGAGGCTATGCAGAATGTTGAAATGGGCTAGAGATTGATGATAGTTTCCCAAATGAGCAGATATTAGAAGCTTCCCAAGATCTAATTCCATGGTTTGCAGGCTATGCAAATTATCTAGCAAGTGATCTTATTCTCAAAGATCTTTCCATTCAAAGGAGAAAGAAGTTTAGGCATGAGGTAAGGAAATTTTTATGGGACGAACCTTATCTATTAAAAATTTATGTAGATGGAATTGTTCGTAGTTGTATACCTGAGGTGAAGATGATGAGCATACTTGAGGCATATCATTCTTCACCAGTAGGGAGTCATCATAGAGGAACCCGCATAACCCACAAGATCTTGCAATGTGGGTACTATTGGACGACAATCTACAAAGATGCACATAATTTTGCTTTTGCTTGTGATCAATGTCAATAACAAGGTAACATCTCTAGACGACATGAACTTCCTATGACTCCCATGTTAGAATTGGAATTGTTTGATGTATGGGGTGTGGATTTCATGGGAACTTTTATGAGTTCGTTTGGCATAAAGTATATACGTGTGGCTGTGGATTATGTTTCTAAATGGGTGGAAGCAATTGTGCTTCGCAACAATGAAGCACGTAGTGTCACTACATTTTTGAAAAAACATATCTTTTCTCGATTTGGTACACCCCATGATATCATTAATGACAAAGGGTCACATTTTTATAATCATCTATTCAGAAGTCTGCTTGAGAATTATGGAGTGAAACACAGGGTGGAGACACCTTATCATCCGCAGACTAGTGGACAAGTTGAGGTATCCAACAGAGAAATCAAGCCTATCTTGGCGAAATTGGTAAATACCAATAGGACTGATTGGTACAAAAAATTAGATGATGCATTATGGGCTTACCTAATAGCATTCAAGACCCAGATTGGTGCTTTACCTTATTATCTAGTGTATGGAAAGTCTTTTCACTTGCCTATTGATCTAGAACATAAAGCACTATGGGCTATGAAGAAGCTGAATTCTGAGAGGCAAGATGCAGCCAAGTCAAGGATAAATAGTATGAATGATTTGGATGAATTCCAACTCCGGGCATATGAAAGTTATGCACTTTACTAGGAAAAGATTAAGTTGCATCATGATCAAAAAATTGAGAAAAGAATCTTTGAAAAAGGTGACCATGTATTGCTCTACAATTAAAGGTTTTGCTTGTTTCCAGGTCAGTTGAAATCTAGATGGTAAGGTCCCTTTACTGTGCTAAGAGTGTTTCCATATGGTGTTTTGGAATTGAAGCGGGATAGTGAAGCCCCATTCAAGGTGAATGGGCAAAGATTCAATCACGATATGGGTAACACTAAGGAAATAAATGTAATTTTCGAAATGGACCTTGGTGAAGGCTAGGTAACCAAGGTAATTCGTCGTATCGCGACATTAAATCAAGCGTTGTATGGGAGGCAACCCATGGTCTAGTTGGTGAAATTTAAGTACCCAACTTAGCCACATCGTGTTGTGACATTAAATCAACTGATGCGTGGGAGGCAACCCATGTTTTTGTACTTATTTATTTATAGAGTAATATGTTTGTTCAGTGTGCAGGACTAAAGGTTGTAGATAATATCCAGAAAATTTCAAAAGGTTAGGTTATACGGACTCTTTACGAGTCGTATCTAGGTGGTACGACTCATGAGTAGGAGTCGTATAGACCTGTAAGAATAATCAAAATCAGGTAACAGCTTTTGGAATGAATAAGATTCTCAGAACGAGTCGTACACTCAAGGTACGACTCATCATGTTGAGTCATATCCTCTCCAGAACCCAGGTAAGGTTCCGGGTCTATATGATTCAAAAATATAACCCATAAACCTGGGTACGAGTCGTAAACATGACTCATACCCAAGCTTACCAAGTTGGGGTCACGGGTCAACCCGGCCCAGCAGTTGAGTTTAAAAGAATAAGGTACCCTTTGGGTACTCGATATTCAAAATGCACCCACCATCATTGTTACTCGATTTAAAAGTTTCCAACGTATAAAAATCCTTTGAAAACACTTAGAATTAGCTACTAACGTGCTCAGATTCCTCACACTGCTCAAGATTAGGCATGAATTTAGGGGAAAATGGTCGAGTTCACGCACAACTAGGATTTCACCGAACCAACTAAGCTTTTTGAACTTAATTTCATTAATTCTCAAGTTGAAACTAAAAATGTAGGATATTATAGACTTTCTTAATGTTAAATTGAGTTGTGGGTAAAATTTTGGTACCCTAGTTCATGGGTTTAGGTTGAAAATGGAATTTAGGGGAGAATGTAGTTTTGGGTGTTGATATTTTGTGATATTATGGCTAGATTTTAGTGGTATTGTTGCATAAAGTAGATGGGTAGTTTGGGTAATTTGATTTGGAGTCATCAAAGGTTGGACCTTTATATTGTAGTGGATACGAAACATCTTATGACTCATACCCACAAGTAACGAGTCGTAACATAACTCGTACCCATGTACTACATAAAAGTTTAACTAAGTTTGAGTTCTGGTAAGAGTACGACTGGCCTAAATGAGTCGTACCCAGACCATACGACTCGTATACTTAAGTCGTACTGACCTAGGTAAATGCCACAGTTTAGACTTTTGTTATTAACTTGCTTATAGTGGTAACGATTCATACCTTAAATTACAACTCATTAGGAGGAATCATATACAAGCCAGTGAACACCCATGTGAATACTGAGTACCATACGACTCGGTCATACAAGTAGTACCAGTCCATACGACTGGTACTCTCTACTCGTACCCAAAATAGTAGATGCACACTAAACTTTTGTTTCTTCTTTTGATTTATTTTCTTGATTTACTTACTAATGAAGGTGTAATTGCAGGTACAATGCCTCCTAAAAATGCTTCCTCATCCAAACAAGTGCCTAAAAAAGGAAACAAGAAAGCGCAATCTTCCAGTTTCAGAGATACTGAGACTTCCACCAGTAGCGGTGAATTATACAACTTCTCACAGAAGGGCAAGGTGGACCCAAAGTCACAAAAATGTTCTAACGGAAAAATATAGCATCTTCGGAGGAGACACCTCTACGGGGAACAAGGAGAAAAAACTCGACTATTTCTTCTCTTCATACACTGCCACCGTAAGATGATGCTGAATCAAGTTTAGAAAAAGCGAGTTCTAAGGATGCTCATGGTATAGAAAAGGTTGATGCTACACCAATCGATAGACAGGACCCCCTACTAACACTTACCACTGCTCCAGTGCCCATCATTTAATGATGGGGGTACCCTCAAAATACAGGAGATATTTGATGATGCACTTTGCAGACTCTCGACTGGAAAGATCAAACGAGTGTTGTATTTAGAGCAGAGGTTGACAACTACTGGGATGGCGGAGTTTCCCAAATTCGAGGAGTACTTTAAGCAGTACGGATTTGAGTGGATGATGAGAGCTCTAGAAAAATATAGCGAGGTGCTTGAACGCGAGTTCTACGCGGCGTATAAGGGCGAGCTTAAGAGACAGAATCCACAAGGTCAATTATGGAAATTTAGTGATCATGTCCCTGTGTTGACTATTCAGGGAGTTTGGGTAGACATTTCCCCATGCATCATTGGTTGATTCTTGTACAGACCATATTATCAACCTCCGGTCAACACTATGGAGATGGACTATCGACTGGAGGAGATGAGGAAAGTGGCTCAAAAACAAATAGGTTCGGAGGAGAAGATGGGTTTCTTTAGGTGGATTATGGAGAGAATAGAATCAAATGGAAAGAATTTCAGACAGGTTGTTGGAGGTACCAGAGTGGTCTCCCAAAAACTTGAGAAGAATACACTGACATTCAAGCCTAAGGCATGGTGGACATTTTCCAGATACGGGTTTTGTCCCACCATAGGAGATAATGTGTTGATCCCGATTCGGGCTTATATGATAGCAGGCCTCATAACCGGATACGAGTTCGATATTAGGGAGTTCATAGCTCGTGAAATGATATACCGGACTATAGGGGTAAAAATTCATTGTTGGCTTACCCCTACATAATTACATAAATTTTTTTGGCTGCAGGTGTACAGGAGATCCCAGGTCTTATTGAGATGCTCGAGGCTACCAATATTACCGACCTTAGGATGATTCGAGATGCAGTAAACCCAATGTCCATACAGGCTAGGAGAGTGGCAGATATGTTATCTAAAATATTTTGGTAGAGCGGTCAGGCTGAGACTACTGAAGCTGCAGAGGCGGGTGGACAGATAGAGACTATATAGACAGATGCAGTGGGTACCTCTAGTGCCCCACCTCCGGTGCAGTCTATACCACCTAGACCAAGAGGTATGTATTTGGGTTTTATTATGATTTCACAGTCCATGTGGACTGATGTTGTGATGAGACTGGCCACATTAGAGGCCCAAGTATGGAATATAAAAGGGGACGTGAAGCCTTGGCTTGATGCTCAATTTGAAAACCAGGACAGACGGGTCTAAGGAAGGCTTGATGCTTTTAAGTCAAGGATTACTCAACAGTTAGATAGAGGCCAGACCCCGAACATTACAGAGATCAAGTCTGAATTTGCTGAAGTCAAGAAGATGGTATCAAAGTTGTAGGATTGACCGGTGATTTTGAAGCCTGTGGATTGACCGGTGATTTTGAAGCCCGTGATTGAGACGGTGGTGACCACAATTCATGTTCCTAATATTTGGGCTATTCCAAACTCGGTAGCGGTATCGTCTGTGGAGAGCTTAGAGAAAGGTAGAGAGAAAAAAAAAGGCGTGAAGAGAAAGAGGTTGAGAAGAAAGCCAAGGCAGAAAACATATAGGATGAGCTGGACAGGCAGACACGGGTCCGTGAGATGGCGGCTGGAGTAAGTGATTTGAGACCACCAGTTATTGATACTGAGGAGGCGGTGTTGTGCCCCCGACTACTATCACAGATGCATTCCCGATTGATGGGATAATTAATGAGGAGAATGGGACCCAATCTGAGGGCCCACGTGTTGATATTGTTTAGACAGCGCCTTGAGCGCCCAGGTATGGCCTTTAATCCTTGCTTTACATTACTTTTTTAGCATTGGGGATAGTGCAAGGATTTTTAGTTGGGGGGTGGGGGTACATCTGATTCTGAATATTTGGAAATAGATAAAAAATTTAAGTAGCTAAACATATGTTATGGCTTGTAGGTTCGGTGCTGACAAGGTGCTGAAATATGGAGAAAATCGACACCTATGGCAGAAGACTAGTATTTTTAAAATTTTGTATTGATTTTGAAGAATTTTTAATTCTAAATGTTAATGATTTGTGGTTTTGAAAGTGATTTGTGATTCTGGAAACATAAATTGTGGATTTGAAATGAATATTATGAAAGCATTTGTGTTTAATAGAATGGTGTTGAAAATTTGAGACCCCTCCTAAATTTTTGTTAGTTGTATGATATGTGTATGTGTGAAGCTATTGTGAATTTGATAATGGCATTAGGATTAGGGATAGAACAATAAGGGTAAACGGTTGCATAATTGGATAAGCAGTACTTAGCAATGCAACCCTATGCGAGTGTGTGTGAGGTATTACTGAGTTCCCAGTGTAAAGAAATCTAGAACTTGTTTGGTTGCTTTTATCGAGGCCTAGAATCATAGGCCATTTTTGTTCTAAGTCCACCCGAACCTAAATGCCCAACCAAAATAAGTTATGAATCCCTTTGATCAAAATATTTGAGCCTGCATTGACCAATTTTTTGTTTAAAACACTAATTTCACCTTTCTGTTTCTACAATGAACCTGTTTTGGCCCCTAGTCCTCCTTAGACACTATGCACCTCAACTCAGGTAAATCGCCTAAGTTGAGGGTGGCTATTATAGGGGTGCATAGGAAGAACGAGAATGGAGAAAGAAAAATGAAAGAGGACAGGTGCGGTAAGAAGATAAGTAGGAAATAAAACAAAGAGAGAGAAAAATTAAAACAAAAGAGAAAAAAAAAGAAAGATAAAGTGAGAAAACCGTACCTGGCCTAAGTCAGAGTGCACTTTAAAAGTAAAAAGGGAGACATAACGGCAGAAATAAAGTTGAAGAGAAAGTAAAAATAAGTGGATCCCGAATAAAGCATAGTGTCAAGGAGGAGGCATAGTCACTAAATAAATCCCAAAAGGATACCATACCATACCTTAACCTATATTACAAGCCAAATAAAGTCCTTTAGGGATCCTACTTTGACTATCTGAAAACTTAGAAAGAGAGCATATGGGCAAGACTATAGTATTTTGTATACACTGGTGATACTTCTTTGTGAGCGAGAGCGTTGTTTGCTATATCCCTAAATTAATTAATTAATCTTAGCCGAGCGAATGGGATTTCTTTGACTATGAGATCAAGGGGGTTATGTTGTTAGGTTGCTAATTTGTTTGGTTAATGTGGCTTGTGTTGATGACCGGTTGTCTATAACTAATGTAATGCCATCATCGGATTCCCTTGTGTTTCTCCGTGTGCTGAATTTTTATGCACAGTTTGATTTTTAAAAAGTGAGACTCAGAGAGGGAAACAATATATGAGAAAATTGAATCCAAAATCACTACTATGGGTAGCTTATGATCTTCTTGTTTAAATATCGTGTTGTGTTAAAGAGCTTAATTGTTGTTGCTGAGGACATGCAAAAGTCTAAGTTGACGGTGTTGATGTGTCGTGGAAACACGACACTTTTGATGCTTAAAACCATAAATTTATCCATGTACTTAGGTTGTTTTAGTCTATATGATGCACTTTTGTGTTTATTGCAGGTAAAACGGGTCTACAATAGTGTTGGGATAAAAATAGAAGAGAAAAAACTGAAAAGACCAAGTCTAATTAAGATATGATTCACCTCACGAGTCGTCAGCACATCATCCAACTCGTAGGATGACTCATAAGCATAATAGAATCGAAGACTCAAATAAAATACTAAGTGAAGAAAAGATACAACTTAGTCATACGAGTTGTAAGTAGAAGGTACGGGTCATGATTGGGAGTAGTAAGCATAACAGTGTCTAAAGCCACAATCCAAAGTTGAAGTCTCAGAAGTATATGAGTCGAAAGTCTGAGTATGACTCGCATATTCAAATCGTAAGCAGACCAGTGTCCAAGCTTGGGAAGAAATAAGACCTAGGTGGCTACGAGAAAAGGACACGAGTCATATAATCAAGATACGACTTGTAAGCAGAAGTCGTATGAAGATCATAAAGTTGAAGCCTTGGGAGACCAGTCACTAGAATGGATACAAGAGGGCATGGTATGACTCGTATGATAAGCATATGAGTGGATGGATGAGTCTTACCATGCGCCGACTTAACTTTTCCTTTTCCATTTTTATTAGGATTTCTGAGTATTTTGGAGATACTATAAATACCTTAGGGTTTCTCCTTTATTGGGTTACGCACTTTTACACACTTTTATATACTTTAGCATTATTTATACTTTGTTCTTGAGATTTTGGGTTTTTCTTCAATTGAAGACTTTAGAGTTTATTAATCTTATTATTGTGCAATTAATTACATGCTTTCTTTATTGATTATCATGGATTATTGCATGAACATGAGAGGCTAACTTCGCTGACTAGGGTTATGAGAACCCTGGTGGATTAACTACGTAGGGGAAGTGGTAGATTTATCTATTCTAAAGTAAACTGCATGTATCTTAATCTTCTTCGCATAAATTAACCTCAAAGCTACTGCAGATGTTTGAGGATAGCCTGTATTCGTGAACATCCTCATAAGGGAGTTTGTTATTAGGAAAAGAAGATTAAGACAGTAATTTGAGATTCACTTCCATCATTATTATTCCGCCATCTCATTTAATCAATACGAGACTCAAAAGGTGAGGGTTAAACTGAAGTCATAGAAAAGGAGAAATAAGCTGACACCCTGAGACTCACAAGGTAAAGGGTGAAATTTATCAACATGTTCACAAGACTGTTAATAATACAAAGCTTGTCGACTTTACATACAGAGCAGAAGAATAGGTGAGTTGAACACGAGAAACTTACAGAGTTAAGAAGACAGGGGGAACACAGTCCTATTGTTCGTATTCTATTATTTATAACTCAAAGCACTCAAGTTCGGTTAATACTTAATGATTACTTCCAAAATCCCCCGTTTACTTTTCTACACTACTCGTGAATTACATTAAGTTAAGCAACTGCTCAGCATCTTCCCTGTGAGTTTGACCCCAACCTAGTTGGGTTACTATATTTGGCATCGACCTTAGCATACTTCTAAAGAGGTTGATTTTGGGTGACATCATGCCCTTAGTGTGTACTTTTGTATGCTTTATTTTCTACTTTTCTCGATCGGCCTATGATGCCTACTGTGTACAAGTGGACCATACTCACCCCTACTGTACCCTATCGATATAGATCCTAGTTCGAGTGTGGCTCATAGTGGTTAGTTCAGGCGCCTTCGAAGTTATTCAAGGTAGCAGTTGGATTTCACGTGTCTGGAGTTCACTTTTATCTTTCTATATTAGACTATGTCTTTACTAGTATTAAGAGACAGAGTTTTTCCTATTGGATTTCTTATGTATTTGATTCATAGATTGTATTAGTAGTTTTACACTGTGACACTAGGTTTTGGGAGTTATGGCATTATTGGTTATGTTTCTTTCCATTTTTATTATATGTATGTGGTTCGATTTCGTTCTAGAAGACTTGCCTTGGGGTTATTGTTGATTTTCCCCTTGTGTATCAGTTTAGGTAATAGGCTTACTTGTTAAGGTTCGCCGCAACAAGTGTCATTGTGTCTCTTGATTTTTGGTTCGTGACATCAATTTTAGCATATTTTTGTTACCCTTTTATGATGATGTGGCACCTTGTGTGAAATTAAACACGTGAAGCGCATGAAGGACTTCTATGTGTCACGTCAGCTAAAAAGATTGACAAAAACACACTTAAATTTAGTTGGGAGGGGGGAGGGAAGGGGGTAATAGAATCTCCATAAAGTTGGAGTATGTAGTAAAAAATTTGGTTATAGTTCAGGGATACTAGATGCATCTCTCTTTTATTTTAGTATATCGTCTTTATTTTCAGCAGCGTTTCAGTTTTCCTATTTAATAAGGTTAAATAGAAAATTAAATGAACTTTGAATATCAAATCATCTTTTTTGTATATGATTTCTCATGGATGTGCATCCCGTTCAAAAATGTACTTCCTTCCCTCATTTTATGTGGCATCGCTAGATTTGGCACCATGTTTAAGAATAAAAAATATTTTTAAGATTTATGGTTTAAAACAATTTTTAAATATTTATGTGATTTTAAATTATTTCATTAAGGATAAAAATGAGATTTTAAAGTTAAATTATTTTTAATTAGAGTAAAATAACATTCTTTTTGAGACGAACTAACAATAAAGTGATGTCACATAAAATGGACAGAGCGAGTACAAATTATTCTATTATGATTTAAAGTTTCATCATCTCAAATTCAGTGTTGGGCATCTTCCCTACAAAATTATGGAAATATCATTAGGCAATTAGTAGCTTAAATGTTCAGTAATGTAAGAGTGTACAAATGCAAAGGCATTTATGTAATTGTGTAATGTATAATTAGTAAAGGTTGGACCCAAGCAGTTACATTAGGTGTATGAGTTGAACACTTCTGCATTCATTCATACAGTTTTTCAATGCAACAGTGATCTTCTTCTTCTTCTTCTAGATTCTCCCTGCCCTTTAGGATCTAGACTTTGTAGATGCTTTGCATGTTAAGCTTTCCTTCATATCAACTGAGATAGTTTCAATTGCACACAAGCCACAATTGGTGCCAAATTGCTCATGAGATGTACATTTTTTGCCCACAAGTTGTTGGGAAAGGGGCAAGGCACAATCAAAGTGCCCGACAGGATAGCAGCGGAAGAATACCCAAGTCAAATCTTTTCCTTTCAATTTGAACCAAGAGGAGACAAGAAAACCCAAGATAAATAAAGAATATGGCAGCAAATAAAAAAATCAAACAAATATGACAAGATAAGAATAAGGCAATCACACGAGACACCAAATTTATGTGAAAAAACCTTCGATGTGAAGAGTAAAAACCACGGGACCAAAACCTCCACTATAATCACCAAGAGTTACAATATTGTTCTCCAAAATGGCCACTAAAAAATTGTCAAACAACAAGAAACAATACATAAACCACAGCACCAAACACTAGAGAAATAAAGGAGTGAAAGAACCAAAATGCAGCTACTGTTCAGGAATGAAGAACAGGATCTAAAGGCCAACAAATTCACCTCCATCAGTTCCTAATCAGAGATTGAGATGAGAGGAACAAGCTTTCCAAAAAATCAGCTCAATCGGAGAAGAACAAAGCGGAAATCGCAATTTGAAGTTGACAGCTGTGGCTGAAAATTTTGGGCGAAAATCAACTTTGTTTTTCTTTCTTCGGCTGCTGAAAACTCTCTTTTTGTGATAGTGAAACAAGACCTAAAAAGATCTATATATGCCCCATAGTATTGGAACTATGGGCATAAGTGGGTTGGTCCAAATTGGGCTTTATTTATCAACATAGGAAGGGACAAAGACCCATGACCCAACAATTCTCCCCCTCCCAACTATGTGGAGGAGACCGCCATCCCGGCGATCATGCAACAATCTTCAAACTTTCCTCTTGGCAAAGTTTTAGTCATCATGTCGGAACCATTATCATTCGTATGAATCTTCTCAAGTTCAAGAAACTTAGAATCCAACACATCTCGAATCCAATGATATCTCACATCAATGTGTTTAGACCGACCATGAAATGTAGAATTCTTGCCAAGATGTATGGCACTTTGACTGTCGCAATAAAGCACATACCTCTCTTAAGCACAACCAAGTTCCCCCAAGAATCTCTTCATCCAAAGAAATTTTTTCCAAGCTTCAACGGCAGCAATAAGCTCAGCTTCTGTAGTAGATAGAGCAACAATTTTTGCAACTTAGATTGCCAAGACACAGCTCCCCTTGTAAAAGTAACCAAATACCCTGAAGTAGACTTGTGAGTATCAACATCACCAGCCATGTCTGAATCAGTATAACCACAAAGAATAGGCTTCCTTGTACCAAAACACAAACTCACTAGAAGTGCCACAAAGATATCTCATAATCCACTTCACAGCATTCCAATGTACTCTTCCCAGATTAGAAAGAAAAAGTCTAACAACACCAACAATATGAGCAATATCCGATCTTGTACAAACCATTGCATACATCAAACTACCAACAGCTGAAGCATAAGGAACTTTCTTCAGATCTTCCTTCTCATCATCACTAGAAGGACAATGTTTCGTGCTCAATTTGAAGTGCATAGCTAAAGGTGTACTAACAACCTTAGCCTTATCCATGTTGAACCTTCGAAGTACTTTCTGAATGTACGTCTCTTGTGATAACCACAACTTCTTGGCCTTTCTGTCACGGACAATTTGCATGCCAAGAATCTGTCTTGCTGGTCCTAAGTCTTTCATAGAAAAAGACTTACTCAACTCTTGCTTCAACTTCTGAATCCTGCAAGTATTATGACCAACAACAAATATGTCGTCAACATAAAGCAACACAATAATAAAGTCACCATCAGAGAATTCTTGCACAAAAACACAATGGTCTGAAGCAGTCTTCTTGAATCCCTATTGACTCATAAAGGAACCAAACTTCATGTACCACTACCTAGGAGCTTGTTTCAAACCATACAAGCTCTTCTTCAATTTTCAAACATAATTCTTTTTTCCCTGACTTCAAAACCTTCGGGATGCTCCATATAAATTTTTTCATCTAAGTCACCATGGAGAAAAGCAGTTTTAACATCCATTTGCTCAACCTCTAAATCTAGATTTGCAGCTAAGCCTAGAACCACACGAATAGATAACATCTTCACAACTGGAGAGAATATCTCATCAAAATCAACTTTCTTTTTCGGGTTAAATCCTTTCACAACCAATCTAGCCTTGTACCGTGGAACTGGGTTACCATCTTCATGTTTCACCCAAAAAATCCACCTGTTTTTCAAAGTTTTTCTATCTTTAGACAGCTTAACCAAATCAAAGGTATGATTATCAAGCAAAGATTTAATCTCATCTTCCATAGCATCAAACCGCTTTTCTTTTTCTTCACTTTCCATGGCCTCATCAAGACTCTCAGTTTCTCCCCCATCAGTCAAGAGTACATACTCATTAGAAGAATAACGAGATGAAGGTATTCTCTCTCTAGTAGATCGTCTGAGAGAACTCTCTGGAGCATCAATAATTGGTTACTGATCAACCATATCAACTTGCACTGGAGCATCAACAACATCATGTTGTTCGTTCTGAATATGATCATCATCTTCATTGTTAACTTGATTTTCATCATCATGAAGATTTTATTCAGGAGCAATAGTCAAAGAAACTGGATCAATATCAACTAGGCTCTCACTACTCTGAGAATCAACCTTCTCAGCTTTGTCAAAATCTTCAATTGTTTGGTCTTCAAATAACACAATATCACGGCTTCTAACAAGTTTATTCTCAATTGGATCATAGAAACGATAGCCAAATTCATCTTGACCATAACCAATGAAGATATACTGCCTAGTTTTAACATCCAACTTTGACCTTTCATCCTTAGGAACATGCACAAAGGCTTTACACCCAAAGACTCTAAGATGATCATAAAAAATATTCTTACCAGACCAAACTCTGTCAGGGACATCACCATCCAAAGAAACGGTAAGAGATAAATTGATAACATAAGCAGCAGTATTAAGTGTTTCTGCCCAAAAGGAATCTGGCAGCTTAGCATCTGAAAGCATACATCTAACCCTCTCAACTAGAGTTCTACTCATCCTCCCTGCTAAAACATTCAACTGAGGAGTTTTTGGAGGATTTTTCTGATGTCGAATACCCTGTTCTCTGCAATATCTATCAAAAGGACCAATATACTCACCACTATTATCTGAGTGGATGTACTTCAATTTCTTCCATGTCTGTCTCTCAACCAAGGCCTGAAAACCCTTGAACACATCAAGTACTTGATCTTTGGACTTTAAAGAAAATACCCAGAGTTTGCGAGAGTGATCATCAATAAAAGTCACAAAGTAAAGTGCACCACCATGAGACCTTACTTTAAAAGGACCACACAAATCAGAATGTACTAACTCCAGCAAATCAAGCTTTCTTGAAGGCGAATGACTCTGAAAAGTAACTCTTTTCTATTTACCGTCTAAGCAATGAACACACTTCTTCAACTTTGTTTGTTTCACTCCAGAAAGTAAATTTTTCATAGACAAACTATCAATCCCCTTCTCACTCATATGACTCAACCTTCTATGCCACAACTCTGATGAAGTATCATTCTCCACCAAGTTTATCAAGCCTCTAGAAGTAGATCCCTAAAATACGTACAAGTTATACAACTTGTCACCTTAAGCCACAATCATCGAACCCTTAGTAAGCTTTCACTATCCATCACCAAGGGTGTTAACATAACCCTCATCATTTTGATTTCCTACAGAAATCAAATTCAAGCGAACATCTGGAGCATGCTTGACATTATTGAGAACTAGTTTGGAACCATTGTTACTTTCCAAACAAACAGTGCCAATGCCAAGTACTTTAACTTCATCATTATTGCCCATTTTCAACATTCCAAAATTACTTGGAGTATAAGAAGAAAATAATTCCTTCTTTGGTGTAACATGAGAAGTAGCACCAGAATCCACAAACTAGCTAGACTCATCACGAACAATATTAATGGTATTCTCACCACAAGCAACAAGAAGATCATCATTAGCAACAACGGCAACACGATTTTCATTATCGTCTTTTTTCTTTTGTCGTCTCATATCTCTCTTATGCATGTAACAATATTTCATGATATGCCCCTTTTTGTTGCAATAGTCACATGTAATATTCTTGAATTTGGACCTCGACTTGCTTCTACTTTTATCTCTATCATTTGGACTTATTTCTCCCCCTATCTTCAGTAACCAAAATATCAAAATGTGAAGATGAGAAGATGAGGCCTGAGATCTTCTTCTCATCTTTTTATTCAAGACACCACTCTTAACATATTCCATAGTCATAATACCACCAGGAGCAGAATTATTCAAAGAAACACAAAGAGTTTCCCAAGAGTCAGGCAGAGTATTAAGAAGCCAAAGTCCCTATATTTCTTCATCAAACTTTACACCCATTCCGGACAGCTGGTCAAGGACACCCTGAAAATTATTTATATGATCAGAAATAGGACTGCCCTCTTTATACCTGATATTCATCAATTTCTTAAGCAGGAATAATTTGTTATTGCCAGTCTCGAAGTATAAAGTGTTTCGAGCTTGTCCCACAAACTTCTGGCATGTGTCTCATTCACAATATGGTTTCTAACATTATCTTCAACCCATTGTCTGATATAGACACAAACCTGTAAGTGCTCAAATTTTCAATCCTCATCTGTCGTGGATTGAGGTTTAGTAGACACAAACACAGGTAAATGTATTTTCTTGACAAAGAGAAGATCTTTCATCTTGCCTTTCCAAGTATGATAACTACTACCATTCAAACACACCATTTTGCTCATATTTTTATCCATCGTTCAAATCAACAATCAATAACAACCAAAGCTCTGATACCACTTTGTTAGGAAAGGGGCAAGGCACAATCAAAGTGCCCGACAGGGTAGCAGCGGAAGAATACCCTAGTCAAAATTTTCCCTTTCAATTTGAACCAAGAGGAGACAAGCAAAAACAATCTAAATAAAGAATATGGCATCAAATAAATCACCACACAAATATGACAAGATAAGAATAAAGGCAATCACACGGGACACCAAATTTACGTGAAAAATCCTTCGGTGTGAAGAGTAAAAAAACACGGGACCAAAACCTCCACTATAATCACCAATAGTTACAATATTGTTCTCCAAAATGGTCACCAAACAAGTGCCAAACAACAAGCAACAATACATAAACCACAGCACCAAACACTAGAGAAATAAAGGAGCGGAAGCACCAAAATGCAGCTACTGTTCGGAAATGAAGAACAGGAGCTACAAGCCACTAAATCCACCTCCGTTAGTTCGTAATAAAATATTGAGATGAGAGGAATAAGATGTCCAAAAAATCAGCTCAATCGGACAAGAAACGAAGCGGGAATCACATTTTGAAGTTGACAGTTGTGACTGAAAAGTTTGGGCGAAAATCAGCTTTGTTTATCTCTCTTTGGCTGCTGAAAACTCTCTTTTTGTGATAGTGAAACAAGACCTAAAAAGATCTATATATATGCCCCATAGTTAGGGGTGTACAAATCGAACCGTTAAGTCAAACCGAACCGATGAATCAAACCAAACCGAGGAAAAAAACCAACTTATGGTTTGGTTTGATTGATTTGGTGTTGGCAAAAAAAAAAATCGATCATTCTTGGTTTGGTTTGGTATTAGCAAAAATAAAATCAAACCGAACCGAACTAATACATATATAATTTTAATTTTTTATACGTAAAAAAATAATACTTATAATCTACTTTCTAATTACTTTTATTATTTTTTTATATTCAGAAAATAGATATATATTCTTGGGCCTTTAATTATAGTATTTTTCCATTAATAACAAATTAATACAAAGTCCAATATTAATATAAAAAACTAAAACTCTTTAATTGCTTCACTTTTTATATTTTACTTTCCAAGTTTTCAGAGAATTCTCATTATTTCCTCATCTTACTTTCATCTTACTTTTCTCATTCGTCAAGTTGAGATTTAGGTTTGTTTCTCTTCTTTCTCTTTTTTTTTATGGAATTATGTTATAATTAATTACTTTATGGAGTTAAGTTTTTAATAAGTTGTCTCTAATTATTCGTTCTTTTGTATGCTCACATTTTATGTGAAGGGAACTTTCAGACAAGCAACTGTGACTAGTGACTTAGAAATTGAACTACTTGGGTATCCACATAATATTACTTTGAGAGATAGTAGTTTAAACGTCTTAGTAATTTGCCAACTTAATTTTTATTGGAACTACTCTATGACCATTGTTTTTTTTTAATCTTTTTAGTGAAAACATTTAATTTTTTTCTTCAATCACATTATAATTATAAAAAAAATGAGAAAGCCGAAAAATCGAAAAAATTCGACTAAAACCGATTGTATATTGATTTGATTTGGTTTATAGATTTAGAAAACCGACATTATTGATTTGGTTATATTTTAATAAAAAATCGAACCAACCCGGCCTATGTACACCCCTACCCATAGTATTGGGCCTATGGACATAAGTGGGTTGGTCCAAATTGGGCTTTATTTATCCACATAGGAAGGGACAAAGACCCATGACCCAACACAAGTTTCTTGGAAAAATTCTTCAACATTATCCAACTCAAATAAAGGAACCCAACAAATTCTCAGATACTCTCTATACCCATATGGTGTTATATAGTTTGTAATATTAGAGTAATATTCAAGAATGGGTACTATCACTGAAATAGGTACCCGTGAAATACGTGAATGATACCACTAGTGAAATAATGTGTGTGCGGATCGTGACCTTTCCAAACAAGTGTCTATTTCAACGGGTAATGTTCTCTAGACGTCAATTATTCCATATTGATCACTTTTGATTCAACTGGTAATAGGCTTTCAAAGGGGCGTTGTTTGCTAACCCCGTGTCTACAACCATCGCTCTTTTAAGCCAGTGTGTCTATTTCAACTGGTAATGTTCTCTAGACGTCAATTATTCCATATTGATCACTTTTGATTCAACTGATAATAGGCTTTCAAAGGGGCGTTGTTTGCTAACCCCGTGTCTACAACCATCACTCTCTCAAGACAGTAACCATATTATGCCTCAAGCCTTTCTTTCTTATTCGTGTCCCCTATTTTAGGCATCTCATTGGTGAATGAGGATTTTATTAAGCTTGATAGGTTTGATGGAATCTATTTCACTCGTTGGAAAGATAAGATGGTATTTCTTCTCACGGCTTTGAAAATTTACCATGTTTTGGATACTGAAAATCAGCCGAGTGAGAATCTCTAACTATGAAAACATCAAGGAAAAATGTGAAGAGGATAAACTTATGTGTCGTGGTCATATTCTCTCAATACACTCATCAATTTTATGATATCTACTCGAATCTGAAGACTCAAAAAGAATATGGAATGCATTGAAGGAAACATATCAAAATGAAAAAAGGGGCACATAAATTTCTTTCTTTGCAATGTTTTGAGTTCCAAATTAAAAAATATATATCAATCATGCATCAAATTTATAAACTGCAAGTGTTAGTTTCTAAACTACGAGATCTTGATGTGAAAAGTCCCAACGCACTGCAATCGGTGCAATACTGTCCAAATTACCTAATTCATGGAACAATAACAGAAGGAAAATGTTTAAAACCTATCTGCAAATTGAGAGTGAAACTTGTGCACGCGACATACGAGTTTCAATAAGTCAAAAGTATGAAAAAGATCTTGGTTCTGGTCTTAAAACCAATAAAAAGCTTTCTAAGAAACAGACTACAAACCAATTACTTACTTTAATTGTGGCATGAAAGGCCACTATGCTCGTGACAGCAAGTTTAAGGGGAAGAATTTTGGAATCTCCAAGTATTTCGAAAAGGCAAACATGATTAAGGAACTTGTTACCAATTTCATTGCTATGGTATCAAATGTGAAAATTGATATGGTAACAAAAGTAAACATTGTTGATGCCTCAAAGAGTCAGCCGAATGGTGGCTAGATTCTGGTGCTATCATATACATTGTTGATGCCTCAAAGTCAGCAGAATGCTTACTAGATTCTGGCGCTACTATTCATATTTGCAACAACAAAAATTTATGACTTGTGAAGAATGCAAAATGCCTGAAGGTGTTTTGACCAATAATGCTGAAGCCAAAGTTGAAGGCAAAGGCGACGTGGAACTAAATTTCACATCTGGACGTGTATGAGTTGAACATTTTTGCATTCAATACAACAATGATTTTCTTCTAAATTCTGTGAGCATTAGGATCAAGAATTGCAGATGATTTGCATGTGAACCTTTCCTTTAGATAAACCGAGATAACTTTATTTGCCTACAGGTCACAACTGGTGCCAAATTGCTTATGAGATGTACCTTTAGCCCACAAGTTTCTTGAAAAAATTCTTCAACATTGTCCTACGCAAATAACAGAACAGAACAAATTCTCACACACTGCAACACTTCAGTTCTACACTGTCTATACCCATATGGCAATATCCATATATTGCATATTCTCCACTGTTACTAAATGAGCGAGAAGTAGTCCACAGTCACGACATCTGTAACTTGGGGTTCCGTCCCAGGCAAAGCTATATCCTCAGTCTCTCTATCAGGTCCTACTATGGAACAAATCTCCTTAAGTCTGATCATTTCATAATTACTTCACCAAAAAGCTCCCACTAATACATTTAGTGAAGGATCGTAGTTTTATGGTCAACTGAGTAGGACTACAACTCATTTGGTTTGATAACACAAAAGCAACTAGATCTTTGATACACTTCTGAGAACTACCACTAGCATTTTTTCATGCTTATTGATGAAACACGTGAGCATGAACAGAACGATCAACCAGCAAATCAGGAGAAGGTAATGGCAGCCCATATGTCATCAACATACCTTGGGCGTCAAGTTCACAGCAGACAGGCATGGATGACTTTCCTGATTCACTTGTCTCACCATCATTGTCCCTGGAGCAAAAACATTTGGTTTAATCTTCAGCTATTAAAGTGCAAGAAAGTGAATGTCACTTTCCACAAAGACAACATAACACGGAAACAGAAGGAAACAAAGTGTATATCACCGAGACAACAATCAAAAGAAAAATAAAGTATGTCACTGGATAAATCATTTTAATATCATTACATACCGGATAAGGAAACCTCACAGAAAACATAGAGAAGACATGGCCAACTACCCTTCCAACAACGTAAATCGAGAATATTTTCTTAATATAGTTTGAAACTTTATACACCATACACAAGCTCAAGAAAAACACTAATCCAATGTAGAGAGTCAATGGCTATTTGTGACACTACGCATTGTTTGCAAAAGTCACAACCTATGGTTGGAGAATATATTGATTTGTAGTGTTTATATTAAGCAAATTGTGATATCTAATATGATAATAACATCACCAGGAAGTGGAAACAAGTGGGGAACCAATACACTCAAGTCAAACCTTAGAACGTAGTATCTTTGACAAATTGTGAGTCCACAGGGTGAACTACTAAACTGCAGATGAAGGAAGAACCTCCGCATATTCAACCTTGATGGCAATCTTACATCATCTCTACCAAAAGGCCCTCTTAAGTTTGCCACCGCATCCAAAAGGATATTTCTGAAAATGAAGCACTGGTCAGTGTCTTGATGATGCCTCACTAACAGATAGTTCCTTAAAGACAGGTGTCCAGTCTAGCACCCATAAGTATCTGCTCCAGTAAGTGAATTTTCCGTAGTTCTCCTCAAATCAATGAAGCATATTTCAAATTAGCTAGCAATTCCCTAAAGTCAAAATAACAATATAGAAGAGGGCTTATCCGCTGAAACTGCAAAAAGCAGGACTCATGAAATGGCAGAAATTGATGGTCATAAACTTCAGTTGGCTCAAACAGCAAGGAGATTAAAACTTGTCATCAAGAATGAATCCCCTCTGCAGCATTTCATCATGGAACCGAAAAGCCTCCTTAATGTTATCCTGAGAGACATGTCCATTTATCAATGATGTATATGTGGTTCTGTCAGGGTTTATACCCCTCTCAACCATTTTCCTATACAGAATGTCGGCCTCCTGCATTTTACCAAATTTACAGAAACCATTCAATATGGTATTATAGGTAATAACATCAGGTGACAGACCTTGATTTCCCATTTCATTAACCAAATCTAAAGCTTTATCCATATTCTCCTCTCTTATAAACCCATCAAGAAGAGTATTGTACGTAACTGAATCAGGAAATATTCCTTGGGACTGCATCTTGTTCAGAAACATAGTTGCCCTTGAAGCATCACCAGACCTGCAACAGCCCTTGATAATAGAGTTGCAAGTCACAATAGTAGGTTTGATACCTAGGGCAATCATCTCATCCCATTGTGTTAATGCGTCAGATACACAACCCTTATTACAAAAGCCATTTATGAGAATACTATAAGTAACATAATTAGGAGAAATATTTACAGAGATCATCTCATCCCTAAACCTGAAAGCTTTTTCCATATCACCAACCTTACAAAATCCAACAATGAAGCTGTTATATGTCACAACATCAGGCTTGAGGTTTCTCAGTAGCATGGATTCAAACAGGGTCTGTGCTTTGTCCATGTTACCACACTTCGAATATCCACTGATAAGCGTGGTAAAAGTGTAAAAATCAGGATTTACACCTCTTTCCACCATCTCATTGAAAAGCTCATCAGCTTCATGAAGCATCTTTCCTTTGCATAACCCGTTCAATATAGTATTGTAAGTCACCACATCCATAACCAAACTCTGTTCCAACATTTCATCACGCATCTTCATAGCCTCCTTCATAGAACCATTTCGACAAAACCCACCAATGAGAATTGTGTAGACTACATTATCTGGTGTAAGACCCTGGCGTTTCATATGCTCATAGTATGCCAATGAGCGGTCGAGATTGCCAGTTCTTGAAAACAACCCAATAAGAGAACTATAACTAACCAAATCAGGGATGATAGCTCGACACAGCATTTCTTTGAAAACGGATTCTGCTTCCAGCACGTTACCTTTTCTACAGCACTCAGCAAGCAACGTATTATAACTAGCAGTATCAGGGGCCAGTCCACTATCTGCCATCTCAACCAAAAGTTCCCTTGCTCTCCCGTATTTTCCGTTCTTACACAAACCATTGAGAATAGAATTATAAGTCAAAAGATACGGTCTTAACCCCATAGCTTTTATAACATTTATCACTTTATAGGCTTCTTCAAGAAGCCCCCCATGACAATATGCATTTATCAAAGTATTGTAAGTCACCATATCCGGAAAAATTCCCTTCTTTTCCATTTCTTTAATAAATGGACTCACACTTTCAGTTTTCCCATCTTTACACAATGCATTCACCATTATATTGAGGGTATACACATTTGGCTGAATGCTACTCCCTGTCATCTCACCATACACTTCCCATGCCAAGTCAACCCAACCAATCTTCACAAGCCCTCCTAGAAGACCATTACGCGCATTTATCGGAACACAAAGATTCCTCCTTTGCAACAACCTAAATACTTCTACAGCCTCCCTAATCTTCCTAGCTTGTACATAAGTCCTAATCAGCAAATCAAAAACATATGGATTCGACCCGCATACCCCATAAGTTGACACCAAAGATTCCACAATCTCAATTCTAGAAACACCACTTCTTCTAATCATTCTTAGGATAAAAGCTTGTGCATCAGCTACCCTCTTACACTTAATCAACACATGTACAGTAGCACTCAATGACCTCGAACAATGCTTGAAATTAGGACAATTAAAAGAAAGCAAGTCGATGAATTTCTGCGCTAAATGCAAATTATCACGACAATTCCCAAGAACTTCAAGAAAAGTAAAGGGGTTTAAACGATGTAATAATGGTGAAGAATTGGTTATTGGCTTACCTTGTTTTAGCTTCCATAAAATTTTGTGGACTAAAAAAGAGTCATCAGATTGTGAGGTTGATTGTTGGGTTTCAGAAATAGGCGATTCTGGGGAATTTAGGAGGTGGGTTGTTGTGGTTGAGCTGACAAGTGAAGCAAAAGTTGCTGTGCATCTGATGGTAGATTTAGGAAGATATAGGTGTCGTGCTGCGGCCATGGGAAATTGGTGTTTTGGGACTGCCGTCGCTAAAGTCTGGAAAACTAGGAAAAATGAACTGTTTGAATGACTGGAATCTCCTATTAATTACTTCCATTTTAATTGTTCTATTCGACATGATCCTAGTAGTAAATTCCTAACTCCTATAAAAATAAAAAAAATACAAATAAAAATAATTTTATTAATATATTCTTAATGAAATTTTATACTCATTTTTAAATTAACAATAATTACATTTATAGAGATATTTATTTACAAAAAAATTAACTTTTTTAAAATCACACTCAGTTTCAATTCGTACTAATGTCATCAATTTCAATTCATATTTGTCACGTCATCAATTTCAATTCATATTTGTCACTAAGTTGGCATGAATTAATTAAATACATTGAAAAATAAATTCTCAATTAAAGATCTTTGTAATTTAAACAAAGATATAATAAGAAGTTTTTAATCGAATTTATTCTTAGAAAATGAAAGGAACAGCTAAAAAGAATTTGAGCACACCATAAATGAAGCAATTAAAAAAGAATGAAGGGAGTAAAAGAGATGAGAGGATCCCCAACTTTAGTGGGTCAAGTTCTTCAAATAATGATAAACAATTATTTGATAATTGTATTAGTTGTTCGGATAATTATTCAGATTTCCAACAATTTTGCACAATTATCAAACAATTTCTTTAATTGTTGGGACAATTTTTATAATTATTGAGATAATTTTATTGTTATTGAGACAACTTTTACAGTTGTTGGCGCGAAAAAATCTATATCGATATCGATATTTATAATCTATATCTTCTATAATATATTAAAAGTGTGAAGACCCTTAGAAAAGTGATTCGAACTTTTTGTCCTTCATTAAAATTCTACGCAATAGACTAAACTGTCTTTTTACTATTTTCTTCAATTAATTATTATTTAATTTCAATTCTAATATTTAGAACCATAAGCATAATTAGAATTGTAATATAAATACACAACTCTCTTGTAAGAAGAGATACAGCCGCCATCATATGTATATATATATCTAGATAATACGGTTGGAACTGCTCAACCATCAATTTTAGGATTATATTCTCCCTCTGAAAAAAAATTCGTTTCTTTCCCTTAGATTTTTGCAAAAATCATTATGATTATATTTAATTATCGTATTATTTTATTGTAATTTACAGTTTGTGCAGAGTTCATTATGGTTAGATTTAATTATCGTATTTGAAGTTTACAGGTGGTAGAAAAATGTTGGTCGGCTTTGAGAATTTTTTTGTATGAAGGTTGATATCTTGATTATCGTGCATAAAAGTTAACATAATATCTTATCTCAAATATCGTATTGTTTAGTTATAGTTTACGTAAAATTTTGGTTTAAGGGTTGGTATCTCGATAATCGTATAAAGGTTAACTTAATATCTCACATATCGTATTGTTTCGTTATAGTTTATGTAAAATTTGTTTCTTTTCCTTAATTCGTTTTGGTTAGGTCTAATTATATTATTTTGATAACTCTATTATAATATTATTTTGTTATAGTATACATGCGGTAGATGAATATTGATCGGCTTTGAGGCTGGTACATCAAGCTCATGTTTGATGAAATATGATGATAACAAATCTAAATCTGGAAAAACTGATGCTACTAAGTTATCTAACTTTGTCTTCTTTTGCTTCATGCGGGATACTATGACAGTTGTTAGGGCAAAGGTATTAGAAAATGGGTAATAGGAACATTTGATAATGATGATGAGGCATTAGGTGTTGTGGGAGAATGGTGTCGCGATGTGTATCTAGCTTGATTCAGGTTTTCTTGGTAATTTTGATTATTTTTCTTCCTATAAAAATAAATTCTCTGTCGTATGAATTTCATCCGTTTATTAAAGGATTGTTATGGTCCAAATTTTTCCTATTACTAGCTTAGGTGTACTCGTTTCGCGCGTGTATCTCACTTTAATGAATTCAAATGTTACACTAAATAGGATATTTATTTAAATTGATAAAGATGCGTATAATAATTAAATTCAACATCTTTTGAATATGTAAAGATGAAAAATTTATTTAATTAAATCTAACCTTTACCAAAAAAATTCTCAAAACCGGTTGACATTCATCTACAACCTGTAAACTATAACAAAACAATATAATGATAGAGATATGAAAATAATACAATTAAATCTAAATCTACCACCTGTAAACTACAACAAAATAATATGATAATAGAGATATCAAAACAATACATTTAAACCTAAACTTTACACAAAAAAAATTCTCAAATTAGAGATATCAAAACAATACAATTAAACCTAATCTTTACCTACAATTTTTTTTCAAAGTCAGTCAACATTTATTTCCCACCTGTAAACTATAACAAAACAATACGATAAAAGAGATATCAAAACAATATAATTAAACCTAACCTTTACACACAAAAATTCCTCAAAGCTGATCAACATTCATCTACAACTTGTAAACTACCATCTACGACCTGTAAACTACCACAAAACAATACACTAATGGAGATATTAAAACAATATAGTTAAACCTAATCTTTACCTAAAAATTTCTTCAAAGCTGACCGACATTCATCGACTACCTGTAAATTAAAATAAAATAATACAATAACAAAGATATCAAAATAATGCAATTAAAATTAACCTTTACGTAAAAAATTCCTCAAAGTCAACCGACATTCATCTACAATCTGTAAACTACAATAAAACAATATGATAATGATCGCAGAACTCCAGTCTCCGTTGAAAATAATTTTTGCCTGAGAGGAAATTTTAACCCTAAAGGACGACTAGAATGAAAACAAAAAAAGAAATATAGTATAAGCAGAAAAAGATTATAATCTCTCTCTCTCTCTCTCTCTCTCTATATATATATATATATATATGAGGTTCGGTTGATTTGAGCCTGGAAGAATGAAATTAAATAAGACAATAAAAAAAAAAAAATTTCTAATATTTGTGCGTGTATGCACAGGATATATATATGTTTTAATTTGTTTTCTTTATCAGGAGGTGATAAATAATATGAAAAATATAAGTTTGGACGTGGGTGGGGGGTGATTACATAGAACCATCGCGTAGTATGGGGTGAAGGTAGGGGTGGGGTGTGTGTGTAAATAATTGGGGTGAAGGTAGGGGTGGGGTGGGTGTGTAAATAATATGAAAAATAAGTTCAAGGGTGATAAGACTGCTACTTAGATTAAGTGTGTAGTTTACCTTTTCACCATAATTAGGATCTATTTTTATGCCTTATTTCAAAATATTATTGAACATATCACGTGATTATTTACTTAATCAACCGAACCTCAAATAAAGCAGTTGTCCAAAAATAGGACAAATTTATTATTTTAGTGTATATGTTGAATTCTATTTCAAACAAGTTGTACAGTTCTAGGCTAATAAAATAATTTTATTTTACTTCTAAGATTGTATTTATTTGCCAATCTAAGGTACTATAATTATGACTCTTTTAATAATGGTGATTTTTATTTTTCCAAAAAATATATATTATTAGTATTTATGTATAATTATAATTTAAAAATAGTAAAAAGACGATTTTATCTAAAGGAAAGTGTTTTAATGAAGGGTAAAAAATTTCAAATCACTTTTCTAAGGGTCTTCACACTTTTAATATATTATAGATATAGATTATAGATATGCTGTATATTTTACTGTGAACAATCTATTGACGTGAAAAATTAGAGGTTAATTTAATGTTAATTATCTAAATGTAAGTCCATTGTCCACTTTTATCTTTTAATAAAATATTAACTTCTTCCACTTTTGAGTTCAACGATTTTGTCGAATGTTTTTTTATGCTTATTTCCTCATGTGAGTATTTGTTCCTCAAGTTCAAACCACCACAGTTTTCTTAATGCTTCCTCCTACCTATACATGTGACTGGATAATGTTTTTGATACAAAAATCTTACTACCACTCTTTAATGTAGCCTTCATGCACATCAATAATGAACAACTTTGATTTAATAATTTTTTTTTATGAACACAATTAATAAAAGAGTGTCTTTAAAAAATTTGCTATAATTACTAGACGAGGAAAATAATTAAGGTTACACATACTTATATGAATTATACTAATGTTTAAAATTTAATTCATAGTGAACTTTTAGATTTCAACTAGAATCATGTCTATTTACAGTTTGATTAATTAGCAGTGGTCTATATATATATTAGTATTGAATTATAACACTTTCGTGAAGATGCGTGGGAAGAAGCTATGAGCTGATCACTACTATTGAAATTAAAAATATATGTTATTTGGATTTTTGTTCTTTGCAAGATTTTATTTTATGATTTTATTCTACTAATGCTTGTATTATAACTTAGGAGGATTTTTGAATGACATAATTTCTTCTTCTTCATTAATCTAGCTAGTATAATTAAGTTTTTTTCCTCAAATAAATAAAGTTGCATCTATTTAGTGTCATTTTACTTTACATAATTCAACTATATAATTTTTAATTGACATAATATACATATACGTAGTATACATAATTGTACCATTTAGATTTTTACCATTGAAAACTCAACAAATGAGCTTTGTTGTATTTGTTTTGGGCCAAAAAAGTACATCAAAGATGGAATAAGGTGGGTTTAGGTGGTTGAGGTTATGTTTATGTACATGAAAGGTAGCTTCTATTCTAACATTATTTTTTGTGCTTTTTTTTTTATACTATTATTATTTTAGTTAGATTAAAATTCAATAAACCTCAAATATACTTATAAATCTTAATGAAACTAAATAATATTTTTTCTATATCAAAATCCTAATTATTACAGAAATAATTAAATGTTCAAAAGCTTAAATCTTTTTTATTCATGTTTATTTTTAATTTAAATACATTATTTAATGTATTTACATATATTTTTAAAGTAACTATATTAAAAGTGTGAAAATCTTAAAAATATTGTTTGAATTTTTTGCCCTTCATTAAAAATCTTTGCAATAGATAAAATTATTTTTTTAACTTTTTTCTTCAATTATAATATTATTATTTTATAATATAAAATATTGACTGTAATAAATATGTGCAAAAAAATTAAAAAAAATATTCCTAATTTATGGAATATTTTGTTGAGTCCTAAATATGTGGAAAATAAAAATAAAAATACGTGTAAGCTAATTATCCTTTTAGAATGTTGACTGTAATAAATATGTGAAAAAAAATTAAAGAAAAGATTCCTAATTTATGAAAAATTTTGTTGAGTCCTAAATATGTGGAAAATAAAAATAAAAATAAGTGTAAGCTAATTATCCTTTTAGATGCACAATTCTTTTACAACTATAATTCGTGTGAAGGTATTTAGATGAACAATCCTTTTAAAAGTATAATTCGTGTAAAGATAATTTAAGAAATTTTACTTTTTTTAAGTACACAATCCTTTTAAATATAAAATTCATTAGATTTACCCCTAAAAATATATGAGTAGAGGTTTCTTGAAAACCTTTGTCTACAGAAGAATAAAATGAAAAATTTTAGATCCAAAATTAAAAGGAATCGCTTCTTTTGTTTTCTTCTAAAAATTATTTTTATAGAAGTTCTATTTAAATATAATCACTCGATTTTCGTGCATAATAAGATCAATTATTAATCTACACGAATTGCATATCTATCTTCAAACTCTAAAGTCCGTTAGAATTTCTTAAAGACTATATGTTTAAACTTAGTGTTAATGATCTTACAAAGCGAGATGAACCAAGGGTAATTAGGAGTATAGTTGGGTAACCATGTCATTGCACATTTCTTTTTGAACTACTTTTTAAAATGGCAAACAAATCCTCTTGATTAATTTTTTTCCCGAAACTCTGAATAAATAGTTCTGAAAATGTACCACTAGCAAAGTTATCACACCAAGACCAAACTACACGAATGTCTAGAATCTTGATACATTTTGCATCTTATGTGATGAATAACAAAATATTTTAATTTAATGTCAACGGTAAGAGTCCAAATAATAGAAAAATTAAATCATGTACGATTGTAGCCAAAGATAAGTAAAAACTATGGAATCTCTGATTTGCTTAGTTCAACAAGCCACTTAATAGAAACTTTCTTTTGTTTCTCTAATTACACTTCTTTTCTGTCTTTTTTGTTGTCCTCATCTGCTATTTCCGTTTGATGAATATCAATTAGCCTAAAAACAAGATAGTTGAGTGTGAAAGAATGTCTAGATGATCCATGGCTTGTTGATCACTTCACTTTTGACAATCGTAAGATTAATGACATGCTGAAGTTATTCTCCAAATTTGTCGTTAAATCCGTATCAAGGTTCATATTTTTCATCCTAACTCCCTTGGATAAAAAATTACACTATATATTTAAGGTTAAAATTAATTTTTATATTTATATAGTTGATATTGAATACCTTGCACGTGTTTAATTCTTTATATCTTGAACCTCATTAACGAAAATTTTAACTTTGTCATTTTTGAAAACTTTTTGTACATAATATGATTTCTCATTTATAATTGTGTGCGAGGACAAATTTCTCTCAATCTTTTTTTGTTTCGACCCATACAACTGTTTACATATTAAAAATTTAGTAAAACTCAAATATACTCCTAAATCTTAATGTAACTAAATAGTATGATTGTTTCATATCAAACTCCTAATTATACAAAAATAATTAAATGACTATTTCCAGTAACTAAATGAGCAAAAAGGTGGGAGCTCCTAGGGATCGAGGTATTAGAAAAGTGCAATTATTAAAGTTTTAATTTTAAAACTTCAGGTATATTAAATTTTTCAAGAGTTTATATTTTTTCTTTCATGTTTATTTTTAATATAAATATATTGTTTTAATGTATTTAAACATATTTTTAAAGTCGTCTACTCATTGATTTGAATAGATGCAACTTTCTTTTTTAGCATTGAACACACGTGCAACACACGTATCTTAAATTAGTAAAAATAAAGAGGTGAAAATAATTATTCTTTTACCTAATTTTTTAAAATTAAAGGACTCCACTTAATTGACAATTTTTTTCATCCCTTTTAATTGTATCTCCCAACTAACTACTCAGTTTTATTTTAATTGGCATTTTATTCTACTTTGCCATGTCAGACTTATACTCCCTCCTTCACAGGGAACATTGTGTTTTACACGTTGATTAAGAAATCATAAATTGAATGATGAATTTTATTATTTTACTTTTTACTCATATTAATGATATTCATTGGGTATAAGAATAGACATTAGAATCATACTCCCTCTATTTCAAAATAATAAATTATCGGAGTATTTTTTAGTATTCAAAATAATTAAATTGTTCATATTCAAGATAGATGTTGGAATTTTTTTTAAATTTTACCCTTCATTAATTAAATTTTCAAGATTGAGTTCTAATGATCATTACTAATATTTTGAAGTTTGAAAAGGTCAAAATGGAAAAACATGACTATTTATGTCTTTGTCTTTTTTTCTTAACATGTGTGTCATGTTGAGAAAATTGCTACAATATTGATATTGAATAGGAATTAGTAATAATAAGAGAGTTGTCACAAAAACTGTGTCGTGGCAAGCCACTGCCTTGAAAGCGATTTCGGCCCGACTCCAGTGCAAATCCTTCTAGCCGGTTTCTCCCTAAGGTTCCACAACTACTTCCAAACACGTGCACTCATGGCTGGAAGTTTGGAGGTTGCCCAAACCAATTGTCCAAAAATTGTAAAAGAATAGAAAGCTAAAATTACGGTAGAGAATTGATGAATGGGAGAGAGTATTTTGTTTTCTATGTTTTCTTACTTCTTTAGTTTTCAAATGATACTCCTTAAATAGTTATACCATTTACGTTTCATCCATCAAAAGAGTGAATGAAGACAAACAGAGTTAATGTACATAAATTAACATTACTCTTAAATTAATGACAGTCATAATGTCTAGTAACTTTCAAGACTTGTGAATGTCTCTTCATTAATCGTCATTTAAATGAATGTACATTTATGAAGTAGTAACTCCCACATCCTATTAACTCTTATGACTTACGGATGTTCACACAAACTTATTACATAGAGTTACGAGAGTTTTTTAATCTTTACATTAATTAAGAAGGAATTATCCTTCAATCCCTCACTAATGCAAAGATAAAGAATGGAATAATTTTTGGGCAAAAGGAAGGAACATGTACTTAAGTGTCAATATCTTTCGATTTGAATTGACACATAGTGATGTGAGGCAACAACAAATATCCAAAAAGTGAAGTACTTTTGAACTAGATGGACATAAGTTGAGACCC
The DNA here is from genome assembly GCA_030864215.1 of Capsicum pubescens. NCBI lineage: Eukaryota > Viridiplantae > Streptophyta > Magnoliopsida > Solanales > Solanaceae > Capsicum > Capsicum pubescens. Next base: position 176,266,914 of record CM061549.1, read on the forward strand.
CACAACACATACCATATCCTTGATTTTAATCAACCTCCGCGATACTACAAAGTGCTTTTATGGTCATGCACAAAAACCTTGGGTCTAATGAGTGCTCTAGAAAGATAACCCAAGTCTTTCATAAAAAGATGACCAACCTTTTACACACACGTAGGTGATCCATCAAGTCTATCTCATAGACCACCTTAAGGCTATGAATCATTAAGAGAAAAAATAAGCACAACCTCATAATACACTACCTCACGCCTATATGGCTTCGTTTGACCACAAATGGGTATCCACCATATTACCTCAATCTATGGGCTTTAGCTCCACCCCCCTCAACGATTTAAGGACCATTTTTCTTTTCAAACCCTGGTCATAAAATTCGCCAATTTTTTTTTGAATCTTACATATTCCAAGGAAATAACACCATGTTTTAATAATTATTTAACTACACCATGTCTGGTGAGAATATGTCTCTTTTTACCATTGTATACACTATTTTTAGCAATCTCAATTGCCTCCTGCGAGTCACAATGTAAAGAGACTGGTGACATCTGTCTTCCCCATAAAGGAACATCTGTCAAAAGATTTCTCAGCCACTCAGCTTCTTTCCCTGCCAACTCGAGAGCAATGAATTCAGATTCCATGGTAGAACATGCTATACAAGTCTGCTTTGAAGACTTCCATGAAACAGCACCTGCACTCAAAGTAAACACATAGCCACTGGTAGAGCTAACTTCATCATTGTCAGTCACCCAGTTTGCATTACAAAAACCTTCTAAAAAAGCAAAAAATTTATTAAAATGCAAACACCAATCTCTAGTACCTCTCAAATACCTTAACAAATGATGAAGAGCATTCCGGTGTTCACTATTGGGATTATGAGTATATCTACTCAGTCTACTAGCATAAGCTATATCAGGCCGAGTATAGTTTATGAGAAAGATTACACTCCTAATTATTTTAGCATATTCAATTTGAGAAACACTAGAATCTCTATTCGTTTTCAAGTATATGCTAGAATCATAAGGTGTTCTCACTGAAACTACATCAAACTAATCAAACCTTTTTAACATCTTTTCAATATAATGAGACTGACACAAAGAGAAACCATTAACACTTCTTTTGATTTTAATCCCTAAAATCACATCAGCTTCTCCAAGGTCTTTCATTTCAAATTTAGAAAATAAAAATTTTTTAGTCTCATTTAACATTCACATTAGGGCCAAAGATTAACATGTCATCCATATATAAACATATAATCACACAATCTGATCCTAATATTTTATAATAAACACATGTATCAGATGAATTAACAACAAAGCTATTATCTATTAATGTGAAATTAAATTTTTCATACCACTGCTTAGGTGTCTGCTTTAGTCCATATAAGGACTTTCTCAATTTGCATACTTTATCCTCTTGTTCTAGGACCACAAAATCCTCAGGTTGAGTCATAAAGAAGTGTTATTTTACACATCACTAGGCACATCATTTTTCAAAGGAAAAACATGCTAAAAAAAAATTAATTCGGCATCTCTATATTCACAAATAGAATAATCATTTATTGACATAAATCTATATGCAACACTATTTTGAGCATAATCAATAAAGGCAGTGTCAAAAGTCTTAGAGCCTACATTTACCCATCTAAAATCAGGTAGATCAATCTTAGTCAAATACCTCCACACTTTCAGAAATTTCAAGTTAGGGGCAAACTCTTTCCATAACTCATATAAGGTCTTGTCTAACTTTTCATGAGGGACTCTATTAAGAATATAGCATGAAGACAAGACAACTTTCCCCATATATAGTCAGGGAGATTCGAGCTTAAAAGCGTAGAATTCATTATTTTATCTGCTTTAAAAATAAATTTAAGGCCTACTTTATTTAGAAGTGCTCCAGAAACTAAATTTCTACGGAGAGAGAGAATATATAGAACATTGTTTAATACTGATATTTTACAAGAAGTTAATTTAAGAGAAATTTTTGCTTTACCCATAACAACAATAGTAGTGGAGTTGCTATATAAACACACTCGTCATCAATGAACTCGACAAAGTCATGGAACAACTCTTTATTGGTGCAGAAATGCCTTGAAGCCCCTGTGTCCAACACCCAGTCATTTTTGTTAACCACCAGGTTCGTCTCAACGACTATAGCAACGATCACTTTATCACCCTCAACAAGATTAACTTGGACATCATTTTGTCCTCCCTGTTTTGAGTTTTGCAAACTTTCCCATATTTTTTTAGTAACTTTGTTAGTAACAAGTAAATAAAAAAAAAGTATTAGTCATATGACTCAATAAATGCCCTTTAGCATTTATATTAGTCATGGTATCAAATTCATCAACAATCATTACGATATTAGAACCAGTAATGATGTTAGAACCATCATTAAACAAAATATAATCAACTTCTAATTGTTCTAAGAAAATAAAAAGTCTTTGTGACCAACTTTTAAAATTATTTTCGTCTAATGGCTCAATTTTTTACAAACCAGGAAAAGTTTTGTTAAAAGAAATAACCATTTATCAATATTGTATGTAAGGAAATGACTTTCAAATTGTTGGAAAAATTGCTACAATATTGATATTGGATAGGAATTAGTAATAATAAGAGAGTTGTCACAAACACTGTGTTGTGGCAAGCCACTGCCTTGAAAGCGATTTCGGCCCGACTCCGGTGCAAATCCTTCTAGCCGATCGCTCCCCAAGGTTCCACAGCTACTTCCAAACACGTGCACTCATGGCTGGAAGTTTGGAGGTTGCCCAAAAATTATCAAATAATAGGAAGCCAAGATTACGGTAGAGAATTGATGAAGGGGAGAGAGTATTTTGTTTTCTATGTCTTCTTACTTCTTTAGTTCTCAAATGATACTCCTTAAATAGTTATACCAAACATGTATGCTACTTCTGTATTTTTTAAATAACTGAGCTTTGATACCATTTGTAGGGGGGTGCGGATTAGGTGCGATAACTTCACTAGATAATAAATACGTAGGTATTTATTTTTATATAATGTATTTTATGAATATTATTGATTGGAATAATTTTCATTTTTATCTTCTTGACTTAAGATGTTTTATTAATTCATATTCTAGATTAGATATTATCGTAATTAAATTATCTAGTGTTTTAGGATCCTCGTTGGTATTATGTAACCTTTTGTATTCTAGGTATAAACTATATAGTTGAGTTTCTATTTCTTTTAATGATTTATTCTTTTCATAAGATGTATTCATTAATTCGTGTAGTTTATTATTTTATCCTATTGAAATTTTAGCAATTTCTGTGTAGTATTTTATTCTAACTTTGCTATATTCAATGCATAGGTTTATGTTCTTTATCTGATTTACTAGTATTTGTTGTTCATGTATAGGTAATTTTCCATCTGTATTAAATAATTTTTCGTATGTATTAAATAAATTATTACCTGTATCTTCTTTTTCTAAGGTTAATTTTATTTTAAGTAATTTTTCTTCTAGTTGTCTTTTTTCTATTTCAAGTTGATTTATGTAATTAACTTCTTCATATATCCAATTTTGCCTTTCTCTAATTTTTTTTATATATTCTAACATTTTTTAATCTGAATAATATCCATCTGGGTAATTATCCAGGTATAACTGTGCTATTCATTTTATAGTTTCAATTTCATAGTCTAATACTTTTTCTAATATTATTCTCTTAATATCTATAATTTGTATATCTCTAAGTATATATAAGATTAAGACTTTAAGATTATCTATCATTTAAAATTGACTAAATATTTTATTATAATATTTTGTAGTTGTTTGTTTTAATCTTATTAACTCTTTTATATTTTTACTAAGAAATTTTATATATTTTATATCTTTAGTTTCCATGTATTTGTCTAAATTTACTTTCATCTGTTTTTCTATTAACTGTATGTTTCTCATATCTTTTTTCAAAAATTCTAGATATATGTAATTTATCATGGTAAGTATTTATAAGAGTAGTTAGGTAGGTATAGTATGTAATTTATTCTAGTCATATAATATTTATCAAATGCTTTTTCTAATATGATTTTTATTATATCTACTACTTTTATATCCTTAAGTGCATACAAAATAAGTATTTTAAATTTATCTACCATTATATCAGATAAATAATTATTCATTTTCATAAAATTGCTATTTTCAAAATATTCCCTTCAATCATGTACATAATAAAATATGGTCATCTTAGATTACTATATACTAGATTATTCTTAAATAACATGTTCTTCGGTCACTATTAGCATGGTAATCTGGATATTTTCCCTTAAACAGCGCCTCTACTCTGGTTACTCCCCACCACAGCTTCTTGCCTCATTGGTTTCACCTTTAGGATGGCATAGTTCTTAGGAATTTTTCTCCGTTTCCAGTTTGCTAATAAACTTCTTAACATATTATTCTTCGAATAATTCTACTATAAAGTAACTAACATGAATTTATTTTATCATACCATGATTGTTGGGAATTATGAATTTAGCTATTCATAATCATAAATAAATATACCTGTTCGGGTAAGTTTGATATTTCTAAGCTTTGTTCCTCCATAGATTTTTTCATTGAAATATACCTGTTTTTAATAACTAAGAAAAATATTTGTTGTGGGCAGGAGAGAGTTTTTGTGCTTCAACGCATGAAGGCTTGCCCTTTTCTGCTGCCTTCTATGCCTCTATTTATAATGAGAGTATTTACATGATTCTAAAAGAAACAAAAAACTTTACACGTTTTTCTTAAGCTAATAAATGAAAAGAAAAAGTTAAAAAAGACTTGCAAAAGTAAAAAAAAGGTAGGCTACCTAACATATACATATTTTTCTGAAAGTTAATTTTTTTCTTTACATGTTGCTTTCTTCCTTTATTGTTTTGTCTACTCTTGCTGCTCCGTCTTCTTTCATCTTTTTGTCGTATCTGTTGATTTTTTTATCTTCTTTCTAGCTGGCATGCTTATCTTCTTGATTTTATTCTAGGTGGACTTCTGGGATAATATTAGCTTCTCCATTACATCTCGAACATTGATGGTCTGGATATTTGTGTCCAATTAGCTTGCAATATCTTGTCAATAATCCGTCTGAAATAAATCCTCTCTTAATTGCTCTTGCAGTAGATTATTTTTCTGGGTTAAGTAATGTCATTATCCATTGTCTAACATCTTCCATATCTGCTTGTCGTAGTTCTTTTGAATTTGAATAAATCATCTGATGATCTCTTGAATAATAGCTCCATATTGGGTTTCCATTGGTATAATTATTTGCTAATTCTTGAATAATTGTAGCTAGTCCAATAAGTCGTTTATTTGCGTAGAAATCAAGTATTTTATTTCTGGATATCTCTGGCTGCTGCACAATATCTTCTGGTATAATCATATCTCTGGTTAATCCTATTTTTATAACTTGTATAACTGGTTTTATTTCGTCGTATAATATCTCTGCTGGTGCAGTATAACATTTTATATAAAATAGATTTCCTTTGGTTATTCTTTTATAGGTGGTGAATATTTTATGTAATTCTTCCATAGCTGCTAGTTCTTCTCCGTCTTGGGTATATATGGTATTTAATAATCCATAGCCAAAATAAGTTTTTATTAAGCTTGGGTTGGTTTTGGGTAGTGCAATTAGCTTGTTGTAACCTTGTAATTTTTGGGTTATATAGTTTGTGTTTGGTTCTTTGGTATCTGTGGCTCTGGGGTTAAGGTTTAGGAAAGCTTGTACTCTGTAAATATTTTTTATGTATTTTTGGGCTGTATAATTATAAACTTTTTTATCTTGGTTCAGACTATCTCGGTATGTGGTAATTTGTGGGGGTATGAACAAGGGGTCTTTTTGTGTTTTTGGTATGAATGGTTTCTCAAATATCTTATTCATATTCATATTTTGATATCTTTGTCTACTAACTCCTCTGTTTGTACCTGCAATTGTAGATTGACAAACATTATGGGTTTTATGGAGTGTCCCAACATCTCCTTCTAGCTCTGGAATTTTAATGTCTTCCGATTGACATAGCTCTGCACACTGCTGAGTTAGCTGATTTGTAGCTTTAGACTTCAGTTTATCTTCATTAGTCTTTAGCTTTTCTATTTCATTACCCATACTGTCCACTTTCATTGAAAGCGTAGTTAGAGTTTTGAGTATTTTTTCTAAAGCATTGTCTTCTATTATATCAGTCTGTGTAGCTTTGTCTTGATATGTAATCTGCAATAACGTTTTTGTTAGTACTAATTACTTCAATTGTAAATGTAAAATTTAATATATTCAAGACTAATCTCCGAATTTCTTTTGTTGTAACTGAATTTTGTATTTTCTTTGTTTGCCACCAGCATACCTGTGTATTATCTGTTCGTACAATAAACTTGTTATATACAATATATGTCTCAAATGCTAATAAACATTTATATAATGAGCATAATTCTTTTCTATTTATTTCCCATTTTATTTATGTTTCATTAAACGTTCCTGAATAATATTTACAATGATGTTCTATTTTTTCATTTTCATATCTATATTTAAGTACTCCTCCATAACTACATTCACTAGCATCTGCTTCTACTATATATATAAATTTTCTATTTTCATCTGGAAATTGTAATTTTGTTAATTCTTTACAAAGTATTTTTATTTTCTAGACTTGTTTTTTATCTTCTTCGTTATAATTATATTCTACATCTTTTTTTAATTTTTTCTGTAAGGGCTTTAGATTTTCTGGTAATTTTGGTATATATTCTCTTACTTGGTTCACTAATCCTAAGAATGATTGTAATTTCTTTTTTGTATCTAATTCTTCTTTTGAATTTATTATTTTTTGTACTATATGTTGTTGCATTTTTACTCCACTTTTATCTATTTGTATTCCTAAAAATTCTATCTGATTTTTCATAATTTCTGCTTTCTTTTCACTTAAACTTATTCTCGATTTTTCTATTATATCCGTAAATTATTCCAATAATTTTAAATGTTCTTCTTTAGTCTTTGTATATAATAGTATATCGTTTATGTATACTATACAATTAGGTAGTTGTTTAAAATAACTATCCATAAAATGTTGATATCTACCTGGTGCATTTTTATATCCAAATGGTAGTACATTCCATTCATAAAATCCTTGTGGTATCGTAAATGCGGTTAATTCCTTAGATTCTTCTTCTAACTTTAGATGGTAAAATTCTGATTTACAATCAAATTTACTAAAATAATTATATCCTTGTATTTGTCTTATTTTTAATATCTTATTTGGTATTGGGTAATTATAAGTCATTGTTTTTGCATTTAAATTTCTATAATCAATAACCATCCTACTTTTTCCTCTTTTTTGTTCACTATGTTTATTTACTATAAATGCTGGACTATTATGTTTACTATTACTTTTTTGTATATATTGTTTTTCTAATAATTCTTCTATATGTATTTTAAATTCTTTCAAATCATCAAAATTATATGTTAATGGTTTCTGGGTTATTATGCTATTTTTATCTATTAATTCAATTTTTATAGTGATTTTATGTTTTTCCCATCCTTTTAATGGATCTTCACTATATAATTGTTCTAATTTTTTCTTAATTATTTCTATCTTATTTATTGAAAATATAATTATCTCCTTTTTATTTATTGAAAATATGACCAGTTCTATTGTATCTTCAGTCTTTTTTATATTTTTCAATTTTCGTGTAATTTTTTCACTTCCTTTTATCCAATCAGTTTTCATTCTTATTTTATTAATAACTCTTTTTTCTCTTACTTTCTGTTTACATGGTGTTGTAAACCACCAATCTGTTCTAGTTATTATATGAGGGTATAATTTATCTAAAAACGGCATTCCTAAAAGTATATCTTTTGATGTTAGCTCATAATTATAGATTTCTTCTATTGTTAATATTTTATCCCATACTTGTGTTTTTACATTCTTAGCTTTATAAGTAATTAAGCTTCCTCCGTTATTAAATCCTTTAACTATTATTGGTGTTTTTAATTTATCTCATTTACCTTCTGGTAAACAATTATATCTACATAAATTAGCTTCTGCTCCTGTATCTATCATAGGCGTATAATATCTACTGTAATATCCTTCTACTACTATCTTCATTAATACATATATTTTCATTTTATGTTAAAGCTCTTCTTAAGAATAATTTCTCTTTGTTATATGTTATGGTTAATTGTGTATGTTCTATATTATATGGGTTTACCTATTCTAACCATTTTATTCCTAATATTATGTCTGTTTTTTGCATTTCTTCTTTTACTTCAAATTCTATTTTTATTTTTCTTATTCCTATTATTATTTCTTTTTCTGCTATATTTTTAGTATTTATTAAACTTTTTGGTAAATCTGGGCATATATTATTGTCAGTTTTTATTTCCTTATTTTTTACTAGATATTTTGCTATATAATTTTCTTCTTGTCCTGTATTTAAGAGTATTAAATATTCTTTTTCATTTACCTTTCCTGTTATGTAATATTGGTTTGAATTATCCATTGAACTTGTTTCATAACTTGTTCTTTTTGATGAGCTTGATGATTCCGGTTTATCATAAGTTGTTCTTTTTGTTGTACTTATTCTATCATTTATTATTTCTAGATCTTCTTCTATGTCTATATTTCTGTAACTATAATCATTATTATCAATTGTTTTTACGAATTGTTCAAAAGGGCTTTCTATTTGTATTTTATTAATTTTATTTTTCCCGTTATTTTATGTTTTGTTGTTAATACATATAGATTTTTACATCTTGCTGTAAATATTTTACTTCCTGGGGTTAATTCTATTCCTGATATTTTTCAATATAATACTAATGATTTGTCTATATTTTTATCCGTTACTGCTACTGAATAATTCACACTTATTATAAATTTAAATTTTTGGTATATTAAATTTCCTTTTATGGCAGTTATTATACTTTTTTCTATAGGTTTTATAATTCTATCATCTGCTAAATATAATTCTATTGGTGTATCTATTCCTTCTCTAAAACATGCTTTTATTAATATTTCTGTACCTCCAAGGTGTACATATTTTATTGGGTCTCTACTTTTTATATCGTTTATCTCTTTATTAATTATTCTTTTTGTTACTAGTGGTGTACTAGCTTTACCTTTTGTATATCTACAGTCTATTACATATTCTTTTTGGCTTACTACATAATATTCTTCTTTTTTCCTAGTAAATATATTTTTTATTGTTGGTATTTTAAATATTTTTTCTACACTTGAGTCTAACTCTTTTTCTTTTATTTCATCAAATACATTGTTATCAAATATTATTTTTTGATCTGTTCCTTCGTCATTTAAATATTCTTCTTTTGTTATTATTTTTATATCTTCTTCAGTCATTTAATTCGTCTAATTCACTATCTATTTCATTATCTCCTATTTCATTATCTGTTTCATTCTCTGAAATTTCATATATACTGTCTTCACTTTCTAATTCGTAATCTATATGATCTATCTGCATATATTCTATATTTTCTATTTTTATTTCTGATATTTGTTTATTTTTTGGATTTTTAGGTAATTTACAATCTCTAGCTAAATGTCCTATTTTTCCGCAATTATAACAAGTACATTCCTTTATAGATTTCTTTTTCCTATATGGTCTTTTATGTTTATAATTTTTTACATAATATCTTTTTCTTGGTTTCTTATACTTATATTTTGATTTTTTGTATTTCTTGTATTTCTTATATTTCTTATGTCTTTTTCTTTTCTTATAATATCTTTCTTCGCATCCAAATTGAGGTGCTATTTTATCTTTGCAACATGCTAAATTTCTTATTAATATTTTTTCCACTTTTATTTCTTCTCTGTATTTTTCACATAGGTTTCTATACCATTGTTGTAAAAATTTTATTCTTGCTCCTAGAGTATCTACTATTTTTGTTTCATCCCAACTTTTTATTGTTTTTGAACTAAATGGTTCAAGTAATTTACTAAAATATAATTTTCTTATTTCTTTACTTTCTTCTGTATTATATGCTCCTTTATAATAATATTCTTTAAATGCGCAAGTATATTCATCTATGTAACACATATTACATATTGCTAATTTTAACATTAAATTCCTATTTGTATTTTTCTCTTCATTTTGTTCTTCTCCTGTTGTTGTCATGCTACTAAATTCGTCTTTTATAACTGTTTCATATTTTTTTAATAACTCTATAGGTGTTAATTTTGTTGATGATGTTCCTTCTGTGGGTTTGTCAGTTCTTAATATTCTTTTACTATTTTTGGTTAGATTTAAAAACCATAATTTCACTGTTCCTATTAGTGTTCTTTCTATATATTCTGGTGCATCTATTATACTTATATTATTATCTAATAATTGTTTTGTCATATATCCTATCCATAATTGTATTATTTTTTCTGTATCTATTACGCAATCTAAGTCTAAAAAGTTATAATTTTTATTAACTATTTATTTTGGTGTCCATTTGTCATATTTATTCTTTAGATTATATCTTTTAAACTTATTTTTATAATATGTAGGTTTCTTTATTTCTTATGTTCTAGGTATTATATTTTCATCTTCTTTTTTATCAAGAGTATTTATTTCTGTGTTGATATTTTTTAAGTTTTCTTCATTAATTACTTCTTGTTTTTCATTGATTTCCAAATTTTTTGTATTTGTTAATATTTCTGTATATGTTTCACTATCTTCTGAATCATAATTATTTGTCTCTTCTACCTCTATATTATTTATTTCTAATTCCTTATTTTTTATTTCTTTATTGTTTATTTCTAATTTTTCTTTAAATTGATTTATCTCGTTTAATAATTTTTGTTCTTTATCTTTTTCTTCTTTTTCTTTCTGTCTTCTTTCATACAGATCTTTTAACATTTGTAGTTCTTTTTCTAATTCGGCAATCCTACTATTTTTAGTTTCTTCTATTTTTCGTATTTCTTCTGTAGTTTGTTGTTTTATTTTTTCTATTTTTTTTTTCTATCTATTTATTCGTTTTCCCTTTCTATTCTTACCATAACTGTCAATTTATCTTCTAATTTTAATTCTTCTTTTTCTAACATTAAATATAAATGTTCACCTATTTTCTTATATCTTCTTCCTAGATTAGAAAATACTATTTTTATTTTTAATCCTTCGTGATTTTCATATATTTTTTCATCTATTATAAATTCTTCCTTGTTCATTTTATTGTAAATAGTTCATGTTGATATATATATATTCTAAACTATCTATTTGTGATTCTAAATTTGATATTTCATCTTTTTGTGCATTTATTGAGTTTTTACTAACTCCGGCAAATATATTATAACTTAATTTTTCTATTCTTATTTTTAATTCTTTACGTTTTTCAGAAATAATTTGTTTTAGTTCTTTGTATTTTTGTATTTTATTCATTTAAACCATATTTATAGTATCTTGGTGGATATCTAAATCTGATTTTATCATAATTAAGTGGTATGTGTCTCATTCTTCTGGATTTTAAATGGATTATTAATTTTGCTTCAATACTAGATATTAAGGTAATTAGGTAGTCTAGTCTTTGTGAGTTTTCTTTTATTTTATTTAGGCTTATATATTCTGAATAATTACTAATTAAAGATTCTTTAATTTTTCTAAAAGCTTCTCTGTTTTTAAATGGTCTTCTCATAATTAATCAATATAACTTAATCTCAAGTAAATCCAATCTAAATCCAAACATGTATGCTACTTCTGTATTTTTTAAATAACTGAGCTCTGATACCATTTGTAGGGGGGTGCGGATTAGGTGCGATAACTTCACTAGATAATAAATACGTTATTTTATATGCACTCCCTATATCTTTACTTGTTCACTTTGCTATTTTGACATGTCTAATAATGTTTTTTTTCAGTTTATAAAATCAATAGATAATTTATCTATTTGTATTCGTTTTACACTTAGTACTAAATATTCATTGTCAAATATATTTTCTTAAAGCGCTAAATTTATTACCCCCTCTATTCATCTTTACTTGTCAATTTTTTTATTGGCACGTGGATTAAGAAGCAGTAAATGATAGAGGTACTTTTACCATATTAACCTTTGAATATTTAATGTTTTAAAAAATGTATTAGATAATGAATCGTCTTTAATGCTAAGGGTAAAATGGGTAGAAATAGGTAAATTACCCATTGATTTTTCAAAACTGAACAAGTATTGTTGGACATCCCAAAATTAAAAAGTGAAAAAGTAAAGATAGACAAAGGGAGTAAAATTTATATAATATCATTTTATTGGTTATATAACTAAAACTAATTTTTTTAAAAATCATTCTATCATCTCGATTTTTCTTCAATATTAGTACGATTTTAGTTAATTTTTAACCTTTTTCAAATATAAAAGTTAAAATTTGCTATCATGTATACTTTTATATGACTTTGACAAAAAAAAATTAAATATTTTTATCTATAATCTATAATATATTAAAAGTGTGTAGACCCTTAGAAAAGTGAATCTAACTTTTTACCCTTCATTAAGAATTTTTCCTTTAGATAAAATTATTTTTTCACCTCTTTTTCTTTAATTAAATTTCTCAAAAAATAAAATAAAATTAACCAAGTGCAAAAATTAAGTCAAGACTTTTTCTTTCACTTTTTGTGTCCCATTTGGTCTATATAATCTTTTAGTACTATTAAAACAAGATTCTTTCACTTTTTGTGTCTCATTTGGTCTCTATATAATTTTTTTTGGTACTACTAAAACAAGAACTTAAAGACTTTTTCTTATAAGTACAAAGCATCCTACACAAAATTATATTTTTCTTCACAATTAAAGAACAAAACACAAAAAAATTCCACTAGTCCAATAAGATCCAATTCAAAAATTTATTATTTTCTTATTTTGATCTTTTCTTGGATATAACATAATCAATTTACTTCGATTGTAAAATTTTAATTTAGGAGTTAAAAGCTTTTTTTTTTTTTTTTTGAAATAGTTATGAATTCTTTTTCTGTTTTGAGTTATTAGTATTAATAAGAGTATTATCTTTGTAAAGTTATTATCTTCTTACTTTTTTCAATCAATATATTTATACAAGTCATTAACAATTGATTTTTCAATATTCTTGTGCAAGATAAGGAAGATTAATGTGCAACGATGTGTCCGAAGAGATAAAAGTGCAAATAAATAAGTTGGTAAATAAATTCGAATGAAGTACCAACTATAATATCAATTCATCCTCGAAAGAATATGACACCATAAGACCTTGCTTCTTGATTTCTTCCGTAATAAATTGATTTTATTTGATATTTGTTATATGTTAAATAAATTATTACAACTTTTAGAAAATTCTAATTATGTTTGTTTAACTTCTAATTATATTGATTTCTCTTTATTTTTTGAGTTACATCATCTTATTCCACTTGTTAACAATTGTTATAGATTTTTCACTTTATCAGTTGACGATTGATTCTTCTTTTCTTCCGTATTTGTTACTGAATGTAAAATTTTCATACATACCTATCAATTTATTATTATTATTATTGTTGTTGTTGTATAAATTCTACATACTTTGGATACCAATTGAATTTTTATTAATATTTTAGAGTTATTTGAACTTGTGCATAATCTTATACACAAAAATATCATTTATAACTCAGTAATAACATTTTCTTTTATTACATGAAAGCTATTATTTTGTCGAATAATAGCAGTAATTGTTTGTCAAGATTTGAGTCTTAAATTTATAGTTGGATATGAACTTTTTGAATTTAGGTTTATGATTCTTTTATACGAATTACTGTTAACATAGGTTGTGTCTTTTCTTAATTTGTTTTGGTTTATGATTTGCATAACTAAGTTTAGGATAGTTTTGTCTACGGTGGCATGTTGGTCATCTTTTAATTATTCTATTCTAAAAAAGAAGAAGAAGTAGCTTAAGCTTTAACATTTACAATTAATGCTCTTATCACATTAGATTTGGAATTCTTCAGCAATTAATGTTAAGTGATTTCCTAGAAATTATGCCTACTAATTTAACTCATAGAGTTCAATTATGTGCGATTTTAGATAAAAATAACAACTGATTTAACTATAGGCTATAAACGAGAATAATTTTATTAGACAAAAATTATAATTAAAATTAGTAAATATTTGGAGTGTGAAATATTTATTTGACTTTTTTTATCATAGAGACAGAGACAACTAAAAAGTCATCAATGATGTAATTTGATTAGCACATATACAATTGTCACGTAATAAGTATTAACCAAAGCACCAAATAATCTAATCTAATATTAAAGAAGAGTTAAGGATCTAATCTTATTATTTATTTGTAATTTGTTTAGGTTTAAGTTTTTCATGTGTATATAGTTATCTCTTATGTGTTTTAGTTTGGTTAGACAAGTGAAAGAAGAATCAAAATATATTTTTATGATTTTTCAATTCCAAATGCTTCTTTTGCTTTTCTATCTATCTTGAAGTTCACATTAGAAAGTTCGTTAAAACTTCTGCGTGTAGTGAAGCATTAGTGACCATTTCGTTTAGACATTGCATTCTCTTGACCGAGTTATCCTCACACCTAAATTCCTGAGGTACACAAAGAAGATGGTTATTGCAGAGTAACAAACCGACGTAAAAACTTCAAACAAGATGCAACACTTCTCACAATAAAAACTAAACTCTGAATGCTAAAACATCTAAGCCAGCAAATGGAAAACTTATTAAAACCCAAAACATACCTCAAGTTTGTTAATATATTTGCTCCAAATTTGTCGGGGACAAAACACATGACACTTGAACACTTCAGTTATGTCCCTTAGATAATCTCGAATGATGTTTATTTTCGGAAATATATCACTTGGGTCTTTAATGACCCGACTGAGAGGCCCTTCTAGCTCGACAGTAGAATTAACTTAGTAGTTAGCAGTGGGAGGTGCCTATTCTATAGAAAAGCCTTAGTTCAATTATCCTTTGGTTGTAGTCTTCTAAATCTCTATAGTCATTTGGTCGTTAAAAAGAAGCAAAGTCTCTTGATGCTTAAAGTAAAAGATCGACCTTCCTATAGAACGAATGAGAAAAAGTCTTATGCGAATTGATACCTCAATTCGAATGATGTGACTAATAATTTATATGTTGAAGTTGATGAAAGATATGTTATAGCATGTAGAGGTATTTTGGTGCAATTGATTCCCTCTGCAGATGTTCTAGCAAGGGTATAACAACAAAAATCTTAATATATACATGTTTTCTGCATATATTGGCAGGAGCTAAAGTCTTGCAACTGATCACAACTATTTAAATATTCGAAATTGCCTTTACATCGTTCATTTATTGTCTAATTTGTAGGTATAGACATTATTATTGCAAATTGTTAAAAATGTCAAGAATATAATGTAGAATGAAGGCGGAGAGAGATGGCCACATGTGACATGACTACCTCGAGTTAATAGTGCTTCAACCTTAACATTCTCTCAATCACTTTAATTTTTCTAATTAACAAGTCAATATTTTTTAGAATATTGAAAGAAAATGTCCCTTAGAATTTAAGACAGAGCACAATAACACATAAATTAAATACAATCCTAAATTCAATGTAAGACTTTATGTTGGCATCACAGTGGAGGAGGTTTATGTTGGATTTCCTGAAGGGAGACGTGAAAATATTTTAGTATCGGAGGTTAAGTTTGACAGTGATCTCAATATATGAAGTTTAAAATCATATAAAAAGGTTATGAGATCAGATAAAAAGTTACTTTTCTCAAGATGTGTTATATTAGGGACTTTAGAGAGAGTTCAACATCCCGTTGAACAATCTTGAAGGTAAGTTTGGTTCAATTCTTAGTATGTGTATATTTATAAAAGAGGTGTTAATTAATTAATATGACATACAAGTCCAACAATACATACTCAAATTGGAAGAAACAAACATTTTTGTCATTTAAATCATGAATATAATGTTGTATATATTACAATTTCAATTATAATATAACAAAATATACTTTATTTTTTGGTATGCAATCTTTTGTATCTGACATGAAATACACGTGCGATGTACATACACTAAATTAGTTATTTAAAAAGTGATGAATCAAGAAAATAAGAATCGAGATTCATCACACTATTTTACAATAGTATAAAATAATATCAAGCAAAACTAAAAAAATATAATTTAAATCACATGAGCAAGAAGAAATCAATCAATATAAAATCAAAAAATTGAGAAATTTAAATCATAAGAAATAAAAAATATGTAATAACTTCTAGTTTGTTACCTAAGATCATTGGAGAACCTTGTAGCTTACCAGTTATTATTTGAGAATTGAGATGGTAGAACTAATTTAGTTTCGACCGGAGTAGTATATAAGTTTCACTATTAGGACTTTAAGTGCTAATTGTATCGTCACTTATAGTAACTTGAGAAAATTGAAGGAAAGATATTTTTAAGTCTTGAATGAAGGATTGGTGACATTGACCAACTTAAAGGGTCAAACATCATTAGGAAACTTGATTAAGTTAATTATGGACTTGATTAATATTTTTAAAACTTTCTAATCTTTTCAAAAATACAAATCAACCCAACCCACACCCCTCTTCAATCCAAATCAACCACTCTCTCTCTCGACAACCTCTCTCAACTCTCTCCCAACCAACAGTTCTGTAAAATTTCTCCCAACCTCCGACGATAAATAGTCGGGCAAGTTTCTTTTCGACTTTCAACCGTCAATCGATCTGAAAACTTCTCCAGCGACAACAACTTCGAGTTCTTCGTCGTCCCATTTCTTTTTTCACAGGTAAAAAATTATGAAGAAACAGAGGAACTTGAGCCAACTACTCTTCTAGTATTGAAATGTGGACTGAATAAAATCCTAATTTCTGGTATTTCTTCTTCTTGTTGTCGTACTGTTGATTCAAATTTATTGATGATTTTTTATCACAGTTGATGTTCTTAGTGTGTGTGTGTGTGATGTGTTGGTGTTGCTGGGTTGATTTGTTATTTGTCTTGGTAAAAATGGTATTGCAACAGATGAAACATCTAATGTAACAGATAAAACATCTGATGCAACAGATGAAAATCTAATGCAACTATGAAAATTTGATGCAACAAGTGAACAATCTAACATATCATTCATCTGTTGCGACAGATGACTAATCTGTTTGGAAGAAATCTAAACAATATTGATCCAACAGATAACTGATTAGTGATCTATTTTTATTCTTTCCAACGGTTTACTCTTTATTTTGCAACAGATTTGTGACTGTTTTTATTCTTTCCAATAGTTTACTCATCTATTGCAACAGGTCAGTTATATGTTGCAACAGATAACATACCTGGTGCAACAGATTAGTGATCTTTTTTTATGATTTCCAATGGATTACTCATCCGTTGCAACAGGTTAGTTATATGTTGCAACAGATAAACTACCTGGTGTAACAAATTAGTGATCTAGTTTTATTCTTTCCAACGGTTTATTCATCCATTGCAATAAGTCGGTTATATGTTGCAACAGATAACATACCTAGTCTACCAGATTAGTGATCTATTTTTATTCTTTCCAACGGTTTACTCATCCATTACAACAGGCCGATTAGATGTTGCAACAGATAACGTACCTGGTGCAACAGATTAGTGATTTGTTTTTATGATTTCCAACGGATTACTCATCCATTATAACGGGTCGGTTATATGTTGCATCAGATAAAATAACAGGTGCAATAGATTAGTGATCTATTTTTATGGTTCCCACGGATTACTCATCCATTGCATTGGGTCAGTTATATGTTACATCAGATAAAATACCAGGTGCAAAAGATTAGTGATCTATTTTTATGGTTTTCACGGATTACTTATCCGTTGCAACAGGTCAGTTATATGTTGCAACAGATAACATGCCTGGTGTAACAAATTAGTTGTCTATTGGAACCTTTTCATTACTGTTATGCATTAATCAATTATAATCTATGTTATGTTCCTGTTAAATTAAGATAATATGGCTCCCTAAAGAAAATAAATTGAATCAAGTCCAAGTAAAGGAACAAGTGCAGCAGCTCGGCTACATCCACCACTCTATAAGCTTGCTTTACAAGCGTTATCTCAATCAGGAGCAAAAGACAATAAACACGGGGAAGAGGAATCTTTCAAAAGAGATGATCCAAATGCTAATAGCCCTTCCACCAAAGAGTTGGTCAAAACCTTTATAATACCCCAAAAAATCCAAACCAATATTAGAGCCATGTACCAAGATCATGCATAGTACATCATGGTTCTTTTATTGTTTTATGATTAAGTTAGATGTATATTAAGGCTTCAAGTAACTCCCAGCTATCAGACGAATCAAAACATTCCTTACCGATTGAATTCATGAGAAAAATATTGGTATAGTCAACTTCAAACGAGCATATCTATCATTATACTTAGAATCTTTGAGCTAGTGACCAATCAACAGATAGATAATTGAATTAAAGTTTCAATAATACCAATTTTGTCTAAATCCGATATCGAATAAAAGAGTTATTCCTATTTTACTCCAACATGTCAGGCTAGAAACTGTGTGATGACATTCGTGGTAGCTTCCCACATTTGTGATGCCCTACCACGAAGGTCGTTAGCCTTAGGCAGAAACCATCTCCTAAGTGACGACATTCATGGTAGCTTACCACATTTGTGACGCCCTATCACGAAGGTCGTCAGGCTTAGGCAGAATCCAGCTCCTAAGTGACGGCATTCGTGGTAGCTTACCACATTTGTGATGCCCTACCAAGAATGTCGTCAGCCTTAGGCAGAAACCAGCTCCTAAGTAACGACATTCGTGGTAGCTTACCACATTTGTGATGCCCTATCACGAAGGTAGTCAGCCATTGGCAGAAACCAGCTCCTAAGTGACGATATTCGTGGTAGCTTACCACATTTGTGACGCCCTACCACGAAGGTCATCAGCCTTAGGCAGAAACCAGCTCCTAAGTGACGACATTCGTGGTAGCTTACCACATTTGTGATGCCTTACCATAAAGGTCGTCTGCCTTAGGCAGAAACCAGCTTCTGTGTGACGACATTCATGGTAGCTTACCACATTTTTGATGCCTTGTCACAAATGTCGTCAGCTATGATTTTCAGCAATTGGGAATTTATTTCATAAGGGTATTTTGGTCTTTTTCCTTCACTTCCCATGACTTATAACCCTAAAGAGGCGTAATTTTTCCCATTTTTCTTCAGTTAAGCATCTAAAAAATCCTCTCTTACGCTCTCAACCACACGATTAGGGTTTCCATCAAACTCATCTCTCAAAAGCAAGATTCAAGTCTTTTTTCAAGATAATCAAGAATTAAGTTTCCCAATCCAAGAACTTTCCAACAAATCATCAAGGTTTTCTTTCTAAGGTATGCGTGTGTTCATTCATGGACTCCTTTCGTCCATGAAGTTCAAGAACCCTTTTTTGAAACTATATATATTATGGTTTTCATGTTATGAATGGATTGTTGATCATGTTTATGTTAATGCCAAGATAGAATCTTTATGTGTTATTATGAACCTATGACATCATATGAGTTGAAAACATATAAGTTTGATTATTTATGATAAGTAATTATATGATTTACACCTATGCCTAAGTTGTGCATGTAAGGTGTTTGATAAAATACCTAAGAGATTAGAAATCATGCATTATAGCTAAATTGTGACTAAGGGAAGGATTCATGATAGGCCTCTATGATTCAATGTCATCCATGTTGATAATGTGTCTTGTGAACACTATTGGATTACTCATGAACTAGTCTTATGGAATTATGCTATGCTTACTTGCAAAACCCACTCATGTACAAGATGTAGAATACCCATGTACTTCATGAAATTCCCCAAGTTATGATATTATGGATTGTGGTTGTAATATGTAATGAGCATGATATTGAAAGCTATGCAAGTATATACATGTTGTATGATCCCTTCCATGAAATAGATTGTTGGGAACTATGCTTAGTATGAAATCCCTTATTTATGATATTGTGGATTATGGACTCTACTCTTATGATCAAGTCAGTCATGTGTGTCAGTTTCCTTCCATCGAGTCTTGGGTGTACTTGTACCCAAAAATTTATAGCTGTGTGCCTAGAGCCATGTCATGTTTTCATGATACTCTCAGTCAAGCCATGATCTATAGAATTCAGTCAGTCATGTGACTCAGGAAAACTCAGTAACCTCAGTAGTTCAGTATTCTAAGTAATCTCAGTGCTCAGTAACCTCAGTAATCTTAATAGTTCAATAATCTCAGTGATCTCAGTACTCGATAATATTTGTAACCTCAGTATTCAAAGTCAATCTCAGTAACTTTAGTACTCTCAACCAGTCCTCAGAACTCAGTACTTTCAGTCAGTCATTGGAATCTAGTAAACTTAGTTTAGCTCTGCTAAACAATACCACTAGTATCATTATAGTTAATCAGTATCAGTTCAGCTAATCAGTTCAGTTCAGTTATTTAGTTCAACCCAGTTATTTAGTTCAGTGTCTTTAAGATGGGAGTAGGATTCAGCACCGAGTTATCCTAGGGATGGGGACTCACCCTCTAGATTAGGACTGAGATCCTTAGAAAAAATCCCTAAGTTCCAGAACTATGTAGCCAGCATAGATTGAGATATTGCAGCCTATTATATGAGGGTAGATAAGGTGGCTTAACCTGTTATATGAGGGTTCCCACCGTTCTCACTAGAGTTACCTATTATATGAGGGTTGCTCACATGTTGTCCTTACCAGTGGCATGGTATTGACACCCTTCTAGTCAGGGCAGAGATTGGACCCCAGTCAACTTAGCTTGGGGTATGTCAGTTAGATGAATACATCCCACAGTTTCAATTATAGATTCAGGACTGTCAGATACATTCAACTCTGTTCAGTAGTACAGATTCAGTACTGTTAGAGACAATCAATCCTTATCATTATAAATAGACTTAAAGATCACCCATTGGACAGGACTGATCTCAACTATAGTTAAACAGTATTAGAATCATCAGATTTAAAGATCACCTGCTAGATAGGACTGATCTCAAATTCAGTTACTCTATATTAAACAGAACTCAGATAATTCCATCAGAACTTAGACTGTCAGATACAGTTGCTCAGTATCAGTTATATTGGTTAGGCCGATCATCACAATTATATCAGTTATATCAGTTTTCTAAACTCATGTATCAGTCATATCAGTTATCAAAATTCATGATATCAGTATTCAGCTTCAGGACTATCAGACATAGTCAACCAAACCAGTTCTTCATAATTCGAACTGTTAGAAATAGTCGTTTATCTATTCAGTATCTCAGTATCAGTACACTCATGTTGTCAGTATTCTGACTCAGTAGTCAGTATCTCCACGAGTTCAGTTACAGTTATGTATACATGTATGTATTCTCACGTTCATATTAGTCAGCATTGTTCATGCATATAACCCTTTGCATTTAGCCTACCTCACCCGTATACTCAGTACATTCAGATATACTGATGCATTTGCGCTATGGTACTTTTTCTTATGTTACACCATAGGTTTAGAGGCACGAGTTCCAGATCAGCAGTAGCATTCCAGTGTTCAGAGTTTGCAGTGAGTCCTTCTCATTCGAGGACGATGTGATTATTGCTACATTTACTATTTAGTTTCTAGATGGAGTTAGTTGGAGACATGTTCCTTGAACTCCTTATTCAGTCCAGCTAGAGGATTTCAGACTAGATGTCAGATTAGATATTCAGATCTCATTATTTTCAGTATTTATGACTCGTTTTGGTATTGTTATACCTTTTTCAGACATTTTGTTATCAGACGTTTATTCAGTTCGAACCTTATGGACTTTCATGTTCATGTTTCCATATTTTATGATATATTATGCAGTATACAGGTACAAATATCAGTTATGGGTTAGCTTATGGTCCTTCGGGGACATGAGCACCGTGTAGCATTCCAGTTCAGAAAATTGGGGTGTTACAAACTTGGTATTAGAGCCTAAGGTTCAATAGAGTCCTAGGAAATCTGAAAGCCGCATCTAGTAGAGTCTTGTACATGCGTGTGTTGTGCACCACACTTATGTGCAGGAGGCTATCCGATGTTTTAGGAATAGTTTACCTTCTTTCATGTCTCAGATCGTGCTATAGAAAGGTTCTCTAAGAAAACTCATGTAGATTCTCATCATGCTTCACTCATGTCAACTCCACCTTACTTTCAAGGTAACAGAAACAGTGAAGCTTAAGTCCTAAAGATAGGGCTTTCTCAGACAGTATCCCATCAGTTAAGTTATGTTCCAAAGTTGTACGGATCTCATTCATGATCATGAGAACTCATTCTCGAACCCAAATTTAGATATGCCAGCAGATCCCTTCTCAAAATCCTATGATAGCATATGATTAGAGTTAGAAGCATGAACCCAGAAGTTTAGCAGTAGTAGAGTTGGGATAATTATATCCAGATTGAACAGACTATGTATTCATGGGGATAGTTATGCCAGAATAAATTGGTAGGCTTGAATAGTGTGAGTTAGAAATTTAAGTTTATTGACTCGAAATTAAGCATGAAGGTGTAAATATGATACTAGTAGTATGTGAGGGAAACAGGGAAAGATGATATATTTAGTAAGGTAAGCATGTGTTAATCGGAGTGTAAGTATGTGATGATGATTGCATTTCAGTTCAGAGATTAGTTTAGTGCTCGCAGACTTATAATGATGGCTTTAAGCTAAGGGAGATATGATAGATCAAGTAACCAAGTCAGGCTCTCAGATTTCAATAGTAGTGCTAGTATGTACAGAAAATCAGTTAGGGAAGACGATTCCTGACCCATCCTTATCTCAGTGTAAAGCTCCATACTTCAGTCAACATAGTGCCTATGCATGCTTTATGTCTCAGATTCCATGGATATAGCTTATGTTCACACGCATTCCATAGAATTGTGTGTGCTTTCAGTTCCCAGTATAGGGAGTTCAGTTTTAGATCACTCAGTGTTACAAATCATGTTCCATGAACTCAGAAATTCCAGACTCAGGTCATGCAGCTCATGACTCATGTACACATATCATGCTCCCCAGCATACTCAGTTTTCATGACTTATGCTATGCCCTCACTGATCAGATAAATTCAGACTATATCATGTATATACTCAGTTCATACCTTTTTGGTAAATCCATGTTGTTGATATTCTATTCCTCAGGTTTCAGTCATGTGTCAAGTTCAGTCAGTATCCATTCATGTTTCAGGTTTTCCTGATTTAACCCTTCATGAGCTTTCTTTATGAGAATAGTGTAGTGTTGAGAAATTGCTTAGATGGGAGAGAGTTAATATTTCATGTTAAGAGCAGATTATTGCATGCATGTTTTATATGAGGGTGTAGATACAAAGATAGGCTTGAATATCCTGTTAGTATCCAATCAAAGGGCTAGCAAGAGGTAATATTTAGAAATTTGAAAAGTTTAGAGTGTGACTGTATATTCAGACCCTTGACTTATGTCAGCCTTCATTGTGCAACTATCACAACTCAGTTTCTATCTCAGTTACAGTTCAATACTCAGTAATTAGTGTTCAGTCTCAAAATTAAGCACTTCAGTATCAGTTTAAACCTCAATTTCAGTATTCAGTTATCAGGACCCAATATTTAGATCCAGTATGGATCCCTGTTATAGTCTTAAGTTATAGTGTCAGCTTTAGGTCAGTATTCAACTCAGAAATTTAGTCCAGTTTTAGACTTGCTTGACCATAGCGTATAGTTATCAGCTACTCATTTATAGGTATTTCAATACCTCAGTCTATGGAATGTTTCCAAATCATGTAATACGTTTGGTCCTGCATTTTCAGACAGTATAGCTTTCATGAAATCCATGATCAGTTATCTCATGTTACCCGGTCAGTCCCTTATCATATGCATAATACTTTACGGCTTCAGCCCAGCAATTCAAATTAAGTATAATTCAGCCTTGTATACCCAGTATTTAGTTACTAGTTACTCAGTTAATCAGATAGGTCAGTATGTCTATGCATTCGTGCATCACGCTTCAGTTTCAGATCTCAGATAATCAGTCATGATTTCGTACCTAGGTTCCTTGAGCATCGCCCCAGTATCTCTGTAAAGTTTAGCATTTTTCAAGGAACATAGTGTCCCAAGGGGGAGATATATTGTAGCCCCAAAACTTTCATGATTTAAACATGCCGTTTCTTTGATGAATCTATCTTGGGGGAAGTGTCACTTATAAGCCGACCCTCTAGCTCCAAAACTCAGCAGTAAGCTATGTATTCAATAGCTCAGTTTAGTCCACGTTACGATACTCTATCCATGTCATGCATTACATGCTCAGTTCAGTTTATGAATCAAGTGCCAAATTCAGTTATGTTCTTATGTTTCCGCTCATGCATATTGAGTAATCAATCTCAGACTCATCAGTATTTTCAGTTCATGGTAGCAGTCTTCTTTGAGCTTACTCATTCTCATGTTTGATTTTTGTACCAAACTTGGTATTTAGTTCCATGCTCAGTTTTTAGTTCAAACTTGGTATCTTTACCCTTACATATTCATGAGTCAGTTCAGTTATGTATTCCTGCATCAGATATATGTGATCAGCTTACCAGTACTTTTAGTCATGCATTCACGTATCATGTCAGTCATATAATTATGCATCAGATATGCATGGATTCAACTTATTAGTTATGCATGAGATATGCATTCTCATTTTGAGAAACTCAGTTTATCGTAACACTCAGTCCTACATTGATAAATCATCTACCCATGCATCAAATATGCATGTATAGTATGATATGCTCAGTTTTTAGTCATGCCAGCCATGAAATCATGATCATTCATTCATGATATATATGCGTCATTTTATCTTTTCTCCCCTCTCAAGCAGTCATCATTCGAGGATGAATGTTTCCAAGGAGGAGATATTGTAATACCCCGACAAATCCAAACCACTATTAGAGCCATGTACCAAGCTTATGCATAGTAAATCATGGTTCTTTTATAGTTTTATGATTAAGTTAGATGTATATTAAGGCTTCAAATAACTCCCAGCTATCAGACGAATCAAAACATTCCTTACCGATTGAATTCTTGAGAAGGATATTGGTATAGTCAACTTCAAATGAGAATATATCTTATTATACTTGGAGTTTTTGAGATCATGACCTATCAACATATATATAATTGAATTATCTTTCAAATGATACCAATTTTTCCTAAATCCGATATTGGAGCAAAGAGTTATTCCTATTTTACTCCAGCATGTCAGGCTGGAAACTGTGTGATGACATTCGTGGTAGCTTACCACATTTGTGATGCCCTACCACGAAGGTCATCATACTTAGGCAGAAACCAGCTCCTAAGTGACGAAATTCTTGTTAGATTACCACATTTGTGATGCCCTATCATGAAGGTCATCAGCCTTAGGCAGAATCCAGCTCCTAAGTGACGACATTCGTGGTAGCTTACCACATTTATGACGCCCTACCACGAAGGTCGTCAGCCTTAGGCAGAAACCAGATCCTAAGTGACGATATTCGTGGTAGATTACCAAATTTTTGATGCCCTACCACGAAGGTCGTCAGCCTTAGGCAGAAACCAGCTCCTAAGTGACGACATTCGTGGTAGCTTACCACATTTGTGATGCCTTACCACAAAGTTCATCAGCCTTAGGCAAAAACCAGCTTTTGTGTGATGACATTCGTGGTAGCTTACCACATTTTTGACGCCTTATCACAAATGTCGTCAGCTATGATTTTCAGCAACTGGGAATTTATTTCATAAGGGTATTTTGGTCTTTTCCCTTCACTTCCCATGACTTATAACCCTAAAGAGGCGTAATCTTTCTCATTTTTCTTCAGTTAAGAATCTCAAAAACTCTCTCTTACGCTCTCAACCATAAGATTAGGGTTTCCATCAAACTCATCTCTCAAAAGTAAGATTCAAGTCTTTTTCTAAGATAATCAAGAATTAAGTTTCCCAATCCAAGAACTCTCCAGAAAATCATCAAGGTTTCCTTTCTAAGGTATGCGTGTGTTCATTCATGGACTCTTTTCGTCCATAAAGTTCAAGAACCCTTTTCTAAAACTATATATATTATGGTTTTCATGTTATGAATGGATTGTTGATCATGTTTATGTGTTGAATGATGCCAAGATAGAATCTTTATGTGTTATTATGAACCTATGAAATCATATGAGTTGAAAACATGTAAATTTGATTATTTATGATGAGTAATTGGATGATTTACACCTATGCCTAAGTTGTGCATGTAAGGTGTTTGATAAAATACCTAAGAGACTAGAAATCATGCATTATAGCTAAATTGTGACTAAGGGAAAGATTCATGATAGGCCTCTATGATTCAATGTCATCCATGTTGATAATGTGTCTTGTGAACACTGTTGGATTACTCATGAACTAGTCTTATGGAATTATGCTATGCTTACTTGCAAAACCCACTCATGTACAAGATGTAGGATACCCATGTACTTCATAAAATTCCCCAAATTATGATATTATGGATTGTGGTTGTAATATGTAATGAGCATGATATTGAAAGCTATACAAGTATATACATGTTGTATGAAATTCCCTTCCATGAAATAGATTGTTGAGAACCATGCTTAGTATGAAATCCCTTATTTATGATATTGTGGATTATGGACTCTACTCTTATGATCAAGTCAGTCATGTGTGTCAGTTTCCTTCCATCGAGTCCTGGGGGTAGTTGTACCCAAAAATTTATAGCTGTGTGCCTAGAGCCATGTCATGTTTTCATAATACTCTCAGTCAAGACATGATCTATAGAATTCAGTCAATCATGTGACTCAGGAAAACTCAGTAATCTCAGTAGTTCAGTATTCTCAGTAATCTCAGTGCTCAGTAACCTCAGTAATCTCAGTAGTTCAGTAATCTCAGTGATCTCAGTACTCAGTAATATCTGTAACCTCAGTATTCAAAGTCAATCTCAGTAACTTCAGTGCTCTTAACCAGTCCTCAAAACTCACTACTTTCAGTTAGTCATCAGAATCTAGTAAACTTAGTTTAGCTCAGCTAAACAATACCACTAGTATCAATCTAGTTAATCAGTATCAGTTCAGCTAATCAGTTCAGTTCAGTTATTCAGTTCAACCCAGTTATTTAGTTCAGTGTCTTTTAGATGGGAGTAGGATTCAGGATCGAGTGATCCTAGGGATGGGGACTCACCCACTAGATTAGGTATGAGATCCTTAGAAGAAATCCCTAAGTTCCAGAACTATGTAGCCAGAATAGGTTGAGACATCGCAGCCTGTTATATGAGGGTAAATAAGGTGGCTTAACCTGTCAGAACTTAGACTGTCAGATACAGTCGCTCAGTATCAGTTACATCGGTTAGGCTGATCATCACAGTTATACCAGTTATATCAGTTTTCTAAACTCATGTATCAGTCATATCAGTTATCTGAATTCATGATATCAGTATTCAGCTTCAGGACTGTCAGACACAGTCAACCAGACCAGTTCTTCATAATTCAAACTGTCAGAAATAGTAGTTCATCTATTCAGTATCTCAGTATCAGTACACTCATGTTGTCAGTATTCAGACTCAGTAGTTAGTATCTCCACAAGTTCAGTTACATTTATGTATGCATGTATGTATTCTCACGTTCATATTTTTCAGCATTGTTCATGTATGTAACCCTTTGCATTTAGCCTACCTCACCCATATACTCAGTACATTCAGACATACTGACGCATTTGCGCTATGGTGCTTTCTCTTATGTTACACCATAGGTTCAGAGGAACGAGTTCCAGATCTGTAATAGCATTCCAGTGTTCAGAGTTTGCAGCGAGTCCTTCTCATTCGAGGACAATGTGATTATTGCTATATTTACTATTTAGTTGCT
Organism: Capsicum pubescens; assembly: GCA_030864215.1. Lineage (NCBI taxonomy): Eukaryota > Viridiplantae > Streptophyta > Magnoliopsida > Solanales > Solanaceae > Capsicum > Capsicum pubescens. Next base: position 176,294,681 of record CM061549.1, read on the forward strand.
GGATGGAGTTAGTTGGAGACATATTCCTTGAACTCCTTATTCAGTTCAGCTAGAGGCTTTCAGACTAGATGTCAGATTAAATATTCAGATCTCATTTTTTTCAGTATTTATGACTCGTTTTGGTATTGTTATACCTTTTTCAGAAATTTTGTTATCAGACATTTATTTAGTTCGAACCTTATAGACTTTCATGTTCATGTTTCCATATTTTATGATATATTATGCAGTATACAGGTACAGATATCAGTCATGGGTTAGCTTGTGGTCCTTCGGGGATATGAGCACATTGGGGTGTTACAACCTTCAGCATTGATCGTTATCCTGTGAGAATGCAGTGCAATGGTGCCACAGATTTAATAAGTGATCTCGTGGTTAAGTTAGTCATGGGAAAATCTTTCGACTCCTTTAGAAAAATACTTTGAGAATAAAAATTGGATTCTTATTTCAGGAAAAGCTACTTTGGGCAATATCTTGATTTGCCGGAGGACAACAATGCTCATTTTCAGATGAAAATGGTATATGATCTTATCAAGTGCAGGTTTATGTATGAAAACTAAGATAAGATGGATGAGGTGTGGATAAATTACTGTGGCATGCCTATTTGTTTTGGTTGGAAGGAGTTTGCCATAGTTACCGGACTAAAATGTTATCCTTATTCTCCTTCTCAAGTTATACCTACTCTGACCCAAAAAAAGTACCCTGTACACCCAAAAAAGGCAAAGGCAAGTCGAGTGATCGTGATGAACTGGTGTCCATTGTTGGTCCAATCTTCAAAAACAAAAACCTGATAGAAGCGTTGAAAGGTAAAGGACTTTCAAAGAAGCATAAGCAATCATTGTGCTTGGTTTGATTTGTACATAATGTTCTTTGGACGAGAGACGTTAACAACAACATAAGCATCAGTTTAATAAATCTCTCCGAGGATCTTGAGGTATTTAACAACTATTCTTGGAGTTATGAAAGCTTCAAAATGACCGTCGAATATTTTTTGACTCCGTTAACGCCAAAAATAGTCAACTTATATGGCTTTCCATGGGCCTTCATATTAAATATTTCTTTTATCATGATATGATTCACCATTTTTTTATTCAATAATGCTTTTGATTTATTGGCGTTATGTTATAGGCTTGGGTATTTGAAGCCATTCCTTATTTGAGACAACAAGTGAACTACCAGGAAGAAGTTTCCTGTCCAAGAATTCTGAGATGGTTGTCGCTTGTCGGTCAAAACCCATAAAAATGCAAAATTTCTTTATCTTTTCAATCCCCCCAAGGAAGCAGTAAGTCCAATTCTAATTAAGTTTTTGTTTTAATTAATGATTAAATAATTTCATCATCATTCTTAATATATGTACCAATTTATTTTAGATTGTCCATCCGTGGCTTGTTCCGACCACCCGAGAGTTGAAGATGCCATTATTTCTTACTTTATGGCCTGTGCAAACTTTATCGGACCCTAAGGTCATTGATTGAATAAAAATGGAATTGTTTGGAGCAACAACCATCACAAGAAAAATAATTTTAGAGGGTGGGTCTAATGATTCTCCTCTTACAGTTTTTGAAACAACAAGCCATTATGATTATGATCATAATGGTTGTACAAATTTTTCTCCAAATTTTGCCACATTTAGCGAATGTTTTGTATGCAAATGTCAAGAATGCAAGGTGAAACACGATGGAGTGATTAATACTATTAATGCACTAACTGCTTCTGCAAAGAAAATGACATCTAAGAGGGATGCCATTCCATCAAAGAGAATTTCATATCCAGACACTCCACTGGAGATCAAAGCGGATAAGAGGAGAAGAAAAGACACTTCCAAGGCATCATCAAGCATAAAAAAAGCAAGATTACAACACCTCTGTCTTTGTCTTGCACCGATGTTCTGTGTGCAAGGGCCACAGGAGAGCAGCATGAGCTGAAGAAAGTGAATGTACATCATCTTCTCCAAAAAACAAATAGACACATATCTGTTTCAACAGATGATATATCTGTTGAAAATTATCAAACAGATATATACATCTATTGAAAATGTTGTCTAACATGTTGCATCAAATTCGTTATCTGTTTCAACAGATAAGTATTATGTTGCAACAGATGAGTCATCTGTTCGAAATTATCGTACTGCTCTGATTTACCGGTTCGAATTTGTCCCAATAGATAATCCATCTGATACAACATAAGACTCATCTGTTGCAATAGATGTACAATCTGTTTTATATCTCTACTTAGGATTGACAATTTTGGCTTTCCAGGTGGATGTCACAGTAGAAGCTACTGCCGAAGAGCATATATCACAGTTGCTAATCCATCAACTGCTTCCAAAGAAGAAGAAAATATGGAGCCTATCAGTTTGAGAGAATGGAAGAATTAACCATTTGAAGGGTTCAACATCTCAGACGAGGCTCCAAAAAAACTAACACAGTTGATCAATGACTATTCAGAATGGATTGCCGATGGGCTATTAAAGTATCATGCCGGAAAGTACATAAATTAATTTTATAGATATTGGTTTATACAATTCTTATTGTAAGAACCTGACGTTAACACATATAAATTATCATGTAGAAAACAAAATGACGAGCGCTACAAAGTGAACAAATCGAGTCTTGGTTTTGATATGTTCGACTTTATTGTTGCATATTTCGGAATAAAAAATTGGTTCTATTTGATGTCACAGCCCCAAACTTGTTGGAATGATGAGGTTTAAATGCCATACATATTACTATTAATTAATACTTTATTTAATTACATCTGCGTGTTGATTTTTTTGTCACGTAATTCAAATTGTTTGATAATATGTGCAACACATTGATGCAATTTTTTACTACCTCCAAAAGAAGGCCAAGTTGCAAACACAAAAACAATGCAGATACACGACAGACAATTATTTGTACAAAGTTTACATCAATAATTCCTACGATAGTTATTGTCAACAACAGCCAGAAGTTTCCCCAAACGAGGAATGCTTAATCAACATCATCAAAGGTTTTAGCATTTCGGCTGGCATACCTTGGCATTTGGTCGATGAAGTGTACATCCCAATCAATTTTGGTGATGAATTCCATTGGGTGTTGGCTGTCGTCATTCTAAAAGAGAGGCGTATCCGAGTTTATGACTCAATGTCGTGAAGGAGACGTTCCGGGATGTCGTCTGAGATACAAAAGCTGGCCACAATATTGCCTACTTACATTGATATGAGTGACTTTTTGGACCAAAAGGTTCGTACTTATTGGTCAACGATTGAAGCATACCGGGATAAAATGACTAATCCATTTAATGTACAATATATTTAAGGAATTGCTCAACAAACCATTGGTATCCTGTAAGTTTAAGTGTCATGATTTAGTTTTATTTCACAAATTTCACAACGCTTGCATGAACTGCAAGATATAGATTATCTATTTTTTTATAACGCAGGGATTGCAGTCCTTTTGTTGCCGCCTACGTCGAGTATTTGAGCGATGGATTACAAGTACCAAATGATGGACTTGATGTCGGATTACTCCGCAAAAAATATGTTGTTCTTTTATAGAAATATGGAGAAGCGAAAGCTCAGAAGCCGTATGCAACAGATGTTAAAGATCCACGACGACCAAAGATGAATTTCATAGCACCGGATGAAGAACAACTTGTCCATATTGATTAGATCTTTATATCTTGAGTCCGTCAATGTAATAACCTATCCTTCTTGGTTTATCTTATTGATTTATTTGTAGAGTAGATCGTTTGTACCCATAATAATTTTTTTTACATTTAGTTTATTTGTTGAGTTGTTTCATGTAATTTTGAAGGCTTCAATTTATTTTATTCTGTCTATGAATATAATTTAATCCTTAGTTTTGAACATGTTAATTGAAATGGAGTACTAGATTCAAATATCGCAACAGATAATACATCTGCTGTAACAAACGACATATTTTATCAGATAAATTTAGACATATATTGCAACATGAGATGAAACACATAGGTTATCTGCTGGAAATTATCTAACAGGTCTTCCTACTTTTTTGATTTGCTCCAACAGATTACTGATCAATTGCAACAAATAGATTATATGTTGCAACAGATCGTATATCTTTTGCGACAGACAGACTGGGAACATCTGCATAATGCAATAGATGACCAACCTATTCCAACAGATAATCAATCTGTCACAACAGGTACTATGTCTATTACGACAGATATAAAATCTGTTGCATTATAAAAATTTAACTTGGCCAGACATAAAAATTATTGCCACTACATGTTAAGTGAATTGGCTTGAAATAAAAATTTGTTATCATGTTCGTCTTTGTCTTTGTACATGTTCTTTTTTTATACACGGGATACAACCATTTATTTAGTACCCCATATGCCCAGAACAATTGCATCTTTCCCATAACGGTGTCGTACACGCCGGTCATTTGTGTGCCGATCAACAAACACTCGATGTATGCAAGTGAGTACGGCCCGCACGCTGCACCGGTTGTATTTCTTGGGAGCTGGATGTTCTTATTTCAACCTTAAAAATCCCATGATTCCTTCGCTAAGACTTCAGTCGGCAAATGATCCATCATCTTACTCTGCGTCAACAACTTGGGCAACAACTTCAAGAGTGGCTGCATATGGGTTAAAAATGCCTTCTCGCCGAAGACAGGTAAGTTGCAGCCATAAACCTTAATCTTTATCTCGTATAGTAGTATATCAACAGTGAGAAAACATGTGACATCCACGTTCATGACTGCAAGGATTCTCTTTGCCTTGTTCCAGCTCTTGCCGTATGGATATGGGCTCTTTCCTCTAACATATTTAATCGCTTCTTCATCCCATTAGAATGTAGAAACTAAATTATCAAATCTTGGGCCACTAGAATTTTCTATCTTACAGAGTTTAGCGTACCTATCCTTGAAATTATTATAGAAGTTGAGGTCCATTATCCTATCGGCAGCATCATAAGCATCCGGGTACGCTAATTGCCTGTCCCTCATGAGACAGAGAATTTCATCAACCTACTGTGGTATAAGAAGACAATTTTTAAATAGGTTAGTAATTGTAAAGAATAAAAACACAGTGGAAAGAATCCGATGTAGAGGATTCTCTGAATCAGTTCACAAATTACCCAACCAACGTAACTTATGCAACAAATGTGTATTATGTTGCAACAGAATACCAAGTTTTTGCAATAGATAACACATCTGCTGCGTAGATTCTTCTTGATGGAGTAGGTTGTAAGGCCAGGTTAGCAAAAGTAAACTTACCTTGTCCTCGTACAACACGCGCATATTTGTCATATTCGAGAAGTCTTTGGCGGCAAATGAATGCATGGTGTATTCTTTTTGAACCTTCATATTGATGAATTCTTCCAGTTCCTTCTTATTCTCCTTGACAAGAGCCGCGAATATGTCCACCTTCTTCGACGGCCCCGAAACTTCAACAACTCTTGGACCGGGAGGAGTTGTAATTTTTGCTGATTTCAGAACGGAGAGAATTTGTCTAATTTTTCTTCTCTTCTTCCTAACCTCCACTGTAGGAGTGCATGGCTCCCTCACCTTATTGCATGGTATGACACCCCTCCTGGATTTCAACTCCTCGACAGCTTTAGCACTAGCCTCTAGCTTTTCAAAGAGTTTATCCTTTCTATCCTTGCACACTTTACATTTTGCAATGAGAACATGAGGGTGAGGAGGGATGAGAGGGACCATTGTAAGGGTGGGAGAGACTGGTGTAGGGGTGAGAGGAAGGACCTATGCAAGGGGTATTTTCAAACATATTTATTTTTTCCTGAGCACCAACATGCTCATAATCACGACTGGTAGCAATAGGATGGCTGCCACCATCACAAATAACTCCACCAGCAACACCCCCAGAAAAAGAACCTAGTTCTGTTGTAGTTTGAGGTTGGTCGTGAAGAGCTTCAATATTAGGCTGACCTTTCCTAACTTCTCTTCTTATGGATGTTGCTCCAGCTAATTCCTTCTTTATTAACTTCACCGTTGGGTCTTCTTTTTTTATCAACAAGACCTAGAGTAAGAAAAGAAGTCATCCCCAACTCATCAATGGTAGGCATAATCCAAGGATGCACAACCTATAAAAAAGACAAGAGGAATTTAAATCGTATAATAATAATTTATAGTCAGTTGGATTACATGGGGCTCAGGTTACATGGATGTTAACACAAACAACTTATGCAAAAAACGATCTAGCTACCGCAACTGCTAATCTGTATGTTGAAACAGATTGATAATATGTTGCATCAAATTACCCATCTGTTACATAATTTACAGTAGATGGGTAATCTGTTGAGTAGGGTTCAGAGAACCAGAGCAACAGATGGTTAATCTGTTGCACCAGTTGCAGTTGATGGGTAATCTGTTGCAACAGATGACCCATCTTTCGCAACAGATGGAACATCTGTTTCAATATCTTTCTTTGAGGCAAATTATTTTAGTTGAAAGAAGACGTACTGCATCATCCGTAGGGTTAAAGATATCATCCTCGTTAATATTTTTTTACTGCTCTCTACTGCAGCCAACCACCTAAGGATCTTTGTATGAGAAACCTTATTCGGGTAATCCTTGAAATGCTTTCGGAGGGGAGGAATGGCTTCACATGCCCAAGCCTAAAAATTGTAGATCGGAAGAAAGCAAAACATAGTCATAACTATATTCAATATAACTTAATGAATGAGTAAAAATGGTGATCAATTTTACCATGAAAGCCCAAGGAAAGCCGTATAATGTGGTCGTCTTTGGCTTTAGCTTTTTTAGTAAATATTTGACAGTCAAGTAGTAGCTGTCGTATCCCCAGGGATAATCATTGAATTTTCCAAAATTATCAGAACGTGCCAACAAATCATGTTCTATGACTTTTCTGATGTCTCTTGCCAATAAAACGGAATGGACAAACCAAACTAAGCATAATTTCTCCATGTAGTGCTTTGGTATGTCTTTATTGTTGAGATCCACCATCAAATCATCCACTATGTAGCTAGGTACAACAATGCCCAACAACTTTTTTTTTTAACTTGTGTTTGTTGGACCCTTTGTGGGGTATTTTCTTGATGAGAGGTTCTTCTGGATGATCGCATCTCAAGCCCGCCACTATGGCAAACTCTTTCAATCCAAAACAAACCGGCTTGCCACAGTAGTTGATCCAAACTTCATCCAAATTTTTTCCGCCCTCTTTCGAACCTCCATCATCCCCCACGTACTTGATCCTACGCTTGAGGAGGCCATATATCATGATCATTAGGAAACAGAGAGGGCAGTCCCCAGACAACTCAAGAAAGTATGCAAAACATCTCTTCTTAAAAAGTCCATCTATGTTTTCCTTCTTCATAATACTCTTAAGTTCGTTAAAAGGTTTCTCCAACTGACATTTAAGTACAACATCATGAAAATCTGCGGTAGGGTTACTCATTGGCATTGCAACTCGAAACCCGATGATACTAATAGTTTTGACAAAACAATACTGGGATTTTGATGTAATTTCATGCTCCATTGGTGAGAAAGAGTTATCACTTTCCTCATCTTAATTTTTCCCTGACTGAGATTGTTCTGGAATTTCCTCCAAATATATCTGTAGGCTAGCCTTTTTTTTTGGGTGGTCAGAAGTTGATCCACTTTCAGTTTCTTTTCTTTTGGGAGACATCTTTTAGCTACAAATAATAGAAAAACAAAAAATACATTACATTTGATGTCTGCATAATTTTTTAAAAAAAGGTGAGACAAATTTCAATAAATTATTCTATGCCACATAACAAAAAAAATACACCAACGTCAACCCATCAGTTGGAACAGATGGGGAACCCGAATCTGTTTGAAGACCTATTTAATATCTCCCAACAGATATTCCACCTGTTGCAAAAGATGGACAAATTTTAATAAATTATTCTACGCCACATTATAAAAAAAATACTCCAATGGATAACCCATTGATAACGCTCAAACAACACCTCTCTAATGAGAATGTAAGCGATCGTTGTCAATATATAACCTAACTAGGTTGGGGTCGAATCCCACTGGGAATATGGTGTGAACTTAAGTTGTTTGCGATTTAATCAACTAATAGTTGGATGTTTCTTGGAATGGGAGTTTTGAAGATTAGCAAATAATTATTGCTCACTTTAGTTTCAGTGTTTGTAATCAAGAGTTTATGGAAAACCAGAATTTTGTTCACTATGGGTTTTAGTACTTGACAGATGCTAATAGTGATTCAAGATTCTCATAGTAGGTAGGACAACAGATTATCTCTATCGAAGTTATGCCTAAATGTCTCTCGACCTACTTAAGCATCTAATTACCTAATCCTCTCAGATTTAGGGAATTTATATTTACTAACCAGACTTTACCTCAGGTTAATAAACCTTGTTACAACGTCGATTATTAAATGGAAGTTTGGTGTTTCCAAGTCCCTGTCAATAATTTACTTCCTACTATATATGATTTCTTATCTCAAGCAAATCAAAGCAGGTGCTATCTATCGTTTGCAACCAATAGATAATAATTAAAATCTTGAAATTATCAAGGATTCCTATTACCTTTAGAATTGAATACACACAGCATCTTACCAAGACTTAACCCATAGATCCCATAATTCGGGTCAAAGGGATTTAGCCATTCTTAATGTAATAAGTAAAACAACTAGACGTATTCATAATTTGAAAGATAAACTTACCACAAGATGAATAATAACTAGTGATTCTCAAATTAGATCACAATAAAAATCGCAAAATATTGATGAAAATCTCTTCAAAGTTAATTGTTTTTCAAGCCAAGAAACTAGAGAGAAAAATAACAAAATACGTGTGTTCCAAATTATGTTCAGAACTCCTTTAGAAAACCCTAAACAAAATCTTTTTATAGTTCAGCCTAAATAAGAAAAAAAAATCACAGAGTTTAATAATTCCTCAAATTAGGCGATGACATTCGTGAAACCTTATCAGGAGTTTGATGACTTATCACAAATGTCATCAGCTCCCTCTTTAGTTTTAGCACTTCCTGCTTAAGGCTGACGATGAATCCTGATGACTTATCAAAAATGTGATGACATATCAGACAATGTCGTCACTTCTCCGCCTTAGCTCACATGTTTTTCCTAAGGCTGACGACGACTCTGACGACTTATCAACTCTTTGATGACTTATCAGGAAATGTCGTCACAACTTTCAGTTGAGGTCCATTTTATGTCTAAGGCTGACGGTATATCTGATAACTTATCACAGGGCTGATGACTTATCAGGAATGTCGTCAGCCACACTTATCTTCTATTTGCTTCAGATTTTAATTCTTTTACTTCCATTCCTATTGGTTCTCTTGCATCTTGGCTTCTACAGTAAAAACGAAGATAAAACAATCAAAAACGATAAAAGTTGCTTAAGACCTTACAATTATTCTCAGTTAAAAGCCTCAAATGTGTTAGTGTCTGCTGACACATCAACACCCTCAACTTAAAACAATTGCTTATCCTCAAGCAACTCAAACACAACCAAGAGGATACAAAGTACATTCGGCAGTCAATCATCCATATTATCTCAAAACATATTCACCATCTCTAAGGTCTGTCAATTCAAGAACAACTATGTATATTATTGAAGAACAATAATGCAACACACAGGAATCAAGATACGACATTACTTTAGCTATAACAACCATGCATAGACTGGTATTACACTATCCGAACAAGTTAGTAACTAGCAACATATCTGGTGTGCCCTCACAACAAAGAAATCCCCCTTTTCTCATATCAGTAATCATATATATAACTATGGGGATAATAAAAAAAAAATACTCACTCTCAGAATGAAGTTCCAATCAATGTATGCCGAATACCATAGGCTTGCCCTTATTTTCATTACCAAGATCTTCAGACAGGTCAGCTAAGATCACTATAGTTTTTTTCTTTGGCTTGTAATGCAGGATAGGGGCTGGTATGATACTTGATGATATTTAAAGTGACTAAGCCTCCTTGACACTATACTAGCTTTTGGGGTTTCACTCATTAACCTTTTTCTATTCTTCTCTTTTCTTGATCATACTTATTTAGGATGGGTGCGGTCTTTTCCACAATCAGTTATTCTTTTTCACAACTTTTCTTTTTCTTGCTCTTTTCCACCGCACCTTATTTTTTATTCTTTTCTTTTATTCTACCTTTCTTCATACTCATTCTGTACCATGCACCTCTATGACAACCACCCTCAACTTAGGCCATTTTCCTAAGTCAAGGTGCACAGTGTCCAAGGAGGACCAGGGACAAAACAGGTTCATTGTGATATAAACGGGAAGGTGACATGTATCATAAAAAGAAATAGGCTAAGCAGGCTCAAAGCAGGGATCAAGGGATATTCTACATACAGGGAAGGTCATTTAGGATAAAAGTGGGATAATATCAAAACAGCCTATGATCCTTTCCTAACCCCTATCCTTCAACCTAGGCAAGACTAATCGGGCAAGTTCTGAATCCAACATACAGAGGGAACTAAATAAAATCTCACACGCACATGGCATACCAGTATATCACCAGTTACTACTTATCCAGTTTATGCAGCTGTTCAACAATGATTATTGCGTCACTAGAACTAATGCCATACAAAGATGCACAGTGGTAACACTTAGATGCAAATCATACATAAAAACCTTCAGACCATTGGAGAGGTGCTCAAAAATTACAAAAACAAGTTAACTGCCTTAGTTACTTGTATTTCTCCCAGTTAGTTAAAAAATTTTACGATAACAATTTACCCTACACCCTCAACTTAAAATCACAGAAAAATTGAACGAAGGGTTAGGGTATACCTGGAGTAGATCAAGCACGGGGATCATGGATTTCTCATATGTAGCGCCTGATTTAACATCACAACACGACTCAAGCATCTCGATTACTTCAGACTTCGTCGAGACAGATAGTAACAATACTATTTATTGAGTCTTTTGGACCAATATAAAGTTTGACTCGTTGCCCATTTACCTTGAAGGTGCTATCGTCTTTATTTTCAAGTTCTACTACTCCAGATGAGTAGACTTGACTAACTCTAAACGGGCTTGACCTCTTGTATTTAATCTTACCTGGGAACAGTTTGAGTCTAGCATTGAACAGAAGCACCAAGTCACCTTTTTGGAAGTCTCATTTCTCTATCCTCCAATCATGATACTTTTTTATATTTTCTTTTTATAGGTCTACTCGTTCATATGCCTTGAGATAGAATTCATCCATCTCATTCAGTTGTCCTAGTCTCAGCTCTGCTACCTTCTTCCAACTCAGATTCAACCTTTTGAGTGCCCATAAGGCCTTGCGCTCTAGCTCTATTAGTAAGTGGTATGCCTTTACATAGGCCAACTAAAATGGTGACATGCCAATGGGTGTCTTAAAAGCAGTCCGGTATGCCCACAAGGCATCATCGAGCTTTCGAGACCAGTCTTTCTGACTACTATTCACCATTTTATCTAGGATAGCTTTAATCTCTCGATTTGATACCTCTACTTTCCCACTAGTTTATGGGTGATATGGTGTGGATACTCTATGCTGTTTCACCCCATATTTTTCTAAAGCCGCCCGAAACACTTTGTTGCAAAAATGAGATCCTCCGTCGCTTATAATAGTACGTGGTACTCCAAAGCGAGAGAATATGTTCTTCTTGAGAAAAGCAATAACCCTTTTTCCTTCATTATCAGACAAGGAAGCAACTTTGAACATTTCGAGACATAGTCAACAACAACTAAAATATACTTCATCCCATACGAGCTTACAAAAGGACCCATGAAATCGATGCCCCAGACGTCAAACAATTCCACTTCAAGCATCTTAGTCAAAGGCATCTCATATCTATTGGAGATTGACCCCTTCCTCTGACATTGGTCTCATTTTAGCAGAAACTCATGAGCATCCTTGAACAATGTTGGCTAATAGTAGCTGCTCTGCAACACCTTCCTAGACATTCGGTCACCTGCATGGTGACCTCCAACTGGGGAAGCATGACATGCTTCCAATATGCACAATACATCCACTTTTGGCACATATCTCCTTATAATATTGTCAGTGCATCATCGAAAAAGATACGGCTCATCCCAAAAGTAACGTGTCACATCATGCAAGAATTTTTTTCTTTGATTGAAAGAAAGATTTTCTAGAATGACCTCACTCACAACTTAATTTGCGAAATTAGAGTACCAAGGCAATTTCTCCATAGCAGTAGCCACGATCTCGTCATTAGGAAATGCATCATTTATCTCCATTTCATCACTAATTTCCTGCTCACCTTCTATTTTAGACAGATGATCCGCAACCTGGTTTTCACAACGTTTCTTATCTTTGACTTCAAAGTCAAATTCTTATAGCAAAAACACCCATCTAATCAGCATTGGTTTTGTATCCTTCTTAGTCATCAAATATCTCAAGGCTGCATGGTCAGTGTGGACCACCACCTTGGTCCCAAGTAGGTAAGCCCTAAATTTATTAAAAGCATACACTACAGGTAGGAGTTTCTGCTCAGTGACAGTGTAGTTCTTTTGTGCTCCGTTCAGTGCTTTGCTGGCATAGTATATTAGATGAAACATGTTGTCTTTCTTTTATCCTAATACGGCTCTAAAGGTAACACCGCTTGCATCACACATTATCTTAAATGGTTTTGACCAGTTCGGTCCAACAATGATAGGGGCCTCAACCAGCTTCTTTTTAAGGCATTCAAATGCCTTAAAGCAATCATCATCGAAGGAAAACTTCACTTATTTCTCCAAAAATTTGCAAAGTGGATTTGCAACCTTCGAGAAATCTCTTATAAACCTCCGATAAAAGCCAACATGTCCAAGAAAAATATGCACTCCTTTCACTGAAATGGGAGGTGGTAGTTTCTTAATAACTTCAACCTTGGTTCAATCAACTCTATCCCTTTTGCTAAAATTTTATACCTGAGAACGATGCCCTCCTTTACCATAAAGTGGCATTTCTCTCAATTAAGCACCAAATTGAATTCAACACATCGTTGCAAGGCTATACTCAGGTTTGCCAAACACATCTCAAATGAATCTCCCACCACATAGAAATCATCCATGAATACCTTTATGGTGTCCTCCACCATATCTAAGAAGATAGACATCATGCAACATTGAAAAGTAGTGGGTGCATTGCATAGCGCAAAGGTATCCTCTTAAATGCAAAGGTGCCATATAGACATGTGAATGTCATATTGTCCTGGTATTTAGGAGCAATATAGATCTGGTTATATCTAGAATAACCATCCAAGAAGCAATACCATCCCCTTCCGACCAATCGATCAAGCATTTGGTCCATAAAGGGAATCGGGAAGTGGTCTTCCAAAGTCCATGAATTTAGTTTATGGTATTCCATACAAACTCTCCACCCAGTCATAGGCCTGGGTGGAATCAACTCATTTCTTTCATTTGCAACCACAGTCATGCCCCATTTTTTGAGCACGCATTTAACTAGGCTCACCCATGTGCTGTCAGAAATAGGGTAAACCACTCCTGCATCCAACCACTTAATAATTTCCTTCTTAACCACCTCTTGCATTGGTGGGTTAAGACGGCGTGGTACTCAATGGTTGGAATAAAATTTTCCTTAAGTTGTATTTTATGCGTGCAAATGCTAGGGGGTATGCCAATAATATCTGTGATGGTCCATCCTATTGCTCTATTATACCTCTGAAGTACTGAAATAAGTGCTTCCACCTGTTTCTCGCCCAAATCAGCCACAATAATAATGGGTAGCGTGTTTCCGTTGCCCAAAAACATGTACCTTAAGTGACCAGGCAGTTCTTTCAATTCCAACACCGGTGGTTCTTTAATGGATGGCTTAGCCGGTGGTGTCGGTCAATTAGCAAGATTAAGGTCTATCCTCTTAGGAGCATAAGGATATGGATCCATTCCCGACAAAGCACAAATAGTCTCTTCGTACTCCTTAATGCCTTCACGATCAAGATTTATCAAAACTGTGACTAAAGGCTTGACAACAAGTTGCTCCTCTATTGACACCTCCTGTTTGTCCTCATAATACACATCAACTACTGAGAACACACTCATTTCTTCATGCTTCTTCATTGATTGGCACACATCAAATCGTACCACTTCATCATTCATCTTGAACAAGAGCTCATTCGCTCTCAAATCAATCAACACACTTTTGGTTATGAGAAAAGGTCGACCCAAGATTATGGGCTCCTAGAAGTCCACCTCACAATCAATAATGACAAAATCTTCAGGGAATATGAAGCTAGATACTTTCACTAACACATCATACAAAATACCAACAGGTCATTTTACTAACCTATCTGCCATCACGAGTCGCATGTTAGTGGGTGTGGGATTTCCCAGACCCAGCTCTATATACAGATAGCGACATCAAATTAATGCTCGCTCCCAGATCGCATAATGCCTTAGCAAATTCCATAGACCTAATTGTACAAGGAATAGTGAGTGCTCCTGGATATGGCTTCTTCTGTACCAAGGACCTTGTAGAAATAGCGCTACAATGATAGATATTATCCTCTGGTTCGTAGCTCACCACTCTTTTCTTAGTCACAAGGTCTTTCATGAACTTAGCATATCCTGGCATTTGCTCGAGTGCCTCCACCAAAGGTACATTTATTGTCAATTATTTGAGCATTGCCATGAACTTGCTGAATTTTGCATCATCAGTTTTTTTATTCAATTGTTGAGGAAAGAGAGGTGGTGGTCTTAGGAGATTTTTCAACACTACCTCCTTCTCCTTCTCTTTTTCTTTTTCCAGAGCATCATCAGAACCATCCAGCTTCTCAGACTCCACTGGACATTCTTCTTTGGGTTCTTCCTCTGCCTCAGTCACATCTTAAACCAAACTTTTGCCCTCAGAAGGGCTAGGTAATATCTTACAACTCTTAGTGGTAATCTCCATACATGAGACATCATTCTGCAAATTCTGGACTGTATCACTTGGTAACGTTCCACTCTTCCTCTGGTTAAATGCTGCGAAGAGTTGGCTCATTTGCTGCTTCAACTGCTAGATTGCGGTGGAGTGTGAGTTTACCAACTGACTAATAGATGATAGATCGGTATTCATGGTAGTCACACCAGAGTTGGTAGCCTCCACTTCCTTCAACAACTTAACCATCATGTCCTCCATAAACATCTTTTCAGAATTTGTTATAGCAACCTCACAATTTCTAGGAGGGACATATAGCCTGCTCCTATCATTATTGCTTCTCCAGTTTCCCTACTCCATATCTTTATAACCAGTCTTATCATAATAGTTCCGAACTTGATTCCCTTGGCTATTGCCTTGGAAACTACCCTGATTATTAACCTAGTTCACCTCTTCTTCTGCATCAGTATCAAATCTATATTAAGATCCTATAGCTTTGACCTTCACAGTCTTTCCTGATAGCAAGTGCTTGGTTAGCAGGTCCATCTGCATTTTTAGGTGAGCCATGTTTTGGTCACGCTCCTCATATATTCTGCGTTGTTCCACAGTTATACCCACAGAAATAGTGGGGCTTACTACCACAGAGTCTCTGGTAGTGGGGCTCGACTCTGTTTGGTCATTCTTTCTAGCATTTCTGAAGCCTCTAGGAATGTAAGATCAACAACGAACCACCAGAAACATTATCTACAATTGGTTTTGTTACAGAGTTAAAAACCCTATACAAAGTCTCCATCAAGTGTATGTCCATCATATTGTGGTTTGAACACTGTGTCAGTTTCTTCTTTAATCTCTCCTAGGTTTCATGCAAGGCTTCAGTTGGGAGCTTCCTAAAGTTGCTGATCTCATCCCTCAACTGTACTCTCCTGGAAGATGGAAAAAACCTTTCTAGGAAGTCTCCTTTTAACTGCCTCCAGTTGGTAATAGAATCGAGTGTCAGCTCATTAAGACATATTGTTGCCTCCCCAGACAGAGACAACGGAAACAATCTCAGTCGAATAGCATTCTGACCCACTCCTGGGTTATCAAAAGATTTACATATGGTGATAAAGTTCATCAAATGCAAATTGAGGTCATCCCCAGGAAAACCACCAAACAACCCCTTCAGATTAAGGAGTTGAATCATAGTACTCGTAATGCTGAATTTTTCCCCAGGTGCCAACGATGGAGGAATAATTGTACCCATTACACCTGCTCCATCCATTCCATCATCATCATCATTGAGGTCATATTGGACCGGCTGGTAATCTTTCCTTCCTCGAAACGGATGGTTCCTGTTAGCATTACACTGTACTGGTGCAGCTACTTGCTCTGCACACCTTGGGTTACAAGGGTTTAACAAATCCTCGTCTCCCAAATATTTATCCTCAGGATTTGGATGTCGTACTTGTTGACCGACATTCTGCACATTCACCTGAGCTCTAGCTAAGGCTGCTAACCTGTCAGCCTCCTGCTGGTCTGCCATTCTACCAATTCGTTGCGGTTCTGGGTTAAATGGTAATAATAGTTCTCCAAACCTTCTGGTTCTTCGCATACACTACAAAGGTCCTGCAATAAAAAAACAACAAATAAACATAAAACTAGGAAACTTGACTAACAGTCAATTAGCGCACACAAACTTTAATTTACAATCGTATTCCCCAGCAACGACGCTATTTTTGATAACGCTCAAACTACACCTCTCTAATGAGAATGTAAGTGATCATTGTCAATATATAGACCAACTAGGTTGGGGTCAAATCACACAGGGAATATGGTGTGAACTTAAGTTGTTTGCAATTTAATCAACTGATAGTTGGATGTTTCCTAGAATGGGGGTTTTGGAGATTAGCAAATAATTGCTGGTCACTTTAGTTTCAGTGTTTGTAATCAAGAGTTTATGGAAAGCCAGAATTATGTTAACTATGGGTTTTAGTACTTGACAGATGCTAATAGTGATTCAAGATTCTCACAGTAGGTAGGACAACAGATTATCTCTATCGAAGTTATTCCTAAATGTCTCTCGACCTACTTAAGCATTTAATTACCTAATCCTCTCAGACTTAGGAAATTTATATTTACTAACCAGACTTTACCTTAGGTTAATCAACCTTGTTACAGCGTTGATTATTAAATGGAAGCTTAGTGTTTCCAAGTCCCTGTCAATAATTCACTTCCTACTATATTTGATTTCTTATCTCAAGCAAATCAAAGTAGGTGCTATCTATCATTTGCAACCAATAGATAATAATTAAAATCTCGGGATTATCAAGGAGTCCTATTACCTTTAGAATAAAAAACACATATCATCTTACCAAGACTTAACCCATAGATCTCATAATTTAGGTCAAAGGGATTTAGCCACTCAGTAATAAGCGAAGCAACTAGACGTATTCATAATTTGAAAGATGAACTTACCACAAGATGAATAATAACTAGTGATTCTCAGATTAGATCATAATAGAAATCCCAAAATATTGATGAAAATCTTTTCAAAGTTAATTGTTTTTCAAGCCAAGAAACTAGAGAGAAAAATAACAAGATACGTGTGTTCCAAATTATGTTCAGAACTCCTTTAGAAAACCCTAAACAATACTTATTCTAGTTTAGCCTAAATAAGGAAACAAAATCACAGAGTTTAATAATTTCTCAAATTAGGCGACGATATTTGTGATACCTTATCAGGAGTCTGACGACTTATCACAAATGTCGTCAGCTTCCTCTTCAGTTTTAGCACTTCCAGCTTAAGGCTGACAATGAATCCTAACAACTTATCAGAAATATGATGACATATCAGACAATGTCGTCACTTCTCTACCTCAGCTTACATGTTCTGCCTAAGGCTGACAGCGACTTTGACAACTTATCAACTCTTTAACGACTTATCAGGAAATGTCATCACAAATTTCAGCTGAGGTATATTCTCTGTCTAAACCTGATGGTATATCTGATAACTTATCACAGGGCTGATGACTTATCAGGAATGTCGTCAGTCACACTTATCTTCTATTTGCTTCAGATTTTAACTCTTTTGCTTCTATCCCTGTTGGTTCTCTTGCATCTTAGCTTCTACTGCAAAATCAAAGATAAAACAATCAAAAAAGACAAAAGTTGCTTAAGACCTTGCAATTTTTCTCAGTTAAAAGCCTCAAATATGTTAGTGTCTGCTTACACATCACCCATCAGTTGGAACAAATGGGAAATCTATTTGAAGACCTATTTAATAACTCCCAACAGATCTTCCATCCATTGCAATAGATGGACCATTACCACCACAAACAATGCCACCACCAATGCTACCAAGACCACCGCCAATGCCATCAATACCAATACCAAGACCACTGATACCACCGCCAAAAAACACAAATACCAACACCACCAACAACATCCACCAAAAACACAACAAACACCATCCAACAATACCACGACAGTCAATAAAAAACTGAGAGAAAAAATAGGGTTTTCTCAGGTGCTTCCTACTTTTTAGCAGCAAAACTCAAATATTAACCCATTCTCGAAGATAATACAACTAAAAGTCTTCTTTTTCATCATTAACTAAAAAATCTTATTTTTTATAATAAAGAACAAATGTAGAACTCTTCTCGAACTCTATTACCTGTGAAGATAGAGAAAACAATGAATACAAGTGGGAATAAAGTAAAAAAATCAACTATATGTGGTCGTAAATGGGAAGAAAATTGACCTGTTTTGAAGGGTTGAGCAATATATTGAGTAGTTGTTATTTGTATTATTGAGAGAGAGAGGAGACTCAAAGATAGAGAGAGATACAAGAGAGAGAACTTTAGCTTTGAAATAAAAAGTTTTTCACGCAAATGGATGATTTGTAATTTTGAAAAAAAATGACAAGTTTTGAAATTGCTAATTTGGTCTGAATTGATCTTAATTAATTTTAAATTTTTAAAAGATATAGTTTTTAAAACATTGAGTTGATGAAAACTCATTTTAACTCAGAGTGATCGATTGACGAGTCGGGTCGGGATGAACGCAATACTAACGCCATGCAATTGCAAAGACTCGATTGGATTTGTAGTTGACCCTGTGAGCTCATTAATTCATCCCTAGTTCCACCTAAATCAACTTAGGTACTATCACTCTCCTAACATTAAGTTGATGATAACTCATTTCAACTGAGAGTGATCGATCGACAACTCGGGTCGGGATGAATGCAATACCAATGCCATGCAATTGCAAAGAGTCGATTGGATTTGTAGTTGACCCTGTGAGCTCATTCATTCATCCCTAGTTCCACCTAAATTAACTTAGCTACTATCACTATCCTAAAATTGATTTGATGAGAACTCATTTCAACTCAGAGTGATCGATCGATGACTCGGGTCGGGATGAACGCAATACCAATGCAATGTAATTGCAAAGACTCGATTGGATTTATAATTAACCCTGTGAGCTCATTAATTCATCCCTAGTTCCACCTAAATCAACTTAGGTACTATCATTATCCTAACATTGAGTTTATGAGAACTTATTTCAACTCAGAGTGATCGATCGATGACTCGGGTTGGGATGAACCCAATACCAATGCCATGCAATTGCAAAGACTCGATTGAATTTTTAGTTGACCTTGTGAGCTTATTCATTCATACCTAGTTCCACCTAAATCAACTTAGGTACTATCACTATCCTAACATTAAGTTAATGAGACCTCATTTAAACTCAGAGTGATCGATCCACGACTCAGGTCGAGATGAATGCAATACCAATGCCATACAATTGAAATGACTCGATTGGATTTTTAGTTGACCCTGTGAGCTCATTCATTCATCCCTAGTTACACCTAAATCAATTTCAATAAAATCTGTTGCAACAAATGACTGAACTGTTGAAAAATTTAAAACAAATATTCACATCTGTTGCAGCAGATGACATATCTGATTTAATTATCAAATAGACATTTGCATCTATTGTGACAGATGACTGAGCTGTTGGAAATTTTCAAACAGATATTTATATCTATTAAAACAGATGACTGGGCTGTTCAAATTTCTAAATATATATTTATATATGTTACAACAGATGACATATCTGTTTGAAAATCTTTTTTTCTCTTTTAATTTTAAAGCAAGCTTCTGTTTGAGTAGATAATATCAAGTAGTACTTACTACTAAAGGCGGTAAAAAATATTTCTTGGATATCTCAAAAGTGAGTTCATTGAGCAGTCTTGTCTTGTCTTTTTAATGTCACTAGTCTTAGTCTTCCTCGTGCCCCTCAAATCATTAATACAATTAATGAATATTGAAAACCTCCACGTCTACTTATACAATACATCTATAGAAATTATCTCATATTTCTTCCTTTAGTTGCAGTTTATTTTATTCAACTCTCATCTTTTTCTTTCTCTCCTCTTTAGGGTCACAACTTTTTCTCTTTTCTCTTCTCTTCTAATAAAGATCCTTTCAGATCTAAACCGATCCATATCTTTCATCGACTGAAATTGCTATTTTGATCCTCTTTTTGACATTAAGGTATGGTTCATTATTGCTCTTACATTCTTGTCTTCTTCTTTGCAAGTTATTTACATCTGTTTTCTTTATTTAATTACTATTTACCCATATCATATTTACTAAAAAATTTGAAGGAACTTTTAAGTGTTGAATAAACAAACTGAGAATTTTTATTACAATATGCAAAAAAAGTCATCTGTTGGGAGAAGTTTAAAAGCTTTGTTGGCAGTATCATTTTTTTGTATGTATTTTGTTTGTTTCTTTATTATTGATACAGTTATTGATATTGTTGGTGGGGTTGGCGTTGTTGGAACTTGTGGTGTGGTGTTGTTGATGGTTTTGGAATAAAGGATGTTGCTTCTTTGTTATTGATAATGTTGTTAGAACAAATGTTATTTTTTTGTTGTTGATGTTTTTTATTTATAGTTTATGCTGTTGTTGATGTTGTTGCAACAGATGGAGAAACTGTTGGAACAAATCAAACCACTAGAAAGGCTGGTTTGATGTATTCCATTAGACTCCACATCTGTTGCAACAGACTCTACATCTTTTTCAACAGACTCCACATCTGTTGTAACAGACTCCACATCTATTGCAATAGACTCCACATCTGTTACAATAGACTCCACATCTGTTGCAACAGATGGATAATGTTCTTTATGTGAAATTAATTTTTTTCTTTTTCTTTGTAGATAAAAGGAACTAACAGTTGATCAACTTTTGCCGAACCATCACAAGAGGCTGCAGTAAAGATGGGTTCGGAGGAATAAGTTGCATGCAGATAGAACCACTTTATATGTGGGAGGTATGTATTACTGATAATGTTATCGTGAAAACACACATAGAGTGCACTGATGTTGTGAATATTGTTTTTACTGATTAGTCATAGATCATTCAAACAAGATATCTGCAATTTTACAGTTAAGTTTGGTAGGTCCGAACTGATAAGGCTGAGGGTCCATGAATATGGTTCTGATACCCTATAAAAATTTAATATCGGTTGTTGCTCATGTTTATTTTTTAAGCATTGTGAAGGGATCTAGTTTTGGTGTCATTGTAAAGAGATTCAATAGCGATTGGACTAACTTTTAGGGTGCATTGGACCCTTAGAGGGCCTTCGAATCTTAGAACTGCATCTAATAAGAAAAGAAAACCAATAGAAATTCCCCTGGCCTAAATTTATATGGTTGGGTTGCTCACTCGGGGTGATAATTATATGCCAGAAGGTGCGGTAGGAGAATTCCTTCGAGGGAAAATGGGTGGTTGATGGAAAACTATATCATCTGAGAGCTAATTGAAGAAGAGACAGATTAGAAAGTAACTTCTAGCAAATCTAGCCGATGGAATTATCTTAAAAGATGCGAAATCTGAATCAAGTACAAATATGAAAGTGTATCCGGTAATGTAATTTCGTCTGTTGTCTCTCTGAAAGAAAAATAATGCAGATGGACACTTTTCTAGGGAGCTGCGTGGTTGGGATTATCATCTAGATAGAAAATAGGAGAATACCAACAAAGTAGCCTCACGGGCATCGAGGGTTGAAATGATTTACAACAAGTCTAGAAAACTTACGCCAATAGAAACTGCAGTTAAAATAAGGAATCTAAGCGAAGGCGGAAATTTCTAAATTTTAAATTTCATCCCATGCCTTCTTGTTTGTGTTTCCGATCAGGTCCACTGCCGTTGACCTGATCGGAACCACAAATGAGATTGAAAGGGAAATTGAGTATCAGTGCTTCCTTAGCAATATGGTTATAATTGATTGTATTTTCTTTCCTTATCCTACTTTCAATATTCCTTGGAGAAGATTAGATGCTTGCTGTAGTATGTGAATCCCGATAATTTTCAAGCTTGCCTCCAGCTCGGTGATTCTGTATTCAAGCTGGTCGTTGCCGTCTTCGAAGTTGGTAAGGAGTTCCTATCTCTTGTGAGCTCGATCAGGGACACCACCTTCAAAGTTGTGGAATTTTAGGTGCCCTTCAGAACACTTTCTTCAGAAGCTTTAAAGGATACATGGAGGGTCGTTGTATTTGTTTTAGGTCAAAATGTGTTGATGCACGTTGAAGATGTGGTCCCAACAGTTGAACAACACACTTTTATCGTGCGTTGCTTAATGCATATTGCTCAACCAATTTGATAAATTAATAAGCATAGAGTTATGTAACGTGTGATCTAAAACGACTCTACCAAGACTATCAAACGTTTACGTAACTCCAAGCTCATTCCCCTATAAAAAATATGACCAAGTTAGTGAACAAATCAAACGAGCTAAATCTCTCTGCCTTTCTGCTGATCGTTCTTCTCCAATATAGATGACAAGATATCTTCTATGCAAAAGTCTACAGCATCGCTAGACATGCTTGCCAGGGAGTAATTCTTAAGAAGATATCTGTTGATGCCTTCTGAAGAATTGCTCCCTCGCAAGCATGTCTGGTGACGGTGTAGATTTTTGTATAGCAAATATCTTATCATATATATTGGAGAAGAGTGATCAGCAGAAAGTCTTACAGCTTGAGCTTGTTTGATTTGTGCACTAACTTGGTTATATTTTTTTGAAAGGGTAATGAGCTCGGAGTTACGTAACGTTTGATAGGCTTGGTAGAGTCAGTTTAGATCACACTCTATGTAAATCCTTACTTATTAATTTATCAAATTGGTTGAGAAAGATACATTGATCAACGCTCGATAAAAGTGTATTGTTCAACTGTTGGGACCACATCTTCAACGTGCATCAACACATTTTGACCTAAAACAAACACAACGACCCTCCATTTATCCTTTAAGGCTTCTGAAGAAAGTGTTCTGAAGGCCTTCTAGAATGCCACAACTTTGAAGGTAGTGTTCCTGATCGATCTTACAAGAGATGAGGAACTCCTTACCAACTTTAAAGATGGCAACGACCAACTTAAATACCAAATCAGCAAGCTGGAGGCAAGCTTGAAAATTATCATAATTCACATACTATAGCAAGCATCTGATCTTCTCCAAGGATGTTGAAAGCATGCTAAGGCAAGAAAACACAATCAATTAATCCATATTGCTAAGGAAGTAATGATACTCTATTTGCCTTTCAATCACGTTTGTGGTTCCAATCAGGTCAACAGTAGTGGACCTGATCAGAAATACAAACAAGAAGGCATGTGATGAAATTTAAAATTCAAAAATTGCCGCCTTCACTTAGATTCCTTATTTTAACTGCAGTTGCTGTTGGCGTAAGTTTTCTAGACTTTTTGTACGTCATTTCAACCCTCGATGCCCGTAAGGCTGCTTTGTTGGTCTTCTCCTATTTTCTATCTAGGTGATAATACTGACCACACAGCTCCCTAGCAAAGTGTCCATATGCATTATTTTTCTTTCAGAGAGACAACAAACAAAATTACATTACCAGATACACTTTCATATTTGTACTTGATTCAGATTTTGCATCTTTTAAGATAATTCCATCGGCTAGATTCGTTAGAAGTTACTTTCTACCCTAGGTCTCTTCTTCAATTATCTCTCAGATGATATAGTCTTTCTTCAACCACCCACTTTCCCTCGAAGGCATTCTCCTACCGCACCTTCTGGCATATAATCATCACCCCAAGCGAGCAACCCAACTATATAAATTTAGGCCAGGAGAATTTTTATTGGTTTTCTATTCTTATTTGATGCAGTGCGAGGCTTCGAAGGTGTTCTTAGAGTCCAATGCACACTTAAAGTTAAGTCCAATTGCTATTGGTTCTCTGTAATGACAACAAATATTGATCCCTTCTCAAAACTTAACACGTATAAACACGAGCAACAACCGTCAGCTATTCGTAATAGGGTATCTGCACCATATTCATAAGGTCCTCAGCCTTATTAATTTCGAACCCATCAAACTTAACGGTACAATGAAGGATCTTATTTGAATGATCAGTGCCTAATCGATTAAAA
Source organism: Capsicum pubescens (assembly GCA_030864215.1). Classification (NCBI taxonomy): domain Eukaryota; kingdom Viridiplantae; phylum Streptophyta; class Magnoliopsida; order Solanales; family Solanaceae; genus Capsicum; species Capsicum pubescens. The sequence continues at coordinate 176,318,947 of CM061549.1, forward strand.
TCTGCATTCACAAAAACATTGTACTTTGTGTGTGTTGTCTCGATGACCTTATCAGTAATACATACTTAACTCCCATACCTATAATAGTGGATCCATCTGCACGTACCTTATTCTTCCTAGCCCATCTATGGCTTAAATTGAATAAACAGATGACTAGCTAGTTGCAACAGATGCCACATTTGTTTATATTGTCAAATAATTGGAGATATTTGTTACGACAGTTGATCAACCTGTTGCAACATATGACGTATTTGTTAGAGAAATCAAACAGATATATACATCTATTGTAAAAAATTACTAGTATGTTGTAAGTTATCTAACAGAAAGAATATATTTTACAACAGATTACCCATCTGTTAGATTTATTTTAAAGCAATTTTCTTTTCTTTTTGAGATATAATAATTTATAAATAGGTCCCTCCTTACAAATATGAATGATCCAGATTCGTACAAGAATATTCATATCGAGTCCTTGCATGAACTTCAAAGGCAGTTTGATGAACTACAGAGAGATTTGGCTGACTTTGGAGCAAGGCTGACGGATGAAAAATGTCTGATTGACAATAATAATAATAGTAGTAATAATAATTAGGTAATGTTTTTTATTTTAGCGCATGTATTTTCCGCCTTTTGTATATCGGATCTACCCAAGGGATTCAAAAATCTATGTCATTTGGTGGTCAACTTTGAATTTTTAATTCTTATTTAGTATTTAATTGTCATTCTATTTATTCCTTGTTCTCAACATGTCGACGGTTGGTGGTAGGGATTGAGCAATTTGTGTCAACAGAGGTTAATCTGATGTGACAGATCAATCATATATTGCACCAGACAGTTATTAATAAAAAAAGGGTTATTGTTGTTATTGAGAGGGTGGAAAAGAAAAGAAAAGACATGACTTTCTGATTATTTAATGTGAAATTTTTTTCGTAAATAAATAATAAGGAAATAAATGATAAACATAATTTATAACCATAAAAGAACGGTTATTTAATTTTAATAACTGATCGTGACTTTTCACCATTTTTATTTTTGAATTTGTTTTTTAAATTTTTTTATTATATAATAAAAAAAGGTCACAATATTGGATTAATTAACTTATATGATGATTGTTAAGAATAACAAGGTGAAGGTCGGTTGTGACTGTTTGTCTAAAACAAAATCACATACATTCATCAGTGTTGCAGATGCATCAAATTCTCCATCTGTTGCGACTGATGTATCAGCTGTTAAAAGAAATAAAAAAAGATATTAATATAGAACGTCTATTTGTTGCTATAGATGGTATATCTATCGCAACTGATGGTTTATCAGATTCAACAGATATACAATATGTTGCCAGAAAATAAAAATGGTTATTATTTTATTAAAGAATTTGAAAAGGTGTTTTTTTTTAATTTATAAAATAAAAAAGTCAGCAAATTTGGATTAATGATATGATGATAGTTTTTTTTAAAAAAGTAGATTATATGTTGCAATAAATATATTATCTGATGCAACAGGTTCACTATTGTTGCAACAGATATATATCTGTTGTCAGAGATGATTTATCTGATGCAACCGATTCTATATCTGTTGTCATAGATGATTTATCTGATGCAACCGATATAGAATCTGTTGTCACAACTCAATAAAAATGATTTCTGGAGAGAACTAATTAATAATAATAATCTGAAAAGTCATGACTTATCTCAATATTTTTTAATTTAATTAAGTCATTACTTTTCACATTAATCAAAAATGTAATTAATAAATGGAGGTGAACAATTAGATTATATGTTGCAACAGACAGGTTATCTGATGCAACATATTTTATATTTGTTGCAACAGATGATATATCTGTTTTCACAGATGTGTTATCTGATGCAACAAATATAGAATCTGTTGCCACAACTCAATAAAAATGATTCTTAGAAAGAACTAATTAATAATAATAATCTGAAAAGTCATGACTTATCACAATATTTATTTTCTTAATTTAATCAAAAATATAATTAATGAATGTAGGTGAATAATCGCGCCTTTTTTCCTCTCATTCAAATTCAATCCTTTATAAATAGGTCCCTCCTTACTCAATCGTTCATTCAACTACACTCTATTTATTTATTGCATCTCGTCTTTCATATTACACTCTAGAAGATTATGGCTGACCCAGTGTGGGATGTTGCTTTTCTGCAAGATGCCGTGAATGAACTTCGGAATCAAGTTTGTGACATGCAATAGGAACTAGGAGGAGTTAGAGCAAGAATGCTCTGCGAGATACGCAGGCTAAGGAGGGCCTTGCTACTTCCGATTAAAGATTGGCCTGCTGGCAATGATGATGATGATGATAATAATAATAATAATAATAATTAGATTATTATTTTTCTTTTAGTCTATTATATGTATTTTTTTTGTTTTTTGTTTAATAAAAAAATTATGTTTGATCTTTGACATTTTAATCCGTATTTAATTTTTATTCTATCTATTATCTTCTCAACAAACATGTCGACGATTCGACATAAAAAGAAATAATTTAGAATCCAGTAGCAATAATAAGATTTATCTATTGAGTTTATGGCAAGGGCTAATGTGTTGTTCAAAATAGATTACTCATGTTGCAACAGATAAGAAGTTTGATGCAACAGATAAATAGTCTGTTTCAACAGATGTCTAGTTTGTTGCTTGGCTCTGACGTTTTAATTCATACTCCATCTGTCTCAAATTATCCTTCCCAAATTGAGTTGCCATATTGATTAAGAAAAATAATTAATAACATGTCTAGTTTACCATAACCCACTGATCAGTTGGTGGTACAATAGACGTGTTTGAAATAACCATTGTTTGCTATTCAATCGAAATTTCATAAGAGAAAAAAGCTTTTAACGTCGATCGGCGTATAGACCCCTTTTAAATGATGTTTTCATTTTAATTTGAAGAAAAAGTGATTAATGCAAAGGGTAAAACATGTATTTTTTTAAATCTTTTCTTGATTAATAAAAAAGACAAGTAAAATGAAAAATCAAATTAGGAAATTTGGGACGGGTAATCGGACGTAAGGAATAAGTTTGAATCCAGTAGCAATAGCAAGAGTTGAAACATATTGGTTATCTGTTGGGTTTGTGGCAGGGGCTGATTTGTGTTGTTCCAAACAGATTAATCATTCATTGCAACAAATAATTATCCTGGTGCAACAGATAAACATCCTAATGCAACAGATAATACGTCTGATGCAATAAATAATACGTCTGATGCAACAGATAAATCTTCTGATGCAACAGATAAACAGTCTGATGCAACAAATAAAACTTCTGATACAACAGATTACTTATCTGATGCACCAGATGATTGATCTATTTAAATTGTGGGCACTTATGCTGGATTCATGATCGGATTTCTATCCATTATTGGAAAAATAGAAGTGTACCCAAATGAAAAATATGAATAAAAATCATAATTTTACTTACCAAAGTCACCTATGAAGTAATGCCAAAGTGGAAAGTGATATAGTAAACAAAATTTGACCTAAGAAATTGGTCAGATAGGAGCAGTAGCGCTGTACCGACAACAACAACAACAATAAATGGTCGACAAGAAGAAGATGAAGATGATAATGAAGTAGAAGATGATGATAATGAAGTAGAAGATGATGAATAAAGTAGCAGAAACAATGAACAACAAAATTCGCTAAGAGAGAGAAAACAACAATGGATGAGAAGAGAGAGAAAGATACATTTGTTTTCCCTTTATCTCCCGTTATTTTAGGTAAACATTGGGACCAAAGTGTAAATTTTAAAACTTATGGGTTATTTTTAAACTTTCTCAACTTTTTTTCAAACTTTCTCAACTTTCTTAATCCATAATAAAGTAATTGTCACCTCCAACTAATAATTAAGACTTGTGTTACCTACACCTCATTTTAAAATTCTTTTGTCACCTGTGGCCCAAAGCCCCTAGTAACTTTCATCATTTTGGGTTTAATATTTTATTATTTTAAATTTAATATGTAACTTATATTTTTGCACATATACACACATATATATATTCAAACGGTTCAATATTTACTTAATTATTTTTATAAAATAAAAAACCAACCTAATTATTGGTACAATTATAAATTTATATAAACACCACTGGTTTTCTCAAAAGAAATCTAAAAATCTATTCGGTACAATTCGATTATGTCGGTCCAGTCGATTTTTTGAGAATCATTGACACTCTGTGTTTGACTAAACTTATTTTTTTTCTGAAAAGTACTTATTTTCTATTTTTTTTATTTGTGTCTATTTTTAAAAGTGAGGTTTTTGGCCAAGTTTCTGAGAGAAAATAAGTGCTTTTTGGGAGTAGTAGAAGTTGTTTTTCATAAGGTAAAAATGTAGCTTCTTCCTAAAAGCACTTATTTGAAAAAACACTTTTGACAAAAAATTAACTTGAAAACACTTTTAGAAATGTTGGTCAAACACTAATTGACGTTCAAAACTACTTTTTAAAATTATTGTTCAAACATAAACTGTTTCTCACCAAAAGTACTTTTTGAAAAATACTTTTGAAATAATCATTTTTTCGAAATAAAGTGATTTTAGAAATTTGATCAAATACACTTTTTAAGATTTTTTTTTTTATTAGAAATTTATTTTCCTAAATTAATTTTATTAATCATATCTTGAAAAAAATTAAATTTAACTACTATAATAGTTAAATTGAGTTTGATTGGGGTAATAGAACCCTCGTGAAGTTAAGATGTATCGTGACAACTTTAACTATAGTTCAGGGAGGGAGTAATAGTGATTTATCTCTAAACTATTTAAAATAGAATAATTATATGCTCTCTGTTCTAATTAATTCAGTCAGTATCACCCTAAAAAATATGGCTTCGATGAAATTGAGTCTTTACTAATTTTCAAAAGATTATGGACAAGTTTGGAAAGCCACATTGAAAAATGGATTTGATGTAATTGAGTATAAATGCACGTATGACATGTTTGGTTGGCTAATAATTGCTTGATTAGCATGTAATTTGGTGTAATTGACAGGAGTAGTTACACTCTCTAATTGCAGGGGAAGCTGTGAAATGCTGATTATTAGATAGTGTAATTACAAGATTACTTTTTAATTTCTTTCCTTTTTTTTAGTTTTTTTTTTCATTTGAATTTATTTTTTCTTTTATTATTTTAAATTATTTTTTATTTTTGATATTCTAATATTTTAAAAATATACTTTTTAGCTTACATTATTTATATTTTATTTCCGTACTTCTCATTTCCCAACCTCTGCTTCTTGTGATTTCATGCAATTGTTCGTATTATTTATTTTTATTTATTTTTTGTATTTTTTTTTCATTTAGCATGATTGTGTTAGTATTTTAATTTTTAAATTAAAGAAGAATTCATCATTGAATAAGATTATGGACTTATATTTTCCTTTTCTTGTGAATTATATTTATGTACATTATGTTGACCTTTGACATATGAGTATTATGTTAAATTTTTTGTTTTGAATTTTGAACTTATGCTTTATTTCCTATTTCAATTTATTTGTTTTAGTAGTATTGACATGATATTTCACATTGCAAGATATTCACTTTTTTTAGTTAGAATTGATAGATTATCTTTCTGTCAAATGTTTTAATCAAATTATGACATTATATTTATAATATTAATATTTTTATTGAACATGCATTTCATAATGTTCTTTAAATTATGTACTTTTAGTTTTTATGATTAATTTAATAAAAATATATTAATTTGAAAAATATATAAACTAGTTTTTATAATATTAGGTAAGAACATATATTTATTGATTAATATATTTTCAGAAGATAATATTTAATTTCATTTATAAAGTGTCTTTTAATTAACTTTTATTTTTAAAATTTAATATAACCACGTGATTACACTTATGCAACCAAACAATATATTTATAATTACACTATAATTACATTGTGTCAAACAAACAGGTCGTCGTAATTACTACCATTGTAACTACACCAATTCCATTTATCAGATGACTTTCCAAACAGACCTTATAAGTAATTTCTAATAATATTTTCATTAGTTTTGTGAATGCATAATGAATATGTAGCGATCAATTTTTTGATGAAATAAGTGAATTGTGTGTTACTGTGTGATTTGACTATTTTAGCCCCCCTTCCCCCATAGTTTCATTATGATATTTCTGAGGTGTGGGGTGATTGACATAGTTTTTGATGCATTTTAGTACCATTTATACGATATTGTTGTTTTTGATGGCTTCGAGAGCCTTATTTTGGACTTATGTGGATATCTTTTGATCTGTGCAATGGATATCTGAACGGAATGTGCCAAAATCTCCGGAATATCGATTTTAAGCTAGGTAGACCTTTGGTTCGGGTCCTCATGCACTCGAGCTCATTTCGACCTATTGATCGGAAAATTAGAAAATTAGAAATATGGGTGTGGGACCAACATTTGGTCGAAATGACTTCGGATGGAAAATTTGAAATTTTTACCAGATTCAAAATGTCGATTTTAGGGTGATAACATGTTTGGTGTGATTTTACGGCTTTTAAGTCTCATTTTGACCCTCAATTTGGAAAATTATGATTTCGAATTTCGGGGATCAACTCTGTGAAAATGATATTTTTTTTGAAAATCCAACTTCTCCAAAACATCCGAAACATCGAATTTAGTGTGGTTGCATAGTTCGTTTGCATTAATCGGACTCCGAATAAATCCCGGGCACACCATCGGAGATCTGATCAAACTTAAAAAAACAGCTTTTTTCTAGCTGGTGCATAGTATAAAAAAAATAACTTTTTACCTTTTTTTTTGCCCATTTTTTCCATTCTTTCAAATTACCCTCTTAAGAGTTAAATCCTAAAATATTGTGATCTTAAAAGTGAAGCTTGTGGGAGCTTCGGAAGATAGATTAACATCTATTTGTTTATTCTCTTACGGATTTAAGGTAAGAATTCACCATTTTCTTAGTAATTTCTTGATTAATTTTTCAAAACCTCAAAAATCTTTGGATTTGATTTTAAACCCCAATTTTACTCCTTTTAACTTCTATAATAATCTAATCTCATAATTACTAGTTTTTCATCAATTTAACCTTCAAAATAACTCTGATTCTTGATTTTAACTCGAATTTCAAAGATTTTATCCGGTAAAGCTTTAAAATATTTTTTCTTCAATTTGAACCTCGTTTTTGACTCGATTTGACTTTGGTTTTTGATTGTAGGTTCCTAAAAATATGAGAAACACATTTTTGAAATAAAGTTATGATTTTGGCCTTCTTTTTTGAAAACCTATTTTGGGGGTCCATTTTGACTCCGAACTAAAAGTAGTCAATATGAGTGTCGTTGGTTTTGTTTTGATGCGTATATTTCATATATGATGTGTTAGTGGAGTTCAGAATCATTTGTGAAAAGTAAAATCACGGGTTCAAAGTGCAGCGGACCAATTTCGGCTTTTAAGGTTGGTTATGGCATAACTCTTTCTGACTGGCTGGGTAGTAAATGATGGTACAAAATACATGTTAAGGGTGGGAACTAACCATGAAAAATGGTTATTAATGTGTTTTTCCCGTGTAGGGGCCTATATGTAATATAATTATTGAAATTGAGATATTGTGTGATTTGTGTGACTGCGTGGGGTCCTATGTGATGTTGATAACCTTAAATATATGTGAATAATTGTATTGTATTATTGAAATGCCTAATGTGGTACAATTGGTATTGTGATATATTCATACTTGTTGTCATATGAGACATGTGGAAATTCATGGGTGAAATAAAAATAATGAGTGAATATTGGCTTACGTGATTGTGGAAATGTATAATTGTAATTGTTTGTGAGAATTACATCCTCATATCATACTCATTCATGAAACATTGGTACCACTGTGGAAATATCTGAGAAACACTAGCAACACCTTTTATAAAACCCTCCCGGAGGGAAATACCGGGGAAGAGATATTGTAACACCTTATAAAACCTTTTTTGAGGGGTGTTCCAAAAAGGAGATATGAGATACGTGGATTGTATATGGGTTGACGAACCCCTCATGGGTCCTGCGTTGGGAGGCCTGCCTCCATAGGTGTATATGGGGATTGTGCGATGATTCCGTCGGTTGTGTGGCGACCTCGTGCATCATCATCATCATCATTATCATATATATTGCACTTAATTTATTGTGTTTATGTTGTATTTTATTTTCATATTGACTTATCTTCTATGTATTTGTCTTACCTTCCTTACTTGTATTTGATGATCTTGTATCTACATATTCTTCCTTGTTCTACTTATATGTGACACAAGTCATACTTGTGTTCTATATTGGTGAGTTGTTTTAATATATGTGATATATAAGAACTCTTAGTGCAAGTGGTGTGGGCTATCGTTGTGGGACATTTTCTGATTGCAAGTGATGTGCCCATAGTGTGTATTTTGTATGCTTTATTTTCTACTTTGCTCGGTTGGCCTATTATACCTGCTGAGTACAAGTGGACCGTACTCACTCCTACTTCAACCTTTTGGTGCAGCTTCAGGTTTAGATGCACCTCAGATTAGTTGATTTTCGGGTGTCTTCAGATTACTCAAGGTAGCGGTTGGACATCATACGTCCAGAGTTCACCTCTATCTTTCTGTATTAGTTATGTCTTTACTAGTATTCGGAGACAGATATTATTCCTTTGTGGTTATTTTTCTGATGTATTTGACTCCTGGATTGTATTAATGGTTGTTACACTATTGACATCTAGTTTTGGGAATGATTGGTATTGTGGGTAAGTTATTTCCACATTGTTATAATTACTTGTATGGTTTGGCTTCGTTCTATTAGTTTTACCTTGAGATTTTTTGCCTTTTCTTTTTTATTTTTGTATCACTTTGGATGATAGGCTTTCTTGTCAAGGTACGACACGACAAGTGACATCATGACCCTTATTTTTGGATCGTGACGTATTGGTATCAGAGAAGCGAGGTTTTATTGGTATCAATAGTGTATGAACGAGATATCTAATAGAGTTTCAAGGATTTGGTATGTAGACGTCTGTATCTATCTTCGAGAGGCTATAGAATGTTTTTAGGAAACTTTTCTTATTTTTATTCCTTACCGTGCGAAGTTCTTTCATATCTCGTGTTCTAAGTTATGTTTCATTTTTTCTGCGCAGATGGTGTTGAATAGGTCCTACGAGAGTAGTGATGTAGAGCCTTCACCTAGATGGCGAGCCTCGAGTCATGGATGGACTCGAGGGGGGACGACCCCATGGTGGAAACCCGTTTAGGAAGAGATCTAGGGGACTCTCCCCTAAGCCTCGTGTTGAGCAGGTTGGAGGTGTAGATCCTAATCCAATTCTTTAGAGTTCGTCTGCCCCAGTGTTGGAGGGATTGTTGGTGTGTTTGCTAACCCATTTAGAGGGTTCTTATTTGGTTATGCCGGGTGTTCCTCCAATTTAGAGTGTGGATCCTCCTATTACACTTGCTTCTAGTTTGTGTACTCCTCATACCCGGAGTCCTATTCCACCTTCAGTGCTGACATCTGACTATGGGGTTTCGAGATCATGAGTCTAGACATCATCTATGTTACCTTCCCAGATGGTATCACAACCTGCCAGATTTACTATGCCTCATTTTGTGTCTAGTGCAGTGATGTCGTCTGAGGATCAAAAGAGGTTCAAGTTGTTTACTCGGTTGGGTCCTCCCAAATTTTATGGGTTAGTGGACGAGGATGCCTACGAGTTCTTGATTGACTGCCGAGAGAAGTTGCACAATTTGGGTTTGCTCGAGTATAAAGGAGTTGCTTATACATCTTATTAGTTGAGAGATGCAGCGAGAGTTTGGTGGAGGTCACTTGTCAGTTGCAGACCCCGTGATTCTCTTGAGATGACTTGAGATCAGTTCGCCAAGGGTTTCCAAGAGAGATTTGTGCCTTTTAGTTTGAGAGACCATATGCGGGACGAGTTTGATCATTTGGAGCAGGGCTCCATGATAGTTGTTGAGTATGAGGTATGCTTTTATTCCCTATTTAGATATTCCTATGATAGTATTTCTAATGAGTCTGAGAAGATTCGGAAGTTTGTGAAGGGTTTGGATGTCTCCCTTTAGTTGGCTACGTCTCAGATGGTTTTGTTTGGGCTTATTTTCAGAGTATTGTGGATCATGATAAGATGAAAGAGGGTATTCTTAGTGCATCTCAGGGAGGAGCCAAGAAGGCATGACGTTTTGGTGAGTTTAGGAGTCAAACCTCTCGAGGCATAAATTTTAGAGGTTTTCGTGGATACCATGGTAAGCCTGCGCAGACGGCTTTATAGAGTTCAGGGGGTAGATCTTCTAGTTCAGTAGTTTAGGGTGGCCGTTCGGGCCCAGTCGTGCCTTCTCCTATTGAGACTGGTCGTAGAGGTTGCTATGTGTGTGATGAGATTGGCCATGTGGCTAGGTTCTGTCCCCGTCGGGTGATTCGAGTTACTCCTATTTCATCTATGAGGGATAAGGGTGATACCAGAGGTGCGGGTTGCAACAGTAGTAGAGTTCGTGGGGGTGGCCATGGGGCCACTTAGGTAGTTGGTAGTCGTGGGGATACCCAAGCAGCTGGTGGTCATGATCAGTGTTATGCTATACAAACCAGACCTGGGGCAGAGTCTTCTGATGCTGTGATTTGTTTCAGACATTTATCTGTATTATTTGATCCTGAATTAACTTTCTCTTATGTATCTGTGTATTTTGCTTTGGATTTTGATTTTGTTAGTGAGCCCCTTGCCATTTCTTTAGTGGTGGTTTGGGTGCACCAATCTTATGTTGTGATTGTTGTCAGGCGTGAGACTTTGGTAGACTTTCTTGTGTTAGATATGGTTTATTTTTATATTATTTTGGGTATAGATTGGTTGACTCCTTATCATGATATCTTACATTGTTTTGCTAAGACTGTGACTTTAACTTCACCGGGTGTGCCAAGGATAGCTTGGAAAGGTGCACTTTATTCGGGTCTTAAAAGGATTATATCTTAGGTTTAGGCTCGTAAATTAGTTTAGAAGGGATGTTTATCTTACATAGCTCATATTCTTGACACCAGTGTTGTTTCACGTCCTTCCCTGGATTCTGTTCGTGTTGTCCGTGAGTTAATGGATTTGTTTCCGATGCACTTTCCTGGTATGCCTCCCGATCGAGATATTGATTTCGTAATTGATATTGAGCGGGGCACCAAACTTATTTCTATTCCTCCTTATAGAATGGCCCCAGCAGATTTGAAAGAGCCGAAGGATCAGTTGCAGGAGTTGTTGGATAAGAGATTTATCTGACCTAGTGTTTCCCCTTGGGGTGCGCCTATCTTATTTATGAAGAAAAAGAATGGGTCTATGCGGATGTGTATTGATTATCGGCGGTTGAATAAGGTAACGGTAAGAATAAGTATTCTCTTCCTTGCATTGATGATTTGTTTGATCTGCTTCAGGATGCTGTTGTGTTTTCGAAGATTGATTTGAGGTCCAGTTATCACCAGTTGACGATTAGAGCCTCAGATATTTTGAAGACAACTTTTCGGACTCGATATGGTCATTATGAGTTCTTGGTCATGTTACTCGAGTTAACCAATGCCCCTGCCGCTTTCATGGAGTTGATAAACTGGGTGTTTCGATCGTATCTTGACTCTTTTGTTATTGTACTTATTGATGATATCTTGGTATATTCCAAGAGTGAGGTTGAGCATGACGAGCATTTGCGGATTGTGCCTCAGAGATTGAGGAATGAGTAGTGTTGACACCTAATTTTTGCCCTCCACAACTGAGTTTAATTTTGAGTTTCTTTGGTTTTAAATAAAATTACAATATTTATTTTATTCAAAAAACTTTTCAAGGTTATTTTGTCATTTTAAGTAGCGATTATATATCCTCGTATTTGTATATACGAGATCGTATAATTTTGTTACTTAGATAATTTTTTATTGAAAATTTGATTTTAGTCAATGGTTGTGACACGACCTGAACCAGGGCCTTATCGTAATGGGCATCTCAAGACCAACAATGACCGGAGATCACCCACTACCCAATCCAACCAACCAACATATACCCTGAGTCGGATGAATTCTGAAAAAATAATCAAGATAAGGTTATTAACAATACAAAGACTTTGGGATAGGTCTAAGACCATGACCAACCCAAACAAGTCTAACCGTTCAATGCCCAACCAACGATGATAACAAACTCACAATAATAACCAAGTCCATTTTTATACCATAACATACCCAAGTCCACAGTTTGTCCATACAAATCCTCTAAAAAATCCAAGAATATCCGGTCGGGACATGCCTCCGACCATAGCCAAAACCAATGTCCAAGTCTAAACCAATAATGACATAACCCAAAGAAAGAAACGGATCCTTCCGAAGTATGGAAGCTCACCACTTCAAGTCAACACAAGCTGTTCCCGAGTCTAATAACTGAGTAGGAGGTGTAAGAATATGACCACCATCTGCTTCGTGCGGAGATACAACGTCGAAGACAGTTAGCGGTTGGAGCGCTAGTATGTAACTCAAGGATAAGGATAAAATAATACCAATAGTTCATATCCAATCAACCAATGCATATAACCAATGCAATATATACATATACATATGTACCATGCCGGGGTAGGGAACAAGATTAGTATGAACTTTGAAATCCTTAACATGGGATGTGTAGCATAGTCGTCATAAAACAAGGTACCCACGGGCTATATGGTCCCATCTCTCCCCCAACTGGAAGGCCCCCAATGTGTGTAACCACAAGAATCAGAGAATATCTAAAATCGTATATGTGTACATGGGGGACTCGAACATCCCGGCATAATCAAGGTAACTTAAGCACCAATATATGTATTATGGGGGACTCGAACCTCCCATTCACATATTCATTCGGGGGACTAAACCACCCAATCACAAAGACACCCGCACTGGCTAGCTCAGTTTCCAGTGTTAGTCCTTCGGACTTTACTTTCACGGCCCAGATACACATCCCACTTTTAAAGCCTATTTTAAAACCATCATTTCACATACACAACCATTAAGCCAATTACATACCAAAGGCACTTCGTTGGTATTGTCATACCAACATCACTTGCAAGCGTACCACATGTCATTACCATTATTAATCAACCAATCATTCATTTGATTTGGTACATAAACCCATTGTCTAACAAAGACACTTGATCAATTCAAAGCTTAGGGACTCGAACCCATTGTCTAGTAAAGACATAAATCAATTTAATGCTTAGGGACTCAAACCCTTTTTTAGACAATTAAACCACCATGGTTAGAATTTAAATCATCACATGGCTAACAATTCCTTTACAATACCATTTACCAACCATACATATTCATTAGGCTAATGCCTTAGTTCAAAACACCATTAACAAGTGACTAATTTATTCTCTTAGGCATTTTCACAAACACTTTAAGGGTATACCATTACAAGGACAAAAACCAAAGTAAAAACCATCAAGTTTAGGGTTACCCATGAACCATTTTTTAAACCACAATTACCAAGCACCCATATATGTGAACCATCACCAAAAATATTTATAAGCACAATTTAAACCAAGAGTAAACAATATTCAACAATATGTATCAAAACACCCCAACATTGGTTTTCAAAACCACCATTTATGAATCATAATAAATGTTTAAAACTTATTATATTTGAGAACTGACAATGATAGAGGAGTCACATGCCTTATTCACGAAGATTCACAGAAAAAACTTGACTCTTGAGCCCCTAGATGAACACCTTTGAAGAACCCTAGCCCCAATTTTCTTGAGAAAGTTTAGAAAGGATTTTGATGTGTTTTAATCTTTCAAAGTATGATATGAGAGGACACAATATGTTTTATGACGTGGGGACTTAAGGGTTTTGGGGTGGGAAAAATCTAAAATATCCTCAACTTAAAAGCTGTAAAACGTGCACAGGCGGGTACGACTCCCCTTTTAACTCGTACACAAGCATACGAGTGGTACACACCTCTCGTACCCTAGGTATCAAATTAGACTCCAACACTGTCCAACATACAAGTCCCTAGATCAAATTGTACCCTATCATACGATTAGTACCCCCTAACCCATACCCTAGACAGAATTCTCTTGGCTAGGCATAGGACATAATATGGTTAGGTACCATACTACTCGTACCCTAACATACGACTAGTAAGGTGCCTAATCGTACCTTGGGACAGAATTCAAGCAAACCACACTGATTTTCATACGAGTGAAGGGAACCTAAACTGTACCACATCATATGAAAAGTACCTATAAGTCGTATGATGTCCATGGAGCTCAAAATCAACAATTTTCTAAGGGTCAAAAGCCAAGATGTTTCAATTCTCCCCTACTAGGATCATTCATCCTCGAATGACGGGTAAGGCAAGCACAAGCACGAGTTAACACATTATTACACATCAACTAACCTTTAACCATGTTTGAAAATAAACATCCAAGGATAACAATATTTCCTTTAACTAAGTTAGAAAACAAAGATGTGATGAAGAACACATACCTTCCGCATGAATTTCCAGAACGGGGAACAAATGTGGATACTTAGACTTCATGTCCTCTTCCGCCTCCCACGTAGCTTTTGCAATCTTATGGTTCCTCCAAAGAACCATTACCAAAGCCATATCCTTTGTCTGCAACCGACGGACTTGGCGATCCAAGATCTCAACTGGGACTACCTCATAAGATAAGGAACCCGAGATACCCAACCCTTCCAAAGGAACAACCGATGAAGGATCACCTACATACTCTTTTAACATAGAGACATGGAAATCTGGATGGATGGAGCTCAAATTAGGAGGCACCTCCAACTCATAAGAAACATTGCAAACCCTCTTTTAAATCAAGTACAGGCCGACATACAGAGGGCTTAACTTCCCTTTCTTACCAAACTGCATTACTCCCTTCATGGGAGACCCCTTCAAGAATACCCAATCGCTAACCTCGAACTCAAACTCCCTACGCCTCCCATCCGTATAGGACTTTTAGTGACTTTGAGAGGCTTTCAATCTATCACGAATCACCTTCACCTTCTTTAAGGCTTAGTGAACCAAATCAGGGCCAAATAACTTACCCTCACCAACTTCATACCACCCAATAGGAGAACGCCATCTCCTACCATACAATGCCTCAAAAGGAGCCATACCAATACTAAAGTGATAACTATTATTATAAGCAAATTCAATCAGAGGAAAATGGTTGAACCAACTACCTCCATAGTCAATCACGCAAGCATGAAGCATATCTTCCAATGTCTAAATGGTCCTCTCCGCTTGTCCATCCGATTGCGGGTGGAAAACGGTACTAAGGCACACCTTAGTTCCTAAACCTTTCTAAAACATCTTCCAAAAATACAATGAGAACAGAGTACCACAATTCGAAATGATAGAAATAGGAGCACCATGCAACTTGACAATCTCCGCAAGATACAACTTAGCATAGTTCTCTGCTAAATAACTAGTTCTCACCGGTAAGAAGTGACAGAACTTGGTCATCCTATCCATAATGACCCAAATTGAATCACACTAATTTTGAGATCGAGAAACACCAATAACGAACTCCATGTTAATTACCTCCCACTTCCATTCGGGAAACTAAATCACTTGATACAAACCCCCAAGTCTCATATGTGCAGCCTTCACTTTTGACACACCACATATTTAGCCACATCGTGCTTCATAGTGTTCCACCAATAGAACTCTTTAAGGTCATGATACATCTTCATAGAACCAGGATGAATAGCACAGAGAGATACATTCTCTTCGACCAAAATCCTTTCCCTCAATCCATCGACATCGGGTACACATAACCTGCCTTGGTACCTCAAGATACAATCACCACCTATCATAAAAACAACAATCTTGTGCTAACCCACATTCCTCTTAGTCTTTATCAAATCAGGATCCAACATTTGATTTTCTTTTATTTCAACAATAAGAGATGACTGTGAGACCTAATGCACAAATACACCTCTACCCTCAGAGTCCGTGAGACGAACTCCAAGACTAGACAAACGATGAATGTCCTTCGCCAACTCCTGCTTCTTCTCATACACATGGGATAATTCCCGCTAAAAAATATGCTAAGAGCATCATCAACTATGTTATCATTACTTGGATAGTACTGAAAACTCATATCGTAGTCCTTCAGCAACTCAAGCCACCTCCTTTGCCTGAGATTTAACTCTTCTTGAGTAAACACATAGTGTAGGCTCTTATGATCAGAAAAGATATCAACATGAACCCCATAGAGATAGTGATGCCAAATCTTTAATGCAAATACCACAGCTAACAACTCCAAATCATGGGTAGGGTATTTCTTCTCATGAACTTTCAATTGCCTAGAAGCATAGGCCACCACCCTACCATGTTACATCAATACACATACAAGCCTAACACGAGAAGCATCACAATATACTATGAAGCCATCATTACCCTTGAGCACCGGGTCAAAACCAGAGTTGAAGTCAACTTATCCTTTAACTTCTCAAAACTACCCACACATCCGACCACAAGAACTTGACCTTTTTCTGGGTCAACTTAGTCAATGGGGTAGCTATAGTCGAAAAACTTTTCACAAATCTCCTATAGTAACTGGCTAAACCCAAGAAGCTCCGAATATCTATTAGAGTCGCAGGTATAAACCACTTTTTAACCACTGCAACCTTTTGTGGATTTACCATGATCCCCTCACTAGAGATAAAATAACCAAGAAAAGTCACAACCTTCAATCAAATCTCATATTTAGTGGACTTGGCATACACACACCGATCCTTCAAGGTATGCAACACAGCATGAAGGTGATCGGCATGATCTGTCTCACTCTTAGAGTAGAATAAGATGTCATCAATGAAGACAATGACAAACAAATCAAGAAACTGATGGAAAACTCTATTCATCAAATCCATAGATGTTGCCGGAGCATTGGTCAACCCAAAGACATAACTAGGAACTCATAGTGACCATACCGGGTCCTGAAAGCAGTTTTAGGGATATCCACTTCCCTAATCTTAAGCTGATTATAACCCAACCTAAGATAATTTTAGAGAAATACTTTGTACTTTAAAACTGATCAAACAAATCGTCGATCCTAGAAAGAGGATATTTCTTCTTTATAGTCACCTTATTCAGCTGACGATAATCAATACACATCTGAAGGGAACCATCCTTCTTACGCACGAACAACACAGGAGCACCCCAAGGAGACACACTAGGAAGAATAAACCCTTTATATATGAGATCCTTTAATTTCTCCTTAAGCTCCTTCAACTCAGTTGGAGCCATCCTATAAGGAGGGATAGAGATAGGACGAGTGTCCGAAATGAGATCAATACCAAAATCAATTTCCCTATTAGGAGAAACACTAGGAAGATTATTAGAAAAAACCTCAGGGAACTCATTAACCACATGAATAGATTATAGAGGAGGACCTTCCAAGTTAGAATCTTTAACTCAGACCAAATAATACAAACACCCTTTGGAGATCAACTTTTAGGCTCTAAGATATGAGATGAACCTCCCCTTAGGCACTAAGGAACCCCCTTTCCATATAATGACCGGCTCATTAGGGAATTTAAACATGACCTTACAGGTCTGTAATTAATCTATCCCAAATATGACATCAAAGTCAACCATATCTAATTTAAAAATATACACCAAAGTTTTTTTGCTACCAACATATACCACACACCCCAATCTTATAGAAATAATAAAGTCACCTACTAGGGTAGAAATAAAAAAAGAGTTTGAAATACACTCAGGATCTAAACCAAAATGCACAGCCACAAACGCGGTCACATAAGAGAGAGTGGACCCTAGATAAAGTAAAAAATACACACCACGGGAGAAAATTTTCAATATATTCATAATAACATCGGGAGATACCTCAGAATCCTGGCAAGATGCAAGTACATATAATCGATTCCGACCGATGTTGGTACCAGAAGTAAAAATAGATGCAGAAGTAACACCCTTTGGTGCAGGAGCAAATAAAGAGGCAACAAGGACTTTGTTAGACCAAGAAGCCATTCTAACACAACAGTCACGCTGCATGTGACCAATCTGACCATAATAAAAATATCTCTTCTTCCCTTCCTCATAGAACCCACGATGCCACCGTCTAGAAAATTTACAAGAATGGTGGGATGGAGCCGATTGAGCCCCATTAGCCTGAGATTGAGCACCCTGTGCATGGGAACCATCATCATACTGGGACTGATGATCACCCAATGACTTCGGGTAAGGAGTTCTAGCTGTGGATAAAGAACTAAAACATGGAGAAAGTACTTACCAACAAGTGAAACAAAGAGAATACAAAAAAAAATGAAAGCTTGTTAGCCATATTTGTTGAGAAGAAGAGTTAATTGTGTTTGTGTTCCCCCACTTCTTCTTTGGCCACTTACCACCACCCCTACCACTCTGCTCGGAATGCCAAAATTTCTTCCTTTGAATTTTACTGAACTCAGCCCGCTTCCTTTTCTCTTCCTCCTCTTGCTGCATGTATACCACGAACCTAGAGATGTCTATGTCCTTAATCAACAAAGTAGCCTTACTCTCGAGGATCAACTCATGAGATAGTCCCGAAGCAAACTAATGCATTCTATCCCTCATGCTAGAGACCAACTCAGGAGTATACATAGACAACTGATGAAATTTCAAGGCATACTCCTTGACAGACATCCTACCATGCCTCAAATTCACAAACTCTTCCTCTTTTGCCTCCCTCAACCTCTGAGGAAAGAAGCGGTCTAGAAATATACTAGAGAAGTCCTACAACAAGGCAGAACCAACATCCTTACCCCTTATCTATTCCCACTCTTCGTACCACTAGTATGCCATATCTTTCAATTGATAAGCAATAAATTCACCAGCTTCAACCTCCGAAGCATGCATGATACAAAAAATCTTCTCCATTTCATCATTGAAACTTTGAGGATCCTCTTCAACCTTTGTACCTGTAAATATAGGAGGATGCAACCTCATGAACTGGATAACCCTTGTAGCCTCGAAAGATGGAGTAATCAAAATACCACGCTCAGATTAAAAAGCTACTAAATGAGTCATCAAAAGTAATAGAGCAATGGAACTCAACATTCATAGCCTCCCCTTGAGGCTACTGAGTATGAGTATCACCTCCAAGAGTAGGATCAGTGGGGAAAGGTGGAACACCACAAGGACAGTTAGGTGTAGCGACCCTTGACTGGGTCTGGACTCCAAAGGCCAAGCGTGTCCCATCAACATTGTCTCCAGTTGGGACAAAGGTGTTTGCATGAACATCAGATCTTCTTAGAGACATGATATGAAAGGCAAGCAAGCAAAAGTCAGGAGAATCCAAGAACTTAGACTCTATAGCTCAAAATAAGAAACAAGAAAGTGAAATATTCTTTCTATCTCATAGTATCTCTCTTATAAGTTTGGCATGCTACACACCCATAAAAGAGACTCTATATGACACGACTTTGTGGATACCTAACTGATCATGAACCTAGCTCTGATACCAACCTGACACGACCCAAACCAGGGACTTGTCGTAACGGGCATTTAAAGCCCAACAAAGATCGGAGATCACCACACTAACCAATCCAACCAACCAATATATACCCTAAGTCAAATTAATTCCAAACATATAATAAAGATAAGGTAATTAACAACACAGACTTTGGGATAGGTCCAAGACCAACCCAAACAAGTCTAACCGTCTAATCCCCTGCCAACGACCATAAAAACCCCACAATAATAACCAAATCAATATTCAAACCATAACGTACCTAAGTCCACAGTTGTTCATACAAAGCCTCTAAAAGAAATTCAAGAATATCCGGTTGGGACATGCACCCTACCATAACAAAAACCAATGTCTAAGTCTAAACGAATAAAGATATAAGAAAACCCAAAGAAAGAAATAGAGCCTTCTAAAGTATGGAAGCTCACCACTTCAAGTCAACACAAGCTATTCCCGAGTCCAATCACTAAGTAGGAGGTGTAAGAATATGACCACCACCTGCATTACATGGGGATAAAACATCGAAGACAGTTAGTGGTTGGAGCGCTAGCATGTAAATCAATGATATGGATAAAATAACACCAATAGTTTATATCCAATCAACTAATACATAAAACCAATACAATATATACATATACATATGTACCATGCCGGGGTAGGGAATAGGATTAGCATGAACTTTGAAATTATTAAACTGAGTTATGGAGCATAGCGTTTATAAACAAGGCACCCACGAGTTATATGGTCCCAGCTCTCCCCCAACTAGAAGGGCCCTAGTGCTTGTAGCCGCACGAACCAGAGAATATACAAAATCATATATGCCTACATGAGGGACTCAAACCTCCCAGAATAATAAAGATTAATTAATCACCAATACTTGTATTATAGGGGACACGAATCTCCCATTCACATATTCATTTGGGGGACTCAAACCACCTGGTCATGAAGACACCCGTACCGACTAGCACGGTTTTCTGTGTTAGTCCTTTGAACTCCACTTTCATAGCCCGACTAAATATCCCACTTTTAAAGCCCATTTTAAAACCATAATTTCACATACGAACTATTAAGCCAATTTCTTACCAAAGGCACTTTGTTGGTATCATCATCGCTACATCACTTGCAAGCGTATCATATGCCATTACTATTATCAATAAACTAATCATTCATTTGACTTTGGGAATCACATCTATTGTCTGACAAAGACACTTGTTCAATTCAAAGTTTAGGGACTCAAACCCATCGTCTAGTAAAGACATAAATCAATTTAATTCTTAGGGACTCAAACTCTTTTTTAGGTAATTAAATCACCAAGGTTACTATTTAAATCATTACATAGCCAACAATGCCTTTACAATACCATTTAGCAACCATACATATTCATTAGGCTAATGCCTTAGTTCAAACACCATTAACATGTGGCTAGTTTATTCTCTTAGGCATTTTCACAAAAACTTTGAGGGCGTACCATTAGCAAGACCAAAGCCAAAGTAAAAACCATCAAGTTTAGGGTTACTATAACCCATTTGTTAAACCACAATTACCAAGCACCCATATATGC
Organism: Capsicum pubescens; assembly: GCA_030864215.1. Classification (NCBI taxonomy): domain Eukaryota; kingdom Viridiplantae; phylum Streptophyta; class Magnoliopsida; order Solanales; family Solanaceae; genus Capsicum; species Capsicum pubescens. The sequence continues at coordinate 176,339,980 of CM061549.1, forward strand.
AAACCATCACAAAAAATATGTATAAACACAATTTAAACCAAGAGTAAAAAATATTCAATAATATGTATCAACACCCTCAAACATGGTTTTCAAAACCACCATTTATGAATCATAATCAATGTTTAAAACTTAAGATATTTGAGAACTAACAATGAGGGAGGAATCAAATGCCTTATTAACGAAGATTCATGGAAAAAACTTAACTTTTGATCCCCTATATGAACACCTTTGAAGAACCCTAGCCCCAATTTTCTTGAGATAGTTTAGAGAGGATTTGATATGTTTTGATCTTTCAAAGTATTTTATAAGAGGCCACAATATATTTTAAGACATGGGAAGTTAAGGGTTTTGGGGTGGGAAATGTCTAACATATCCTAAGCTTTAAAGATGTAAAACGTGCACAGGAGGGTATGAATCCCTCCTTAGCTCGTAAACAAATATACGAGTGGTACACACCACTCGTACCCTAGGCATCAAGTTAGAATCCAACACTGTCCAACATATGAGTCCCTAGACCAAATTATACCCAATCATATGATTAGTACCCCTTACCCCATACCCTAAATAGAATCCTCTAGGCTAGATATTGGAAATCATACGGTTAGGTTCCATACTACTCGTATCATAATATACAACTAGTAAGATGCCTAATCGTACCCTAGACAGAATACATCCAAACCACACTGGTTTTCATACGAGTGGAGAGACCCTAAATCATACCACATTATATGACAAGTACCCACAAGTCGTATGATGTCCAGTGAGCTCAAAATCAAGAATTTTTAAGGGTCAAAAGCCAAGGTGTTTCAGGTTGTCTCTAAAATTAAGTCAAAGGGGTAAAATATTGATCCAAATATAATTTGTTCTTAAAAAAGTAATTTACTTGAAAATATTTGTTTAATTTTGTTAAACTAAGAAGCTTCAGATTAAATCGGTTGATAACTCGTTTCAAATTTTAATTTAATTTTAGGCAATTTGTTGAATTTGATCATAATTGAAATCAATTTGGCCATAATTTCATTGTAATTGGCCAATTAATTTTCAATATGGTTCAAATTTAATAAAAACTATCTGAAATTATAATTTTTTGACTATTTATTAAATAACTTAGTTTTAAACCTCAATCCCAAAATTATAACAATCCATCCACCCCAGCCCAAACAAATCAACAACTCAAGCATATCAGCCCAATATAATACCCAATCCTTAACCCATAACCTACCAGCCCGACCCCATTTTCTTTCCCCTTATACTCGGCCCAATATCTCATATACCCCTTCTCTTACTCCATTAGCAATATAAAAAATTCAATGACGTACAAACAACCGACACAACCACCATGAAAAACATCAAATAACATTGATAATAACCCATCCAACAATGGTATTAACAACTTCAACAACTGTAGCAATAACTTTAATCAACAACATTATAAATAGCACACACAATGATAGCAACAAAGGTTTTATTTTTGTATGTTTTGTTTTTTTGTATGTAAAATATATTAAATGAATGTGAAAAAAGTCATAATTTGAGTTGTAACTACGTATTATGATTTGTGTCTCATGGTGAACAAAGGTGCTTTAGTTTTATTGTTTTTTCTTTCAGTTATTTCTCATCCTTATTGCGTACTTTTATGGATACTAATCCTTATGCTTTTATCTCTTGTGCATGAACTTGTTTGAGCATTTTTGGACTCTTTCCTTGCATCCTCATTGGGTCCAACCTAACATCGAGTCAAAACTCAAGTCCAAGTCCCAAGAGGACTGTTATTGCACTGGTATACAGTGAGTGATATACACATCAGAGAAGCTGCTGTACGGGTGATATACCCTGAATATGAAAAAAAAGGAAGCTGATTATGCAGATGGATGACTAAAGTTATGTGTATATGATTGAAAAATGGTTATATACACACTGGATATACAAAAAGCCCGCAGGGAAAAGAGCTCTGGTATACAGTTCAGAAAAAATGGACCTAAAGTCCATAATTTAAAGCCCAAAAGCTGGACAACTTTATTGATGGGCCAATAAAGGGCCCAACTTCAATTCTTGTATTTATTTTTTATAGCTTATAATTTATCCTTGTTTATTTGTATTAACTAATACTTTAAATTAATTAATCTAGACAAATCCCCTGAGGAATTGCCATTTTATTTTATCTTAGTTTTGTTTTACTTAATTCATCATTTTTTCACCTAATTTGTCTTGTTTAAAAACAGATTAAATTAGTTCCTTCAATTTTCTCCTTAAAATAAGTCTTTTAAAAGTGAGTATTTTGTTTTAAGATGACATTTATTTTGTTCATATGATTAATAGTTTATTTGAATTAATGTAATTTTCTCCGAACCTAAGAAACTAATCTCCAAATCTAAGAAACTAATTTATCTTGAAAATCAACTTTTCAAAAAATTAGCAAAGCACTTTTAATTTAATACTCTCTTAATATTTTTTCAAAGGTATTATCTATAACACAATCGACTTTTCTATAATAATTAATAATAAGAAAATAATTTTATAATCTTCTTCTTTTACAAAAGCAAAATTCATTTTCCTCTTAAGTCCAAAAAATTGCAATTTAGCTTAATTCAAGTAGTATATTTCTCATATGAATGAATAAATGCTATTTTAAATACGTAAATAAATAATTTGTAGTATTTTTATAAAATCAACCTTTTTCAAAGTTAGTCAATTTTATGTTAGCCAAAAAAAATGTTTGGTAAACGATTTTTAAATGGATGCTCCTAAGTGACTTAAAAATCTTCTTAGGGTGTTAATTGAACCCTTACTCAGTTTCTCCTATTTCAAAGATTCGTCTCTGTTTTTAAATCTTTAAAATCTCTTTAAGTTTTCTTGATATTATTTTTATAAAAATCAAGTGGTGACTCTGTGAATTTTTAAAATTATTTTGAAATACTCGAATATTTTTTGAAATAGTTTGAAAAGTCAAAACCATTTTCTCACCAAAAGAAACTCAAAATAGATAAAACAAGAGTTCTCTAAGTGCGAGTTTTGGTTGGAGTCTGTTTCTTTATTGGGTCATGTGTTGACTAAGGAAGCTATTATGATTGACCCAGCCAAGGTTTCAGCGGTTCGTGATTGGGCTAGACCTACTTTGCCCATCAAGATTTAGAGTTTTGTTGGCTTGGCCGGTATCAACGTTTTGTTAAGGTTTTTCATCCATTGCAGCTCCATTGACCACGTTGACCCAGAAGAAGATTTTTTTTTAGTGGTCTGATGCTTGTGAGGTGAGATTTCAAAAGCTCAAGGATTTGTTGACTTCATCTTCTATCTTGACTTTGCCCAAGAAGGGCATGGATTTTACCATCTTTTGTGATGCTTCAGGTGTTAGGCTAGGTGTTGTGTTGATGTAGAAGGGGTAAGGTGATTGCTTATTCATCTCGTCAGTTGAAGCCACATGAGAGGAATTATCCTACCTATGATTTGGAGTTATGCATAGTTATGTTTGCCTTGAAGGTGTAGAGGCACTACTTGTATGAAGTTCGTTGTGAGATCTTTGTAGATCATCATAGCCTTTAGTACTTATTCACCCAGTGAGATCTTAATATGAGGCAACTTTGTTGGCTTGAGTTGCTTAAGAATTATAACTTGACTATTCTTTACCATCCAGGCTAATGTGGTTGCGGATGCCTTGAGCCAAAAGTCGGCTAGCATGGGTATGTTGGCATATCTTTTGACCCAGGAGAGGACTTTGGCCATAGAGGTTCAGTCTTTAGCTAATCACATAGTTAGACTTGATATTTTGATACCTAAGCATGTTTTGGCATTTGTGAAGGACAAATCTTCTTTGATGGAGTAGATTCGAGCTCATCAGTTTGAAGATGTTATAATGAGGTTGATTTTAGATAAGGTATTGAGTGGGAGTCTAAAGAAGCTTCACTTGATTCAGATGGAGTTTTAAGGATTCGGGGACAAGTTTGTCTGCTAAGATTGGGTGATTGGATTAGGTTGATCTTGGAGGAGGCCCATTATTTCAGTTATTCTATCCATCTAGGTGTGACTAAGATGTATCATGATTTGAGATAACATTACTGGTGGAGTGGTATGAAGTAAGATATGGCAAATTTTGTAACTCATTGCCTATGCTGTCAGCAGGTGAAGGTCGAGCATATGAGGCCTAGTGTGTTGCTTCCGAGGTTACCCATTCCTGAGTGAAAGTGGGAATTGATCTCCATGGACTTTGAGACTAGTTTGGCTCATACATCTCATGTTTCTGATAGTGTTTGGGTTATCGTGGATCGATTGACCAAGTGAGATCACTTTATTTTGGTTCAGGTCTCATTCAATGCTTAGAGGTTGGCCCGTATCTACATTCATGAGATTATGCATCTGCATGGTGAGCCAGTGTCTATTATTTCATATTGAGGTTCTATGTTCACATCTCACTTTTGGAAGAATTTTCAAAATAAGTTGGGTACTCGCGTTGATTTTAGCACATCGTTTCACCCCAGACTGATGGCTAGTTAGAGTGGACTATCTAGGTTTTGGAGGATATGCTCCGCACGCGCGTGATGGATTTTGGTGGTCAGTGGGAGTAATATTTGGCTTTAGCTCAGTTTGCATATAACAAATACTACCATTCCAGTATCGACATGGCTCTCTTTGAGGCATTGTATGGTAGGCGTTGCGATCCCCAGTGGGTTGGTTTGATGTTTCAAAGCTGAAACCTCAAGGTATAGACTTACTTGTTGAGTCTTTGGATAGAGTTGAGGTTATTCAGGATAGACTTAGAGCGGGTTAGAGTAGATAGAAGTGTTATACTGATTGTAGACTTTATTCCTTGTTATTTAGTGTTGGTGATCGTGTCTTTCTTTGAGTTTTACCCATGAAGGGTGTGATGAGGCTTGGGAAGAGGGGCAAGCTTAGCCCTAGGTATATCAGCCCATTTGAGATTCTTTGGAATGTTGGTGATGTAGCTTATGAGTTGGCTTTTACCTCCTGATCTATCAGTTGTTCATGTTTCTATACTTCGTTTCTATATTCCATATGGGTCTAATTTCATTAAGTGGGATCCGGTTTAGTTAGATGAGCGGTTGTCCTTTGTTGAGGAGTTAGTCTCTATTTTGGCTAGGGAAGTTAGGCGGTTGCGCTCTAAAGTTATCCGTGTGGTTAAGGTTCAGTGGTGACATCAACCTGTAGATGAGGCTACTTAGGAGGTTGAGTCTAATATATGTAATTCCAATCTCCATCTCTTCATTGATTCAGGTATTTCTTTGCCTTACTTCGAGGATGAACTAGAGTTTTTAGTGGTGGATGATGGAACGATAAACTTTTTGATGAAATATGTGAATTGTATATTTTTGTATGATTTGACTATTTTACCCCTTCCCATAGTTGCATTATGATATTTTTTGGGGTGTGGGGGTGGCATGGTTTCCGATGCATTTTGGTACCATTTATGCGATTATGTTATTTTTGATGGCTCCGAGAGCCTTATTTTGGACTTATATAGGTATCTTTTAATCCATGTGATGAATGGCTGAACGAACTGCGCCAACAACTTTTGAATATTGGTTTTAGGCTAGGTAGGCCTTTAGTTTGGGTCCCGGTGCGTCCGAGCTCATTTCGACCTATTTATCAAAAAGTTGGAAAATTAGAAATATGGCCGTGGGACCCACATTTGGTCGAAACAACTTCGGATAAAAAATAGGACTTTGCCAGCAAATCTAGAATGTCGATTTTAGGGCAGTAACATATTTGGTGTGATTTTACGGCTTTTAGATCTCATTTCGATCCTAGGTTTGGAAAATTATGATTTCGAGTTTCGGGGGTCAACTCTGTGAAAATGATATTTTTTTTAAAATTTGACTTAGCCAACGCGTTCAAAATATCGAATTTAGTGTGGTTGAATAGTTCATTTGCATTGATCACACTCCGAGCGAATTTAGGATACCCCTTCAGTGACCGGATCAAACTAAAAAAACAGTTTTTTTTCAGCTCGTGCATAGTATAAAAAACTGCTTTTTACCCTTTTTTTTTTTCCATTTTGTCCATTATTTCACCTCGCCTCTTGCGAGTTATACCCTAAAATGTTGTGAGAGCTTGAAAGTGAAGCTTGTGGGAGATTGAGAAGCTAGATTAACTTCTATTTCTTGATTCTCTTATGGATTTAAGGTAAGAATTCAACATTTTCTTATTAATTTCTTAATTAAGTTTTCAAAACTCCGAAAATCTTAGGGCTTGATTTTAAATCCCAAATTTACTTCTTTTCACTTCAATGATATTTTAATCTCATAATTACTAGTTTTTAATCAATTTAACTTTCAAAATAACTCTGATTCTTGATTTTTACTCAGATTTTAAAGATTTTACCCAGTAAAGTTTTAAAAGTTTTTTTCTTTGATTTGAACCTCGTTTTTGACTCGATTTGACTTGGATTTTTATCTTTAGGTTCCTAAAAATATGGGGAACACGTTTTTGAAATAAAGTTATGATTTTGCCCTTCTTTTTTGAAAACCCATTTTGGGGATCCGTTTTGACCCCAAACCAAAGTAGTCAGTATGGGTGTTGTTGGTTTGATTTTGACACATAGATTTCATATCTGATATTTTAGTGGAGTTTGAGATCATCTGTAAAAAGCAAGGTCTCGAGTTCAAAGTTTAGTGGACCGATTTTGGCTTTTGAGGTAGGTTATGGCTTAACTCTTTCAGACTGGGCTGGGTGGTAAATAATAGTACAAAATACATGTTAAGGATGGGAACTAATCATGAAAAATGGTTATTAATATGTTCTGCCCGTGTAGGGTTCTATGTGTAATGTAATTGTTGAAATTGAGATATTGTGTGATTTGTGTGACCGTGTGGGTTCCTACGTGATGTTGATAGCCTTGAATATATGTGAATAATTGTATTATGTTGTTGAAATAATGTGGTCCCATTGGTATTGTGATATATTCATACTTGTTGTTATATGAGATATGTGAAAATTCATGGATGAAACAAAAATAATGAGTGAATATTGGCTCACGTGGTTGTGAAAATGAATAATTATGGTTGGTTCTGGAACTCTATCATTGTGATTGGCCTTGGAAATACTCATTGTGATTGGTTGTGAGCATTACATCTACATATCATACTCATTTATGAAACATTAGTACCACCGTGACAACACCTTTTATAAAACCCTCCCCAAGGGAAGTGCTAAGGAGGAGATATTGTAACACCTTATAATACCTTTTCTGAAGGATGTGTCAAAAAGGATATATGATATATGTTGATTGTATATGGGTTGATGAACCCCTCCCCTCCCATGGGTTCTGCGTAGTGAGGCTTGCCTCCGTAAGTGTATATAGGGATTATGCGAGGATTTCGGAGGTTGTGTGACGACCTCATGCATTATCATCATCATTATCATATACATTGCACTTAGTTTATTGTGTTTAAGTTGTGTTGTATTTCCATATTAACTTGTCATCTATGTATTTGTCTTACCTTTCTTACTTGTATTTGATTATCTTGTATCTACATGTTCCCCCCTTGTTCTTCTTATATGTGACATAATGCATACTTGTGTTCTATCATGGTGTTTTGTTGTAATATATGTGATATATTAGAACTCTTAGTGCAAGCGGTGTGGACTACCGTTGCGGGATATTTTTTGATTGCGGGTAACGTGCCCTTAGTGTGTAGTCTGTATGCTTTATTTTCTACTTTGCTCAGTCGGCCTATAATACCTAATGAGTACAAGTAGACCATACTCACTCCTACTTCACCCTTTCGGTGCAACTTCAGGTTCGGGTGCACCTCAAATTAGTTGATTTTCGGGCATCTCCAGATTACTCAACATAGTGGTTGAACTTCATACGTCTAGAGTTTACTTTTATCTTTTTGTATTAGTTATGTCCTTATCAGTATTCGGAGACAGATATTATTCCTTTGTAGTTATTTTTTTGATGTGTTTGACTCCTGGATTGTATTGTGGTTCTTACACTATTGACACCTGGTTTTGGGCATGATTGGTATTTTTGATAAGTTCTTTCTGCATTGGTTTAATTACTTGTATGGTTTGGCTTCATTCTAGAAGCCCTACCTTGGGCATTTCTGTCTTTTCTTTTTCCTTTTTGTACCACTTCGGGTGATAGGCTTACTTGTCAAGGTACGCCGCAACATGTGCCATCATGTTCCTTGTTTTTGGGTTGTGACAGAATACTAAATTGTTATTAAATTTTTGTTCTTGATCATAAATTCGGTATACAATTATCTTTGAGATTTAGAACTTCTTCATAATCTACCCTTTATAAATTTTTCCTTAGACACATTGTCGATTGTTATTATTATTATTATTATTATTATTATTATTATTATTATTTGCATTATGTTCAAACTTTAAGATAACATACATTTTCTTAATTTGTCTACCCTTAATTTGATAGTTTTCTCTATGAATACCAACCTATATTAGTTAAATTTTTCACTTCATCAAGTGTTTTTAAAAGTTTTATTTACAAAAGGTGTCATGCGTTTTGGTAGGATGATTTATAGTTCTCTATAAAATTGTGAGAAGAGTTGGAAAGATGTTTAGTGAGTTTAATGTGTCATCGCAGATGTGCAAGGTACATTTTATGTTTCAGATGTCTATACTAAACTTGTATACCTTGATCCTTCTCTCTCCCCCCCCCTCTCTCTTTTGGGTTAAAAATAGTCAAAAGCCACAACTTTATTAAAATAAATAAAACATTCAATCAAAAAGCCACAATCGAAAATTACTTGGTATGGCCCCTGTAGTGGGTGACTTTGCTTTTTTTTTTTTATCCCTTATAAGGAAAGCCTTTAAAGACTAGTCTTCCTTCTTTTTTTTATGTATAGTACAAGTATATTTTTACCCCTCAACGCATATGTTTTTACGTCTTTCATGCTCATTTATCTCTCAACTGCTATTTTTATTTCTTCTTTTTTTCTCTTTTCAAATTTTCCTTGATTTTTCTTTTTTTTTTCTTGTTTTAATTTATTTGTCTCAACCTTTATTTTTTTTCTCAAACATTATTTATTTTTCATTTCTACTGTTATTTTGCTTTTTTAATTCATTTGTCACAACCTTTATTTTTTCTGTTTATCTTTTCTCTTTTTTTCTTTCTTTTTTTTTAAAAAAAAAAATCTTTCTCAAACTTTATTTTTATTTTTTTCTTGTCACTTTTGTTTTTTTCAATCTTTATTTTTTTCTTTCTTTTTTTAAATTTTTATTCTTCTCTTTTTTCTTTCGTCGTAACCTTAATTTTTTTCTTTTTTTCTCAATTTTTATTTTTATCTCCTTTCTTCTTCTCCTTTTTCTTTTTTCTCAACTTATATTATATTATGCTAATTAATAGAAAATTGGGCAATTCGTTAAAAGAATCTTCTTTCTTTGACATCGAAGTAATTTAAGGGTGTGAAACACTGTTTGGAAGTCCTTTGAGATAAGTCTTGCCTTTAAGACAAGAGTTATAGAATATTTGATAAATCGATACAATATAGTAGTATCAAATCTTGCCCATAAGCGTAACTTGTTGTTTGAAGTCCTTGAATTATGTCTGGCCTCTGACGTAAGAATTGTAGATCATCTCATCAAGACACAAAGTGGTAGTGTTAACTCTTGCACATGGAGCGTAACTTGTTGTTTGAAAGTCCTTGAGCTAAGTGTTGCCTCTAAGGAAAGAGTTATAAAGCATCTCATGAATCAAAACACAGTGTGGTAGTATCAACTCTTGCCCATGGAGCATAACTTGTTTTCTGAAAGTCCTTGAGCTAAGTCTTGCCTCTAGGGCAAGAGTTATAGAGCATCTAATAAATTAAGACACAATGTGGTAGTGCCAACTCTTGCCCATGGGGCGTAACTTGTTGTTTGAAAGTTCTTGGGCTAAGTGTTGCCTCTAGGGCAAGAGTTAAAGAACATCTCATAAACTAAAACATAATGTGGTAGTGTCAACTCTTTCCCACGAGGCATAACTTGTTGCTTAAAAGTTCTTGGGCTAATTCTTGCCTCTTGGGAAAGAGTTATAGAACATCTCATAAGTCAAAACACAATGTGATAGTGTCAAATCTAGCCTATAGGGAATAATTTCTCGTTTGAAAGCCCTTGGTCTAAGTCTCTCCTCTTAGACAAGAGTTATAAAGTAGCTTATAAATCAAGACACAATGTGGTAGTTCCAATTCTTGCCATGAGTCGTAACTTCTTGTTTAAAGGTCCTTGGGCTAAGTCTTGCCCCCAATATAAGAGTAATAGATCATCTCATAAGTCAAAATACAATGTGGTAGCGTCAACTCTTGGTATTATATGTAACTTGTTATTTGAAAATCCTTGGGATAAGTCTTTCCTTAAAGGTAAGAGTTATAGAACATCTCATAAATCTAGACAAAATGAGGTAGTGTTAACTCTTGCCTGTGGGGGCGTAACTTGTTGTTTGAAAGTCCTTGGGATAAGTTTTACCTTTAAGGCAAGAGTTATAGAGCATGTCATAAATCAAGACACAATGTGGTGGTGCCATCTCTTGCCCGTGGGGCGTAACTTATTGTTAGAAAGCCATTAGTCTAAGTCTTGCCTCTAAGACAAGAGTTATAGAGCACCTCATAACTAAAAACACAATGGGTAGTGTCAACATTTGCCCATAGGACATACCTTATTATTTGAAAGTCACTGGGACAAGTCTTGCCTCTAAGGCAAGATTTATAAAACATCTTAAATCAAGACACAACGTGGTAGTGTCAATTCTTACTCTTGGGATGTAACTTATTGTTTTGAAGAAATCGAAGAAAAGAATAAAAAAAGAAAAAGAAAAATAACAATGGTTGAGGAACAAGAAAAAAATAATGTTTTTTTTAAATAAAAATAAAAATTATAGAAAATAAAAATAAGAAAAAAAGAGTTGAGAGGATAAAAGAGAAAAAATAAAGGTTGAGGAAAAAAAACAAAGAAAGAAAAGACAAATGAAAAAAAAAAGTTGAGAAAAGAAAAAAAATAGAAACCAATAAAAACTAAAAAGGAGAAAAAATATTTAAAAAATAAAAGCTGAGAGGAGAAAGGAAGAACGTAAAGGTTAAGAAACACAAGAAAATGAAAAAAAATGAGAAAATAAAAAATAAAAATCAAAGTAAAATTTAAAATATAAAATAGAAGCTTAAAGATAAATTAGAATGGAGAATTGTTTAAAAATATTTGATGTATAAAGGGAGAGATAAATAGTTATTCTATACATAAAAAGGAAGGAAAACTAGTTTTGTAGGACTTTTCTTATGAGGGACCCAAAAAAGCACCCATTATGAGGGCCATTTATGTAGTTTACAAGTCTAGCCCCAATAGATGGCCCGGAAAGAAAAAAAATTAAAGGACACAAATCTTCAGATTGAATTCCATTTAGGAAACTCCTAACCCTTCTCTCCTTCAAACTCTCTCTTTATTCGTCTATGCTACCATAAAACTTAATTGATCAAGCTAAGATGAAGAATCTTCCACTAACTATAGGAAATCCCCTATATGTAGCTTCGTTGTAGACACCAAAGTACTGCTTCAATAGAGGTAAGCTAACTATAAGATAGCCCCGATTTGAACCTATATCATAGACACCAAAGGTACTGCTTCAATGGAGGTAAATGTATAAATATAGGTAACTCCTAACTTTGCGAGTCTTTGTACAGTTGTGTTCATGAACTTTATTTTCTCCTCAATTTATTGATCAGAAGCTTTTATGAGTCGTAGTATGAGGGTATAAGTCGTATGATGATGACTCGTACTAATCAAGACATAGTAGTTAACAAATTCCCTCCAAAACCATGAATCACTCAGTATGAGTCATGAGATCAAGGTATAAATTATACCACAACTCATAGAGCCCCAATTTAGAACCCATTCAATTTGGTCCCAAAAACTACAAGTCATAGCCACAACTCGTGGTATCAATATATGGGTCATACTGTTGATCCATACTTACTGAATCAAAATGACCCTATGGTCCCAGGAATACTAGACTATGTATGGATCATAGTTTCATGGTATGAGTCATACCATTGACTCGTAGGACACAATCACAAAATTTTAATTATTGTAAAGTGGTGAAATAGTCTTTTCCCATTCTTTTAAGACTAAGACTACCATTATTTAAAGTTTTTCTAAGGGGGATTAAAGGTAAACTAGCCTACTTATCCTTCGTTCTCACATATTCACATTCAGGGAAATAAAAAAAAGAGAATATTCAAGTCTTTCAATATCTAAACCTAGGGTTCATCTCCAAGCTCAAATGCTCCAAGCTCTAGTTCGAGAATCTTCAGTGTCCAAATATGTGGGGTTTTAATGAGGTTTATATTTCACTCTTATGCCCAAATTCTAAATTTTCAGTTATAGTTTCATGAATTTGTGATTTATGGTTCTTACCTAACTTTATGATTTTGGTCGGATTTCATTATTCACAGGTTCCTTGTGATTATTACTCTCATAAAATACATGTAACAACCCTTGTTTTGATTTTTACCCTTTTTCTATTTTAAATATTTTTCCCTTCTCTGTAGTTATTATATATCGTTTATGAGTTGTAGGGATGGTTGGCGTGGTCCCCATATCATTCGAGAGTGATTTGAGTAATTTTGACTGGACTTATAAGTAATTAATTTGAATTCAATCAATATTTATGATCCGAGCATTGAATGGTGATTCTGTTTGTTTAATTATATCCAGAATTTTGATTTTTGGATTAGTAGCACAGTTGATTTGGGTTAAGATCCCTTGTATCGAGTTTTAACCTATAAGATGAAAAATAAATAAATTTAGCTTAAAGGGGTCATGGGGTTTAACTTATTGAAAGCATTGCCTAAAGGGGTCCTAGGGGTTAACTTATTGAAAACATTCTTTGTTGATAAATCTGATAGTTTCTTTGAGTACAAAAGTTTGAAATTAGCCTAGTAGCATTATTGGTTTATTTCTATGGGTCTCGACCAAATCCCAAGGGTCCATTTTGAAGATTTGGATAATTTTCTTAGCTGTCAAACTACTGTAACCATAATTCCTTCTACACGTTTGTGGGAGCCTCCTCGTGTTCATAGAGAATAATTCTATTATTCATCATGATTGTAGTGGTGGAGCTTGCGATTGCGAAGGGTTAGGGGATAATATTATCTCAATGCAAGGTGATGGCTACATCACAAAGGGTCCAGTTCAGGTTGAGTCACAATTTTGATGTAAGTAACCACGACCGTGAAGAAGGCACTGTTCATCTAGAATAGTATTTAAGCCTTTTCTCATGATTTTTTCCCATTTTCACCAATTTTGATCTTGGGAACCTTGTAAAAGATGATGTTTAATAAGGATTTTCATCAAAAGTGTTTGGGTAAGCTTCTAAATTTGATTTCACTCATTATTGATTTTATCCTTGAAAACTTGTATTTTAAACATGAATTTTGGGATTTTACATGGTAATGTGAGAAGAGGGTTTTTCAATAATTTCAACCTCAATATCAACTTGTTTTATTGATGGTTTTCATATTTAGGATCTTTGAAATATGGTAAACTTGATTTTTAGATAAAATTCTAGTTTTATCCTTTTTCCACCCGCATTAATTTTGGAACTAGTTTTGGACACAAAATAAAATAGCTATTATGGATATCATTAGACTCCTTTTGACATGTAGATTCTATTTTTGATAGATTTAGTTTGTTACAAAGTTGCACGTAAAGGAAAGAATCCATATTGAAGGGTTCATGTTTGATATTCAACTTTTTGAGATAGGTTATGACTTAATTTTCTTTAAACTGGTTGGATAGTTAACCATTCATGTAAAATATGCTATGGTGTGGGGACTTTATTATGAGATTCATGTTTTGAGATAGTTAATTTACCTTGTTGCCTGTGTAGGGGCTTATGTGTATATTATTATTGACTTTAGATATTATTATTAGTGTGATGCCCATTTGAGGGCTTATGTACATAATTTATTTGACTTTAGAGATGAGTATTATGGTGATACATGAGTGGGGTTGATATTGTCCTTGTTAGAGAATTATTTTATATTTATCTTTATTTTGATGCCCAAGTGGGGGCTTGAATTGATATTATTAATGTTTTATATGAATTTCCATTACTGTGGTCCCATGTGATGGCATATATCATGATATATTAAACTTAATGGAGATTTGAGTTCATTTAATACCATAATTGAATTTATTCATTATATAATATTATTTTGGTTATGATCATGCACCCTTATTTCATTCATCTATATATATGGAATCAGTAGTACAGAGAAATACTAATTTTTAAAGAAAATAAGATACTTTATAAAACATTTGATCCACAAGGTTGATTGGGATGTGAGATTGAGATTGTGAAAGTATATGAATTGTGAAACCCCACCCCTGGGTCTTGTCTTAGAAACTTATCCTGAGAAAGTATATATGAGGTGTCATGCAATGGCTTACCTAATTATCATCCCACTGCATTGCATTTAACCATTTAGACTTCTATTTATGTGTTTGTTATCGTGTATTTATTCTTTTCTTATATTTTCATGCATTGTTGTTCTTATATAGATATTGCACTTGTCGAATTGTTAGTAAATATGGTTTGACCCACCGTTTGAAACTTTTTTGTATATAGGTGAAAGTGTGCTTATAATATTCTTTACTTATTTAGTTTTCTGCTTTGCTTAGTCGGCCTATGGCACCTACTGAGTACAAGTGGACTATACTCGCTCCTACTTTATGTACACTTTTGGTGCAGATTATAGTTCAAGTGCGACCCACAAAATGTGAGATCATGTTGTGTTCAAGGCTGATTCAAATAAAGAGTGAGCTCCTCGTTTGGGGTTTGATTCTGACTTCATCTTATCTATTATGTATTTATTTTATGATTCTAATATAAGCTTATGTATTTTTATACACTTTATCAATATTAATGCTCTTTAATTATTACATTAGATTTTGGGATTGGAGTTATATTTCATTTCGTTTTGATTACTTTGTTATATATATATATTTGGAGGAGTGGAACTTATGGATTTTGCTCGGGCGTTTGGGTTGGTGGTAGTTAATTCAAACTTTCCCTAGAAGGAGGTTCCTTGGTTACCTTCCGTAATTTGGAGCCCAAGACTCAGATTGACTTTTTTCTCCTTAGGAAAGGTGATGGGGGTAATTTTTAAGGACTCTAAGGTCTTATCGAATAAGAGTCTTTCGACCCATCATGGGCTTTTAATGATTAACTTGGAGATCATAAAGAAGCGGAGGATGAGAGATGTGGAGGACTAGCCGAGGAAAAGATGGGGTAGTCTGACTTTGGCCAGTGCACTGATATAGGGGATAAGTTGATGGCGAGGAAGGCTTAGAAGAGTGAAAGGTATGCTGATAGTAGATGGGCTACGAATACCAGTTGCATCAAAGAGACAACTAGAGAGGTGTTGGGTGTTTCGAGAGGCCACTCGAGAAAACACCAAGGGGACTAGTGGTGGAACGAAGAGGAGAAGGGAAAGGTGGAGGCTAAGAAGAATCCATACACAAAGTTGGCTGGATAAATAGAAGAATAGGGAGGAGTATAAGATCACTAGGCGAAGGCAATGTTGGTGATCACGATGGCTAAGGATGCTGCTTTCGAGAGTTTATACACATCGTTATATAGAAAAGATGAGGATAAAAAGTTGTACAAGTTAGACACGGGTAGGGATAAGAGGCTCAGGACCTTGAACAGGTGAAGTGTATTGAGGATGTGGATGAAAAAGGTTTGGTGAAGGAGGGTCGTATTAGAAGGAGATGGCAGTCTTACTTTCATAAGCTCCTGAATGAAGGAAAGGATACTAGCATTGTTTTTGGGGATTTGGAGCATTCTGAGAGGTTTCACTACTATGGTTATTGTGAGTGTTAATGTTGAGGAGGTTAAGGGGGCTATTCGTAAGATGCATAGGGGTAGAGTGACGGGTCCAGATGAGATTCCAGTGGATTTTTAGAAGTGAACATGAGGGGTAGGTATAGAGTGGTTGACTTAGTTGTTTAACATAAATTTTCAAGACGGTGAATATGCTTGAATCTTGGAGGTGGAGTACGATGATTCTAGTGTGTAAGAACATGGGTGACATTTAAAATTGCAACAATTATAGGGGTATCAAGTTGTTGAGTCATACTATGAAGGTTTGGGAGAGGGTGGTGTAGTTGAGGTTCTGAAGGATTGTTACTATTTTAGAAAATTAGTTTGGATTTATGCCAAGAAAATAAACTACTAAATCCATCCATTTCATTAGGATACTGGTGGATCAGTATAGGTAAAGGAAGAAGGACATGCATATGGTGTTTATCGACTTAAAGAAGGCCTATGATAGAGTTCCCAGGGAGATCTATGAAAGTGTTTAAAGGCTAGAGGTGTACCTATGGTGTATGTTAGGAAGATTAAGGATATGTATATTAAGCGAAGACTCGGGTTAGGACTGAGGGGGGGGACTTGAAGCACTTTCCTATCTTGATGGGGTTACACCAAGGATCGACTCTTCGTCCATTTCTTTTTGTTGTTGTGATAGATGTTTTGATGCAGAAAATTCAAGGTGAGGTGCCTTACTATTTACTTTTGTGGAGGATGTAGTCTTAACTGATGAGACACGTGATGGAGTTAATGCTAAATTATAGGTTTGGAGGTAAATACTTGAGTCTATAGTGTTTAGGTTGAAGAGCTACAAGATGGAATATTTGGAGTGTAAGTTCAACGAGGTGTCTTATGAGTCCAACGTGGTTTTTAAGATTGGTACTCATTCCATCCATTAGAGAGATAGTTTCAAGTATCTACAGTATATGATTCAGGGGAATGGAGAAATTGATGAAGATTTCACTCATTGGATTGGTTAGGGTTGATGAAATGGAGGCTCGCCTCCAGAATCTTGCGTGGCAAAAAGATATCTCCTAAACTTAAAAGAAAATTCTATAGAGTGGTGATTAGCCTGGCTTTTTTATAAGGGGTAGAGCATTGGCCTATCAAGAAGCCCCACATCCAGAAGATGAAAGTGGTGGAGATGAGAATACTTTGGTAGATATGTGGGTGTATTGGGAAAGATAGGATTAAAAATGAGATTATTCGAGATAAGGTGGGAGTGGATCCAGTGGAAGCCAAGATGAGGTAAGAAATGCTGAAATGTGTCACGACCTGGACCCCAAGGCCTAGCCATGATGGGTATCCCAAGCCCACCGTGGGTCGGAGACCACCCCCATAGCCTGTCCAAACCAAACATAATCCAAATAATAACAAAGCGAAAGACAACCAGAGGATAAAGATAAAATAGTTAATGTAACTCAAGAATAAGGTCTAAGAGTCCGTAACATCATCTGACCCATATATGTCCATAAAAGCCTCTAAAAAATTTAAATATCAAACTAGGTTGGGATATGCCCCCGACCATGACAGTGTCAATGACCATGACAATGGTAATGTGAACTTTTCAATTCTAAAATATGGAACGAAACCAATGGTATGACTAAGCTTTCTGAAGGATGGAAGCTCACCACTTCACTGCGAACCAACCAATGAACTGGAGCACCTAACACTGTACAAACCAATAGAAGCTTTCTGATGATGGTTAGCAGGGTGAGCACTAGCATGTAACTCGGGAAAGGGATAAAATAATGCCATTTCAAAAGCCAAATCCAAACTCAAAATACATGTTCACATACATGCATAAATACATATATATATAATGCTGGGAAAGAAAGCAAGGTTTAGCATGAGGTTTAAGACCATTAACTTGGATTGTGTAGCTCTAACCATCCTATAAACACCCACAGGCTATATGTGTCCGACTTCCCCTACCAGAAGGGACAAAGTGTGTGTTAGCTATACGAATCGAATAAACCCAAGGAAGAGCCAGGGAATCCACGACCCAACCAGGTTTATATATGTATATAGCCCATGGGTATATAAAGTGTGAACTATGCACACGACCACCAAGGACCTTATGCCAAAAAATGTGGTTTCCAGTATCGGTCCCTTGAGACCTCCACCTTCCACGATGAGCTACGAAACCCCCTTTAATCCCAATTAAAATATTTACACATAACCCCACCCATTTAACCAATGAGTCATCCATTTAAGCATTTACCGAATGGTATCGTCATACCAATTAATTATGCTTGCAAGCCAATTCCATTATGCCAAACCAAACTAATTATCCATAAGACTCCAAAGTTCCAATTTTAAATGAGTCCACGGCCACCAAGGCCTTTAAAAACCATCTTTATCCATTTAGCCATTAATGCAATGCAATAATTTAGTAAAGAATGCAAACCCATGTAATTGTCTATATTATAAAACCAATTATGCAAGTGGGTTGAGTTTAATACTAATTCCAAACCAAAACCCATAAATTTGGGGGAATCCATGATCCCTATTCCATTCACCGTGCCCATTTACCCAATAAGTTCCAAAATCCATCCATAAATCATAAACAAATACTTCTAAACCATGAGAATACCATTTAAACAATAATCATCCAAAACCCTCAACCCAAATTTCAAAACCAAACATTAACACCATATGAATACCAAACCATTGCATTCCAAGATAAAATACAAGTTTAGGGAAGAGATACATGTCTGAAGACACTAAAAATTTATAGAAGAAACCACACTTTGAGCCCTAGATGACAAGCCCTTTGAAACCCTAGCTTTGTTCTTGACTTGGGAATTTTAGAGAGAAGAGAGTGTTTGTGTTATATTTAATGGGTGGAAATAGGGCTAAGGAAAGGTTTTAAGTCATAGAAATAGTGTACAGGAAGGGAAAAAACAATTTACTCTTAATGAAAAACGTGCAAGAAAATAACTCCCAGTCACTATGGGTTTCGTAACAACACATATTCACTAGCCATGAGTCGTCACCATGACTCGTAGTCTGGGCAGTGACTTTGGGCCACCTTCATTTTTTGGGTCACAAGTCATACCCTACAACTTGTAATATCACCTTACGACCGGTAAGGTCGTAATCATGATCCAAACTAAAACCTAGGCAATCATAACGGGGTAGGCAATGATTAGAACCATAAGACTCATGAGGAGTCTTCATGATTCATCACCTAAGTCGTAACCTGAGCAGTATGCACAATCACTGATAAAAATTCAGAGTCTAAAACCTGGGGTATTACATTATATGCCCCCTCCAAGATCATTTATCTCCGAATGAGGAGTTAAGACACCCGTTAGCATGATAACAAGAAAAAATATACACACACCCAAATGAAAAATTCATAAGGCCATAATAAAGAGAATGGAAATCATACCTTAAGAATATTTATCCAACGCGGGGAATAGGAACTGATATTTGGACTTCATGTCCTCCTCAGCCTTCCAAGTAGATTGTTCTATATTTTTGTTCATCCAAAGGATTTGTACCAAAGTCACATCCTTAGTCCTCAATCTACGGACTTGACTATCTAAAATCTCAATCGGGACCTCCTCGTAGACAAGGAATATGAAATACCAACGTCCTTCATAGGGACAATCAAGGAAGGATTACCCACACACTTTTTCAATATTGACACATGGAAGACCGGATGAATAGAACCCAAACTCGCAGGAAACTCCAATTCATAGGAAATATTTGCAACTCTCCTCAAAATCTAATATGTCCCATATAATGAGGAATGATATTCACTTTTTTCTCAAACCGTATCACCCCTTTCATAGGAGAAATTTTCAAGAACACCTAATCATTAACCACAAAATCCAACTCCCTTTGCCGTACATCCACATATGACTTTTGGCAACTTTGGACAGTCTTAAACCATTCTCTAATAAGCTTCACCTTCTCCATGGCTTAGTGAACAAATTCGGGATAAAATAATCGAGTCTCACTAATCTTAAATCACCCAATAGGGTACCTACACCTCCTACCATAAAGGGCCTCAAAAGGATCCATTCCAATGCTAGAGTGGTAACTGTATTATATGCAAACTCTATAAGTGGTAAGTAATCAACCTAACTCCCTCCAAAATCAATCATGCAATCCCTTAGCATATCTTTCAAAATCTGAATGGTTCGCTCTATATTTTCCATTCGTCTGAGGGTGAAAAGTAATGCTTAGGTTCACCTTAGTTCCCAAACCTTTCTAGAACGAATGCCAAAAGTGAGAAGAAAATTGTGTACCTAGACCTGAAATAATGGAAAGAAGGTTACCATGCAACCTAACTATCTCCTTAATGAATAACTTAGCATAATCCTCTCCAGAGTAAGTAGTCCTCACCGTCAAGAAGTGAGCAGACTTAGTCATCCTATCCAAGATGAACCAAATAGAATCATACTAATTGCGAGACCGTGGAAGACTCATAAAAAATTCATATTAATTATCTCCCACATCCACACTGGCAACTCTATCTCTTCAGACATACCACCGAGTCTTAAGTGCTCAATCTTTATTTGTTGACAAATCATACTCTTAGCCACGAAGTTAGCCACATACCTATTTATATTTTTACACCAATAAATCTCCTTCAAATCATAATACATCTTTGTCAAACCTGGATAAATTGTATACCTCGACTCATGACCCTCAGTCAAAACCCTTTCTCGTAGCCTATCAACATCAGAAACTCACAACCTACCTTGGTATGTCAGGATACCATCACCACCAATCTCAAAGGCCATACTTATTCTGCCCCATATCATCCTTAATCTACATAAGAATGGGATCTAAAGATTGATTCTTCTTCACGTCAACTCCAAGAGATGGTTTAAGCACTTCATAAAAAATCGCTCTCGTGTTCTTTGTGTCCAAAAGATGAACTCCCAAGTTAGAAAATCAGTGAATATCCTTCACCAATCCTTTCTTCTCATTATCTTTATAATATAATCTCCCTGTGTACAACCTACTAAGAGCATCAATAACCACATTAGCTTTACCTGGATGGTAGTGAAGAGTCATATCATAGCCCTTTAGCAACTCAAGCCACTGCCTATGCTGAAGATTTACCTCCTTCGAAGTAAATACATACTGTAGCTTTTATGATCTGAATAGATGTCTATACGCACCCCGTACAGCTAATGACACCAAATCTTAAAACCATAATCCATAATCGCCAACTCTAAATCATAAGTTGGATAATTACTTTCATGAATCTTGAGGTGTCTAGAAGCATAGGCCACAACCTTACCATGTTGCATCAAAACACTACCCAGTACCATGCGGGATGTATCACAATACACCATAAATCTATCAGTACCCTCGAGCAAGGTCAGAAATGGCGCAAAAGTCAATATCCTTCAACTTCTCAAAGTTGTCCTCACAAGAATTGGACCACAAAAACTTTACCTTTTTCTGAGTCAACTTCATCAAAGGAGCAACATTAGAAGAAAATCTCACTTCAAATCTCCTACAATAACCAACCAAGCCCAAGAAGCTCTGAATGTCAGCTGGAGTTATGGGTCTAGGACACCTCTTAATCACCTTAACTTTCTATGGATCCACCTTGATCCTCTCACTAGAAACAACATACCCAAGAAAAGACAACACATTTAGCCAAAATTCACACTTAAAAAATTTAGCATACAATTTTTTATCCTTAAGAATTGCAACATAATTCGGAGGTGATTGGAATGATCCTCATCACTCTTAGAATACACAAAAATACCATCAATAAAGATAATAACAAACAACTCCAAAAATTATTTAAACATTTGATTCATAAGATCCGCGAAAGCAGCTAGGGTATTAGTTAAACCAAATAACATAACTAGGAACTCATAATAACTATATCACATTTGGAAAACAACCTTGGGAACATTGACTTCTCTAATATTTAACTGGTGATAATTCGAGCAAAAATCAATGTAATAACCCTTCAGGTCATTTTCCATATTTATGACTCGGTTACCAGGAAGTTCATTTAATTTTTAGAACCAATTATTATTTAGAAGTCTTCATTGGTTCCAAATGGCCGTCAAACAAAATCTTTAATGTAACAACCTCAGATTGAAAATCCAATGCCGCCAACGCATCTGTAATATTGAATTTAGTGGGTTATATATCCCATTTGTGAAAATCAAATTCTTGATGCATCCCAAGGCCTTGGCCAAAACATGGAATTAAATTCCAAGTTTCAGCCATCATCTAGTGCAGTCAGATACTGTGATTGAAGAGGGCCTTAGTACGATCACGATGACTACAATCGTGGCTTATGCGGGTGTGAAATAGCACCACCTGAGAGCCTAGGAATGGTCTTTAAAAGGCCAATTTTAGATGGGAATTGGCTATTTCTTCTTTGTGTTGAGATTCATAAACCCTAATAGAAATTGTAGGCCTTAGAAGGAGTCTTGGGAGTTTATTGGGAGCATGGATTACTTGCGTAATTGTTGATAACATCGAATCTAAGGTATGAATCCTATAATTTTAGTTTTGAATTCTTGATTTCTTGGCCCAAAACACCTAATGGCTTGATGCTTGATTTTAGCCCCAAATATGGGTGATTTGCACTAATTTCTAGAGGGATATAACTCCCTAAAGGTATTTAAAGAGTAGGTTGGTCTCAGAAACTCATTTTCCATATGTGGGATCCACTTGGGGGTTTTGGTGTCATTTTTTGACCCGAAGCATAATAGTGTAATATGGGTATCATTAGACTTGTAATGATGAGTAAATTATGGTTTGGTTAATGTGATGGAATTTTGGGGATTGTGAAGTGGAGATGAGCATATGGTGTTTGATGTGAAGTTTTTTGGTTTGGCTTTGAGGTAGGCCTCAATTTACTCCTCCTAAAAGATGACCTGTGATATATATTATGTGTAAATTTGGATGTTTGGCTTGATTATACATAGAGTAAATTATCCTTGATTGTTGATGCTTTGAGGCTTAGATGAGGGTTTTGGACCCGTAAGATGATATGTTTATAAGCCTTTTGAATCCTAGTACCTTCCCTCTCTAGTTTAGATTAGTTGTAGCATGGTTATGATATAATGTTATGTTTGGGTTATGGTTTTATCATTTGAATCATGAATTGTGGATTTAACCTTATTGGACTAATGTGGTAGTCTTGAAATTTTAACTTGGGTAGAGTAGACTTGAATATTCTTATTTCTAGTTGAAACTCCTATCTTAAGTTTAAATGTGGCTTACTTGACATCTAAAAATTAAACTAGATACCGTAGACTAGTTTAGGGCATGGTGTGCCTAATTATGGAAATTGAGATTTAGAAGTGGGATCGTCCAACCCACTTAGGCCTAGATTTGTGTTAGCCTTGTGGACTTAGTTGCGGATGTTAGACATAGATGGGGCAAGTAAACCTTAGTATAAGGTTACTTCGTGACTTGGTAGCTTGTATTGATGTTCCCAGGTTTGTGGGTTTTAAGCTATGGCTTTGATACTCCTTGTGGAAGTGATATTAGGTATTTAGAGATGACATTCATATGTTATATGGCCTATAAAGATACTATTTCATCTTAGACTTGATGATTGGCCTATAGAGATGCTATTTCTTCTTAGATATGATTGTTGTACCTAGAGAGATGCTATCTTTTTTTTAGTTATGATTTTTGGGCCTATAAAGATGATATTACTATTAGATATGACAATTGCCCTAGAGAGGTGATAATCCTCATAATCTTGATGTATGACCTATTGATATAAGATATCCTATATGTGAGATACCTCCTATGGGAGAGATGCTTACATGCTTATTGATATTATGCTTCCTAGATATGAGATACCTCCCATATGAGAGATGATTACATGCTTATTGATATTATGCCTCCTAGATGTGAGATGCCTCCTATGTGAGAGATGACTACATGCTTATTGATATTGCGCCTCCTATATGCGAGATGCCTTCTATATGTGAGATGACTAGTGATATGCTATGACTTATAAATATGATAATTGATATGGGTTTCGGATATGTATATTGGCCTAAGGTTGTGATTATGATATTGTGATTATTTTAGATATATTATTGGGCCAAGGTCTATGTTATGATAATGATTGGATATCCGAGAAGTGTTCATCATGGTAAAGGACACAATTATAGTTTATGGATTCATATACATGTTTTATATACACATATCTCTAATATTGAATGGAAAAAGTTATCGTATGTTGCTTACGACTTATTTAATTGGATACTAATGATGACATGCATAGATTTGGTAAATTCATAATTATTATATTGGTAACTTATATGATTCTAGATAAAATATGATCTTATGATTATTCTGCTTAATTAAGGGTTAAGCTATGTGACACTTATTGTCTATTGGGGGACTATAACACTTGGTGGTTAGGAATCAAATGTATTAGTTAATAAATCCTGCTTTGTTGAAATTTGGTAGTTAGAGATGGTTTATATGTGGCTAATGATGATGTCGAGTATAGCATATGCAAAGATTAGTGATTTTGATGCCTAAGTTTATAATGTCAATTAGTTGTTAAATAAGAAGTTATGCATTAACAAGTCTAGATAATAAGTGATGTTGGTTATAAGAGGTGGCTAGTTAATAGCGATGATTAGTTTCTAAATAGTTGATTAATGAATAGTAAAATGAGGATTAGTTGGTTAACGATGGCTAGTTAATGAGTAATGTCAGTTTATAAAAGATGGTGAGATGTTAAGTGGTTAGGTGTTGTCTAATAATGGTTAATGGTAAAATGATAATTAATTGATGACATAGAATAGTGGATAAATGGCGATTCTGGTCTAGTGATGAACCTTGGCTAGATGTTAGATGTTGGCTATCTAATAAATAATAGTTAGTTGTTATCCCTTGAATAAGAATAGTGTTTGGATAAATAACTAGAGGTCATGTGATGACAAGCGAACTAGAGGTTTCATTATAAATAGCGATGGTTAGATAATAACGAGTAGTTGGGAAGTATTGTCTAGGTTCATACTTTGTGGTGATATGATTATGTTCATGAGTATATTAGTATATGTTATTCCATAATGTTAATTGTAATGATATATTGATACTCGATAAGGCCGTAAGATACTGTGAAGATATATTGATACCCAATGGGGCCAGAGGATACTGTGATGATATATTGATAACCGGCAAGGTCAAAGGATACTATGATAATATATTGATACCTGACAAGGCCGAAGGATACTGTAACGATATATTGATACCCGACAAGGCCATAGGTTGATTATAATGATGATGGTCATGATGATGACAATTATGGTAAGTTATGGTATTAATTGTGTACCTTGCATTCATTCCTGTATGTGCATTACCTATCAGCAGTATGCACCTATGTCTATTATCTAATATAGGATGGTTACATAGATATAGGTGAAGAATCTACCTTATGTTGTTATTTATTAATTGAACCCTCCCAGTCTGGGGTGGTGGGGTTACACATAGGTTTGGTTAGGTATGTAGTTTTCCATAGTATATGGCTATTCAGTTGTTATTAATATTGTTATTATCACTGTTATGATCACTATTATGGCTAGCTTGTGAAAGATTGGCCGTTAATTTGGTATCGGCATTTGAGGTATGTTTTAGCCTCTTTTATCTTATGATTGCATTGTTATGCATGATTATATCATGTCTAGCCATATGGATTATAACCCTGAGCATGATAGACTTAGATCCTGATGGTATTATAATGAGGTCTTAGAATAAGGATATGATGATATAGGTTATGCTTAAGATGACCTCATGTTTATATATATATATATATATATATATATATATATAGATAGATAGATATATGAAGCTATGGCACTATCATATATCCTTTCCATCATTTGTTCATATTTTGTATTCTTTTCTTGTACTTGTCTATTGATATATATCTTTCCTCCACTCTTCATTCGTATATTGGCATGGGATATACGCTATAGTATTGACATCTATTAAATATGGATGGAATAGGATAGTTTACCCTGGTGCTTCCTTAGTCTTATTATGTTAGACTCTTGGACTTGGACAGGGCAGTTATCCTTTATTATTCTCATTGACTTGCTATATAATTTCTAGACTCTTGGTGTTGTTTCTATTCTGTTTATATGCTGTATATATCTGCTTTATCTTTAGAGCTTAGTTGGAAGTTACCTACTGAGTACCATTCATTTGGTACTTATACTAATGCAGCCCCAGATCATAGTACGAGTAATCACCGTTGATATGTGCATCATGCAGAGCAGTCGTGGTTCAGAGACTTAGGGTGAGCTCCTGATGTTCAAAGCAGCCAAATCTTCCTTCCCTCAGGGTGTCGATTATGAGAGGACCATAGAGAGCACAGGCATTGAGACTTATGGAAATTGTGACAAGTGCCATGCCATCAATATAGTACTATTGGTATTTTATTCAGGACTGAGGATCCCTCCGGTAGAGTTCAACTTTACCTGTAGCTCATCAACTCTATGCAGACATACTCCATACTATGAGTAGTTTTCAGATTAGTCGTGATGATTATAGGGGGCAGAGTCACCATCAGACCTGGGGAGTGTGGTATGGTTTTTTGGCCATGATAACCATTTTGTATTACTAGGGGCAGTATCTCAAAGTATTCTATGATCTTAATTTGATGGTTTCGTGATGAGATACTAGTTCAGAGAATGCTCCAGTTATGATATAGATGATTAACTAAAGTTAGTGTGTATTCTCTGCTAGCCTAGAGTTACTGAGACAGGATATGATTTCAAAAGTATGGACATAATTTTGTAGATTTCTCTAGTATTAGTTGGCCAGCCATTTAGGCTCAGTTTGTGTTTTTGCCATGTTACCGCTTTAGAAGTTTGCTTCGACTGCAGAGACCAACTACTAATCTAGAAAATGTCTTTGACATGGGATTTTTAGTCATTTATCTCATTCAGATCAGCCTCATGATATTGTGGTGTATTTATTTAGAGGTAGTGTATATGGCACCTCAGTTGATGATTTAATCGATCGGTCGAAGTTGAACCATTTAGATTTATTTCTCCCTATGCCTATCTAGCATATGATTGTGGATGCCGCCACGATTGGTGTGTTTTTATTTCCCACCCTTATCTCTTACTATATGTATTGGGGTTTTCATACCTATTTGTGATTATAATGAATTGATATTGATTATTATATGCCTTGTTATTAGATTCATGATTATGTTACCACTCTATGGTTTATTTCTTTTAGTAGTGGATGAAGTATACCTATATTGATGTTGTTACCCTATAGGGGTGGTTTGGCTTCGAGTTCCACTTATCTTGGCACATTAGCCCTATTGTGGACCTTGAGTAGTACATGATATTGATGTTTATTTTGGTACTGCCTATTCAGTATGAATGATATTGATATTGCTATTGCTATTTCTATCACTGCGTGAGGTTACTGATATTACTTGATATTATCACTTCATGTTGTTACTTGATGTAATTGATTCTTACTGGGTAGCTGTATAGACAAGTGCTATCTAGTTAAACTTTCATTTTCTTGTGATGTTATTCCATGGCTTGAGTAGAAATAGCTCGATGTGATGTTTTCTTTCCGCTATCATGGCAAGGTTGATTGTTTTCTCTCTTGGTTAGCTATATTAGATTGATTCAGGGATATATTATGATATCGAAAGGCAAGTTGACCTTTTGTAGCTCTATTGTGACATTAGAGTTGACAATTTTGTTATATTGCCTATTAGTGAGTTTGAGACCCTTAGACTTTCCTTCTGGGTTGCGAGGGCTTTTGTTTTACTAACCCTTCCAATATAGCCCATTTATGAGAATGACCAGTTGAGGTTCGTTCTTTATTTGTGGCTTCTTTCTTTGTCCAGTAGCAATTTTGATATTAATGTTAAGGTGTCATGGATTCATCTCTTAGATTTGTTGAGTTCGTTCTATTGTAAAGGTTTACCCTTGTCATTAATGTGGAGAATGGCTGATCCTTTCCTGTGAGATAGTTTTGCCTTAAGTGGAGTTAGAGAGTTAGAGGCAGGTGTTCTTGCTTGTGATCACTTCTTGAGTTAGCAAATTAGAAGTTCATTATCTCAAGTTGTTGATTTTTTGGTAGTGGTTTTGACTTTGACCTTGGTTTTGAGATTGGTATTTTTCTTCTTCGATAATAAGATTGTAGGGTGGATTTGGGGAAATCCCCATTTCAGAGTTTGTTCATCCTAATGAGGCTTAGTGGAGTGTTTCTCCTTGGTAACATGTACCTACAACTATTTCTTGCCGAGATGGAGTGTTAGATTAATTAGTTGTTGGCTAAAGTTGCATTTCTCTGAGTTGCTAGAGTTTTTTTCCAATACTGGTGTGGTTTTCAGCCTTGGGAAGTTTTTGAATGTGTTTGGATAGTTCATGCCCTCTAGCGAATATAGAGTGGGTTATTTGCATCTTCAGCCAATGATTCATCCTTTGGCATGATTTTTGTTTTGTGGTTGTAATTTGTACCCTCTAGCTGAGATAGAGTCTATTGGTTATGTTTTCAATTGGTGGTTATCCCTGTAGTGATTTAGTCTTTCAGATATGTCTCAACTATGGCTTGGTATAATTTATATCGGATATATCAGATTTGGATACTAGAGTCGATTTGGGGTAGTTGACATTGATATGGCCTTATTGACTCAGTTTTTAATTTGACTCCTTGTAATGGTGATTTGGAAGTATGATAGATTGTTAGCATTAATGCCTACCCATCTTCAGGTTTGGTTTGGGTAGTTGAGATCGGGCGATTCAACCTTGGTATTGAGATTTTAGCATGGTGCTGTAGAGCTTGCGTGCAACTTTCATTTTAGACTTGTCTTAGTTCAGATTATATTTATAGACTGGTTGAGCCTACTCTGTCGATTGCGTATTTGGTCTCCTCGACTTTGGATGGAATATGGTTGATAAGTATTCAGATGATATATTATGGACCCGATATTGGTTCTTTCAGCTTTGACCCTGAGTCTCTAGTTCTTTTTGAGAATTTAGGATGATTTACTCAATAGAGTAATATACTCGAGTTGGATTCAGTATGACTTCATTCTCGGTGGATGAGATATCTTGGAGTGGAATATTCAGTGATGAGTAGGTATACCTTGGATTTTGAGATTTTAGTTGGATTTTTATCCAAACTGGTTGCAGAAATTGACATGGATAACATCCTTCAATTATCTTTATTTGTGTGCCCAGATAGTTCCTTATGAGCTTATTCTCATGTTTGTTGTATGGAATTTCAGCGGATTAACTTCAGTTCTTTGAGTTATCTGTGATGAGACTGCATGGGCGAGACTCAAATTATTTTCCTCCTAGCTTAAAGAAGATATCATGTGCTAAATAGATTTTCCTCCTAGCTTAAAGAAGATATCATGTGCTAAATAGTAAATGAAGGGTATATTTAGAGTTGTATTTGGTGGAATGACTCATGACTTAGGTTAGTTACTGCTCGGATGAGACTTTATTGATTTATGCTGATATAGAGATGGTATCAGCATGATGTGGTTCAGATGTGTATGCATCAACCTTCTTGGTTCAGTTTGAGGCCAGTGAGTGGTTGAGTTGAGTTTTGGTTATTTGGAAGTAGAATGAGAGTGCTGGTTGGAAAAGGGATACCAATAGAAAAATCCCTTAGAAGCATTTTTCTCTCCACTGAGGTTATCTGGGAAGTCATGCTCTGAGCATGCAGGCCTAGTACTTCATCCCTTCTAGCCTTTGTCATTCTTTTTATTCTTTAACTTTTGGGGACAAAAGTCCTTTTACTAGTGGATATTATAATGACCCTTCATGTCATTTTCTATATATATATATGCTTATTACCATCGTTTGAGCTTCTCCATAGCTGCCTCAAGTCATTTATGAGTCACTAGAACCGATGACTCGGTCACCAGGTAGTTCATTTGTTTTTTAGAACCAATTCTTTATTTAGAAGTATTCACTGGTTCCAAATGGACATCAGACGAAAACTTCAATGAAACGACCTTGAATTGAAAATCTAAAACCACCAACGCGTCTAGAACGTTGAATTTAGTAGGGTTACATACCACATTTGCAAAAATTAGATTTTGGATGAATCCCGAGGCCTTGGCCAGAAGTTGGAAATTCCAAGTTCCAGCCATTTTCAAGTGCAGTCGAATACTGCAATTGTGGAGGGCCTTGGTGCGATCAAAATGACCGTGATTGCGGCACCACCTGAAAGACTAGGAAGGGTCTTTAAAAGGCCAATTTTGGATTGGAATTGGCCATATCTCCTTTGTGTTGAGACACATAAACCCCAATAGAGAGTGTAGGCCTTAGAGGGAGTCTTGGGAGTTCATTGGGAGCTTAGTTGCATCATCGTGAATAATGTCAAATCTAAGGTATGAATTCTTTAATTTTAGTGCTGGATTCTTGATTTCTTTGCCCAAAACCCCGAATGACCTGAGGCTAGATTTTAGCCATAGATATTGGTGATTTACACCAATTTCTTGAGGGATATAACTTCCTAATGGTATTTGAGGAGTGGGTTGGTCTCAAAAACTCATTTTCCGTATGTGGGACCCACTTGAGGGCTTTGGTGTCATTTTTGGATCTGAAGCACAATAGTGCAATATGGGTATCATTAGACTTGTAATGATGAGTAGATCATGGGTTTGTTAATGTGATGGCATTTTGGAGATTGTGAAGTGAAGACGAGCATTAGTGCTTGATGTGAAGTTTTGCAGTTTGGCTTCGAGGTAGGCCTCTATCTACTCCTCTTCATAGATGATGTGTGGTATGTATTGCTTGTGAATTTGGATGTTAGACATGATTATGCATAGATTAACTTAGCCTTGGTTGTTGATGCTTTGGGGATTACATTAGGGTTTTTGACCTGTAAGATTATATGTTTATAAGCCTTTTGAATCTTAGTGCCTTCCCTTTCTAGTTTAGATTAGTTGTAGCGTGGTTATGATGTAATGCTATGTTTGGGTTATGGTTTTAGCAATTGAAGCATGAATTGCAGATTTAACCTTATTGGACTAGTGTGGTAGTCTTGAAATCATAACATGGGTAGCGTAGACTTGAGTACCCTTATTTCTAGCTGAAGCTCCTAGCTTAAGCTTGAATGTGGCTTACTTGACATCTATAAGTTAAAATAGATACCTTAGCCTAGTTTGGGGCATGGTCTAATTATGGAAATTGAGGTTTAGAAGTGGGATCGTCTGGCCCACTTAGGCCTAGATTTGTGTTAGCCTTATGGACTTAGTTGCGGATGTTAGACATAGATGGGGCTAGTAAACCTTAGTATAAGGTTACTTCATGACTTAGTAGCTCGTATTGGTGTTCCCCGTATTTGTGGGTTTTGATCTATGGCTATGATACTCCTCGTGGAAGTGATATTGGGCATTTAGAGATGACAGTCCTTATAGATATGTTATGTGGCCTATAGAGATGCTATTTTCTCTTAGACTTAATGATTTGCCTATAGAGATGCTACTTCGTCTTTGATTTAATTATTGTTCTTATAGAGATGCTATCTCATTTTTGGTTATAATTATTGGGCCTATAGAGACTATATTCCTCTTAGTATGACAATTTCCCTAGAGAGGTAATAATCCTCATAGTCATTATGTATGACCTATTGATATATTATATCCTATATATGAGATACCTTTTATGTGAGAGATAATTACATGCTTATTGATATTATGCCTCCTAGATATGAGGAACCTCCTATGTGAGAGATGATTACATGCTTATTGATATTATGTCTCCTAGATGTGAGATGCTTCCTATGTGAAAGATGACTACGTGCTTATTGATATTATGCTCATATATGCGAGATGCCTCCTATATGTGAGATGACTAGAGATATGCTATGTATTATAAATATGATTATTGATATGAGTTTCGGATACGTATATGGGCCTAAGGTCGTGATTATGATATTGTGATTATTTCGGATATATTATTGGTCCAAGGGTCGTGTTATGATAATAATTGGATATCCAAGAAGTGTTCATCATGGTAAATGACATAATTACAGTTTATGGATTCATATACATATTTTATATACACATCTCTCTGGTATGGGATGGAGGAAAGATGCGGTATATTGCTTATGACTTATTTGATTGGATACTAGTGATGGCATGCATAGATTTGTTATATTCATGATTATTGTATTGGTAACTTATGTGATTCTAGATGAAATATGATCTTATGAATGTTCTGCTTAATTAAGGGTTAATCTATATGGTAGTTAGTTGTCTACTGGGGAACTATAGCACTTGGTGGCTAGGAATCAAATGTATTAGTTAATGAATCTTGCTTAGTTTAAATTTGGTAGTTAGAGATGGTTGATATGTGGCTAATGATGATGTCGGGTTTAGCATAGGCAAAGATTAGTGATATTGATGCCTAAGTTTATAATGTCCATTAGTTGTTAAATGAGGAGTTTTGTATTAACGAGGCTAGATAATAAGTGATATTGGTAATAAGAGGTGACTAATTAATAAGGATGATTAGTTGCTAAATGGTTGATTAATGAATATTTAAATGATTAATAGTTGGTTAACGATGGTTAGTTAATGAATGATGTCAGTTATCAAAAGAGGGTTGATGTCAGTTATCAAAAGAGGGTGAAATGATATGCGGTTAGGTGTTGTCTAAAAGATGGTGAAATAATGGTTAGTTAATGAATGATAACTGGTTATTCACGCTGTTTTTGATATTGTTATTATCACTGTTATGTTCATTATTATGGCTAGCTTATGAAAGATTGACTATTGATTTGGTATCAAGATTTGAGGTATGTTTCGGCCTCTTTTATCTTATGATTTCACTGTTATGCATGATTATATCATGTCTAGCCATGTGGATTATAACCTTGAGTATGATAGCCTGATATCCTGATGGTATTATAATGAGGTCTTAGAATGAGCATATGATGATCTAGGTTATGCTTAAGATGACCTCATGTTTATATATATATATATATATATATATATTAGCTATATGAAGCTATGACATTACTGTATATCCCTTCCTTCGTTTGTTCATATTGTATATTCGTTTCTTGGCCTTGTATATTGATGTATATTTGTTTTGCTCTTCATTCATATATTGGCTTGGGATATATGACATAGTATTGACGTCTATTGAATGTGGTTGGAATAGATAGGATAGTTTACCCTGATAATTCCTTGGTCTTATTATGTTAAGACTCTTGGACTTGGACAAGGTAGTTGTCCCTTATTATTCTCATTGACTTGTTATATGATTTCTAGAATCTGGGGTGTAGTTTCCATTATGTTTATATGTTGTATATATTTTCTTTATCTTTGGAGCTCAGTTGGCAGTAGCCTACTGAGTGCCATTCGTTTGGTACTTATACTACACTTATGTAGCCTGCAGATCATAATACGGGTTATCGCCGTTGACGTGTGCATCGTGCGGAGCAGCCGTGGTTCGGAGACTTAGGTGATCTTTTAACGTTCAGAGTATTACTTATTTCACTCTTATGTACTAGACTAGTCTCCATGTTGTATTCAGAGATAAGTTGTATCAGATTACTTATCCTTGGCATTTCACTTAGGTACTCTAAATCTATTAGAAGCTCTTCTAGTGATACCACCATGTTTTGGGATTCTATTATGTACTAATCTTTACTTGATATATTCCACATTCTTTTCCTTATGTTGTTTAGTAGTCTGTAACTGGCCGTTCTGGACTACAGGTGTGTTTGCCTACTGGGGGTTATGGTAGGCTACATCATGACTTGAGAAATTGGGTCGTGACAATCAATTTTAGAAAAACATCTAGCACCCTAAAGCTGGTCGAAAAGATCATCAATCCTAGGAAGAGGGTATTTATTTTTCACTATAACCTTATTCAACTGCCGATAATCTATACACATTCGAAGAGATCCATCTTTCTTACGCACTAAAATCACGGGAGCACCCAACAGAGAAACACTAGGTCAAATAAAGCCCTTATCAAGAAGATCCTTTAACTACTTCTTTAGTTCTTTCCATTCACTCGGGGCCATTCTATAAGGAGGAACGAAGATAGGATGAGTATCCGGTAGATGATTAATTAATAAATCTATTTCCCTATCGGGAGGAATACCAGGAAGATCCTCAACAAACACGTTACGAAACTCATTGACAATAGGGATAGATTGCAAGGAGGAAACCTCAGAACTAGAATCTTTAACCCGAAACAAATGATATAGACACCCTTTGGAAATCAACCTCTGGTCTCTGAGATAAGAAATAAACCTCTATTTAGGCACTAGGGATCTTCCCTCCTATTCAATTATCGGTTCATTAGGAAATTGGAAATTGACTTTTCGAGTCCAATAATTCAAAGAAACATAGTATGAATAAAGACAATCTATCCCTAATATTACGTCGAAGTCTACCATATCAAGCTCTACTAACTCCACCAAATCTCCTTATGAAAGATAGACACCACACAACCCCTATAGATCTTTCTAACCACAATAGAGTCACCCAATAGAGTAGACACAGAAAAAGGGTCGAAAATTCTTTCGAGACCAAAACCAAAATGCACATCCATATATGGGGTCACATAGAAAAGGGTGGATCCCGGTTCAAGCAGATAATACACATTCTAAGAGAAGAGATTTAATGTACTGTAATAACATTAGGATACACCTCGGATTCCTGATTAGTGGCAAGAGCCTAAAGACTAATCCAGCTAGTACCAGAAGTAGCAACCTTTTGTGCAGAAACCGAAGAAGTGGTGATCGAAACTTTATTAGCTCGGTGGCAAGCTTAGCCGTGGTGAAATCCCGCTGCATGCGACCAAGCTGACCACAGTTGAAGCAATGATCCCTCCCCACATCACAATAACCCCGATAAAGTTGACCACAAAATCTATACGAAGGATAGGGGGGATTATTGAGCTACACTATCTTGAGTTTGGGCACCCCGTGCTTTAAGACAACTACTGGTCTAAAAGTGATGATCACCGAATAACTTTGGATTAGGAGCACTAGCCAATGAATATGAACCAGAGTTTCCCAATATCTTCTTCTTGATTTACTATCTACCATCTCTTCCACTGTTCTGCTAATTTGCACCCTGTTCTAAATACCTAAACTTCTTATTATACCTCTCTCCTATTTCTGCCAACTTCTTATCCTCAACTTACTGCATGTAAACCACAAGTCTGGAGATGTCCATGTCATTGATGAAGTCACGAGACAAACCCAAAGCATACTTTCTCATTCTGGATCTCATGCTAGACACTAACTCTAGAGCATAGCGAGACAACTGATGAAACTTCAGGGCATATTCCTTCACATTCATCTTGCCTTATTTCAAATTCACAAACTCCTCTACCTTAGCGTCCCTCAGATCCCGAGGAAAGAAATGATTAAGAAACATACTCGAAAACTCATCCTATAAAATAGGCTCCTTATCATCACCTCTTAACTACTCCCACTCTTCATACCATTGATAAGCTACATCCTTCAACTGGTATGCAGCAAACTCGACGCCCTCCGAATCAGTAGCATCCATCACTCTGAATATCTTCTCTATCTCATTTACAAAACTTTGAGAATCCTCCCTAACCTTAGAGCTAGTAAAGGTTGGGGGATTTAATCTCATGAACTAACCAAATCGAGTAACCTCTGAAGAAGGAGAAACAGAGCACCCTTGACCTATCTGGCGAGATTGGGAGGTCACCAACTGAGTCAACATATGAATAGAACAGTGAAACTCCGCATTAGAGATATCTCCTAGAGGTGACTGGGCATGAGTGTCACCATCCAGATAAAGACTAATAGAGACTGGTGGAACTCTACATGGGACAGTACAATTAGGAGAAGGGAACCTAGACTAGGTCTGTACTACACAAGTAGGTCGAGTTTCATCCACATTATCCTCTGGTTGGATAGAGGGTCTGACAAAGTTTCTACAAACATCAGATCTTCGAGGAGGCATGATCTGAAACGCGAGTAAACTAGAGTTAGGAAAATTCAAGACACCAGACTCTACAGCCTAAAATAGAACACACGAAAGGGAAACATTACAAAATGCATTGTAGCCTCTACTTTATAAGTGTAGCGCACTACACACCCATAAAAGAGACTCTACTCGACACAACTTTGTGGACACCCAATGACCTTAAACCTAGGCTTTAATACCAAGCTTGTCTCGACTAGACCCCTCAGGCCTAGCCATGCAGTTATGTCTAGCCCGCCATGGGCCGAAGACCACCCACATATCCTATCCAAACCAAACATAACAAAAATAATAATAAATCAGAAGACAATCAGAGGAAAAAGATAAAACAGTTACTGTAACTCAAGAATAAGCTCTAAGAGTGAACAACACTATCCGACCCACTCATGTCCATAAAAGCCTCTAAATCAATCCAAATATCAAATTAGGTTGGGACACGCCTTTGACCATGACAACGACAATGACAATGACAATGTTAATGTGAACTCTTCAATTCTAAAATATGGAAAGAAATCGATGGAATGACTAAGATTTCCGGAGGATGGAAGCTCACCACTTTACCGCGAACCAACCAACAAATCGGACCACCAAACACTGCACAAACCAATAGAAAAAACACCTAGGACCCTACATCATGAAAGGATGTAGCGTCTAGGGACGGTTAGCAGGGTGAGCGCTATCATGTAACTCGAGGAAGGGATAAAATAATGCCATTTCAAAAGTCAAATCCAAACTCAATGTACATGTTCACACATACACATATGTATATATATAATGATGGGATATGGACCAAGGTTTAGTATGAGGTTTAAAACCATAAACCTGTATTGGGTAGCTCTAACCATCTTAAAAATACCCACGGGCTATATGGGTCTGGCTTTTCCCATTAGAAGGGCCCAAGTGCGTGTTAGCCGCATGAATTAGAGAAATCCAAGGAAGGTCCAGGGAATCAACAACCCCAACCATTCAATATATAGATATATATAATGTGTGAACTATGCACACGGGCACCAAGGTCCCCACGTCGACAAATGTGGTTTCTAGTATCGGTCCCCTAGAAACTCCACCTTCCATTGTGAGCTACAAAACCCTCTTTAAGCTCAATTAAAATAATTAAACATAACCCATCTATTTAATTTCATTACCCGAACCAAGGCTTGGCCATGCCGGGTATCTCAATTCCACCGAGGATCGGAGATCACCCCCGTTGCCTAGTCAACCTAACATAATGTCGAACAGAAGCTGAATTCTGAACATATAAGAAGATAGGATATAAAAGTTCAAAGGAATCTAAGATAACTAAATATCCAGCAACCAAT
Source organism: Capsicum pubescens (assembly GCA_030864215.1). NCBI lineage: Eukaryota > Viridiplantae > Streptophyta > Magnoliopsida > Solanales > Solanaceae > Capsicum > Capsicum pubescens. The sequence goes on from CM061549.1 coordinate 176,377,076, forward strand.
AACCAAATCCACCCAAGTCCATAGCAATATCCACAAAGCCTCTAAATAATATCGAAAGTTAATCTAATTCGGGACATGCTCTCGACTCTGAAAAAGACAATGACAATGATAATGTAAGTGTGAACTGTTCAATTCTAGTCTATGAAAGAAAACTGATTAAATGACCAAGTCTTTCAGGGAATGGAAGATCGCCACTTCACCACCAACGACGTACAAACTAAGAAGATCCACTTAACACTGCACAAAATAAAGTATAAGTATCTCCAGTGCCGGCATCGCGTGAGGATACAATGTTCGAATATGGTTAGTGGCTTGAGCACTAGTATGTAACTTAGGGATAGGGGATAAAATAATGCCATGAACCATATTTCAAAATCATTCAAAACCAATGCATATAGTCATATATATATATATAAGAATGTCATGATAGGACAATGAACAAGGCTGTAACGCCCCGAAATATCATCCCGAGATGCCACACAGTGCCCAAGGCTACACGTAGCCTCAAGCTAACCCTTTAAACCAAAACACTACCCTTGGGTTCTCACACAATAACATATACGCTACGCTAAGGATATATATATAAGTACATAACATATCATATCGTACATGTCACGGAATATCGTTAGACTTTACATATATGGAATGTCTATACACAAACCAACCCAACAATACACTAGTCTGACATAGCCTATATACAGCAAAATCAATGAGCCATTGGGACAAACCCCCAACTGACTCAATAGACCAAAGGGATCACAAAACAACTGCACCAAAACTAGCAACTTGGTCCTCGAACCATGAGGACTCACCACTAAAAGAACGTAGATGCGGCACTCGGATATCACTGTCACGGCTGCGGCTGAGTACCTGAACCTACATCATGGTAAGAATGTAGCCCATAGAGAAATATGTGGGTCAGCAAAAGATACGTACTGAGTATGTGGGGGCGCATGAAAAATATAAATAATATCATAAATTTCGTAAAAACGTACATACGGACCATAATGACACACCTGGCTTGAGTGACATTGAATCATGCAACTCATAATATCTTAGATAGGAAATGTAGGAGAAAAACCTCATAAATCATTATAGATCATCATAGGCAACTTGACTTACCACATCAAAACTCGGAGTGACTCGGTATTTCAATAAACATGACTCTTATGGATAGGGGAGTTTCCTATAATTGACAACCCCACGTGACCTACGTGGAATACCAACATTTGAAACCCCCGTTGGCGGGAGCGTCATACTCTTTGCCAGGGAGTATGATCTTAAAACTGCAATAATCACAATCGGGCTCTCTGGCCAATAATATCATCATCAAAAAACCCTACGGTGGCACATAGGTTTGGCGAAATACCAAATTTCCCTCTCGGTGCTAAGTACTACTCCCCGACAAGCTCAGAACGCGTTAGGAAATCCACCACAACATCACAAGGGTCTATAATAAAGACCAAATCAAATCTCTCTCTCATTTATCAAATCATATCAATTTGTGGATTCCTAACTCAACACATTTTAGCTCAAAACATTTTAATCTTCCTCAACATCAACAAGGTATCAATGCATTGAACTATAACCGACTCGACATTTGGACAAGGATATGAAGACTCAATACATAATATTTTCAACAATTTAACTCATCAAAACCATCCAGAAAATACCAAGACTCATTGCAACTTCAATATCAACATTTCTCAATTTTCCATCCAACTCTCATTTAAAGGTACTTGAGACATCAACCCATAGTAGGGATATAGAATTTTCAATATCAATTATAAATTCATAATAAGGAAATAGTGGAATGATAGTATAAATCAAGGCTTAACGAATTAAATCATCATACTCTCACAATCAAATACTTTTTGGACATAATTCCATCTCAACATCATACACATATCGGATGACATAATCCCATAGCTCATGGACAATAATATAAGATATAAAACCATATTTCCAATTCATGGTAAAACATGTAAAATCTCATGTCAATATAATTCAACAAAAATACCGGGTACAAGATCGAAAGGATAATCTTGTTCAAAGCCCCACATACCTAAAAATGGAAGATAAATATGAACTTCCAACTCCGGAACTTTATTCACAAAAATAAAGGGTGCTTCTCGAAGCCCTTAACATGATCAACTCGAATCCCAAATCAATTTGAAATTTCTACGGTTCAATCAGGAGACATAGAAGGATGAAATTTGGAGTAGTAGGGTTAGGGTTTGAGCCTTAGGAAATTTTGGAGAAAAATGAGCTATTGAATGCTCTTAATGGACTTAAATCCATGGTTTACCTGGATGGATTGGAGTGGGAAAGACCAAAATACCCTTAAAAATCAAATAATGTCAAATCTGTCCTTTGGTGGACTATTTTGATAGGCTGAAGTAGATCGACCATAACTTCTTGCTCCGATGGCCAAATTGGATAAAACCAATTTCATTGGAAAGAGGACTTTCAGAGATTTTTGTTGATATGTAGTAGCTCACCCAGATCATTATGTACAAGGAGTTATAATCGTTTGAAGTTGACCCTAAAATTCGCCTGGCCTCAGTATTTCTTTTCCTGCACATTTACTGTTCACCACTATTCATGGTTTGATCGGAATGATCATAACTCATCGCTCGAGTGTCCGTTTTGGATGATCCACATATCGTTGGAAAGATTATTTGATGATTTATGCGATGACGGGTCGCATATCTAGAAATTCCACACAGAAAAATTATTAATCACGATAAAGAACAGAATTCAACATATTTTCATCCGAGATCTTAACGAATTTTTTTTTTCGGGGCATCACATCATCTCTCCCTTGGAAACATTCGTCCTCGAATGTTGATATGTAGGTCAAGAATACTATGAAAATGAGTATATAGAGAAAAATCATCTTGCCCAAGCATATACTCCATTCTAGATTTTTTTGGATATCGTAGAAAACACATAAGCCAAGATAAACATAGCAATAAGGATTAAATCAAAAGAGAACGATACCTTTGACATGCTCAGGATTTGTAGGAAAGAGATGGGGATATTTGGCGCGCATATCCGCTTCGGCTTCCCAAGTAGCACTCTCCACGGATTGATTTCGCCAAAGCACTTTAACCAAAGAAACTTCCTTGTTTCTTAGCCTACGAACTTGAAAGTCAAAAACCTCAACCGGAATCTCTTCATATGAAAGACTATCTTGAATACCTGATCTTTCAGAAGGATCAATCACAACAGAATCACCAATAGACTTCTTAAGCATAGAAACATGGAAAACCGGATGGACGTTAGATAACTCCGCGGGCAATTCAACCTTATACGCTACCTTCCCAATGCGATCCAATATCTTATAGGGACCAATGTAATGGGGACTTAGTTTCCCTTTCTTTCCAAATCTCTTCAACCCTTTCATGGGTGAAACTTTCAAGTACACTAAATCACCAACATCAAATTCAAGGTATTTTCTCCTTACATCTGCGTATGATTTTTGACGACTTTGGGCGGTTTTCAACCTTTCTCGAATTAACTTAACCATCTCCATGGCCTCGAACACCGCATTCGGTCCAGTCACGAAAGCCTCACCAACTTCAAACCAACCAATGGGTGATCTACACCTTCTACCATACAAAGCTTCAAACAGAGCCATTCTAATAGTAACATGAAAACTGTTATTGTAAGCAAACTCAATTAATGCTAAGTGCTCATCCCAACTACCTTTAAAATCAAGCACACAAGCCCTCAACATAACTTCTAAAGTCTGAATGGTCCGTTCGGCCTGACCATCTGTTTCCGGATGGAAAGCAGAACTTAAACGAATTTGGGTACCGAGACCCTTCTGGAAAGATTTCCAAAACTGAGAGTTAAACTGAGTACCTCTGTCAGAAATAATAGCCAAAGGGATTCCATGAAGTATGACGAGTTCCCTAATATATATTCTAGCATAATCTTTAGCTGTATACGATGAATGCACAGACAAGAAATAAGCTGATTTCATCAGCCGATCTACAACAACCCAAATCGAATCATGATGGTGACGAGAAGGAGGCAAACCAACTATGAAGTCCATATTCACTTCTTCCCACTTCCAAGTAGGAATACTAAACTCTTGCATCACGTCACTGGGCCTTTGATGCTCTATTTTAACCTGTTGACACGTGGAACACTTCTCCATAAATTCTGCTATGTTCCTCTTTATACCGTTCCACCAATAGATTTCCCACAAATCATGGTACATCTTGGTAGCACCAGGATGGATGGAGTATCGCGTACCATGCATTTCTGCCATAATCCTCTGGTTTAAGTTATCAACATCAGGAACACATAATATTTCTCGAAGTCTCAAAATGCCATCTCCCCCTTGGGAGAAAACCTCCACCTTTTGGTCTTTAATTGACTCTTTTAACCTGACCAAGGTAGGATCCCTGTCTTGCTTCTCCTTCACTTCCGAAAATAAAGAGGATTCAGAACCGCTTTCACTCCTATACTACCCTTAGCATCACCAAATAACCTAACCCCCAATCTAGCCAAATGATGTACCTCACGGGCCAACTCCTTCTTACCAATCTCCACATGTGCCTCACAGGCCAACTCCTTCTTACCAATCTCCACATGTGCTATGCTACCCATGGACTTCTGACTAAGGGCATATGCTACTACATTGGCCTTGACCGGATGATATAGCACACTCATATCATAATCTTTTAATAGTTCTAACCATCGTCTCTGCCTAAGATTCAACTCCTTTTGGGTGAATACATACTGCAAGCTCTTATGGTCCGTGAAGACGTCGACATGGACATCATACAAATAATGTCTCCAGATTTTCAAAGCAAAAACCACGGCAGCTAATTCAAGGTCATAGGTAGGATAATTCTTCTCGTGAGGCTTTAGCTGCCTGGAAGCATAAGATATAACCTTGCCCTTTTGCATCAATGCACAACCCAAACCGACTCTGGAAGCATCGCAATAAACCACAAAACCATCAACACCATCAGGCAAAGTCAACACAGGGGCTGAAGTGAGTCGAGTCTTCAACTCCTGAAAAATCTTCTCTCAAGATTTGGACCACAGGAACTTCACTTTGTTTTGGGTCAAACGGGCCATAGGAGATGCAATGGATGAAAACCCTTCAACAAAACGACAATAATAACTAGCTAGACCCAAGAAACTTTAGATATCAGAAGGAGAAATAGGTCTAGGCCAACTCTTTATAGCCTCTATCTTTTGAGGATCAACTCTAATACCTTTGGAAGAAACAACATGACCCAAGAAGGCTACAGAGTTCATCCAAAACTCATACTTACTGAACTTAGCATACAACCGATGAGTTCGTAGAGTTTCTAACACGATTCGGAGATAATCTGCATGATCACCCTCACTTCGGGAGTAAATAAGAATATCATCAAGGAACATTATTACAAATAAATCCAGATATGGCCAGAATACACGGTTCATAAGATCCATGAAAGCCGCTGGAGAATTAGTTAACCAGAAAGACATCACTAGAAATTCTAAATGACCGTAATGGGTTTGAAAAGGATGGCTTGGGGATATCACATTCCCTAACCTTAAGTTGGTGATAACCGAATCTGAGGTCTATCTTCGAAAAGTAGCTCGCACCTTGCAATTGATTAAATAAATCATCAATTCGAGGAAACGGATATTTATTCTTGATAGTAACCCTATTGAGCTGTCGGTAATCAATACACATCCGCAAAGAACCATCTTTCTTACGCATAAACAGGACAGGTGCACCCCACGGGGACACACTAGGTCTGATAAAGCTTTTATCTAAAAGATCTTTCAATTGCTCCTTCAACTCTTTAAGTTCCACAGGAGCCATGCGATACAGAGGAATGGAAATAGGCTGAGTATCGGGAAGAAGGTCAATCCCAAACTCTATCTCTCTATCAAGAGGTATTCCAGGGAGATCTTCCGAAAAGATATCAAGAAACTCATTAACAACATTAATTGATTGAATGGTCGGGGTTTCATACTTAGTGTCTTTAACCCGAACCAAATGGTGGATGCAACCCTTGGAAATCAACTTCCTAGCTTTGAGATAGGCTATGAAACGACCCTTAGGAATCACAGAACTCCCCGACCATTCGAGGATAGGTTCATCAGGAAACTGAAACTTGACCACACGGGCACGACAATCAATAGATGCATAGCATGAGTGGAGCCAATCCATACCCAGAATGATATCAAAGTCAACCATATCTATCTCAATCAAATCAGCATACATAACCCGATGAAAGACAGTAATGGGACATTTCTTATACACCCACTTAGCAATGACAGACTCTCCTACCGGAGTAGAAACTAAAATAGGCTCAGAAATTAGTTCAGGATCCGTTTCAAAATTTACAGCGACCAGAGGTGTCACATAAGAAAAACTCAAACTGGGGTCCATCAACATATAGACATCAAAATAGAAAACACGGAGCATACCAGTGACAACATCGAGAGAGACCTCCTGCTCCTGACGAGGTGGTACAACATAGAAACGATTCTAGCGTTGACCGCCAGCAGTACTAGATAAAGCACCCTGAGGAGGAACTGGACGGGCTGTGGGAGGCAGGGCACTGGTAGCCTGACTCTGGGGACGGGCATTACGACTCCGCTGTCTGGTATACGGGCAGTCTCTAAGTATGTGGCCCAACTTGCCACAACTAAAACAACCCTGTTTCCACATATAACACTCCTCAAAATGGTCTTTACCATACTTAGCACACGAAGGAGGATGAGGCCGGTTGCTTACACTGTCCTGAGACCTGGAAGGTACCGACCTATTCCTAAGCTCCTGCCTGCCCCGATATACGGGAGCACTAGCTGAGGAAGGCGCAGGTATAAATGGACGTCTCTGAAACTGAGGGCGACTCCCTCCAAAGAATCTAGTCTGACCAGACCCCTGTTGCTCTGATCTGACTCTCTTAATCCCTCTTACTCTTTCTCTTTCCTTTATCTTGTCCGACTCAATCTGTTGGGCGTGAATCATTAACCTAGGAATCTTCCTGTTGATCATAGAAGATCTACATTCTTTCACCACATAACTCGACACCCCAGTTAGAAACTTGCTCATACTAGTCCTCGAGTCAGCCATCATATTGGGAGCGTACTTCGATAGTTGATTAAACTTAAGATAATACTCCTTAACTGACATGGAGCCTTGTCTCAAATTCATAAACTCCTCTATCTTAGCTTTCCGTAACTCAAGAGGAAATAATCTATCAAAGAAAGTATCTTAGAATAATTGCCAAGTCACCGGAGCGGTATCTTCCTCTCTACCCTTATTCCACATATGCACCCAGTCATAGGCAACATCCTTCAACCGATAAGAAGCCAGCTCCACACTTTCTTCCTCGGTCACGTGCATAATTTGTGTAATTTTCTTCATTTTATCAACATACATCTGCGGGTCCTCACCTGCTCTCGACCTATGAAACTCTGGCGGATTCATCCGCATAAAATCACAAATTCATATTGTTGCCAAATTATTTTCCTGCAGAGGTGGAGCGTTGGCCTGAGTATTGGCGGTAACTGCCTGGGCTAGCATCTGAAAAATTGCCCAAAATTTGGCATGGGATACCGTCTTATGTAATGGATCAACGGGTTGAGGTTGGTTGTTATTTCCGCGAGCTCAACGTGGAGGCATTTTCTGTCGTAAGAACGCACGAATTAACAGCAGAAGGAAATAGTTGTAAGCATGATAGACTCTTGTAGAAAGAAAGAAATGACTTCTCCTAGAATGCCCCGTAGCCTCTTGATCATAGGTGTGGCGCGCTACACACCGATGCACAAGACTCTACGTAATGCGGCTTGTCAGACTCCCTAGGACTCTTCACAACATTAGGCTTTGATACCAAGTTTGTAACGCCCCAAAATATTATCCCGAGATTCCACATGGTGCCCAAGGCTACACGTAGCCTCAAGCTAACCCTTTAAGCCAAAAAACTACCCTTGGGTTCCAACACAACAACATACACGCTACGCTAAGGATATATATATAAGTACATATCATATCTCATTGCACATGGCATGGAATATCGTTAGACTGTACATATATGGAATGTCTATACAAAAACCAACCCAACAATACACTAGTCTGACATAGACTTTATATAGAAAAATCAACAAGCCATTGGGACAAACCCCCAACTGACTCAACAGACCAAAGGGATCACAAAACAACTGCACCAAAACTAGAAACTTGGTCCTCGAACCATGAGGACTCACCACTGAAGAAACGTAGATGCGGCACTCGGATATCACTGTCGCTGCTGCTGCTGAGTACCTGAACCTACATCACAGTAAGAATGTATCCCATAGAGCAATATGTGGGTCAGTACAAGATACATACTGAGTATGTGGGGGCACATGCAAAATATAAATAATATCATAAATTTTGTAAAAACGTACATACGGACCATAATGATACACCTGGCTTGAGTGACATTGAATCATGCAACTCATAACATCTTAGATAGGAAATGTAGGAGAAAAACCTCATAAATTATTATAGATCATCATAGGAAACTTGACTTACCACATCAAAACTCGAAGTGACTCGGTATTTCAATAAACATGACTCTTATGGACAGGGGAGTTTCCTATAACCGACAACCCCATATGAGCTACGTGGAATACCAATATTTGAAACCCCCATTGGTGGGAGCGTCATACTCTTTGCTAGGGAGTACGACCTTAAAACTGCAATAATCACAATTGGGCTTTCTGGCCAATAATATCATCATCAAACAACCCTACAGTGGCACATAGGTTTGGGGAAATACCAAATTTCCCTCTCGGAGCTAAGTACTACTCCCTAACAAGCTCAGAATGCATTAGGAAATCCACCACAACATCACAAGGGTCTATCATAAAGACCAAATCAAATCTCTTTCTCATTTATCAAATCATATCAATTTGTGGATTCCTAACTCAACACATTTTAGCTCAAAACATTTTAATCTTCCTCAACATCAACAAGGTATCAATGAATTGAACCATAACCGACTCGACATTTGGACAAGGATATGAAGACTCAATACATAATATTTTCAGCAATTTAACTCATCAAAACCATCCGTAAAATACCAAGACTCATTGCAACTTCAATATCAACATTTCTCAATTTGCCATCCAACTCTCATTTAAAGGTACGGAGACATCAACCCATAGTAGGGATATAGAATTTCCAATATCAATTTTAAATTCATAATAAGGAAATAGTGGAATGATAGTATAAATCAAGCTTAACGAATTAAATCATCATATTCTCATAATCAAATACTTTTTGGACATAATTCCATCTCAACATCATACACATATCGGATGACATAATCCCATAGCTCATGGACAATAATATTAGATATAAAATCATATTTCCAATTCATGATAAAACATGTAAAATCTTATGTCAATGTAATTCAACAAAAATATCGGGCACAAGATCGAAAGGATAATCTTGTTCAAAGCCCCACATACCTAAAAATGGAAGATGAATATGAACTTCCCACTCCGGAACTTTATTCACGAAAATAAAGGGTGCTTCTCAAAGCCCTTAACATGATCTACTCAAATCCCAAATCAATTTAAAATTTCTACGGTTCAATCAAGAGACATAGAAGGATGAAATTTGGAGTAGTAGGGTTGGGGTTTGAGCCTTAGGAAATTTTGGAGAAAAATGAGCTATTGAATGCTCTTAATGGACTTAAATCCATGGTTTACCTGGATGGATTGGAGTGAAAATGACCAAAATACCCTTAAAAATCAAATAATGTCAAATCTGTTCTTTGGTGGATTATTTTGATAGGCTGAAGTAGATTGACTATAACTTTTTTCTCCGATGGCCAAATTGAATGAAACCAATTTCATTGAAAAGAGGACTTTCAGAGATTGTTGTTGATATATAGTAGCTCACCCAGATTATTATGTACAAGGAGTTATGATTGTTTAAAGTTAACCCTAAAATTCGCCTGGCCTCAGTATTTCTTTTCCTGCACATTTACTGTTCACCACTATTCACGGTTAGATTGGAATGATCATAACTCATCGCTCGAGTGTCCGTTTTGGATGATCCATATATAGTTGGAAAGATTATTTGATGCTCTACGCGATGATGGGTCGCATATCTAGAAATTACACACAGAAAAATTATTAATCACAGTAAAGAACAGAATTCAACACATTTTCATCCAAGATCTTAACGGAAATTTTTTTTTCGGGGCATCACAAAGGCTTAGTATGTAGTAAAATTTATCTTGGACTATGTATCTCAACCATCATAAACAGGTACCTCGGGATATATGGGTTCATCTTTCCCTACTGAAAGGGCCCCAGTGCGTGTTAGCTGCACGAATTAGATGTATCAAGGAAGTCTAGGGAATACCTCATCCCTATTTCAGTCCAAGATACAAATATATCAATAGTATGAACCATGTACACAGGTCATCAACACCAAACCTCTCATTGGAAAACCGTTAAGGCAGAACATGGCCATCATCATACCCTTATACTTGCAAACTTATCTCTATGCCATAACAATCACATTAACTTGGGGGAATGCTTCGAACCCCTTTATTCATTAAATCAAATCATAGCCAACAAGGCCTTCAAAATTATGTTCATTGTTTAACCTTTTATGCAATGTAATAGCATAGGTGAATAAGTCAAACCAAGTGATAATTTTATAATTCAAAGCCATTTACACAAGCGGGTTGAGGGAACACAACTATTCAAACCAATTTTGAATTTTGAAACAGCAATTTGGGAAAAATCATGGCCCCTTAGTTTATTCACCATTCCCATGCACCTCACAAGTTCAAAACCATTAATAAAGCATAAACAATGCATAATACATCATGAGAAAACAATTTAAGAATCAACCATGTCAAAATGCTCAACACATCAAAACCCACATTCAAAATGATCCAATTAAACCATTTAAATACATGTTTTTCATAAAGTAATAATTGGGGAAGAGTAACATGCCTGAAATACCAAAATTTATGGAGAGAAATCAACCCTTGACCCCTTAGATGACCAACTTCTTGGAAACCTAATTATCTTGACCTTAGAGAGTTTTGAGAGAAAAGAGTGTTTTTTTATTGTGTTATGAATGAGAAATAACTCCCTTGCATGCTTTATGGACGTGGGGTCTAAGTAGGGCAAAAGGGGAATTGACCAGAATGTCCTTAATGAAAAGACTGAAAATTAACCGCCTAGTCGCTATGAATGACCTAACAACTCGTAGGGTCACCTTATGACTTGTAAGGTTCTATTCGTAGTCTGCACAATGTACATGATCACCAACATTGACTTGGGTACGATTCGTACCATATGACTCGTACTCAGTCATTACGACTTGCATGGTCTATTCGTTGTTAAAGTAGAAACAATTGGGCATCACAGTGGTTAGGCTACGTAAGACATCACACACCTTATTTTGAGTATTTATGATTCGCATCCCCTAGTCATAGTCATAGCAAAAGCTCTAGGCCAACACACTAGCCAGGCTATGATTGGGTCCTTAAGACCCGTCAAGACTCCGTACTACTCGCAGGATCAAGAATCCAGGGAGTTGTATTTAACCAAGGAGTCATCCATTAAGACATTTATCAAATATTATCGTCATACAAATTAATTATGCTTGCAAGCCAATTCCATTATGAGAAACCAAACCAATAAGCCATAAGACTCCAAAGTTCCTATTTTAAATCAGTACATGGACACCAAGGACTTTCAAAACCATTTTTATCCATTTAGCCATTAATACAATGCAATAATTTAGTAAAGTATGCCAAACCATGTAATTATCCATATTTCAAAACCAATTATGCAAGTAGGTTGAGGTTAATACTAATTTTAAACCAAAAACCATAAATTTGGGGGAATCCATGACCACCATTCCGTTCACCATGCCCATACACCCGATGAGTTCCAAAATCCATCCATAAAGCATAAACAAATACATGTAAAACATGAGAATACCATTTAAAAAATAATCATCCAAAACCCTCAACCCAAATTCCAAAGCCAAACATTAAAACCATGTGAATACCAAACCATCGCATGCTGAAATAAAATAAAAGTTTAGGGATGAGATACATGCTTGAAGAAAGAAAGAATTTGAAGAAGATACCACACTTTGAGCCCTAGATGACCAACCCTTTGAAACCCTAACTTTGTTCTTGACTTTGGAATTTCTGAGAGAAGAAAGTGTTTGTGTTATGTTTTATGGGTAGAAATAGGAATAAGGGAAGGTTTTAAGTCATAGGAATAGTGTAAATAAAGGGAAAATACTATTTTACCCTTAATGAAAAACGTGTAGAAAAATAACTCCTAGTCGCTATGGGTCTTATAATGACTCGTGGTCATTGGCCATGATTCATCACCACAACTCGTAGCTTGGGTAGTGACTCCAGGACTCCTTTACTGGTTGGGTCACAAGTTTCATCCTATGACTCGTGACCTTATCTTATGACTGGTAGGGTCGTAATCGTAATCTAAACAGAAACCTATGCAATCCTCACTGGGTAGGCTACGATTCAAACCATAAGACTTGTCACCTGAGACATAACCTGAGCATTAAACGCAATCTCTAATAAAAATTTAGGGTCTGAAACCTAGGGTATTATAAGATAGTTCAGTCATGTGATGAGGAGGGGCACGGATGCCCTAGTACAAAAGTATGAGGGGTTTGTTAGGGATGGTTTCAAGCGAGGTAGAGGTAGACAAAAAAGATATTGGAGATAGGTAATTAGATAATATATGAAGAAGCTCTTACTTATCGAGGATATGACGCTATATAGGAAGTTGTGGAGGAGGCAGATTAGGATAAAGGCTAGTATTATTTCAGTATGTTGTATCATTTGTTTTATTACTTGGTGAATCTTATGCATGGTATTATTGGGTGTGGTGATTTCTATTGTATATTTTCCTTTTACTATTACTTGTCTAGATGGTTTAATCTTGAGATGGGGATCTATCAGAAGCAACCTTTCTATCTTACCTCTTAGGTAGTGGTATGGACTGTGTACACTTACTCTCTCCCGACCATATTTGATGGGAATATACTATGTATGTTCTTTTTGTTGTTGTTGTATGGAACGACTTACTTATGAATTTGTCATGACCCAACTTCTCGGGTCATGATGGTGCCTACTAAAATCCACCAACAGGCACGCCAAACCCGTAGTCTAAAATGACTAGTAACGAACTACCCACATATAAGTAAAAAAGAATGAGTAATAGATGAAATAAGAGAATAAAATACATAATAAAGTCCCAAAACCTGGTGGTATCAGTACAAGAGCCTCTAATATAACAAGAGTACAAAAGTGGAATAGCCAATGTAAATTACATCGATACAACTTATATCCGAATATAATGTAGAGACAAATCTAGTACAAAAGAGAGAGATAAGTAATACTCTGAACATCAAGAGCTCACTACAAGTCTCTGAACCATGGATGCTACACAAGATGCAAACATCAACAATGATAACCCGTACTATGCTCTGCAGGCTGCAGAAGTGTAGCATGAGTACCAAACGAATGGTACTCAGTAGGAAACTACCAACTGAGCTCCAAAAATAAAGTAGATATATAAAACATATATATCTAGAACTCATACTGATAATCATAGTTATAAGCCGTAGCATATCTATAATTATCTCACATATAGGAGCCATCTCACATCTAAGAGACATCTAAAACATATAAGGCATCTCACATCTAGGAGGCATAATTTCACGCCACAAACCCTATTGGGGCGGACAGGCACTCGTAGCCGTAAAGGCCCGAGAGAACCAATTCCAAAAACTTGTACTTCCCATACGTGTAACTATAACAACTAAAGGTTCTGAAAAACATGATATTATACAATACTTGGTCGTTGGAGCCACCACATCTAAAGAAAAAACACTACCATAACTTTACATTAGTCTACAAAGCCTATAAAAGATACATAGACTTAGTTAGGGTTGGGAAAACCCCCTACCCTACTCTTGAATTACTGTACAATACCAAAATATATGGAACTGACTCAAAAAGCCCCGAATCAACCTGGAGCTCACCAATAGTCCCTGAAAAGCCTGCGCTCCTACTAGTGAGTTGTATGAGATGAAGTGCATGTGCCTGCAGCATGAAATGCAGGTCCCCCGTGAGGGACATCAGTACGAAAATATGTACTGAATATGTAAGGCAGAAGGTAACAAAACACTTGATAAAAAATCTCAATAGAAATCTGATACAAGTGTATAAGTAGTACTAGTAGACCACCTTTATAAATACTTGTGGGACAATGTACATTATATTCTTTCTTTGTTTTACCTTCTTACTTCATAATCTTTGTAAGCCATATAATGCAAATGACCAGATGATCAGTGGAAAATAGATAAATTAGGATCGGCCCATGCTAGGCTTACGCCCCTGAGTTGCCAACTATATATAAAGATTGGGATCGGCCCATGCTAGGATTATGCCCCTGAGGTTCCACCCACAAATAAAGGTATCGAGATCGGCCCATGCTAGGCAAATGCTCCTGAGCTGTCACTCGTCATTTTACAGATTTGCATTACTTAGTTTATTTAGCCTTTGAGATTGTTTCTTTGGTGGTCATCATATTATGGTACCTTGAACCAGTAATACGCTAATAAGAGACATGTAAATAGACACTTAATGCAACAACAATGAGGTTGGAAGCTATTGGCACACAAATAAAGTGTTTAGGAGTTGAAATAACACATGGGTCTTATTTGAACAAATGGAGAACTCCTGAAATTTTCTAGTGAAGATAGACGCGCAGATTTAATAATAAGCACGTATTGAGGTGTTCTAATGCGTTAGAGAGTGGTAAAAAGGTCATTGGATACATGGAGTGTAATTTTCTGCCATTATGTATCACTTTGTTATCGGATAACCTCGGAAACTTGCTTGATGGAACAATTGTACGATTTTATGCCAAAGAGTGTGAAATAGAGAATGCCTTACATACCTGGTTATTTGACTCCAAAACTAACCCGACTTGACTTCCTGCCTTTTAGATTACTTATCTACAATAGAATATATGGTAAACTAGTATTAGTAACCAATCAACACATTTGAGATACTTAATTTCACCCAAAACAGTAACCGGGCAACAACTATTAATCTATCAAACAAGGGTGTTATTTTAACCTTTTTTTCCTCCAATTACACCCACATACCATATAGGTTCTTATAAGGTTCACCAAAATCACCTCGACTTCATTAAACATTCCAAACAATACGCAAAATAGATTGGGCAGCAAATATTAGTTCGGTGGCATATCACCACATCTTTCTTTTATAATTCATTACAAACTCATCACACCTTTATCCAACTTCAACCTGGCAGCCCATAACATATACATACAAAACAGTCCCAAATCCCTTTTATTGTAGCAATCAATTATTGAACTCATCATCTCTTGATTTCTCAAGAACAAGACATCTAATCCCCTCTCAAATTCATATATAAGAAAAACAAAATGGAGCAGTCACCTTACCTCACTTCAGCAACTTATTCTTTTAATTGAACTCTTCAAGAGCTTGAACTTTCCTTCACACTTAAACCAAAGAAGAAGAAAAAAAGTTCCTCAATAACAAGGAAACATGAACAAACAGCTTGTTCTATAATCATCCATATACTTATTGTCAAACACTTATAACTTGTTTTCCTAATCTTCCATGAGATAATTAAACAAAACCTTAAGTGTTTTTCACTTACCTTGGGCTGCAAAGGTGAGGGTTTCTTCAAGAATCCTAGAAGGAAAAATAGGGTTGTTGTTCTTGTTGTTTTAAAGAGAATAGAGAGATTTGCTGAAATATACTCCTTTTTTGTGACTTAAAAGTGAAGTAAAATGACCAGCAACTTGGTCTTTTAAAGGCCCTATCTTGTCCACCTCCTTAGCTGAATTTTGGACCATAAAATTGGTCAAATTGGTCCAAGTAGGTGATGCACCTACTTAAGGGTTCAAGCTGCATGAATTTTCAAAGTAGGTGATGCACCTACTTACTTAAATTCTTATTTTGGGCTTAAATAACTTTGGCCTTTGGCAGATTGGTGTGTTGGGCCACTTATCCATTTTCTTTCTCTTTTGTTCAATTTGGGCCAAATGAGTATATTAGCATAGACCCAAATCTAATCCATAGCCATAGGTCCATTAATTTGGTCCAAATAACTTAAGTAGGTGACTCACCCACTAGCTTAAATAAGTCAAGAAAGCACCTCAATATTTTGCTCCATTTTCAGCTCCTAATCCCTTTAATATAACCTTCAACTTATACACACTTGGTCACTTTAAACTTTAGATTCAAATACTAGCTTACAATTCCAAGTTTAAATAGTTATCTAAACGTTAACTTAGTCGCATCACATTAAACTGTACGGGCAACATCTATAATTCCATCTATACTATTAATACTTGCATAACAATTCTCATACGTTATATATATTAAAAGGCTATACCAAGTTCCATATAATTAGAACAAGTACAAGCAAAATACGGGATGTTACACCCTTCCCCCCTTAGGAACATTCGTCCTCGAATGTTAGCATAACTGTCCAACCAAAACAAGTTCAAGCCTAAGTTTAATGCCCCTATTATAACACAGTACTTATGTCTTACACTTACTTGTTATTGCTCCAATTCAGCATCTTAGACTTTCTCTTTGTATTTGAACAAATGGGGGTACTTAGATTTCATCGCTTCTTCCGCTTCCCATGTTATCTCTTATACTTGTTGGTTCCTCCAAATCACTTTTACAGAAGTTATTTCTTTATTCCTTAACTTCTTCACTTGTCGATCTAGAATAGCAATAGGTATTTCTTCATAGGTGAGATCTTCCGTAACTTCTATATATTTAATAGGAGTAATATGAGATGGATCACCCATGCACTTTCGAAGCATTGAGACGTGAAATACTGGATGAACTGTTGAGAGCTCTTGGGATATCTCTAATTCATAAGCGACTTGGCCAAACCTCCAGGTAATATTGTATGAGCCTATATAATGTGGACTTAGTTTTCCTTTCTTACCAAATCTCATAACCCCCTTTATTAGTGACACCTTCAAGAATACCCAATCACCTATAGCAAACTTTAGCCCCCTCTTTCTAACATCTGCATATGACTTGTGTTGACTTTGGGCTGTTTCTAGATGCTGTTGGATCACTTTAACATTTTCCATATCTTGATGAACAAGATCTAGCCCGAACAAGGCAGTTTCACCCGCTTCAAACCATCCAATTAGTGATCTACACTTTCTTCCATACAAAGCTTCATACGATGCCATTTTGATACTTGAATGATAGCTATTGTTGTAGGAAAACTCGATGAGAGGTAAATGATAATCCCAACTACCTTTAAAGTCCAATACACAAGCTCGTAGTATATCTTCAAGTGTTTGAATAGTACGTTCTTCTTGTCCATCTGCTTGAGGGTGAAAAGTTGTACTTAGGTTCACTTGTGTTCCTAGATTTCTCTGAAAAGACTTCCAAATTTTTTTCGTAAATTGAGCTCCTCGATCTAATATAATAGAGATTGGAACTCCGTGTAGCCGAACTATCTCTTTAATATATAATTTGGCATATTCTTCAACTGTGTAAGTGGTCCTAACTGGTAGAAAGTGTGCTGATTTGGTAAGCCTATCAACTATCACCCATATGGAATAAAACCTTCGAGATGTAATAGGTGAACCAGTGACAAAATCAATGTTGATCATGTCCCACTTCCAGATTGGAAGATCAATACATTGCATATAACCCCCGGGCTTTTGGTGCTCTACTTTAACTCTTTGGCAATTTGGACATTCGGCTACAGATTCTGCAATGTTCCTCTTCATGTCACTCCACCAATATATTTCTTTCAAATCTTGATACATCTACTGGATGGATGGAATACCTCGAACGATGTGCCTCTGTCATAATCCTCTTTCTTAGCCCGTCTACATTAGGCACACATAATCTATTTTGGCACTGAAGTACTCCTTCTCGCGTAAGATCAAATGCCATAGTCGTACCACATTGTTGTGATACCCCGAGTTTTTCCCGTTAAATATTTCGCTCCCAAATGTGTCGAGTCGTTAAAGCCTTTTTATCTTGCCAAGAGAAGCTTAGCATTAAAAAAAAAAAAATTTGCTAAGTGTTGAAACTTTCTCATTTGAACCTCTGATCTTCGGGTATTTATTTGACGACCTTTCCGACATCCGTTTTTCGATTTTCAAGTTGCGTTACGATGAAGAAAGGTCTTAATACATTCTGAGTGAGTTTTGGAATTTTTGGAGTAGCATAAGGGCACGTTTGGGTGCCCAAAACAGTGGCACCATGCGATTAGCACGCTCCAGAAATTTTCAGCATTTCAGGGCCAACTTCAAACGATCATCACTTCCTGAATATAAGGAACTGGGAGATCTGCTATATATCAAACGAAAGATCTTATGGTATTATTTCCAATGCAATTGGTTTCACCCCATTCCAACATCAGAGTAATAAGTTACGATCAATTTATTTCAGCATGTCAAATCAGTAACTGAGGGACGGATTTGATTTGGGTCAACTTCGGTCGATAATAACTCCTTATATGTACCGAACTGGGTGGCCTACCATATATAAAATTAAATATCTTTGAGTTAGCTTTCCAACAATATAAATTTCGCAAAAATCCAATACCCAAACGAGGATTTATTCAGTTTTTCGTGGCCAAGGTACGCAGGATTTTTCTGCCATTTTTCAATTTCCTTAGGGGCAATCCAGTCATTTCACCCTTGCCCCATTTCGTGGAAATAAGCATAAAAACTGATTTTGGGCATCAAAGTCTATTATTTTCAAAAAAAACAAAGAAAGAAACCCTAAACCTCTAAATTCCCCTTCCTAAATCTTCCAATTCCACCATGGAAATTCCAAATTAATCCGATAAATGAAGTCCCCGTTCCGAGCTCTTCGAGATGCATCAATCAATTTCGTGAATAGTGTTCCGAGGCAAGAATTCATTCCAATCTTTAATTTTAAGGTATGTGGTATTTGAACAAGAATAATTCTTCCGTTCTTGTACCCGTATCTTTAATTTTTTACTATGAATTATTATGAGTTTGGCAAATGAATTTATTTCCAAGATATCCTACCATGAGATTTTGATTATGTATATATGTAAATTGTTCAAGCTTGCCAATTATGATTATTTAATGGATTCATATAGTTCTGTAAGTTGAATTATGTCTAAATAATTCGATTATGAACTTATAAAGATTTGAATTGTAAGTTTTGAATCACATGAGTATTTGACTATTTTCGTTCTATGAATTGAGATTTAATATTGGGATTCTTGGTGTTTCTATCAAGAATTGATATATTTTGAACATGTATCCACGTTTTAAGTTCAAGAATGAATTATTGGTATTTTCAAGTGTTTTTGAGCCATGTGTCAAATTTTGAGCTTCCTTATGACGATTTGAGTTTTGGGTATGTTGATATTGAAGTTGCAATGAGTCTTGGTATTTTCCGGATGGTTTTGATGAGTTAAATTGTTGAAAATATTATGTATTGAGTCTTCATATCCTTGTCCAAATGTCGAGTCGATTATGGTTCAATGCATTGATACCTTGTTGATGTTGAGGAAGATTAAAATGTTTTGAGCTAAAATGTGTTGAGTTAGGAATCCACAAACTGATATGATTTGATAAATCAGAAAGAGCTTTGATTTGGTCTTTATGATAGACCCTTGTGATGTTGTGGTGGATTTCCTAACACGTTCCAAGCTTGTCGGGGAGTAGTACTTAGCACCGAGAGGGAAATTTGGTATTTCCCCAAACCTATGTGCCACCGTAGGGTTGTTTGATGATGATATTATTGGCCAGAGATCCCAATTGTGATTATTGCAGTTTTAAGGTCGTACTCCCTGGCAAAGAGTATGACGCTCCCGCCAACGGGGGTTTCAAACATTGGTATTCCACGTAGCTCACGTGGGGTTGTCGGTTATAGGAAACTCCCATGTCCATAAGATTAAGTTTCTTGAATTACCGAGTCACTCCGAGATTTGAGTCAAAGAGTTGAGATGTTTATGATGTTTTATGGTCATTTATGATGATTTATAATTACCTATGATGATTTTTGACGATATGATAATTTATGATGATTTATCATAATTTATGATTTATAATGATTTACGTGGATTACGAGATTTTATCATATGAACTATTTATTATGAAATTACGAAAAGTATGACTTAATATAACTCAAGCCAAGTGAGTCATCATTGTCCGTATGCATGTTTTCATGAAATTAATTATACTATTTATATTGTTGCATGCACCCCCACATACTCAGTACATTTCAATGTGCTGACCCACATATTTCCATGGGCTACATTCTTACTAAAATATAGGTACAAGCTGTAGCACACATATCATGTTCAACTGGGTCGCAGCTCTCGATCGACAAGTGATTAGTCTTTTTTATTCAGGGACTTGAGTTGTTCAGATTTGAGGTGCATTGTATTTTCTGTATTCAGTCGTATTGAGTAGGGTTAGTTGGGAGTCATGACCCGACTATCTTTGGTCAATGCTAGTAGTTGCTTCATAGACAGTCACTAATAGTCAGTGTATTCAGTTTTAGATTTGTATATATATGAGTAGAATTCTGACCGTGTAAATTTACTTTCATGTTGGTCAGACTAAGTTATGAGTTGTTTTTGCATTATTCCTTTTATTTTATGTATTTTATTCAGTTGCTTTGGGTTATTCCAGATGAAGGGTTAGCTTGGGGTCACTTGTGACCTTAAGCACCGTGTGACGTCTCGGGATCAGATTTTGGGGTGTTACAAGCTTGGTATCAGAGCACATAGTTCAAGTGTCCTAGGGTGTCTATGAAGTCGTATCTAGTAGAGTCTTGCAGACCGGTACAGAGACGTCTGTACTTTTCTTTGAGAGGCTACGAGGCATTTAGGAAAATGTTCCCTTTCTTTTAAGTCGTAGATCGTTTTGTGGAAAGGTTCCTTAAGAAATTCATACGGGTTCATATCTTGCATAAATTGGGCCATTTTGCCTTGTTCTAAAATACCGGATATAGTCAAGCGTAAATCCTTATAGATGGTGCTTTCTTAGATAATCTCCTCTGATATTACGGGCTTGTAAGTGAGCTAGAAAAAAATGATTTCATTAGTGCTCTTGAGTTTTGAAAAATTGAGGTGTCATATGTACGTTCTTGAAGGTTGTTCATTAAGCCTATGTCGGAAGTGTTTTTGGATTGTCCCTAGAATTCATGATGTGATTTCGTATTTTCCTTATCCGTGTACTAATGTTGAGACAGGGTGATTAACTAGTTCCAATTTCCTCTCTTGATTATATTTCTGGGCTTACTAGCAAAGGTTCCATAGCTTTCAAGATGTACCCTCATCCCTCTTGAGTCATTCAGTTGAGGTAAAGTGAGACACATATTCTCGGATCCTTGATTATGGTGTACCAAGATTTTATTTCTTGAAAATATTTTCTGATCATCTTTTGATGAAAACTTAAAGTCTAGTGAAGCCGTGTGGGGCTTATTTCGATTCACTAGCATAATTATTTTGATATTTATTTCCTTTTTTAAAATACAAAACCAAAGTCTAGTGAAGCCGTGTGAGGCCTGTTTCGATTCACTAGCAGCTGGCTATTTACTCTGTTGTTCTTGCATTGGTTGGAACCGGGGGGTTGGAAACGTGGTGGAAGGCGGTGATAATAAATTATTATGGCATAGGCCATGGAATTATGGATGATTATTGTCGTTATGAGGTTTTGGTGGACTAGTATGTTTGGGGTGTTTGATAGATGGAAATGGTTGTTGAGATTATTGTTAATCGTAGTCAGAGTGAGTTGTTAAGTTTGTATAGCGGGTGACGAGAAAAATGAATTTAATGATTGAATTGCTACGACGTTAGTGATAGGGAGGAGATTTAGTAGGTTTGAACCGTATGTACGGGAGCTTAAGTCTATTTGTTTGTGATCAAGTGTGATATTGTGTGTTGAGGTAGTAGTATGCTCAAGGTGTTATGGGGATTTTTTTTAAGTTATTAAATGTTAAGCGGTTAGTGTTATCCTTGATCGGGTAAGTATGAATGATGATATGTGGTATACGATGTAATTGTGAGTTAACTTGGGCATTAGAGGTTGACGAGGGTGTTAGTTTGAGATGTGATATTAGTAAAGCACGAAGAAGTTAGTATGGTTTAGCGAAGGTTTGATGTATCCATGGTAAGTGCTAGAATCTAAGCTGTGGAGTGCATGAATTGTTGTATGATAACTTTTGAAGTTGTCTAAGTTGGTGGGTATTTGAGAGTTATGTTAAGAATGGGTTTTGCGCTCGCGGGTGTAGTTATACGGGTTAAGTTATGGATCTTGTGTATGGGTATATCTGGGGACCTGGAGTAAAGCGAATGCCATGGACTAGAGTTTGTATGATGATTCGTTGACTCGGAGTGTTGGCTTAAGTCTAAGGGGGAGATAGTGGAAAAAATAAAAAATAAAAAATTAACTAAGTTAAGATTGCGGGATTCAGGTAGGTGTATCGGTGGGTTACAAGTTGGTGGTGAGAAGTAGTGGTGTTGATGCTATTTTACCCCAGCCTTTTCAATGACTTCGATATTTTCTCATGCTTTATGTTTCATTCCCCCGATCATAATACATGTCCATGCATATCATGGGAAAACATGTATTCTCCTAACTATCAAAATATGGAGCCCCAATTTTTCTAGCGGGCAAAATCGACATTCCATAAGCTATAAACTCCAAATTCAAGTTGCGCGGTTCATAATGCATGTGCTTAAGTTTTATTGTATGTTCAAGTTCAGTCCACCGGCAACACCCTTAGCGACCAATAAGATTCAATTTATGTCCTAGGTGTCCTTAATCTTTAATCTTGATTCTGGTTGAATTCATGCATTTGATGCCCTAGTTCTCCGGACTCAATAACCGCACCAAGTCATACACAATATCCCTTCATATTCTACCCTTTCATGACTTTCCATTTGTCGAGGGAGTGTGGATGAACAGTGGTGACGATAAGAGAGAGTGAGCGGGTTTTTGTTGATAAAGATTGTGGCATGTTCATTTTAGCTAAGGTGGCAAGTGTGGAGTAAGCTTGAGGCTAGGATTTTGATGGATGTCATGGTTATTTGAAGCATTTCATGTTGTGTTTGTGAAAGTGGTTGTGTGATGGTTTATCTAGGTTTGTAGGTGGGGAATTATTGAAGTGAAGTCTTGTGCATGGCTTAGTTAATTGGAAAAGTTAGTGAGTGTTTTCTTAAGAATAGTGCCCGGAAGTTGTCTTAATAAAGGATTGTAGAATTTGAAAAAGGTGTTTTATGGGTGTTGATTAGGAGTGTATACATAATTATAAAGATAGGCTTGAACATCATGCGTGTATATATGGACGGAGATTAAAGTTTATATTATCGATAAGTTTTGGTGTCTATGTTGATTTAGAAGTCTAAGCTAAAAGCTCTTGTAAATTGATCTTGCATAGCACTCATGTATTGTGAATATATCTCATGTCTGAGGATATTAGTTGCAAGCCTTGGCCTTGCTATAAGTTGAATTGCGTATATGCCTATGAATAGTTCCCTAAGCTTCAAGACTTGTTGATATGAATATGATGGTTAAAAATGGTGAGTATTAAGTGGATTAGAGTTGATTGAGTGGTAATAAGAATCATCTGTGAGATGAGAAATTGCAACAATGTGGATGTGTGTAAATTTATAATTCGGAATGGTGCTATGTTACAGTGTTAGGTGGAGGAATTGGTGACTCCAAATTAAGCTTGAAAATGAGGAGAGAGATTTTGGCTTAGTTAGATTTGAATAGCCAAGATTGCAAATGCCTTGTGAGAATTATGAATTGAATCAAGTAAGTTTGGTATTTGGGGAAAATAGTATTGCGGAGAAAGGGTGTGCGAAGCGTATTGATAAGCTTGAAAGTAAGTTGTACTGCGTGGGGTCTAGTACTTTTATTTTGATATAAGACTGATCGACCTACGCCCCGTACTTAAAATTGGGGTCGAGTTATAAATCCTTATTTCAATATATATATAGATATATATTGTTCGGACCATATCCCAAACCCAATTGCTTCCTAGTAGCGTTGAAAGTTCCTTGGAAAGATTTTGAATCATATCCTAATTGAATGAGAGCATGTCTTGATTCGGTCCGTGCACCTAGAAATTCAACTTGATAGTTATTCCGACGGATTCATATATTTCTTCCATCTTCCGATGTGGTCCAATCTCACTACTTGAAGTTTCGTGAGCATAACCATTTCAAGAATGATTTATTTGCGTCGAAGCGAGTTACCAAATTCTATTTAGCCTTTTCTTTTGTTCCCGACCCAAGTATTAAGCCATGGGTCGATCATAAAGTGTCCTGTGTATCAATTAGTATTATTCGGAGAGAACCGATCCCAAGAGGGAAATATTGTGATATCCCGAGTTTTCATATCCTAGATCTTTCATCTCTTTCTTTGTGAATGCGGATTTAAATCGAAGTTAATAATTTTTCCTTCATCCAACTCTTTTAGTAATAGACTCAACTATGACGTTGTGATTATCATGAGCTTATGCGTCGGAAAGTACTCCAAAGCTTAGAAAAATATAAACTTGTTCATCAAGCTGTATTAGTTGCGTATCCTCAATTTTCCTTGCCTTCCTAACCTAACGAGCGACATTCGGGGACTAATGTTTCCAAGGGGGAGATAATGTGATACCCCGAGTTTTTCCCGTTAAATATTTCTCTCCCAAATGTGTCGAGTCGTTAAAGCCTTTTTATCTTGCCAAGAGAAGCTTAGCATTAAAAAAAAAAAAAATTTGCTAAGTGTTGAAACTTTCTCATTTGAACCTCTGATCTTCGGGTATTTATTTGACGACCTTTCCGACATCCGTTTTTCGATTTTCAAGTTGCGTTACGATGAAGAAAGGTCTTAATACATTCCGAGTGAGTTTTGGAATTTTTGGAGTAGCATAAGGGCACGTTTGGGTGCCCAAAACAGTGGCACCATGCGATTAGCACGCTCCAGAAATTTTCAGCATTTCAGGGCCAACTTCAAACGATCATCACTTCCTGAATATAAGGAACTGGGAGATCTGCTATATATCAAACGAAAGATCTTATGGTATTATTTCCAATGCAATTGGTTTCACCCCATTCCAACATCAGAGTAATAAGTTACGATCAATTTATTTCAGCATGTCAAATCAGTAACTGAGGGACGGATTTGATTTGGGTCAACTTCGGTCGATAATAACTCCTTATATGTACCGAACTGGGTGGCCTACCATATATAAAATTAAATATCTTTGAGTTAGCTTTCCAACAATATAAATTTCGCAAAAATCCAATACCCAAACGAGGATTTATTCAGTTTTTCGTGGCCAAGGTACGCAGGATTTTTCTGCCATTTTTCAATTTCCTTAGGGGCAATCCAGTCATTTCACCCTTGCCCCATTTCGTGGAAATAAGCATAAAAACTGATTTTGGGCATCAAAGTCTATTATTTTCAAAAAAAACAAAGAAAGAAACCCTAAACCTCTAAATTCCCCTTCCTAAATCTTCCAATTCCACCATGGAAATTCCAAATTAATCCGATAAATGAAGTCCCCGTTCCGAGCTCTTCGAGATGCATCAATCAATTTCGTGAATAGTGTTCCGAGGCAAGAATTCATTCCAATCTTTAATTTTAAGGTATGTGGTATTTGAACAAGAATAATTCTTCCGTTCTTGTACCCGTATCTTTAATTTTTTACTATGAATTATTATGAGTTTGGCAAATGAATTTATTTCCAAGATATCCTACCATGAGATTTTGATTATGTATATATGTAAATTGTTCAAGCTTGCCAATTATGATTATTTAATGGATTCATATAATTCTGTAAGTTGAATTATGTCTAAATAATTCGATTATGAACTTATAAAGATTTGAATTGTAAGTTTTGAATCACATGAGTATTTGACTATTTTCGTTCTATGAATTGAGATTTAATATTGGGATTCTTGGTGTTTCTATCAAGAATTGATATATTTTGAACATGTATCCACGTTTTAAGTTCAAGAATGAATTATTGGTATTTTCAAGTGTTTTTGAGCCATGTGTCAAATTTTGAGCTTCCTTATGACGATTTGAGTTTTGGGTATGTTGATATTGAAGTTGCAATGAGTCTTGGTATTTTCCGGATGGTTTTGATGAGTTAAATTGTTGAAAATATTATGTATTGAGTCTTCATATCCTTGTCCAAATGTCGAGTCGATTATGGTTCAATGCATTGATACCTTGTTGATGTTGAGGAAGATTAAAATGTTTTGAGCTAAAATGTGTTGAGTTAGGAATCCACAAACTGATATGATTTGATAAATCAGAAAGAGCTTTGATTTGGTCTTTATGATAGACCCTTGTGATGTTGTGGTGGATTTCCTAACACGTTCCAAGCTTGTCGGGGAGTAGTACTTAGCACCGAGAGGGAAATTTGGTATTTCCCCAAACCTATGTGCCACCGTAGGGTTGTTTGATGATGATATTATTGGCCAGAGAGCCCAATTGTGATTATTGCAGTTTTAAGGTCGTACTCCCTGGCAAAGAGTATGACGCTCCCGCCAACGGGGGTTTCAAACATTGGTATTCCACGTAGCTCACGTGGGGTTGTCGGTTATAGGAAACTCCCGTGTCCATAAGATTTTCTTTAATTACCGAGTCACTCTGAGATTTGAGTCAAAGAGTTGAGATGTTTATGATGTTTTATGGTCATTTATGATGATTTATAATTACCTATGATGATTTTTGACGATATGATAATTTATGATGATTTAGGATGATTTATCATAATTTATTATTTATAATGATTTACGTGGATTACGAGATTTTATCATATGAACTGTTTATTATGAAATTACGAAAAGTATGATTTGATATAACTCAAGTCAAGTGAGTCATCATTGTCCGTATGCATATTTTTATGAAATTGATTATACTATTTATATTGTTTCATGCACCCCTACATACTCAGTACATTTCAAAGTGCTAACCCACATATTTCCATGGGCTACATTCTTACCAAAATATAGGTACAAGCTGTAGCGCTCATATCATGTTCAGCTGGGTCGCAGCTCTCGATCGGCAAGTGATTAGTCTTTTTGATTCAGGGACTTGAGTTGTTCAGATTTGAGGTGTATTGTATTTTCTGTATTCAGTCGTATTGAGTAGGGGTAGTTGGGAGTCATGACCCGACTATGTTTGGTCAATGCTAGTAGAGGCTTCATAGACAGTCACTAGTAGTCAGTGTATTCAGTTTCGAATTTGTATATATATGAGCAGAATTGTGATCGTGTAAATTTACTTTCATGTTTGTCAGACTAAGTTATGGGTTGTTTCTTTATTATTCCTTCTATTTTATGTATTATATTCAGTTTCTTTGAGTTATGCTAGATGAAGGGTTAGCTTGGGATCACTTGTGACCTTAAGCACCGTGTGACATCTCGGGATCCGATTTTGGGGCGTTACAATTGTACATTCTCCTTAAGCTATAATAAAATTGGATCTATATATTGCTTCTTTTTCACTTCAGCTACTAATGAAGATTCCGCTGCATTATGCACAATAAGCCCCTCATCTGGAGTTTCAAGAAGGTGAACCCCCAAATTAGCTAGTTGGTGGAGATCTTTAATCATCCCTTTCCTTTCTATAGACGCCATCATAGCCTTACGACTTAGTGCATCAGTTACCACATTTGCTTTTCCTGGATGATGCAAGATATCAACATCATAGTCTTTTAATAGTTCAAGCCACCTCCGCTGCCTCAAATTTAGTTCCTTCTGGCTAAAGATATATTGCAAACTTTTATGGTCAGTATGCATGTCAACATGAATTCCATACAAGTAGTGGCACCATATCTTTAAAGCAAATATAACTGCTGCTAGCTCGAGATCATGCGTAGGATAGTTTTTCTCATGTGGCCGTAATTGTTTGGAGGCATATGCCATTACTTTACCATGCTACATTAATACACATCCTAAGCCAATTCTTGAAGCATCACAATACACCTCATACCCTTCTGTGCCTTCTGGAAGTACCAATACGGGTGTAGAAGTCAACTTATTCTTCAGATCTTGGAAACTCTTTTCACAGGCATCATTCCATTGAAACTTGGATGCTTTGTGTGTTAGCTTAGTTAAAGTTACAGAAATTGAACAAAAACCTTCAACAAACCTTCTATAATAACCTGCCAACCCAAGAAAATTACGAATCTCCGTAGACGTTATGGTACTTGGACAACTCTTCACGGCTTCTATGTTTTGAGTATCAACCTTTATTCCTTCACTAGATACAATATGACCCAAGAATGCCACCGATTTTAACCAAAACTCACATTTAGAGAACTTTGCATATAGCTTACAATCACGAAGAATCTGCAACACCTATCGTAAGTGATTGGCATGGTCCTCTTTTGATTTGGAATAAACTAGAATATCATCTATAAAAACTATCATGAACACATCTAAGAATGGCTTAAACATCCTATTCATCAAATCCATAAAATTTGCGGTGCATTTGTTAGCCTAAATGACATGACTAGAAACTCATAATGACCGTACCGTGTTCGGAAAGCTGTCTTGGGTATATCTTTCTCTTTGACCCTCACTTGGTGGTAACCTGACCTCAAATCAATCTTTGAGAAGCATTTGGCGCCTTGTAACTGATTAAATAAATCATCAATTCTTGGGAGGGGATATTTATTTTTAATAGTCACCTTATTCAATTGTCAGTAGTCAATACACATTCTGAATGAACCATCTTTCTTACGCACAAATAACACTGGTGTGCCCCAGGGGGACATACTAGGCCTTATGAATCCTTTCTCTAGCAAGTCTTTCAATTGCTCTTTCAATTCTCGTAATTCTGCCGGGGCCATTCTATATGGAGGAACTGAGATTGGTTGGGTGCCTGGAATCACATCAATACCAAACTCCACTTCTCGTTCAGGAGGCAAACCTAGAAGGTCTTCAGGAAATTCATTTACCACCGGAATAGTTTGAAGAGTTGGTGGCTCCGTATTTGTATCCTTCACTCTAACTAGATGATATATGTAACCTTTGGAAATCATTTTTTTTGCCTTAAAATAAAAAATAAATTTACCTCTTGGTGCACCAATATTACCTCTCCATTCAAGGACTGCCTCCTTTGGAAAATGGAAATACACCCCTTTAGTTCGACAATCTACTGTGGCATAACAAGACGCCAACCAGTCCATACCCATTATAACATCAAAATCTACCATTCCCAGCTCAACAAGATCAGCCATTGTATCGCGACCGCAAATAGTTATAATATAATTTCGATAAACCCTTCTAGCTATAATAGATTCACCAATCGGCGTAGATACTTCAAATGGCTTAACTAGCAATTCTGGTGTTTTTTGAACTTTTTAGCAACCAATGGAGTGATATGTGATAATGTGGAACACGGATCAACTAATGCATATACATCATGTGAAAAGATGGACAATGTACATGTAACCACGTCTGGAGAAGCCTCTGAATTTTGTCGATCCGCTAAAGCATATGTACGATAATGAACTCCACTAGAGCTAGCTGTTTCTTTAAAACCTCTACCACGACCCATAGGTTGTACACCTCTACCGGAATAAGGCACCGATGATAATGATGCAACGACTGATCCAGTAGGTCGTGCCATACCACCTATGGCCCTTTGAGGGCATTCTCTCATCATATGTCCTGACACACCACACCAAAACCAAGCATTTGTTTCGAATTGGCATGCACCTAAATGAAACTTTCCACATTGCTTACATGGCTGTCGAGGAGGCCTTAATTGGTTCATACTCCCTTGCTCTTGATACCCTGTTGTCCGTGAACTCTGACTCTCACTTCTCTGGCTAAACTGGTTGCCTTTAGACCCTTGAAACTGTGGTGGAGAACTAGCTGTAGAATAAGAATATAATGGCCTAGGAGGTCTATTAGAAAACCGAGGCCTAAACTCTCCTTAGGATGCCATAAACTTCCCCATAGATCTAGCCCTTTTGGAATACCCTCTTTTCAATTCTTGTGTTTTTCTTCTTTGCCTCTGATCCTCCATTTTTTGTGCAAAAGCTTGTATCCTTACTATGTCCATGTCTTTGTTTAAAGCAGCAATAGTAAAATCTCTAACCAGATATGGATCCAATATATCTATATATCGATGAACTCTATCATCCATTGTAGCTACTACATTGGGAGCATACCTAGCCAAAGAGTTAAACCGAAGGTTGTACTCCCTCACGCTCATATTCCCTTGGCGAAGATCCAGGAACTAATCTGCACGGGCTTCTTGAATCTTATATGGAAGGTAATGATTAAGAAATGCCTCTTTGAACTCTTTCCAAGTAGCTGGAGGTGCATCGATACCCCTAAATCGTTTTTAGTCTTCATACCACAATATAGCCTCCCCTTTGAATCTATATGCTACTAGCTCAACTGTCTTTTTACCCGACACATGCATGACATCTAAAACCCTTTGGATTTGATCAATAAAGTCATGTGGGTCTTCAATAAGATCTGATCCAGTGAATGTGGGAGGATCCAATTTAAGAAAATCCTATGTCCGTAGGCTAGATGCCCTATCTGTACCACTAGAACCCGTGGTTGGAATAGTTGGTCCTTGAGCTTTTCCAGCAACTATACGAGCTAATAATTACACCGCATTTCTTAGATCTTGGTCAGTAGCATTAATAGGTGGTTCTGAGGATATGGTTCTTCTCCTTCTTAGCTCTTCTAGAGAGGGAGGAGTAGAAGAAGTCTGGGATAAAAACTCAGCTTGGGCCTCACTTTGATTAGCTTGTCTAGGTGGTGACTTGCTGGTCCCTTCTCCGGCAGCCACATCCTTTCGCTTACCTGTATTCTTACTCCTTCTTGTAACCGACATCTTTACTATAATAATAGGAAAAAAATAGGTTCAATGGTTAAATATGACTTTACCTACAACATGGGCTCTATTGCACGATCTAAGATATGAAGAAAAAGAGACAACCCCTAAATACCCATAGCCTCTTGCTTATAGATGTGGTGCATAACACACCCGTAAGAAAGACTCTAAGTAGACACAACTTTGTAGACTCCCAAGGATTAACTGCTCTGATACCACTTTTGTCACACCTCAAACCCTATTGGGGCAGACAGGCACTCGTAGCCGTAAAGGCCCGAGAGAACCAATTCCAAAAACTTGTACTTCCCATGCATGTAACTATAACAACTAAAGGTTCTAACAAACATGATATTATACAATACTTGGCAGTTGGGGCCACCACATCTAAAGACGAAACACTACCATAACTTTACATTAGTCTACAAAGCCTCTAAAAGATACATAGACTTAATTAGGGTCGGGAAAAACCCCCGCCCTACTCTTGACTTACTGTACAATACCAAAATATATGGAACAAACTCGGAAAGCCCCGAATCAACCTGGATCTCACCAATAGTCCCTGAAAAGCCTGCACTCCTACTAGTGAGTTGTATGAGCTGAAGTACCTGTGCCTGCAGCATGAAATGCAGGTCTCCCGTGAGGGACGTTAGTACGAAAAAATGTACTGAATATGTAAGGCAGAAGGTAACAACACACTTGATACAAAAGCTCAATAGAAATTTGATACAAGTGTATAAGTAGTACTAGTAGACCACCTTTATAAAACCTTGTGGGACAATGTACATTACATTCTTTCTTCGTTTTACCTTCTTACTTCATAATCTTTGTAAGCCATATAATGCAAATGACCAGTTGATCAGTGGCAAATAGATAAATTAGGATCGGCCCATGCTAGGCTTACGCCCCTGAGCTTCCACATAAATATAAAGATTGGGACCGGCCCATGCTAGGCTTATGCCCCTGAGCTGCCACCCACAAATAAAGGTATCGAGATCAGCCCATGCTAGAGGCAAATGCCCCTGAGCTGACACTCATCAATTTACAGATTTGCATTACTTAGTTTATTTAGCCTTTGAGATTGTTACTTTGGTGGTCATCACATTATGGTACCTTGAAGAAGTAATACACTAATAAGAGACATGTAAATAGACACTTAATGCAACAACAATGAGGTAGGGAGCTGTTGGCACACAAATAAAGTGTTTAGGAGCTGAAATAACACATGGGTCTTATTTGAACAAATGGAGAACTCCTGAAATTTTCTAGTGAAGATAGACGCGCAGATTTAATAATAAGCACGTATTGAGGTGTTCTAATGCATTAGAGAGTGGGAACAAGGTCATTGGATACATGGAGTGTAATGTGCTACCATTATGTATCACTTTGTTATAGGATAACCTCGGAAACTTGCTTGATGGAACAATTGTACGATTTCATGCCAAAGAGTGTGAAATAGAGTATGCCTTACATACCTAGTTATTTGACTCCGAAACTAACCCGACTTGACTTTCCTCCTTTTAGATTACTTATCTACAATAGAATATATGGTAAACTAGTATTAGTAACCAATCAACACATTTGAGATACTTAATTTCACCCAAAACAGTAACCGGGCAGCAACTATTAATCTATCAAACAAGGGTGTTATTTTAACCCTTTTTTTCCTCCAATTACAGCCACTTACCATATAGGTTCTTATAAGGTTCACCAAAACCACCTCGATTTCGTTACACATTTCAAACAATACGCAAAATAGATTGGGCAGCAAACATTTGTTCGGTGGTGTATCACCACATCTTTCTTTTATAATTCATTACAAACTCATCACACCTTTATCCAACTTCAACCTGGCAGCCCATAACATATACATACAAAACAGTCCCAAATCCCTTTTATTGTAGCAATCAATTATTGAACTCATCATCTCTTGAGTTCTCAATAACAAGACACCATAATCCCCTCTCAAATTCATATATAAGAAAAACAAAATGGAGCAGTCACCTTACCTCAATTCAGCAACTTATTCTTTTAATTGAACTCTTCAAGAGCTTGAACTTTCCTTCACACTTAAACCAAAGAAGAAGAAAAAAAGTTCCTCAATAACAAGGAAACGTGAACAAACAGCTTGTTCTATAAACAGCCATATACTTATAGTCAAACACTTATAACTTGTTTTCCTAATCTTCCACGAGATAATTAAACAAAACCTTAAGTGTTTTTCACTTACCTTGGGATGCAAAGGTGAGGGTTTCTTCAAGAACCCTAGAAGGAAAAATAGGGCTTCTGTTCTTGTTGTTTTAGAGAGAGTGGAGAGATTTGCTGAAATGTACTCCTTTTTTGTGACTTAAAAGTGAAGTAAAATGACTAGAAACTTGGCCTTTTAAAGACCCTATCTTGTTCACCTCCTTAGCTGCAATTTGGACCATCAAATTGGTCAAATTGGTCCAAGTAGGTGATCCACCTACTTAAGGGTTCAAGCTGCACGAATTTTCAAAGTAGGTGATGCACCTACTTACTTAAATTCTTATTTTGGGCTTAAATAACTTGGGCCTTTGGTAGATTGGTGTGTTGGGCCACTTATCCATTTTCTTTCTCTTTTGTTCAATTTGGCCCAAATGAGTATATTAGCAAAGACCCAAATCTGATCCATAGCCATGGGTCCATTAATTTGGTCCAAACAACTTAAGTAGGTGACTCACCTACTAGCTTAAATAAGTCAAGCAAGCACCTCAATATTTTGCTCCATTTTCAGCTCCTAATCCCTTTAATCTAACCTTCAACTTATACACACTTGGTCACTTTAAACTTTAGATTCAAATACTAGCTTACGATTCCAAGTTTAAATAGTTATCTTAACGTTAGCTTAGTCGCATCACATTAAACTGTACGGGCAGCATCTATAATTCCATCTATACCATTAATACTTGCATAACAATTCTCATACGTTATATATATCTAAAGGCTATACCAAGTTACATATAATTAGAACAAGTACAAGAAAAATACGAGATGTTACACATAATATCAACAAGCATTTCACATCTATAAGACATCTCATCTCTAAGGCCCAATAATCCTAACTAAGTGGAAAATTATTTGTATAAGCCAATAATTATAACTAAGAGGAAAATCATCTTTGTAGGATCAATGATCATATCTAAGAGGAAAATCATCTTTGTAGGCCCAATAATCATAACTAAGAGGAAAATCATCTCTATAGGCCCAATAATCATAACTAAGAGGAAAATCATCTATATAGGCGCAATAATCATATCTAAGAGGAAAATCATCTCTATAGGCCCAGTAATCATAACTAAGAGGAAAATCATCTCTATAGGCCCAATAATCATATCTAAGAGGAAATAGCATCTCTATGGACCAAATATCACTCCTAAGAGGAACATTAATTCTATAGGCCGAATATACATCTATGAGGAATAACACCTGTAAAGGCCCAATATCATGGCCATAAGCCATTATTCACTATTTGGGGGGAGGGGGGGAATACATCATTATCCATCAATTCACCAATAAAATCTCATAAATAAGACTCATTAGTCTTGGCCTAAGTGGGCCAGACGAACCCACTTCTAATCCTCAATTTTGTCATTTAGGAAATCTACGCCCCAAACTAGGCTAAGGTATCTAGTTCAACTTCTAGATGTAACGAAATCCATGACCAATCCTATGATAGGAACTTTATCTAACAACATGGGCATTCAAGTCAACTCTACCCAAATTACGGTTTCAAGATCACTAGACTAGCCCAACCAAGGTTAATCATACTAACCATGATTACAACACTTAAACCACATACCAAACCAAGCATTATATCATATCCATGCTATAAACTAGTCTAATCTAGCGAGAAGGTGGTAGGATTCAAAAAGGGTTTATAAACATACCAGCTTACTCATTCTAGTCATAGTAAGGCCTAACATTAATATTCACATGCCATACATAACACACATCATCTTCGAAGAAGTGTGGGTAGAAGCCTACCTCAAAGACAAACCACAAATCCTCACATCATTCACCAATGTCCATCTTCACTTCACAATAACAAAATGCCATCATACTATCAAAATCATAATCTACTCATCAATACAAGTCTACGGATACCCATATTACACTCATCAATACAAGTCTAACGATACCCATATTGCATTATTGTGCTTTGAGTTCAAACATGACACCAAAAATTCCTAGTGGGTCCTACTTATGGAAAACGTATTTACGAGGTCAATCAAATATACATTTATGAACATGGAATTATATCCCTCAAGAAATGGGTGAAAACAAAGCAAATTTGGAGCTAAAATCAAGCCCTTAGCTATATTAGGGTTTTGGGTTAAGAGCCAAGAAATTCATCAATAAAGTGATAAAATATTACCTTAATTTGAATGATAATCATGATAAAAGATGCTAATCAAGCTCCCAAGACACCCATAAGACTCAATTTTGAGTTACTACACTCATTTAGGGTTCTAGGTCTCAAAGATTGGCCAAAAAATAGACAAAAACGCGGCCTATAGTCCTTACATACCCATACCGGTTATGGAGATATTGCTATCGTGATCCTAGGGACCATGATCACACTATTGCGATCATAACAGGCCTTGTGTGATCTCGAATCACCAGCACCAGCAAAGTCAAAACTTGTTTTTAACCCTCGAAAGTCATTTGGATTCCGTTTTTTGCAAATGAACTATGTAACCTCACTAAATTTGATGTTTTGGATACGTTGGTGAAGTTGTATTTTCCATACAAGGTCATTTATACCAATTTGTGGGCCCCACACCCATACTTTCTAATTTTCCAACTTTTGACTAATAGTTTGAAATGAGTTCGGGTGCATTGGGACCCAAATAAATGGTATACCTAGCCTAAAATCTATATTCTAGATCAACTGGTGTAGTCGGAATTTTCATTCGAAATTGTCTTACTAAAGACTTTGCTCGGTGGCCATTTGGAACCAACAAAGACTTCAACACAGGGAATTGGCTCTAAAAACTAAACAAACTGCTCGGTAACTGAACCGCCAGTCCCAGTAAGTCATAAATAACTTTGGGCAGCTATGGAGAAGCTCAAACAACAAAAATAACCGGGAATATGAAAATGACCGAAAGAGTCCTTACAATAGCCACTACTAAAAGGACGTTCATCCCCGAAAGTCAATGGATCAAAAGAATCTCAAAATCTCAAAAGGATAAGGTATTGGCCCCGCATGGTCCAAGCATGATTTCCCAAATAACCTCAATGAAGAGAAAATGCTTCTAAGGGATTTTGCCATAGGTAACCTTTTTTTCCAACTAACATCTCTTACTTCACTTCTAAATAGGCAAAACTCAACTTCAACCACCAAGGCATCCAACTGAATTGAAAAAGGCAGATACACGCAATTTTGAACCCCAACATGCTGATACCATCTCTAAACTCGCACAAATCAACAAAGGCTCATCTAAGCCAAAAACAAACCACGGAAGGACTCATGCAACGGACTCCAAATCCAAATATACACTTGCCTTATTAAACCATACTTGCTATTTACTCCGAACCAGGAGGAAAATAATCAAAGTCCTGTCTATACAATATCATCATAGAGAACTCAAAGAACTAAAGCTAATACGCTAAAAGTCCATATAGAAAACATGACAATAAGCTCATAAGGCACTTCCTGGGCACACAAATGGAGATAATCAAGGAATGCAATCTAAGCCAATGCTATAACTAGCCCGGTGGAAATCAAAATTAGAGTCCAAAAGATCTAGGTATAAATACTCATCACAGGACGATCCGCTCCAGGATGTCTCGTCAACCAAGAATAGAGACATACTGAATCTAACTTAATTATATTACTCACACTGAGTATATCTGTCATGACCCAAACCAGGGCCTGGCCATGACGGGTATCTCAAGCCCTATGTGGATCGGAGATCACCCCCTTCTCCTAACCTAGTCTGCTCAACAATCTCAAGCTTCGGATGATTCTGAATATACAAAAAGATATTGCAAAATAAAACTAATCATAACTCATGAAATATCTAAACCAATCCACCAAAACAACACAACCAAGTCCACAATAATCCAACAAAGCCTCTATAAATCCAAAATTAAAAAATATCAGGACATGCCTCCGATAATAGCCAAAATATAGTCTAAACCAAGTCTAAGACATAGAATATACTGACCATGAAATAAAGACTTCCGAAGTATGGAAGCTTACCACTTCACTGTCAATTCATGAAACACTCAAACACCTGATCACTATGTAAAAAAAGTATAAGAAGTTCCAAGACCTACATCGCATAGGGGTATAACATTCGGAGATGGTTAGTGGTTGGAGAACTAGTATGTAACTCAGGGATAGAGGAATAAAATAATTCCATCATTCAAAACCAAGTCAAATCATGATATGGAATCACATTCATACATATATGTATATCATCCAGGGAGAGAGAACAAGGCTTAGCATGAACTTTGAAAACCTTAACCTGGGTTGTATAGCATAACCGTCATATAACAAGGCACCCACGGGCAATATGGGCCCAAATCTCCCATAACTGGAAGGGCCCCCATGTGTGTAGCCGCACGAACCAAAGAATGTCTATATCTGTATAAGACTTTATGGGGGACTCAAACCTCCTAACATAATCAAGGTAATTTAAGTACCAATGTATACATTATGAGGGACTCGAACCTCCTATTTATATATCCATTCAGGGGACTCAAACCTCCCAATCATATAGACACCCGTACCGGTTAGCACGATTACTAATGTTAGTCGTTTGGACTCAACTTTCACAGCCCAACTACACATCCTGCTTTAAAGCCCAAATTAAAACATTCATTTCACATACAAAACCATTAATCCATTTACTTAACAAAGAAGTCCCATTGGTATCGTCATACCAACCCTACTTGCAAGCGTTTAATATCCCATAACCATTATTAATCAACTTTGGGACTCGAATTCATTGTCTAAACAAAGACATAAATTAAATTCAATATTTAGGAACTCGAACCCATTTACCCAATTAAACAACAAAAGTTATGATTCAAGTCAATTTATGTCCAACAAGACCATCATAAAACCATTTACCAATCATCAACATTCTTAGGCCAATGCCTTAGCTCAAAACATAATTCATATGTGACAAAACTCTTCTCATTGATATTTTCACAAACAGTTTCAGGGCATACCATTATCAAACCATTATTCAAGCCAAAAACCTTCAAGTTAGGGTTAATCATGACCCTTTAGTTTAAATCATAATTCCCAAGCACCCATATGTGCAAAACCATTATCAAACATGTATAATTATAATTTAAAACATGATAAAACAATATTCAACATTTTTTCGTTCAAACCCTCAACCATGTTTTTCAAAACCACCATCAATAATTCATGAACAATGTTTAAAACATATGATGTTTGTGAACTAACTATGAAGGAAGAGACATATGCCTGAGTTACGAATATTCACAGAGAGAATTTGATCCTTAAGCCTCTAGATGACCACTTTTAAGAAGACCTAGCCTAATCTTCCTTGAGAAGTTTTAAAGAGAGTTTAGAGAGTATTTTTGATATTCTAAAATGTAGAATCAATACCCAATAAGTGTTATAGGACATGGAGTCTTAAGGGATTGGGGTGGGAAATTTCCAAAATACCTTCAGCTTAAAAGCTGAAAAAATCTCATAGGTGGGTACAAGTGGACCCTCCAACTCGTCACCACATCATACGAGTAGTACCCTCAAGTCATCACAAGATCAAAAAGTTGGACACCATATTCTGTCCAACGTATGAATCCCTAGCCTAACTCGTCACAAAACCATATTAATAATACTATCAAATCATATCCAAGATAAAACATCAAGGGCTAGACACTGGATAATATACAATTAGCCCTACCCTCTCATCCCATCACAATATGAATCATATGATGCCTATCGTAATTAGGACAAAGTTTTTCCAACAACACACATACCAACATACGACTAAGGTCCCTAGATCCATCACCACACCTTACGACTTATGGTATAAGTCATATGCCGTTCAGAAAGTTTAAGACTCGAGAAGAATTTGAAAGGGATAAAGTTCAAGGTGTTTCAGTCTCCCCCACTTAGGATCATCATCCTTGAATGATGGGTCAAGGTAACACAAGCACGATTGAACGCCAAACATATCTACTCTTACCTTTAAGACAGAAAACAAAACAACAAGGAATTCACAATCTACCATTAACAAAGATAGAAAATAGGTATGTTTAGAACAATACATACCTCAAGCATGAATTTCCAGAAAAGGGAATAGGAACATATACTAGTACTTCATGTCCTCATTTGTTTCCTAAGTAGCTTCCTCAGACTTTTGGTTCCGCCATAGAACCTTTATTGAAGTCACATCTTTCATCTACAACTGATGAACTTGCCAATCCAAGATCCTTACCGGGACCTCCTCATAGGACAAAGATCTGAAATACCAATGTTCTCCAAGGGAATAACCAATGAAGGGCCATCCACACATTTTCGTAACATGGACACATAGAATATCGGATGAATAGAACTCATGCTAGAGGAAAACTCTAATGCATATGCAATACTACCAACCTTTCTCAAAACCAAGTATGAGCCAACATATCAGGGTCTGATCTTCCCCATCTTCCCAAATAGCATCACTCCCTTCATGGGAGATACCTTCAAGGACACCCAATCTCCAACCTCAAACTCCAAGTCCATTCACTTTATGTCTGCATAGTACTTTTGGCGACTTTGGGAGGTCCTTAGTCTATCCCAAATAACCTTCACCTTTTCCATAGCTTGGTGAACCAAATGCGTGCCAAGTATCTCTATTTTACCAACTTCGAACCACCCAATAAGAGATCTACACATCCTACCATACAACGCCTCAAACGAGGACATAAAAATTTTAGAATTATAACTATTGTTATAGGAAAATCCAATTAGAGGCAAGTGGTTATACTAATTACAACCATAGTCAATTACACAAGCTCGTAACATATCTTTCAAAGCCTGAATAGTCCTTTCAGCTTTTCCATCCGACTGTGGGTGAAAAGTTTTGTAATGCCCTAAAGGTACCCCCTGAACGTCATACGGTGCTTAAGGATATGAATAACCCAAGCTAACCTATGATACTACTCAACACTAAAATCTTATAGATGTAAACTTAAAACATGAGAGGAAATCGATGAAAACATAAAGAAGATTTCATAAAACTGAAAAATCTCAATTTAAAAGCCTTGTCACTTAATATCCTTCAAATTTTTGAAAAACTAAAATAAATATAATCTGACTAGTCTTGACAAGCCCCCAAACTAATAACTAAAGAGTCGCTGGGACAGACCCTAGCTGACCCAAACTAAAAGCAAAATAACTAGAAAAACTGCATTAAATATCTGGAATAATCATAAACATGGACCTTAAACTATGAGGACTCACCAACTGTCTAAATATAGAAAATGGTGCCCACGGTTATTCGTGATGCTGGGGACGAACACCAAAAGCTACACTATGAAACAATGTAGCACATAGACATTGTGGTTAGTACTTTGGGAATATATTGAGTATATCAAGTGAATGCTAAGCCAAC
The DNA here is from genome assembly GCA_030864215.1 of Capsicum pubescens. NCBI lineage: Eukaryota > Viridiplantae > Streptophyta > Magnoliopsida > Solanales > Solanaceae > Capsicum > Capsicum pubescens. Next base: position 176,417,639 of record CM061549.1, read on the forward strand.
ACCAGTAATTTGAAAAAATGATAGACATCTAGAGCATTCACTTATTTTTTCTTTCTGATAGGACAACTCAAAGAGGGGTATCTTGGTTCACACTTTATGGCATTTCTACTAGAAAAAAAATCCAGACATTTCTCATGTAACTTTTCACCATGTGAATGGTACCTTCTAGTAAGCAGGTCTCTTCAGGAACTCCCAAAAAAAAAGAATTCATTTTAGCCTCTGAGCGAGGATACAGGTAAAACTGAATCAATGCAAAACCTTAAAACATGAATGCTAAATGTAAATAGGCTCACCAAGAGATTAAAATAAAATGAGAGCTGAAATATCATAAACATAAATAACAAAGAATACTATAATAAACTAGGTGATTTACTACACTTAGTTTCTGGAAACTATATTTTCTGTGGGATAGTTAAAACTAATGCTGAATAAACTTTGAAATCATACAGGTTAGGTGTAAAAGGACTCACCTTGATCATAAGTAAAATTAAAAGCTGAAATCTTATGGATAATAACTCATAAACAATATCTGGATAAAATCATTAGTCTTTACACTTATTTTCTAAAATACTCTTTTTTGTGGGAGATTCTCATAACCGACATAAATCATGTGACCTAGTATAGAGTTCAACATCTGACCCGCGTTTAGGAGGGTTATTCTACCCTTGCCATCAGAATAGAACTTGAACTGAACTAGAGTGATCAATAAACTAAGACCATATTGGTCAAGGGGAACATTCTCTGGCGAGGCCCCTAAACCTATAGTGATACATATGTTTTGGAAAATAGGATGCGCTAAACCCACACTTCCAACTCGATGTTAAATACTACTCCCAAAATATATACTATAGGCTCATACTGATGATATTCACCTTAAAATAAGCATATGAGTTTGTAAATCTAAAATTTAATCAAGCTTCTATTAATAGTTCATACTCATGAATACTGTGAGAATTTCATATCATGTCTAAGATCATAATATCAAAATTGAAATACGTATCATATTGTGGTAATCTAAAGTAATAAGGCTGGACTTCTTGTAAAACTGAGTGAAATTCATATGCTCATATATGTAAACTGACTAAATCAGGCTGTAAATCATATATATTCAACATCTTATAGAAATTGATGTCAAAATACTTAAATTCATCTCATAACGATAATCATATAAGTGAAAACATAAGTATAGTTAAATTCTTATGCTAACTGAACTTTAAATCACATAATAATGTCATAATTTCAAGAATATGGAAATTAGGTATGAACCCTAATTGAAATCACATAAATTCAACTTTAAAATCAAAGATTTTGGGCACAAGGATGTAAGTTTATCTATGTTCAAACTTCATATACCTGAATTTCTTAAATTCTTTGACGGAGCTTGAGTATGGAGCTTTAAGAAATGAAATTCTTGGAAGAAACCCCACTTCTTTATCTCTTGAGAGTGGAGAGAAGAAAATATTTGTTAACTAACTAAGAGAGGAGAAAATAGTGTCTATTTGATGATTAAAGTTGTTTTTAAGACCATATACACATACATAAGGGATTTGGGAATGACTTAGGGGTGTGAAAAAACCCTCATGCCCTTAAAATATGCTAAAATAGAGAAATCTCGATGCACGGGTGGGGGTTTCACGGCACAACCCTTAGGGTGAACCTAGAGGTTCGCAATGCAGACATTGGCACGGACCCTAGGTGATATACTATTGTGGAGCTATTCGCGGTTCAGTGTTGCTGCAAAGTGCCTATTTCACAATTTAAAGCCTTTTTCTAAGACTAAAACCACCCCCAACCCTTTCAAACCCAATCTTAGGTGGTTTATCTTTGATATTGGGGTCCGAAAGACTCATTTAAAGCACTTTTAAGCATCAAAAAGGTCGGTGTGCTACATTAAGTCTTTATATGTTTAAGCATAGAGGTAGACGATCGGAAAAATGAAGTAACTACGGATGTTTGAAGCTACAAACCTCTCATCTAATCAACTAAAATTGTTTGAGAATAGCTAATCTTAGATCAAAGGTAAGGTTTAATATGCAAATCTCGTGAGACCTAATTGATAATTGTGAATAATCATCTTTATAGGCAACCATCTACCTAGATGAACCTAACTTACCAATTTTGAATGCTAAGCACCTGGATAAAATACTAGTATGACACATCTACTAAGTTATGAAATTGTGGGGAACACAATCCTAAGTTAACCCCTCATATTAATAACAAACCAACTAAACTAATACTTTGTGACTGATTAAACAATTTAGAAAGATATTACTTGTCCTCTTAAAATCCTCTTATTTGTAAAATCACTAACTGATAGCTTAAAGAGCTGCAATGAATGAGCTCCAAGCCATATTCTTGATGGGATCAACCCCAACCGTTATTGGGTTCTATATTTATTTCAATAACCACTTTATACTTTAATTATGAGGTGTAATTTGAGTGACATCAAATTATGGTATTACTATTGGGTAATATAAAGGATTAGATCATTTATAGTTATTTAACTGCTAGTCCTTATTTTCTAATTTTACTTTTTTCTTAGTTTTTTATTTGTAAGTTGCACGCTAGTGCATTCCCAGTACTCGGAGTTAATATAATCCCTTGATTCTACCCGGTCTTAAAATATAAAGGACTTGGAGAAATTAAAGAAAAATAGTTAACAATGGAGAACATGTGAATTTAGATAAAGAAATAACCTAGATGTTATGTGTGGAAGATTCTAAATAGGAAGAGCGTATACAAAAAGTAGCTAGGCAAGATAAGGCAACTTTGGGCTGCATTAGATGAACAACAAAGGCAAGGAATAGGGGTGATGAAAAACCCATCATTAGGACCCATAATATAATGATTGAGATGATGACCTTGAATTAGATGATTCAAGTGAAATAGAGTTCACTCGCACTATAAGATGGAACAGAGTTTGACATCACTGGCACTATGGTATAATTGTTGAACTTGAACAGATTATTCACTAGTCTCGCTACTATTGATGCAAATTTGTGTATAATGAACTTTGTAAGGAGCTATAAATCATATAAGATACCTGGTGTGAACCAAGATTCTATCAGACTATGGTTGTTTTCTTTATCTTTTATTAGTGAAGCCACTTATGGTTGGCAGAGTTGCCAAGTGGATTAATAACTACCTGGAGGGAGTCGAAGACATAATTCTTAGAGATATTTTTCCCACCATCCAGACTGTTGTCGTTGAAAGATGAGATTTATAACTTTAGGCAACTATATTTTGAGGCACTATGTGAGACATGGTTGAGGTTTAAGAAAAAGCTGCCATAAATCCAAAATGACCAAATACCTAATGTCACTTTGTTTGAAATATTCTAGAGATCTTTGAATTCTAACAACAAGTCTATATCTAACACTGTAATAAGAGGTGCATTTATGAGTTTAACTTAGGAGCAAGATTTAGTGATACTAGATATAATCACTAAAACCAATAGGGTGTGTCGTACACAAGAAATTGATATTCCCATGGGAACTTAATTAATTTGAGAATCCACGATTCATAAAAGATTCGATGATGGAATTACTAAAGAGGTAGCCTAGATAAGAATTGAATCGAGCATAATTACAAAATAGCTCAAAAGAGTGGGGATAGAAAAGGTATATGCAGTAGTTACTAAGGAAAAACCCCTAGACATGATGACTTTATTTATGATAAGAAGGAAAAATATATAGATGATTAGGTGGTGGATTTTTCAGAAAAGGGTCTAATAAATACACTTGGTGCTCTAGTTAAGGAAATCAAGGTCAGAACTACTACAAGGAAAAAAACTATAATCGGTCTAGGTATAGATATAGGAGAGGAGGTAGATACAAAGATATGACTAGAAGAGAAAAGATGATTACAAGAATAGAGAATTGACCCAATATTTATTTGGTAGCTGTGATGTTGAATGGGAGAATTCTAGGGTGAAAGATATGCTTTCGAAAGTGTTAAAGGGGTAGATAAAACCAATGAAAATCTTAAGGAGATTTAAGCACACATTTTATAGGTAAGTAAAAACATGAAGTCTTATTCTACCATTATAAAGTAACTTGAGTAGCATTTTGAACATATTTCTATAGTTTTGAATCAACAGAAAAAGGTATTCTTCCAAGAAACACTATCTAGAATGTAAAGAATTACAATTACTTTATGGTTGTGACCATTAGAAGTAAGAAGATGATTATCAATCCCCCTATGCATATAGTTGTTAATGATAAGGCCAAGCCTGAGATGATTGATATTGAAAAAGTTGCCAAATCTAAAGATTAGGTTGTTGATAAAATTCAACTACAAAGATATCTCCAGTTGCTGAACAAGAGACTGAGGGTAAAAACTGAAAGGAAAAAAATGGTCCCATAGATTTTTATTCCCATTCATGACCTCCTCTACTATTCTTTAATATTAAATAAGAGAGTCGAAGAAGGGAAGTATGACAAGTTTATTTCATTGCTGAAGTAACTGTATATGAATATCTCTTTAGTTGAGGCACTTGAGAAAATTCCTAGCTATGAAAAATTTATTAAGGATCATATGACAAAGAAGAGGACCGTTATTTTTGAGCATGTTAATAACTTTCACCATTGTAGTGAAATAGCTACTCGATATCTTATGTAGAGAAAAAAAATCCTAGAGCATTCAGGATTCAATGTACCATTAGGCTTTTAATTTTGTAAAAGCTTTGTGAGACTTATTTTCTATAATTAATCTGATACTACTTGAAGTATTTAGAAAGTTAGGGTTGGGAGAGCTCAAACCAACTTTGATAATACTTTTTATGATGGGCCACACTATAAAAAAGCCGGTGGGAGTTTTGTAGGATATTTTGGTAAATTTGGAATCCTTTATCTTTCCAATTAGTATTGCCATCTTCGACTGTGAAACTTACTTTGAGGTTCACATAATCTTAGGAAGACCATCCCTCGCAACTAGAGGAATACTGGTTGATAACAGAAATTGATCAGTTGATGTTTCAGTTGAATAATGACAAAGTCGCTTTCAATGCTTATTATTCTATGAAGCAACCAAATGACATGTGTGTGGTCTCAATGATTGATACATTTAATGAGTATTCCTTGATAGTTCCTATGAAGGAGAGGATTGGTATTAAGGCACTAGTGGTGATAATCATAAGCTTTAAGAATGATGATATTGATGAGTGTGATGAGATAGTGAGTGCACTTACTTGTAGGGATTTGTTCTCTTATGCCTCAAAAAAGTTAGATTTGGATTATAAGAATAGGGAAACTCTACTAGTCAAGGCTTCTATTGAGGATCCTCTTATATTGAAGCTAAAAGCTCTCCTATCCTACCTTTATTATATTTTTGTTAGAGCCAACAACACCTTTCTAGCCATTGTAAAGTAGATTTGATTAAATGGCAAATTAAGGCTATAGTATCAGTTTTTCAGAAGTTCAAAAGGGTCATTTGATGGTCCATTGCGGACATTATTGGTATTCCGCCTACAATCTACACTTATTAGATCCAACTTGAGCCAGATTGTATTCACAGTATTAAGCATTAACTTATGCTTAATTCATCAATGTAAGACAAAGTTAAGAAGGAAATTATCAAGTTCTTAGATGCAGGTGTGACTTACCCTATTACAGAAAAGAATATGTAAGCTTGGTTCAATGTGTGTCAAAAGAGAGTGGAATTACTGTGTTTACAAATGTATAGAGTAAGCTTATCTTGATGATATCATCAATGGTTGTGGAGGGTGCATGGATTATAGAAAGCTGAATGTGTAGACTAAGAAAATTATTTTCCAATACATTTTATGGTTCATATATTAGACGGTCTTACTGGTTAAGGATGGTATTATTTTATTAATGGTTATTTGGGATACAGTCAAATTCTGATTTCTCTTAAAGACTAAGAGAAGAAAAATTTCATCTGTCTATATGGGATGTTTACTTTCAAGAGAATGCCTTTTGGATTATTCAATGTTCCAACAACCTTTCACTGATATATGATGTATATCTTCTCGGACATGGTGTAAGACAATATTCAGGTATTCATGGATGATTTTCTTGTTATTGGTGACTCTTTTAAATATTTCTTAGCCTAATTAGCTAGTGTTTTGAGAAGGTGCAAAAATTGTAATTAAGTGCTTAATTTGGAAAAGTGTCATTTTATGGTAAAAAAGAAATAGTTCTCGTTCTCAAGATTTCAAAGAAGGGGGTCAAGGTTGATAAGGAAAATGTTTAGGTAAATGAAAAATTATCTCCACTAGTCTCTGTGAAGGGTATTTGAAGCTTTTTAAGGCATGATAGATTTTATCGTAGGTTCATCTAGGATTTATCTATGATTGGACACCCATTATGAAAATTATTGGAGAAGGAGGTGAGTTTTGTTTTTGATGATGCGTGTCTAAAGGAATTTGAGTTCCTTAAGGAAAATTAACATTGAACCCTATTATTATTTCACCTGATGGGTCCATACCTTTTGAGGTTATGTGTGATTCTAGTAGAGTGGCGCTAGAAGCAGTCCTAGGCCAATACTATGAGAATATAATCCATCCCATCTATTATGCTAGCAAGGCACTAAAACTATCTCAAAAAACTTATACCATGATTGAAAAAGAGTTGCTTGTTGTAGTTTTCGCATTTGAGAAACTTAGATCTCATTTGCTTGACACGAAAGTGATTGTGCATACCGACCACGCAGTTCTTAGGTATCTATGGCAAAAAAGGTTGCAAAGCATAGATTGATCAGTTAGATACTTCTATTACACGAATTTAACTTTAAGGTCAAGGATCAAAAGAGTACAAAAAATAAGCGGCGGAGCACTTGTCCCTACATGAAGAAGAGGGTATCTTAAAATTGAAAAGGAGCTTGACATTGATGATACTGTCAAAATGAGTAGGTATTGACTGCATCACACAACTTGATTCCATGGTTCATGGATTTTACCAATTATTTGATAGGTGATGTGGTGTACGAGGACTTATCCTTTATGCAGTGGAAGAATTTTATTTTTTTATGGAAATTTTTCTAGGATGAGCCATATTGGTTTTGTATTTATGTAGATGGGATGATTAGTTGATTGTGTCCGAGGTAGAGATGATGAGCATATTATGGGTCTGTCACTCATCTTCTATTGGGGGTCACCATAGTGGTATTTAGAAAACCTGAAAAATTCTAAAATATGGGTACTATTCTCTAATCATTTATCAAAATTCACTTAACTATGCATGGTCGGGTGACCAATTCCAAAGGCAAAGGGGCACATCAAAAGCATGAACTTCTTCTCTCTTTCTCCCATTCTTGTGAATGAACTCTTTGGTGTTTGGTGTATTGACCCTATGGGACCTTTGGTGAGCTCAAATGGTATGAATTATATACTTGTTATTTTTGACTATGTGTTCAAATAGGTGGAACCAATTGTCGTTCCTAACAATGAAGGTAAGGGTGTCACAACATTCTTTAAACAAAACATCTTTTCAAGGTTTAATACGCCAAGGTCAATCACCAGTGATGGAGGAGTTTATTATTGTAACAAGTTATTTTGTTCCCTACTTTAAAATATAGTGTGAAGCATAGGGTGGCAATAACTTATCATCCACAAACTATTGGGCAAGTGAGGTCTCCAACCAGGAGGTAAAGACAATCCTTACAAAGATAGTGAATGCATATAAAATGAATTGGTCTTTAAAGTTTGATGTAGCTTTATGGGAGTACCGGATTCCTTTCAAGACCCCTATAGGTATCTCTCCCTATCAGCTTATTCATGGAAATTCATGCTATCTTCTAGTTGAGATTGAACACAAATCGATTTGGGCACTATAGAAGCTGAATTTGAATTGGGGTGATGCTTTGAACTTGAGGCTTGAGCAATTGAATGAGTTGGATTAATTTTGAATAAAATCCTATAGAGTTCAGCTGCTTAAAAATAAAAGATAAAGATGTCCGAAAGATCAAAAAGATAGAATTTAATCTAGGTGATTTGGTCTTGCTATTTAATTCCAAACTTGCTTGTTTCCTGGCATATTGAGGTCTAAGTGGACAGAGCCATTTCGTGTGGTACATGTGTTCCCTTATGGTGCAATTAAGCTTGAAAATCATAAATGAAAATGTTTCAAGGTAAATGATCAGAGAGTGAAAACATATTTTGGAACTAAGGAAGAAATAAGGGTAGTTGATGAATAGACCATGAAGTCTAATTAACTAAGGTACCCGAGTTACTCCACATTGTTAAATCAGGAAATGCATGGGAGGCAACCCATGAATTAGTTTTGTGAAGTCTGTGTATCCAAATTAGCCAGGTCATGTAGCGACATTAAAGAAAGTGTTGTTTGAGCGGCAGCTCAAGGATTTTGTTTTTCTTTTTCATTGATTTTTACTTTGTGGTATAGAGGTAATGTGTTTTGAAGAGTGTGACTAGACTGAAGCTAATAAAAAGATAAAAGTCTAGTATATAAACCTTATAGGACTCACAATGAGTCATAGACATTGGCAATGACTCTTAGGGTGATTTTTCACCACTGGGAGTGAAAATAGAAATTGCAATATTATAGGAAATCCACCCCACAACTCTCAAAATGAGTCAAAGTGACCCATCGGGTCTCAGAATGACCATGGCATTGATTTGTGGGGACTTGAGAATTGAAGTGTTCTAAGTTGTCACAATGAGTTTTCCAAATCCCTCATAGACCATACAATGAATTATAGGGAATTCACTAGCATTGGGTCAAAATTAGTCAAGATTTTAATTGCAACCCAACCTGACTGACCTAGTTTGTGAGGATTAAACCCCTTAATTACACTTGATAACTCCTCTTTTCCCAAAAATTAGAAATTCTAACTTTGTCCACTACTAAAAACGATATCTCCCTATTAATTTTCTACCTAAATCATGCATAATCACCTTAAAATTTATCATTGTTCGTATCTATTTGTTCATCCTCTTAAATTCGAATTTAATTGATTGTCTTCCAAGTTTTTATCTTCTTCAAGCTTCATTATCAAAAGTAAAGTAAGTTTAAATTCCCCTAAATTAATTTGGTTGTTGGTATTGAGAATTCTCTATGGGTGTACCGTCATTATAATGTGTGTCCTCAATCCTTGATGAAATTACTTGAAAGAATTAGGTTTGCTTAGACTTAAAAAAATTTGATCACTTGTTTTTTGTTAAAACTGTCACAATGGGTGAGTAATATGTGTTCATGATTGATATGTGCTAAAATATGTCTGTCATTGTGATCTATGGTTAAGTCTAAGTAACCTCGGGTAATTGATGTAGTGTGTACATACAAGGAATTGGTTTCCTCGACCATTCTAGTGATCGTAAATGTGCTATAAGTATGATGTGGTTGAAGAATATTTCAACAAACTAGGGTTGCAGAAACTACCCCAGTGTAGTCCTCATGACTATCATAATGACTCATATCAGTCATCTTGTAAGTCATGACCACTGGCTCTATGGTCCGGAAGTCTAAAGTTTCAAGACTTTGTGAAATTACTTAGTATGAGTCTCATAATGAGTCAAAGGGAGACCTAATGACTCATAGTGACCACTCATACTAAGACTCTGCAATTGTACATTTGCAGGAGTTAGACCTAACAAGTCACATAATGAGTTGTACAATCTGGTAATAACTAGTTTCCTGACCCATAAGGATAGACAGTGAAAAATATAACTGTATTTTATTACTTGATATTTTGAGTACTGACACTTACCCTCTGCAGGTACCATGGCACTAAGAATTCAATGAAGAAAGCAACTTAGAAACAAGGGAAGCCTACTCCTACTAAAGATTAAACTGAGGAATGATCCACCAGAAAATTAGTGGATGAGGGTACTAATGAATCTAATGGTTCAGTGGAGGAGTATCTGCTCACGAATCTAATTGATCTATGTGAAATCTTGCTTCATACAAGAAGATCGGGGATCCAATAAAATAATCCAGGAGGACCCCACCATATACATCAATACTTACCTAGTCTAAAGAGGGAGGAAAATTAGATTCTGAGTAAGGTGAGGATTAAAACAACTCCAAAAATGAAAAGGGGAGCTCATTTGGTAGTCCTTCAAAAGATAAATCATGTATGGGGTTTAATATATAGGTCTATAATCATGTTGATGATAAGACCTCCACAGAGTCCACCACCAGCTAAGATAGTACCAGAGGCTCATATTGCTTTACAGACATGCAGGCTATTTATGCTTAGGACCTAGCTATTACTGAAAGAGGTCGACTAAAGAGGGGGTTTTATGAGGAGCCAAGATTGATAACCACGAGCATGTATAAGATGCCTAAGTTTGAGAGATTGTTCAATAAATACAAGCTTGGATGGATGACTGAGTATTCCAGTAGATATAGTCCCAACTGGTTTGGGAATTTTATGCTACATACTAGGCCACAATGAAGGTACAACCCCATAGGGAAATCATTGGATGTTTCAGCCTACACTTCCACTATATTGATACATAGTGTACGTATGGGTATCTAAGAGTAAACTATTTCACATTTCTTATATGATCAATAATTTTAGCCTCCAACTAACACTATAAAGAAATATCATTACATAGATGAGATGAGAAAAATGAAGATGAAGCCGATTAGCACCAAGGATAAAATTGTGCACTATCGATGGATGGCTAACATTATCACTGCCCAGTAGGAAGATGTTGATTTAGTAGATCGTAGAGCATCACAGATGAATAGAGGCACCTTGAGATTCACCTCCATATTATTGTAGACTTTGATTCACCATAGTTTACGGCTAACATCCAAAGATAATATTTTAAGCCCTAACTAGGCTGCATTATTATCTAGTATTATAGAGGGGTATGATATTTACATTGCTATAATGATTTCTAAAGAAATTTAAGATATAGAAATTGAGAATATTATGCGTATAACTTTCCCTTACTTAGTGAATTGGATATGTTTAAAAGTAGGTTCTTCTTTTTAGAAGATGTTGATTGTTTTTATTTAGGTGAGAGGAATTATATATTTGGGACTTATTTGTGATCCAAAAAATCGCACAACCAAGGAAAAGGTGGAAATTAGTGTTGCATTGTTAGCTAGGGAATTCCATTCAAGCATATATATAGAGATGAAGATGCTTGGATTTGCTGAGATTGGGGATATAGAGACTATGTCCCAAACTAGGGCCTCGAGACTCAAGCCCCATACTACTTTTAATGTCACCACCTCTTCTATCTGTAGATGACTTTGGTTCCTATTTCATTGAACCCTACCCAGGTCCAGTCATGAGTGACCCACCTATCAGTGGGTATGTTCTAGTTCTAATTGATTTCTTACAGGAACTACTAAAATCGTTAACCACTCTTAAGCTAAGAGTTGACAATGCCGAAAAAAAGGTAAAGCCATGGGTTAAGAAAGATATTTACTTTGAGATATGTGGGATGCAGACCCATTTTGATAGTTTTGAGTGGAGGTTGACTACTAGTCTTAAGTGTTTTAAGTGTCTGGACATGAAGGTATCAATGAGGAGCTTGCCTCACTTTTGTATACACTCTTGGATTTATTTCCTGCATTTTTTCCTATCGACATACCCATGTTTATGGATGATTTATATCATATTAAGGTTCCTGACATATGAGTCAATATGGGCAAGGAAAAGAGTATTAAAGATGGTGAAGAGCTATCCCAATGAAAGAAGAAAAAGAGACAGAGATAAATATAATATGAAAAAAGGTTATGGGAGACATCAAGCAGTCCTCTGAGGACCACTTATCTAAAATTGATAAGAGGGGAGAGGTTTGGGTCATTGCTTATGAGGCTATAAGAGATACTAGTGTTGTTGTATATGAGAGTTGTGGGGGATATGATAGTTGACCCTACTGGTTCTACACCTTTAATGTCATAACCCAATTTCTTCGGTCATTACAATAACCTACCAGTAGGTAATCTAACCCATAGTTTGGAACTGCGAGTAAAGAAAACCATGAGAAATAAAGAAATAATGCGAAATAATCATAGTAAAAGACAAAAATACATTAAGTATTCCCAAAACTTATTGGAATAAGTACAAGAGTTTCTAATTTAATTAGACTAGAACATGAAGTACTGAAAGAATATACTGATACAACCCTTCTCTAAATACAACATAGAGACTAGTCTAGTACCTAAGAGGGAGAATAGAAAATCTCCAAATGGAAGGATCTCACCCTATGTCTCTGAACCATAGCTGCTCCGCATAACGCACATAATAATGGCAAGAATCCATAATATGATATGTAGGCTGCAGAAGTGTAGTATGAGTACCAAACACGTGGTACATAATAGGAAACTTCTAACTTAGCTTAAAATATAATTCAAATAGATGTATCATGTAATCAAGAATGTAAACTACACCAAAATATCCAGAAACTACATAATAAAGCAAAGGGGTCTATAAGGACAACCTATCATATTCTAGCCATACTCAGGATCTTAAACACCATACCGTATATCACTGACCAATATACAAATAAAGAGAAGAAGAATGATATATAATAGTATATGAGGCAAAGGAATGGATATACAACATGAATAAGCAAAAGAAGGAAGGATATACAGTAATACCATAACCACTATAGATGGTATAATGACCCTTTAGGTCATATTTTGTATTTCCACTTAATTTTATATTTAGATCTTCCCTATAGATTACCCAAGTCACTTATGACTTACTAGGACTAACAATTCGATTTTAGGGCAATTCAATTGATTCTTAGAGCCAAATCCCTATTTTGAAACCTTAAGTAGTTCAAATTGGCTATCGGGCAAAAACTTCAGTCAAACGACTTCATATGCTAGTTCTAACTATTCCAATATATTTAGAATGTCAATTTTAGTCTAGGTGGACTCTTGGTTTAGGTCTCGATGCACCTAGGCTCATTTTGAGCTATTGGTCGAAAGTTAAGAAAATGGTAAGTAGGGTGTGGGACCTACTTTTTGTTGAAATGACCTTGAGTGGGAATTTCGACAACACCATTGAGTTTGGAACATTGAATTTGATAGGGTATATAGTACGCTTTCATATATGGTATTCTATATGAATCTCGAGGGGTTGACGGGGACTTGGAAATTGTCAAGTTTCAGCTGGTACCGGTGCACTCTCGTTCGCAAGTCACCGATTCGATAGGGATCTATAAACCAGCAGTGATTATTGCAAATGCAATACCTATATTTCAAAAGATACTCCATCTAGAAGTGGACAGGTATTATGTAAGTGATATCCCTAGTCACGATTGCGATTTCTGGCCCTTTGACAAGGTATCGCAATTGTTAATGCTAGATTGTATACGCGACTCTTGTGTACCTGGGAAGGTTATAAATACTGCTTTTTATCCCTTTTAACCCATTTATCATCTATTTTCAAGAGTTTTAAATTGTAAGGAGTGGTATATTTTTGGAATAAAAATTGTATGCGATTATTGAGCACAGATAAATGCCTATCAAAAACAAGGTAGGAACCAAGGTTGGATGGACCGCGAGTAGGATAGAGATTATAGGTATAGGGTGCGTGATTATGACCGTTATGTTCCTCTTCATGATCGAGCTAAGACCAAGGATTTAAGTGCCATCGACCCCAAAAAATTCAAGATTGAGAATGTGTTAGCAAGAATATTAAATAGAGTGGAAGGTACAGACAAAATGGTCCAAGAGTTGAAAGGTGAATTCTCTCAAGTATCTCAAACTGTGGTGTCTCACTCTTCCTCTATCAAACAATTGGAAACCCAAATTGGGCAAATCTCCATGCAACTAAATGCTAGTCCTAGAGGTGGACTCCCTAGTGACATGATTGCTAATCTAAATTATGATGCTTAAGTTCTAGCAATTGTCACAAGGAGTGGAAAGACACTTAATGAAAACTGTAAAGGAGACTTGTGTGAGAAAATACCCAAAGCAAAAGTAAAGAAGGCGTTACCTAAAAGTTAAAAAGAAAATGATGAGAAGGAAATCGATGAAAGTGACGAAGAAGTGGTTGAGGTTAAGAAGACACAAAGTGAAGCAAGGCCCACAGTCTAAGTTCTTCCTTTATTCTCTCAACGATTGCATAAAAAAGAGGAAGGTGACAAATTGAGGAAGTTCATGGCAAAACTTAGCAATCTATTGATAAACATCCCATTGTTCGAGATGATTCAAGAGATCCCGGGATATGCTAAGCTAATGAAAAAGTTGATGTTCAAGAAGAAACTTGTTGAAGGTGACACCATTGAGGTCACTCATGGGTGTAGTGCTATCATGGATAGTAAGGTTGTGGAAAAGAAAGATGACCCTAAAGCGTTCACCATTCCTTGTACAATTGGGACGCATAAGTTTGACCTTGGTGCGAGCATCAACTTAATGCCTTTTGTCATCTACAAGAAGCATGGATCGGATGCCCCTACACTGACCTCTATGCAAGCGTTCACCATTCCTTGCACAATTGGGACGCATAAGTTTGACCTTGGTGCGAGCATCAACTTAATTCCTTTTGTCATCTACAAGAAGCATGGACCGGATGCCCCTACACTGACCTCTATGCAACTCTTAATGGCGGATTGGTCCATTAAAAGGCTGGTCGGAATGTTGTTTGATGCCCTTGTTGAAGTGGACAAGTTTATACTCCCGACGGACTTCATGGTGTTGGATTGTAAAATAGACAAAGAGGTACCTATAATCCTTGGTCATCCTTTCTTGTCCACCGACAGAGCCATAGTCGATTTGGATATGGGGGAAATGAATTTATGGTACAATAGGATAAGGTCTCTTTCAAAATATGCAAGACAAAGAAGCAAACCGCGGAGCTCCAAGTTTTTCCGTAGTGGATGTGGAGAGTGAGAGGGAAAATTAGGAGGGGCTTTAGGAGCCACCTTGAATATGGATGAATAAAAACTTCATGCCACGACGTTAACTAAGGCGCTAGGTGGGAGACAACCCATCAATGCCATGAAATTGGCTCGTATCCTTTCTTTCAGGTTTTTGTAGTATACATGTTAGATTTTTCATATAAATAACTCATGTATTTATTTCACTACAGAGTGCATTATATGAGCTTGGAATGGGGGAAGTGTGCAATTTTGTATTAAAAATTGAATAGGGGAAAAACTATAAAAACTAAACAAAGAGATGAATAGGGGAAAATAGAGGAGCAGAACTGCTCTTAGTTACTATGATCGTGGTCCCCAAGTGCAATTGTGGTCACCCGTATGTCCGCGATCACAGTCACTTGACCACAGTTGCGGTCATTTCAGCCACTCAATCCTTAATTTCTCCCATTTCCCTCACACTCCCTTTTAAGTTTTACTCTCTAATTGGGCTAAATTTTGGCCAAGTTTGTAAGCTCTCCAACAATATCCTTGCATCCCTCTTGCATCACAAAACAGGTAGGTATCATGAATCCATGCTCTTATTTTTGAAAAAAGGCCCTAGAATGCATTATTAAGAGAGCACCTAAAGTCTTGATTGTTATGTTTTCCATGTTGTCATACTTGGTATTGGTGTGGTGTTGGATGATTGAATAAAGTGTGCACACATGTGGGGAAATCTTGAGTGCCCAAAAATGTGTTAAAAATGTAGACAAATAAGGTGTGACACCAAGTTTTTGATACATTTCCCAAATGAACTTTCAATAATGATATTTGCATTTTAAAGGGCACATTCAGACACTTATTAGCATTGTTCAACTAGTATTCACGTGAATCCATATTGTAGAGCATGCTAGTGGCCTAAGAATTTGGAAGAAATTTTAACACAAGAAGCTGGCATAAAACCAGCCTCAGGTTTCACGATCGCAATAACCAAGGCCAGGAACTATGCCAAAAATCCTGCACTTCGAATTTTTATCCTAACACCACCAAGCACCCATTCCAATGATATTTAGTGAACAATGTGTTACAGTTTGCATGATAAAATGTCATTGATTAATATAATGTTTGCCTAGTGCTTTCAGGACAACTTCATGGACAAGTATGATCATATTCGATTCATGGAACCCGAGTGCCACACTCACTACTATAGTGATCTTCCGAGGACAAAGCTGCTCATAGAAAGAGGTATTTTCTTGGAGAATGTGCCGGAGAAACTATCAAAATTTCATAACAAACTTGAATCCACAGGGTGGAAGTGTTTTGCCCCGGATCCCTACATTGCAAATGAATAATGGGTTCGTGAATTCTGTACCAACTTTAGTGAAGTGTCCTTCTCTGGCCCATTCAATGTGACTATTAAAGATTTGAGAAAAATCGGTAAAAGTTGGGGCTAAGCAAATCAATGATGTTTATGGGCTCCAACATGCAGACATGGGTGAATTCAAAGGAAAGGGACATAAATTGGGGAGTTGGTTGGTACAACGGCTATGCCTCGAAAAGGAAGTCTCTTTGGAAAATACTAAAATCAACATCTCCATGAATGAATTCTCTTTCAAGGCTCGGATATGGTTTCACATTATTTGTAGCCGAGTATCTCCTTGCACCTACATGATAATAGTCCTATATCTGTATGCTCAAATGGTTGCTTGCATTCTAGACGGCATCCCTTTGGATATTGGTCAGCTTGTGGTCAATGAAATAGATTACTTCAAGAATTAAGGTGGTACGCATCTCTTCTTCCCCTCTTTGATTCCTGAGTTTTGTAAGAGAGCGGGGGTTGAAGAGTATCGTAGTGATACATGGGTGCATTTTGATGCTCCCATCTACCCCTTGAGGATTTAAGGAGAGGGCGCACTTGGCAAAGGAAAGAAAAGACAGATCGATTTGGAAAAATAAGCATGTATTGAGTCTGAATCTCATAGGCCAACCACTACTAGACCTCTTGAAGAGATTGGAATTAATATTGTTGCCATTATGGACATTGTGTCAAGTTTGCCCCAAGGACTGGAAGACCTTCCACCACCCATCATTCATATGTGTCACATGTCGATTATGAGAAATACAAAAAGGACCAAAAGAATCAAGAAGCTACCATTGATAAGATTGAGAAAGCCTACTCCTTTTTGTGGAGTCATACCGAGACCTCTAAATTGCACATGAAAAAATAGTTACAAGAGATAAGAAGAGAGATGAGACCTTTATCAAGATGTGGAAGGGGGTGAAGGGCCTATGAAAGGTCCTAAAATAATGAGATAGACTTTCTTCCTCTTGGGTGGAGAGTGATAATGAGGCCCTTAATAAGAGTGACTTTCTCTTTATCAAGATGTGGAAGGGGGTGAAGGGCCCTTGATGCGGTTTTAGGGAGAACCCTTATCTCTTTTATCCTTGATTATTTATGCAGAGGGGACACTACTACCTTTTCAGTTGGGGGTGTCTCCTTATTCATTTGATTTGGGCCTGTATTATTGATATTTCTGCATACTTGTAACGCCTCAAGAACCTATCCCGAGATGTCACACGGTGCTTAAGGCCACACGTGGCCTCAAGATAACCCTGTAAGACTGCCATCACGTTCAGAACTCACTATAACACTAATCATTTTAAAATAGGGAAGAATAATCATGTCATGAGCATATTGTGATACGAAGAAATACTGTCCTGAATAAACAAAATACTGAAAGTTCTGTACGTATTGGTACTCTATTCTGACAAAGCCTCTACTACAAAAGACTGAGGAGCCATTGGGACAGATCCCCAACTGACTCGCCTGAACTGAAAAAAAACAACCATCTACTATCAAGGCAAAAATCAGGGACATAGGTCCTGAACTATGAGGACTCACCAACAGTAAGAATGAAGATGGAGGTACTCAAAGATCACTGTCGCTGTTGAGACTGAGCACCTGAACCTACATCACGAGAAAATGTAGAACATAGAAGAGTATGGGAATCAGTACTTGGTATTGTACAGAGTATGTGGGGGTGTATGCAACACTTTTAAAAAATATCATAAATGTAAAATAAATTCATTCATGCTGACAATAATGACTCTCTTCGCTTGAATTTCCTGAAACATAATTTCCATAAATCATCAATAATAACACATGCTTCACAAATCTCATAAATCATTGGACTCAACTCAAACTCTTTAACTCATGACTTAGAGTGACTCGGTAACTCAAGAAACTTAGACTATTATGGACTTGGGAGTTTTTTATAACCGATATAAACCATGTGAGCCGCATGGAGTCCAACGTTTTGCCCTCCTAAGAAAGGAACCCCACATTGGCGGGAGCGTTATACTCTTTCCAGGGAGTATAACCTCAAACTCATCTCTGTGATCACAAACTCGGCTCTTTGGCCCTCAAATCTCAATCCAACGGTGGCACGTAGTTCTGGGGAAGTAGGATGCGCTGAACCCACACTTCCCACTTGGTGCTAAATACTCCTCCCAGACTCAGCTCAGAATGCGTTAGGAAATCGAACTTAATCAACTCAAGGGTCTATCATAAAGACCAAATCATAAATATATCTTATCTATAAATCATATACAACTTGTGGATTCCTAACTCGAATCAAACTCAAACAGTCTTTCTCAACATCAAGTACACTTGCTTATCAAATCATATCAAGTATCAAAAGCTTCAAAAAAATATCGTAGGAATCATTCTTTACCCTCAAGCCCAAATCGATATAAATTCAATACTAAATCTTCTCATGGAAAAGCATAACTCATGACACTTATCTTAAATCACATAGAAATCATCAATGCATAAAAACAAAATACAATTCATGGCATAAATTCTCAATTTAAGAAATATGATGGTAAAATAATCATAAATATCCAGCTTAATCAACTCAAATCTCATAAATCCTAAATAAAGAAATTTGGGTGTAAACCCACTTGCAAGGATCAAGAAATTCCAATAGTAAAAAACAATTCTTTGGGCACAAGAATAAAAGGATATTCTTGTTCAAGCCCCACATACCTTCGATTATAATTTTAAGATGAAAAGACTTGATTGGAAACTCTTCTTCACACTTTTGAGCTAAGTTTCTTGATACCTTTAACTTAGAGAACTTGATTCTTGAACAACTCGGTGAAATATACGAAAGATTCTTGAATTTTCTTGGAGAAGATTTGGATTTGGAATTGGAGGAGAGAAACCCTAGCTCTAGATATTTCTTGGAAGAGATTGGAGAGAAAATGAATTGATCTTCTCTACTTGGATATATATAGAGGCCAAAATGGGCGGAAATGACCAAAATACCCTTAAGAAAATTCTAGAACTGGAGACCAAGTTTTGCCCTTGGCGCGAAGCTCCATGATCGCGGACCTTCACTGGATTTTGATAATTGGGAAACTGCTCAGTGGCGCGACGTGGTGAAATCGCGTTGTCACCTTGGTCGTGACCTGGAAGGGCACCACGACGCGGTGGAATCGCGTTGGTGTACTAAAATTTGACAATCCTAATATTGAGCCTTGGCGCGACACGCCAATATCGCGGAGGCTCACTGGAAAATGACAATTGCCATTTTGGCTGGCTCCGCAATGCACTAAAGTGCCAGGTGACACACTGTCTCACTAAAATGGCTCTAACTCTTCACCCGAGGGTCGAATTTGGACGAATTTGGTATCGAAGAAAAGCTTATTCAAATCTCCACGTTATAGAAAGTAGAAATTAGAGAAATAAAACATGGTTTAAACATCATTCACCTTGGAAGTCATCCATATTCACTTCAAAAGATGGATTAAGGCTTAAGGAACGATCAGGGTATTACAATATCTCCTTCTTGGAAATATTCGTACTCGAATGTTGCTAGTTAGGCTTAAGATCAAAGAGGAACAGGAAATACTTTATGGGAACAATTTGCTCAACCGACTTACTTCACTCTAGATTTTTGAGTACTCCATAGAATGCACGAATCATAGAATGGATATTTATATAACTGAATACACTGGATTAGAAGGAAACTGAATTAAGGAAGAATGATACCTTCATCTTGATTTGAACTCACAGAGAAGAGATGAGGATACTTAACTCGCATATCTGTTTCTGCTTCCCAAGTAGCACCCTCTATTGATTGATTTTGCCATAGAACTTTAACCAAGGGAACTTCCTTGTTCCTTAGTCTACGGACTTGATAATCTAGGATCTCGATCGAAACTTCATCATAAGAAATACTATCCCAAAAATCTAAGCTCTTCGATGGATCAACCATAACAGAATCACCAATGTACTTCTTGAGCATAGAAACGTGAAAGACAGGATGGACAGGTGACAACTTTGCAGGAAACTCAATCTCATAAGCTGCTTTCCCAACATAATTCAAAACTCTATAAGGTCCAACATATCGGTGACTAAGCTTCCCTTTCTTTCCAAATCGTTTCACCCCTTTCATGGGTGAAATCTTCAAGTACACCAAATCATCAACCTCAAACTCAAGAGCTCTTCTTCTCACATCTACATACGACTTCTGACGACACTAGGCTGCCTTCAACCTCTCCCAAATCAACTTAACTTTCTCAATAGCCTCGAATATAGTATCAGGTCCAATCACAGCAGCTTCACCCACTTCAAACCAATCTATGGGTGATCTACATCGCCTTTCATATAAAGCCTCAAATGGAGCCATTCCAATGCTAGCATGAAAATTGTTGTTATAAGCAAATTCAACCAGTGGAAAATGCTCATCCCAACTTCCTTTGAAATCAAGAACACATGCCCTCAACATATGTTTCAAAGTCTGGATAGTCCTCTCAATCTGACCAGATGTCTACGGATGAAAAGCAGAGCTAAAATGAACTTGGGTGCCATGACCCTTCTAAAAATCTCTCCAAAATTGAGAAGTAAATTGAGTACCTCTATTGGAGATGATAGCCAACGGAACTCCATGCAACCTGACTAACTCTCGGATGTACAGCTTATCATAGTCCTCAGTGGTAAAAGATGTATGTACTGGCAGGAAATGTGCGTACTTAATCAACCTGTCTACAATGACCCAAATAGAATCATGATGACGGTGGGAGAGAGGTAAACCGGTCACGAAATCCATGTTCACCATTTCCCACTTCCAAGTAGGAATGCTAAATTCTTCCGTCATACCACCGGGTCTCTGGTGCTCTATCTTCACCTGTTGCCAAGTTGCACACTTTTCTATGAACTTCGCTATATCCTTTTTCATACCATTCCACCAATAAATCTCCCACAAATCACGGTTAAGAGTGTACAAACTAAACCTTTAAGTCAAACCAAACCGATGAATCAAACCAAACTAAGGAAAACAACCGACTTATGGTTTGGTTTGATTGGTTTGGTGTTAAAAAAAAAACGATAATTCTTGGTTTGGTCTGGTATTAGCAAAAAGAAATGGACATGAACTGACCATTTTAAAAAGAAATGGCCCACTCTAATAAAATATGGACAATTGGAGCTAGTCGGCCCAATTTATTTCCTTTTTTTAGCCACTTGGCCCAAAACCACTCTCCTTACACAATTAAGGAAATTAAATGCTCTTTACAGTTGTTACTCTTAAATCACTTTTCTTTTCTAAATATACTTTCTCAAATCTTCTTTTTTTTCTCCTCTATTATGCATCAATCAATCTACTGTGTTTTATGATCAATATCAAAAATTGATTTGTTGTTTCTTGCATTGGAGCATTGAAAACTATGGACATGAAGCAAAAAATAGGAAATAAAGGAAAGTTAAAATTAACGGGTAAAGAGGTTAATTTTGACCTTAAATTTGTTGTTAATGATTATTATTTTACAGAATCATTACATACGGGTTTGTACTTGAAGCAATGTCATAGTTCTTTAAACTTGAAGAAGAAAAACAATAAAATAATGAGGTCTTAAGGTAAGAAAAAAGCCATGTCTTGGTCCATGTTCTTCTCAGAGGCTAGTTCAATCACGGTGAGTCGGAGATGTTCTTCTCAGAGGCTGACTCAATCACGGTGAGTCGGAGATGTTTTGATGCATGTAAAGATAAAAAAAATTCCAATAGATACTCTTTTATACCAGATTGATACACTTTTTTTAAAAGAGAGAAGGTGAACCTTTGCATGCACATATAGTCTCTATACCCAATTGATACTCTTTTATACCTGTTTGATACACTTTTATACCACATTGATACACTTTTTTTAAAAAAAAAAAAAAAGGGGGAACCTATGGATGCATATGCAGTCTTTATACCTATTTAATACATTTTTATGTCACATTGATACACTTTTATACTACATTGATATACTTTTTAAAAAAGGAGAGGGAATTCTTTGCATGCACATGCAATTCCTATACTCAGTTGATACTCTTTTATACCACATTGATACACTTAAATTCAACATCAGATATCCACTGACTTCCGTATTTTATCATTATTGAAACTAAAACTGAAGTTGAAGCCATTATTTTGTATCAATTTTGAGCAAATTTACAATGGAAAAAATTATAGGAAGCTAATTAAATGCAGATTTTTGGAGATTTTATACAAAATTTATGGAATAAGAAAGATTAATTGAAGTATCGAAAAAGGTAAAAGAATGGAGGTTTGGGAGTTTGAATGGAAAGGAAATTGTGAATGAAAAGAAAAGAAAGAAAGAGAAAGTTACTTTAATGACATTTTCGATTATGTTTAAGCGTATGACAGTGAAGGTTAGCTAATGAAATTAGTTTGTGGCTATTTATAGGGTATTTAATTTTGAGTGCTATTTTTATGATATTATTTTAGTTTTAGGTGTTATTGCTGTCCTTTTCCCTAATATTTATCCATTAGTAACAAATTAATACAAAATCCAATATTAATATAAAAACCTATAACTCTTCAATTGCTTCACTTTACATTTTACTTTCCAAGTTTTCAGAGAGTTCTCATTATTTCCTCATCTTACTTTCATCTTACTTTTCTCATTCTCCTCATTCGTCAAGTTTTGATTTAGGTTTGTTTCTCTTCTTTCTCTTTTTTCTTGTGGAATTATGTTATAGTTAATTATTTTATGGAGTTAAATTTTTAATAAGTTGTCTCCAATTCTTCATTCTTCTTTATGCTCACATTTTATGTGAAGGAAACTTTCAGACAAGCTATTGTGACTAGTAACTTACAAATTGAACCATTGAGTATCCACATAATATTACTTTGAGAGATAGCTATTTAGACATCTTAGTAATTTGCCAACTTAATTTTAATTGGAACTACTCTATGACCATTGTTTTTTTTATCTTTTTAGTGAAAACATTTAATTTTTTCTTCAATCACATTATAATTGTAAAAAGACTGAGAAAAAAAACCAAAAAATTGGAAAAAAAATGATTAAAACCGAAATATAAAAACCGATTGTATATTGGTTTGATTTGGTTTATAGATTTAGAAAACCGACATTGTTGGTTTGGTTATATTTTAATGAAAAACCGAACCAACCCGACCTATGTACACCCCTAATCGCGGTACATCTTGGTAGCACCGGGATGAATAGAATACCGTGCGCCATGCACTTCAGCCATAATTCTCTGCCTTAGATCATCAACATCAGGCACACACAATCTATTCTGAAGCCTCAATACACCATCTCCCCCTTGGGAGAAAACCCCCACCTTTTGGTCTTTAACTGACCCTTTCAGTTCGACCAAACGAGAATCCATATCCTGTTTCTCCTTCACTTCCAAAACTAGAGAAGATTCGGAATTACCTTGAACCCAAACATTACCCTCATCTGAATCAAGCAATCTAACACCCAACCTAGCCAAGCGATGCACTTCACAAATCAATTTCTTTTTATCGTTCTCTACATGCATCACACTACCCATGGACGACCTGCTAAGGGCATCCGCCACTACATTGGCCTTGCCTGGGTGATACAACACGCTCATATCATAGTCTTTCAGCAATTCTAACCATCGCCTCTGCCACAGGTTCAACTCTCTCTGAGTAAACACATACTGCAAACTCTTGTGATCTGTAAAGACATCAACATGAACACCGTACAAGTAGTGTCCCTATATTTTTAAGGCAAAAACTACTGCAGCTAGCTCAAGATCATGGGTCGGGTAATTCTGCTCATGCGGTTTCAATTTCCTAGAGGCATAGGCTATAACCTTACCTTTCTGCATCAATACGCAACCCAAATCAACTCTCGAGGCATCACAATACACCACAAAATCTTCTACACTATTAGGCAGGGTCATCACAGGGGCTGAAGTGAGTCGAGTCTTTAACTCCTGAAAACTCTTCTGGCAAGAATCTGACCACTGGAATTTAACTTTCTTTTGGGTTAACCGGGTCAAAGGAGCAGCAATGGAGGAGAAACCCTCAATAAAACGATGATAGTAACCAGCTAGACCCAAGAAACTCCTAATGTTAGACGGGGAAATAGGTCTAGGCCAATTTTTCACAGCTTCTACCTTTTGAGAATCAACTCGAATACCTTCAAAAGAAAAAATATGACCCAGAAAGGCAACTGACCTTAGCCAAAATTCACACTTGCTAAATTTGGCAAACAACTGATGATCTCTAAGGGTCTGCAAGACAATTTGGAGATGATTTGCATGGTCATTTCCATTTCGAAAGTATACAAGGATGTCATCTATGAACACAATAACAAACATATCCAAGTACTGTCTGAACACCCGATTAATGAGGTCCATAAAAGTTATTGGGGTGTTAGTTAGCCCGAAGGACATGACCAGGAATTCAAAATAACCATAATGGGTGTGAAAAGCTGTCTTTGGAATATCACGCAATCTGACTTTAAGTTGGTGATAACCGGATCTCAAATCTATTTTTGAGAAATAACTGGCACCTTACAGCTGATCAAACAGGTCATCAATCCTAGGAAGAGGGTACTTGTTCTTGACTGTGACCTTGTTGAGCTGACGATAGTCAATGCATATACGAACCATTTTTCTTTTGCACAAATAGAACGGGTGTGCCCCAAGGAGACACACTGGTCCTTATAAAACCCTTATCAATAAGATCTTTAAGTTGCTCCTTCAACTCCTTAAGTTCTGCGGGGGCCATACGATACAGAGGAATAAAAATAGGTTACGTATCGGGAAGAAGATCACTCCCGAATTCTATCTCTCTATCGGGAGGTACCCCTGGGAGATCTTCCGAGAAAACATCAAGAAACTCATTGACAATACTAATAGACTGAATAGTCGGAGTCTCAAACTTAGTGTCTTTAACTCGAACCAAATGATAGATACAACCCTCGAATATCAATTTCCTAGCTTTAAAGTAGGATATAAAATGACTCTTGGGAGCTAAAGAATTTTCGAACCACTCAAAGACTGGCTCATTGGGAAACTGAAACTTGACTACACGAGTACGACAGTCTATAGACGCATAACAAGAGTGAAGCCAATCCAATCCCAGAATAATGTGAAAATCAACCATGTCTAGCTCGATCAAGTCTGCAAACATGATTCTGTTAAGGACAGTGATAGGACACTTCTTATACACTTGCTTAACAACAACAGATTCACCTACTAGGGTAGAAACTAAAAAAGGCTCGAGAATCTTTTCAGCACTGATTTTAAAATTTACAGCCACCAATGGAGTCACATAAGAAAGACATGACCCAAGGTCCATCAACACATACACATCAAAATGAAATACACGGAGCATACCAGTAACAACATCTGGTGAATCCTCCTGCTCCTGGCAGGGTGGTATAGCATAAAAGAGATTCTGGCACTGACCACTTGCAGTACTAGATGAGGCACCCTGAGGAGGATTAGGATGAGCTAAAGGGGATGGAGCACTAATAGCCTGACTTTGGGGATGAACATCACGACTCCCCTATCTAGTGTATGGGCAATCCCTGAATCTGTGGCCCAACTTACCGCAACCTAAACAACCCCACCGATCGACTAAGCACTCACCAGGATGGTCCCTACCGCACTTCGGACATGGGGGAGGACGAGGTCTGTTACTTATACTATCCTGGGACTTGGACATAGTAGGCCTATTACCTTGCTCCAGCCTAATTCTGAATGCGGGAGAATTGGCTGATGAAGGCGCTGGCATAAGTGAACAGTTCTGCGACTAAGGGCAATTCCCTTCAGAAAATCTAGTCTGACCATACCCCTACTGCTCTGATCTAACTCTCTTATTTTCCTTTACTCTATCTCTCTCCTTCACCTTGTTCGCTTCAATCTACTGAGCATGAATCATTAGTCTTGAAAGGTCCATGTCCCTATTAAGCATAGCGGATCTACACTCTTTCACAACATAACCAGATACACCAGCCAAAAACTTACTCATACTAGTTCTAGAATCAGCCATCATACCGGGAGCATACTTAGATAACTGGTTAAACTTATGACAATACTCCTTAACTGTCATGGGGCCCTATCTCAAGTTCATAAATTCTTCTAGTTTCGCTTCCCTCAGCTTCGGGGGAAAGAGTCTGTCTAAGAAAGCATTCTGGAACAACTGTCAAGTCATGGGAGCGGCATCCTCCCCTCTACTCTTCCTCCACATCTCCACCCAATCATAAACAACATCTTTCAAGTGATAGGAAGCTAACTCCACACTTTCTTCCTCAGTTATATGCATAATTTGGGTGATCTTTTTCACCTCATCAAGATACATTTGTGGGTCCTCGCCTGTCTTTGACCCATAAAACTCTGGTGGATTCATCCGCATAAAATCACGAACCCGAGCTACTGCTGAATTACCTGGAGGTAGAACTTCAGCCTGAACATGGGTCTGAGTATTGGTGGTAACCGCCTGGGCTAGCACTTGAAAAGCTACCCAGAATTTAGTGTGGGACACCGTCTCACCTAATGGATCAACGAGTTGAGGTCGTTCATTATTTCTGCAAGCTCTATGAGGAGGCATTTTCTGTCATAACAGAGCACGAATTAATAGCAGAGAGAAACAATTGTAGGCACGATAGACTTTTAAAGAAACAAATGACTTTTCCTACTCGTAGCCTCTTGCTCATAGA
Source organism: Capsicum pubescens (assembly GCA_030864215.1). Lineage (NCBI taxonomy): Eukaryota > Viridiplantae > Streptophyta > Magnoliopsida > Solanales > Solanaceae > Capsicum > Capsicum pubescens. Next base: position 176,444,408 of record CM061549.1, read on the forward strand.
TGTAGAGCGCTACACACCGATGATCAAGACTCTACGTAATGTGGCTCTTCAGACTCCCTAGGACTCTTCAAACCTTAGGCTCTGATACCAAGCTTGTAACGCCCCAAGAACCTATCCCGAGATGTCACAAGGTGCTTAAGGCCACACGTGGCCTCAAGCTAACCCTCAAAGCTTGTCATTACTTTCAGAACTCACTATAACACTAATTATTTTAAAATACGGAAGAATAATCATGTCATGAGCATATTGTGATACGAAGAAATACTGTCCTGTACAAACAAAATATGGAAAGTTTTGTATATACTGGTACTCTAGTCTGACAAAGCCTCTACTACAAAAGACTGAGGAGCCATTGGGACAGATCCCCAACTGACTCGCCTGAACTGAAAAGAAACAACTATCTACTATCAAGGCAAAAATCAGGGACATAGGTCCTCAAACCATGAGGACTCACCAACTGTAAGAATGTAGATAGAGGTACTCAAAGATCACTGTCGCTGTTGAGACTGAGCACCTAAACCTATATCACGAGAAAATGTAGAACATAAAAGAGTATGGGAATCAATACTTGGGATTGTACTGAGTATGTAGGGGTGTATGCAACACTTTTAAACATTATCATAAATTTAAAATAAAGTCATGCATGCTGAAAATAATGACTCTCTTCGCTTGAATTTCCTGAAACATAATTTCCATAAATCATCGATAATAACACATGCTTCACAAATCTCATAAATCATTGGACTCAACTCAAACTCTTTAACTCATGACTTAGAGTGACTCGGTAACTCAAGAAACTTAGACTATTATGAACTTGGGAGTTTCTTATAACCGACATAAACCATGTGAGCCGCATGGAGTCCAACGTTTTGCCCTCCTAAGGAAGGAACCCCACATTGGCGGGAGCGTTATACTCTTGCCAGGGAGTATAACCTCAAACTCATCTCTGTGATCACAAACTCAGCTCTTTGGCCCTCAAATCTCAATCCTACAGTGGCACATAGTACTGGGGAAGTAGGATGCGTTGAACCCACACTTTCTACTCGGTGCTAAATACTCCTCCCAGACTCAGCTCAGAACGTGTTAGCTAATCCACCTTAATCAACACAAGGGTCTATCATGAAGACCAAATCATAAATATATCTCATCTGTAAATCATATACAACTTGTGGATTCCTAACTCGACTCAAACTCAAACAGTCTTTGTCAACATCAAGTACACTTTCTTATCAAATCATATCAAGTATCAAAAGCTTCAAGAAAATATCATAGGACTCATTCTTGACCCTCAAGCCCAAATCGATATATATTCAATACTCAATCTTTTCATGGAAAAGTATAACTCATGACACTTATCTTAAATCACTTAGAGATCATTAATACATAATAACAAAATACAATTCATAGCATAAATTCTCAATTTAAGAAATATGATGGTAAAATAATCATAAATATCAAGCTTAATCAACTCAAATCTAATAAATCCTAAATAATGAAATTTGGGTGTAAACCTACTTGCAAGGATCATGAAATTCCAATAGTAAAAATCAATTCTTTGGGTGATATTCTTGTTCAAGCCCCACATACCTTGGATTATAATTTTAAGATAAAAAGACTTGATTGGAAACTCTTCATCACACTTTTGAGCTAAGTTTCTTGATACCTTTGACTTAGAGAACTTGATTCTTGAACAACTCGATGAAATATACGGAAGATTCTTGAATTTTCTTGGAGAAGATTTGTATTTGGAATTGAAGGAGAGAAAACCTAGCTCTAGATATTTCTTGGAAGAGATTGGAGAGAAAATGAATTGCGCTTCTCTACTTGGATATATATATTGAGAGAGAGGCCAAAATGGGCGGAAATGATCAAAATACCCTTGAGCAAATTCTAGAATTGGAGCCCGAGTTTTGTACTTGGTGCGACGCGCCATGATCACGGACCTTCACTGGATTTTGACAATTGGAAAACTGCTTAGTGGCGCGACGCGGTGAAATCATGTTGTCACCTTGGTCATGACTTGGAAGGGCACCGCGATACGGTGGAATCGCGTTGGTACACTGGAATTTGACTATCCTAATATTGATCCTTGGCGCGACGCGCCAATATCGCGGAGGCTCACTAGAAAATGACAATTGCCATTTTGGCTGGCTCCGCGACCTGCTAAAGTGCCAGGTGGCACACTGTCTCACTAAAATAGCTCTAACTCTTCACCCGAGGGTCGGATTTGGGCGAATTCGGTATCGACGAAAAGCTTATTTAAATATCCACGTGATAGAAAGTAGAAATTAGAGAAATACAACATGGTTTAAACATCATTAACCTTGGAAGTCATCCATATTCACTTTAAAAGACGAATTCAGGCTTAAGGAATGATCAGGGTATTACAATGTTTTTCTTCTCTTTTAGATGATTCTTATTTTTATTTTAGTTGTAATATTCTGCCACTCTGATGGTGCCTAGATTTTCATGTATTAGTTACTTTGTTCTTATTTTGTTAATTTAGTTTAGTTTGGCTTTTAGCCGTGGATGCAGGGAAAGTCTCAGTACCCGTGGCATTAGGGTCATAAATACAAGAGAAGTCTGAGTACCTGTGGAATTAGCAAATTGGGATAACATTCATACCCATTGGCGAAGTCTGAGTAGCCATGTGGGAAGCCTGCCTATATTGGAGCCACAATATGAGATAATAACTTGGGTTGTTTCCATGATTAGCAAATTATGCGTGGTGCAGTCTGTCCAAAAATTTTGCAAAATTCGAGGGCATGGACATAAGTAACCTTGTGATAAAAAATTTCCTCCCTCTATGACTCCGAAAATTGACTTTGGAAGAATAGTAAATACTTCATTTTTTCTCGAGCAGGAGGAACAATTGAACCCATTTGACGAAATTCACATGCCTTGTGTGTGAGATTATTTGTGTACATCTCAGGTGTACTTGTACCATCTAGAACTTGCCCTATTAGTCATTCAAAGTTAAATTTTTATTGTTCTTGGTTGGTAAAATGATCATGGTCCATCTTGTAACATTGGAAGCCCATTTTAGCCTACCAATACATAGGAGTTATCCCTAGTCACCTTCTTTGAGCCTTTGGACTTTTGTTTGGCAAACACATTATAAGCCATGACCCTTCTATTTTTTCTATGTTGAACCCTACCCTCTTTGAACTTAAGAATACATATTGAGGCTAAAATCCTAAGTTGGGGGTGGTGGAAATTGAAAAAGGTGTAGTTGGTTCATGAAATCATAAGAAAGTGCCTACAAGCTTAAGCAATTAAAGAAAATTGATTAGAATAAAGAATAGACCCCACAAAAGAAAAGGAATTATCTATACACGAAAAAATAAAGAGGAAAGTGGGAAAACCAAGAAAAGGTAAAGTAGACAAAATAGTAAGGAAAAAAGAGTGTCCCAATAGCAAAGAATGATGAGAGTATGATGTACAAGTTCAAGAAGGGTTTAGCCTTATTGTCCTAAGTTGATATCCTACCCTACCCTAAACCTACATTTTAAGTTGTAAAAGTCCTTTGTGATTCTCAACCAAGTGTGGTCATTGTAGTGGCGATTCAAAATAGGGGAAAGCCTATGGCATGGTACTTGTTAACATGGAGAATTTCTTGAGAGAGAGAGTGTGTTTGCACTTAAAATTCCTTGTTAAATGATTGGTAATTATGTGTGTAAAAAAAAATTTCTTGTGAGGAGACATGTGAATAAGTTGAGGTGGGTGATTTTTTCATCTTCAGTACAATGAGATAAAAGGAAGTATAACATGGTTGTGGTCAGCAAGTGAGTCATTCTAGAGTTTTAGTTGTTTTTACATGGTTTCTCCCCAAAGTCTAATGCATCTTTAAAATATTCCATTTTATATTGAGGGGTGTAGTTGAAACCATTTTGCGCATGTGTGAAGAACTTTTTGTGGTAATAATCAAGTTGGAGTCATCATGATTATTGAGTAATAGAGTATGGGTATACATGTGAAGTTGTCTCATAGAAAAAGGTGATGTTGCTTGAGGACAAACAAGGTTTTAAGTTGGGGGTGTTGATGAGTGGTGATTTTACCACTCATTTGCACCAAACATGCGTGCACACTACCATGTTTTGTGTAACAAAATGAGGCATCATCATGACTTAAATGCACTAATATCCTTATTCTGCAGGTATATAGTTGAGAAGGTGAAAAGATGTGGATTGGAGCTAAAAAGGGATCAAATAGAAGCAAAATGAGTGAAGTTGCAGACCTGGAGCAGTTCAGCCTCAGTTACCGGGACCGTGGTCCCTAGGCAGTGGTCACGATCATTATTGAACCCGCGCGATCGCGGTTTTGCAGGAATATGACCCAAGGCAGTTTTGTAAAATTGCCTAGAAGAATCCCTAACCTCATATAGGCAAAAACTCTTTCTTCGTTGGGTATTGCTTACCTCATAGATATTTTTTTGAATTGGAAGCAAGAAACCCTAAATTGGGCAAGTGTGTAACTAATTGTGGAGGCTGATTTCTTAGTATTTTGTGAAGAATGAATGCTTTGGATAATCCGGATGGTATATCTTTCTTTACTTTATTCATGAGTAGCTAAGTAAATTAGTTTTGGGATTATGTTGAACTAAAGTGTAATTATGTATGGGTGTTGCTGTGTTTGCATGATTGTTAGTTGTTGAGTGTTGATTCCACCATTGCTTGAACTGATGAGTTGGAATTTAAGGGTGAAAACCCCAAATCTCCAAATGGATTTGATGGTTGAAAACTCCAAATTCTAAAAATCCTTCATCATCCTTGAAAAATGAATGAAGGTGAACATGAGGTAACCCATAACATCCTTAAAAGAGGGTTATAAGGGTACAAGGAAATAGTGGACAATTAAGCCTATGGCTTACTACCTTTTTCAATCTTAGACATAAGTGTAATAGGAGTGTAAATCATGTCAAGAGAATCATCCTAGAAATAGGGATGCTTGATTGAGGTTTTGGGTGATTATGAATTGCATACTTTTTAGGTGCTCGAAAGAGCCAAAGAGTGAAATCGTTGTGGTTTTATTAAAAGATTAACCACAATGATCTTCAACCTAGACTATCCTTTAGTTAACAAATAAGATTCGTGTTAAACAATCATCAATCCATATGTTTTTACCTTTAGGTAGACATAATCCCAAGATCTCCTCAAATCTTGATTTTAAATCAAAAGTGTCATATTCGTGCATTGTTAATAAAAAATCATTACAAACCAATCCCAAACTAATTCCCCCCATTTTATTTTATATGTCGTATTTATTAGCATTCTGGGTAACCTTTGTAATTAGAGCACCCATTGGACTTGAAATTTATAATTCGCCTCTTGTGGATTCAACCCCAACTCAAGTTGGGTTATTGACAACGACTGTCTCACCCCTCAAATATGGGAGTGAGTTAAGCATTATCAGGGCACAATGCACTTGGCTGCATGAACCAGAGGGTAAACATATGCACTATGGGGGACTCAAACCTTTATGCATGTTAAGGCGACACGAGCACCAAATCATGTAATGAGATATCAGGGATCCAAACCTCCCAATCATAGAATAATAATAGAGGGACTCAAACCACCCAGTCATATAGACCTCTATACTGTCAATTGCGATTTCTAATGTTGGTCTTTTGGAACTCCACTCCCACGACTCAGCTAGACAAACTTCTTTAAAGCCCAATTAAAACAATTATCATACAATCACATTCATTGAACCACAATACACATTTAGGCATACATTATTGGTATCATCATACCAACTACACTTGCAAGGTAACATCAACATGCCGAAGTAATTTTGTTACTTGGGGAATTCACAACCCCTCTTGGTTCAATTATGCACTAGCTTTTGAAAACACCAACCCACAAGGTTCAATTCAACATCTTAATACAATAGTTCTAGAATAGTTAAATTCCCATGTTTCTCATAACTAAAACAATTTCACAATATGAGGTTTGGGCCATAATCACTTCAGCAGTCACAAGTTTGGGGAAAATCACAATTCCCAAGTTCATTCACCATACCTATGCACCCACAAGTTCATATCCATTGTTAAAACATGAGTAATGCATAATAAAACCATGGGACAATAATTAATTGACCCTTTATGTCAAAACCCTTACTTTTAATCACGTAATTAACTATGTAATTTGATGCAATAGAGATATTAAGTTTAAGGAAAGATTCACATGCCTGAAATATCAAGTTTCACAGAGAGAATTTAACTCTAGAGCCCTTAGATAACCAACTTGATGAAATGCTAGCTTGACTTGATTGAGGAAATTTAGAGAGCCTTTTGGAGTATTTGAAAAATTACTTCGATTTGTTTTTAAGTGATAATGTCACCCTAAATAGATTATAAGATGTGGGGTTCAATTTGGTTAAGAGGGGAAATATCGAGAATGACCTCAACTTAAAATCTGAAAAAGTGCTGACTACGGGTCAAGCATTGACTCGTATACACTCCTTATGATTCATCACCATGAGTTGTGACCAAGATAGAGCCACCAAGGTACCCTACACTGTTGACCATACAACTCAGTGACATGACTTATAATAGGACCCTACTACTCATAGCGTCTAGTCGTAGTCAACATAGAACCCAAATTGGGGTATATACTGGACACCCTATGATTATACCTAACGAATCACAATATATTCTTACGGCTCTTAATGAGTCACTAATACTCAAAGAATAATCCAGATACAAACTTACTAATTTGGTTACGACTCATCCCAACGACTTGCCAGGTACCCTACAACTTGTAGGCCAAGTCGTAACCATGGCATTAAATGCAAAATTTTAGAAATTTCCAAGGATCGAAAACTCAGAGAGTTACAATTCTATATATACACTCACTTACATATATAATTAGACGGTCTTAATTTTCTTGGTGCTATTATATTTTTATCATTATTTATATTAATGAAAAAAGAGTAGATAAATGAAAAATTAGGACAAATATTGATCAAGTTAAGGTGAACTTGCAGACCTTGGAAGGTGAGTGACAACACCCGAGCGCACACGTAAGTGTATGTGGTCTACCAAGTAATATAGTGGCCTTAAAAAAGCCGAATATCGATCCCTTGGAGACTTGTTCTAACAACTTTTCAATTCTAGTTCACTATTAAGATCACTCGAGTACAAGCGTAACCAAAAGAGTTTTTGAAAATTTGCAAACTAAAGTAAAGTAAATAGTGCATAAAATAAAAGACTCAAGACAATCAATGGATAGGAACCTAGGGTTAAATCCCTATGAACAATCATACTACATTATTGAACTTCATTCGTTAAATCACTTATCTTGGTTCTCGATTCATAGGGTTTATCGCATAATCATGGTCTCCCAACCTCTAATCGTCTACCCAACTTGGATATTACAACTACATCATTGAGCGGGGATGTAATAATCTAATTAGATGCATTAAGATATCATCTTACATGTGAACCAAGCAAGGTTTCTAGGCATATCCCTATGATGCTAATTCAAATTCCTTACTTCATAAAAGAATAAGAACCCTACTGTCACGACCCGAGGCTACCCCTAGTCATAATAACTGTACTTACGGTCACAAGTGACCACAGGCTAACCCATGAGCTGGTACCTGCTGTGATATTTGTAAACTGAAGTAGCGTAAAAAGTGCGCAAAATAAAAGACTAGAGACAATTAATTGATGGTAACCTCGGATTAAATCACTACGAACAATCTTACTACGTTATTGAACTTCATTCGTTAAATCACTTATCTTGGTTGTTGATTCGTAGGGTTTATCGCATGATCATGATCTCCCGACCTTTAATCATCTACCCAACTTGGACATTACAACTACATCATTGAGCGGGGATGTAATAATCCAATTAAAATCAGGTTATTGGCAAATCCAAATTACTGAGACAGATAAATACAAAACTGCTTTAATGTTCCTATAGGTCAATTCTAATGGAATGTGGTGCCTTTTGGATTGAAAAATGCTCCATCTGAATTTCAAAATATTATGAATGATATTTTTTTGCTTTATAGCAATTCTATAATTGCTTATATTGATGACATTCTAAATATAGAGATACATTTTAAACACCTAAATTTATTCAAGAAAGTTATTATACAGAATGGATTAGTAATATCTTAACCCAAGATGTCCATTTTTCAGACAAGAATAAGATTCTTGGGTCATAATATTGACAATGAAAAAATAATTCCTATAAATAGAAGCATAAAATTTGCTTCTAAATTTTTGGATGCTATTATTGATAAAACCCAATTGCAGAGATTTCTGAGAAGTCTCAATTATATTTCTCCTTTCATAAAGAAACTTGCTAAAGATACAACTATCTTATATGATAGATTGAAAAAGAATCCGAAAGCATGGACAGAAGAGCATACTCAAGCTGTCAAAAATATTAAGGCAAAGGTTAATAACCTACCATGCCTTACATTGGCCAATCCCAATTGGGAGAAAATAATAGAAACAGATGCTTCCAATATTGGTTATGAAAGAATTCTAAAGCAGTATTCCTCACAAGACCAACAGGCATATATTATTCAATTTTATTCAGGAAAATGGAATGCTAGCCAAAGTAATTATGCTACTCTGGCAAAAGAAATTCTTGCAATAATAAAATGTATTTTTAAATTTCAAGGAGATTTGTACAATCAAAAGTTCTTAATAAAAATTGATTTTCAGGTAGAAAAATTTATTTTTAATAAAGACCGTAAGCATGATGTCTCTAAACAAATGTTTGTGAGATGGAAAGCTTTATTAGTGCCATTTGATTTTAAAATATAATATTTAAAGGGATCTGATAATAGTCTTCCCGACTTTCTCACCATAGAATATTTGAATTAATATCCTTTATTTTATATAGGATGAAATCTCAATTTTCAACCTCCTCTCATAGAGGCAGGGGAAGAGGGCGATCAGGAATGGGCAAGGGAAATGTCCTCGCCCAAATTGGAAACCAACTATAGATTTTTACAAATATTGCAAGCACTTTAAATCCTAAAAGGGATAAAAAAAAATATATCAAGAATTATTGGATTTTATAAAATCCAAAAAAGGGTAAAATAATGTTCCCTCATATTCAAGTGCTCTTACAGATGACAATAATGAAAATATTGAGCTATATGAGCAAAATGAGATAGATGAAGTAATACTCATCTTAGAGCAAAATAATCTTAAATGGAAAGATGATCCTTGACAATTAATGCAAAGGTATTTGGATAATACTTCATATGCTACTATGATATATAATTATAGAATGCATTTTGAGACAATAATATCTCAAATGGGCTCAGCTAAAATTCAGTATTTCTTCCCAGCCAATAATATTAGAAAAGAATATAGATTTTCAAAAATTATTATTAAAAAGATTTTTACTCCATAAGAGTGGGCAATGAGCACTCTTAAAGAAAAGGATTATTTTGATCCTGAACAAAAGATTTTAGTAAAATTCAATTACTGGGATTATGTTGAAGGCTTTAATAAGCCTCGTTGTATGAAAATCCTCACAGGAAGTATTCTTGGCTCATAAAAATTGGTGGAAATATTTTCAACCAGAATATTCCTAATTGGTTTGGACAATCGTGGATTTATTATGGACTATCAGTAAAAAATTTACCAGAACCATTTAAAGATTTATATACTGAATGGTTAGATGTATCTCCAAAATTAATAATATTAGAAAAAGATAATATCTATTTTAAAGGAATTTCTACCATGTATTTGTTTATTAAGTTTTCTATTCCATGGATAATGAAATGGTCTGTGGAAGTGAAGCCAAATCTTATAATTTTCAATGCCTCAAAAGAATTTTTTATACAAAATTCAGGAATAAATTAAATCAGAAGACAACAGATGGACATATACATGAACAAGAATAATCGATTCAATCAAAGCAGTCATTGCTAAATACAAAGAACAGCGAGATATGACACCATCGTAAGAAAAAGTTGGTATTAGTCTTTTCAAAAGTATCACTTGGAGACTTCAGATGAAGAAAATAATCATATCCATGTCAGAGATAATAGCTTCATACATAGAGGAAGTCAAGAAATATTTAATGAGAAATCTGGTTATGGAAAATGCATCAGACGTTTCCATAGCATCTGCTGGTCATACCACTGACAACTAAGAGGATTTCTTAGCATGAGAATCACAAAGCATCCAGAGTAATGATGAAATTGATCTTGACGAATACCTTTAAAAATTCAAAGAAAAATTAAAAAAATCTTCCACGTCAGCAAAAAACAAAGAAAAAGGGATAAGATTGTAATAAACACAAGATCCCATAATATGAATTATTGGGGATAATAGCATGTGAAGATAAATTTTATAAAGCAGCTTTAATAAAGTAGCTTTTATAAAGTAGTTAATAGTCAGGCCAGAATTTAAGTTTTTATTTTGTAACGAGAATCCTCTATAAAAGTATCTCATCTTCAGTATTAGAAGACAGGTTTTTTAGAAACCACCTTACATTATTACTCTTTTTCTCCATTTGTAAAATTTCCATCTTTTAAATAAAAGTTTGCATAGTTCCCAGAAGACACTGGTCACGCTCATTTATATTACGGTACTTTAAATTTTATTTTTAATTATTTATTTTATTACCTTTACTTTATATTAGCCTAAATGATAGGCTAAATACTTTGCGTTAAAGTATAACATATTAAGGTACTAGTATAATATGGCGCAAAGTATGTAACCAAGAATCTAATCACCCAATGGTATTCAGGTTACAAAGCATAATATGGTAGTCATAGTTCCAATTCAGGCTATATTCTGGAGGTCCAGTTGAAAGGCCTATTAAAGCCAAGATGGCGTTGCAAGCTATGTTTGGACTATATACACATAATGAACTAAGGATACTGAATAATCTATAAACAAAGTAGGAAAATAGACACAGGACCGGAACCAATAGTACAAGATAATTGATTTATTTCCTTAAACAAATTATAGACAGTCGACACTTCCCCTTAAGTTTATGCATAGATATATGTCGATCATCCCCAACTTGTCACTTGTCAGTTTTACCGTGAAACAATGTTTTTGAGAAAAACTTTTGTGAGTCTATAACACTACTGATCTTCAGACTTGCCAAAAGAAACGTGTATAATCTTTCCATCGAACTTTCCCTTGATAGAATGATGATCAATCTCAACATGTTTGGCATGATCATGTTGCATAAAATTATGTGCAATCTCAAATAGTTGTTTTATTTTCACAATATAGAACCATTGGTTTTGAGTGAACGGTTCCCAAATGATTAAAAACATGCGTAATCCACAATAATTTACATATCTCGGGAGCCACACCTTCAAATTCAGTTTTTGCACTTGATTTTGTCACAACCTTTTATTTCTTGCTTTTCTAAGTAGCAACATTCCCCTCCACAAAAGTAAAATAACTAGACGTAGATTTTATAATTGTTTGATAGTCTGTCGAATCAGAATTTTCGTACCCTTCAATGATAGGACTACTATTTTTTTAAAAATAAAATTCTTTACCAAAAGCACCTCAGTTAGTTACTTCAATTTTAAATTATTGTAATATTCATAAGCTCATCACTCGATGCATGCATGAACAAACTCAAATCACTCATATCATATGTTACGTTATATGTGGCCTTATTTGTGACAAAGAAATTAATCTTCCAACAAGTTTTTAATAGCAACCAATATCCATTTGAGCTTCATTAGGCTATTTCAAGCATATAGATTCATTTCTTAAGGCATAACCAGTAGTAAAGATGACTAGAATTCAATGTCATTAAAGTATTAATCAGGTGTTGGAAAATATGTTCCATGAACACATACAAGAATATACGAAGAAGAACACAGAGATAAAGGCTTAATTATTTGAACAACTAACACATGATTAAGGACTTGAAACATGCATGAAACACTTTCCTAAAAATGATATTTACTCTCTCTCCTCTGCGAGATTGCTATGAGATTTAACGCAAATAGTTTTAGTGGATATGACAAGCCTTTGGATTTCTGCACCAAGCAAATAGTGAAGATAATCCTATTGGAAAGCAAGAACTCTAATACTTGATCTTTTGTGGGGAAGAAAAAGTTATTTGTAGAGAGTTGAGAAGAAAGAAAAGTTATTTTGAAAAATAACACTTGAAGATTTTATATAGTTTAACTTTTAACCAACACACCCTTTCATAAGAGACACACCCTTTCAATAAAAGACATATCCTTTCATAAGAGACAAACTCTCTCAATAAAAGACATATCCTTTCAACAAAAGTCACCCTTTCATTAAAAGACAACTCTTCATTCAAAACCTTTTAATAATTTATTTTAAACAAAAAATTCAACAATCCCTCACTTGTTTAAATATAAATTACGACACATAGATAAAGTCATGTTCATGCATAGAGTTATGTATCTTTCAATTCAAACAGTACCTTAGTATAATGCCACAAGACGAAATCAAAATTTCACGTAGCATAATATCTTTGAATGTGTTATTCCTTGTGATAACATCAGTGACACTACACACATAAATATTTCTTTCCCGCTTTCCACTCAACATGCTAAGCACTTTTGGCTATGTGTTATCCAAGATTCATGAACATTTATGAGAGAAATTCCAACTCTCAATCAAAGTGTCACCACTTCTATGTTCATATAGGTGAAGTTCTTTCAGTGACTTTGTCATATTTGAGATACTTGTTCCACGAACTGAACCTCATTAAAAGTATTAGAACTCAACCCTCTAATCTATGACAACCGGTACTAGTATATCTCTTACTTAAGTACTAAAACATCCAAGAATCAATAACTTGTTGTTATCCTTTGAACCCATAACTATTCATTTCATAGTTCTAGGTAGGGTTGCCATTATTGGTGGACCTAATTAAGGAGTTTTTATATAATCATACTTGAAGATGTATTCAACAATTTCCTTTTAATAGGTTTAATAAATAAATTAGTCAATTCATTTAATTCCACCAACGTGTTAGAAGTTATTCCATCTTGAAATAACTTTCTCACATAATCATATTAAGAGCCTATACATTTTGACTTCTCATGATATAATATCTATATGTTCGAGCTAGAGTGACTTGACTATCACAAATTGAGCTCATCTTTTACAAAATAAATGGATTCTCTTAATAATCCCTCAACCACTCAATTCCTTTAATTTTCTTGCCTCTACTACTGCAAGATTTTTCTGGTTTCAAAAAATTGTACCTCCTCACAAGGTAAGTATTCATTATGTGGTAAATTTTTTTCCTCACATTTTCGATACCAACTTGTATCTATATATCCTTATAAAATAGTATGAAACGTATAGTTTCTCGAATCTTTAGTCCACTAAAGAAAATCAAAACTCAACTACTGGCCCTTTCAATAGCACTTGTTTACATAAGTTAATTAGGTCTGATTCTTTCATCATCATGGTCTGACACTATCTAGAATCAAATTGGGTATTGGCTAGTTTTCTACTTAAGTAACTAGATTTATTTAGCACTTTTTCATACAATGAGATTAACTCACACATACCCTCACTATTTGGTTTAATCTTAATACCTAACGTAGTACCAATTTCTCCAAGATCCTTCTTTTAAAATGTGTAATAAAATCTCTTATGATTTTTTTCCGATCAACATCTCGATAAATTATCACACAATATCACATACCCATCAATAATTTTAAGATGAAGGTATACTAAATGTCTCAATTTTATGCTCTTCAAAATTTATAAAATAATGTTAAGTCTAATATTGACTTCAAGTCACATATCAAACACCCCACATTTTAAACATATCAAGTGTCTTTTCATAACACATATAGAGAAAATTGAATTCACTAACTCATGTTTTTCTAGATCTCATATTCATTTATATGAATTTTCAAATATAGGCAACTACTTGTAAACAAAGTAATATTTTAAACCATTGTACAACTTGACAATAAACTTCACATGTGATCTTTATGCAAGAATAACGATCCACAATGATCACATAAGAAAATATTATTCCTAAAGTATCAAGCATTAGAAGATCATTAAAAATATCATCTACCCTACCACTTATGAAAATAAATTCACCAAATCACAAAGGTAAGAAACTTATAAATAAATAATAAGTAAGGTTAAGAGTGTAGAACCCAATTTTATCATACTCCATCCGTATTTTGATGATCACTCTGAATTTTCTGCGTGAACCACAAACTGCAGTGACTTTTATTTAATTTCTCAGATGCACCCATTTCCAATTGACGTCTATCTCTCTTGATAATTTCCACTCATATGTGGACTTGTAAAAGACTGGCCCTTGTAACATTAGTCTTTTTGCACAAGACTTCTTCATCCAACAAATTGTTATACTACATTCATTAGTACTCAGATAATATTATTATTATTGGGCCAAGGTCTCATGTGCATCCTATTACAACAGTCACCATGTCGACAAACACCGATCCTAAAGTAGAAATGGTACTACATTGTGTCCACCTTCATGGTAAACAAGACTTAAGAGTAGGACAACAATGTTACTTAAATTTTTTTAATTTTTTTTACTGTTTCACATATTAAGAAACACCATATTCTCTGAGAACAATTTATCAATAATTCCACTGATACCCAATCTTAGCCCTTGTAATGATTATATGTGTGTACTTATAATGTCACCAGAAGCCAAAGAAAATTCATTATATATGAATAATCAATTATTCCAACTGGCATGCGATGACAGACAACTCAATGCGGAAGCAAATTAACCATAAATACTTAAATTTCTCTTTAATACTCACCATACCTAGAAGCCAGACTCACGAGCAATCAGTGGCTTGATTGAATATTTGATCTTCTTCTCGATGAAATATAATTTTTACATTGTTAAAAAATATGTTCCATGAAAACATACTAAAATATACGAAGAAGAACACAAAGATTAAGAATTAATAATTTGAACAACTAACACAGGATTAAAGGCTTGAAACACGCATGAAACACTTTATTAAAAATGATATTTGCTTCCTCTCCTCTGCGAGATTGCTATGGGATTTAATGCAAATAATTTTAGTGGATATGACAAGCCTTTGAATTTCTGCACCAAGCAAATAGTGAAGATAATCCTATTGGTAAGCAAGAATTCTAATACTTGATCTTTTGTGGGGAAGAAAAATTTATTTGTAGAGAGTTGAGAAAAAAGAAAAGTTATTCTGCAAAACAACAATTGAAAATTTTATATAGTTCAGCTTTTAATCAACACACCCTTTCATAAGAGACACACCCATTCAATAAAAGGCATATCCTTTCATAAGAGACTCACTCTCTCAATAAAAGATATATTCTTTCAATAAAAATCACACCCTTTCATTAAAAGATGTTTTTCCATGGGTTTAGTAAAATTTGTATTTTTTTTATAAAAACTTCAAATAATCATATGAACGATCAAATAAAGTTTAAAATCTATATTTAAAACTTTAAACTATTAACCATAAGTTCAACCCAACTTATGAACATCAACAAAATAAAGTTCAAATAATTTTCTGAAAAATAGCAAAATCAAATGTTAAGAACTTCAACACAAGTTCAACCAACTTATGAACTATAAAAATGAAGTTTCAAGAACTTCAAACACAAGTTCAAACAGTTGAAGAACAATCAAAATAAAGTTCAAATTATTTTTTAGAAAAATAGTAAAATTAACTTAAAGAAAAAAAATGAAACAAAAAGATTCAAATTCACTGAATTCACGGTGTGTCCTTAAGGAAAATTTTTCCCTCAAGTATCTGAGGTTATGGAATATATCCTCCCAAGATAAAATGAATTACTTCGATAGAATAGAGATGCCTCAAATTCGATCGAACTACAAACACACTCAACAACAACAAATGACACTAGAGTTTTTTCAAGAAAGAGGAGTATTTTTCTTTAAAATTTTATGTCTATACTTGAGGAAAAATTTAGGTATTTATAGACATTAAGGTGTTGCTTTATGAAGAGAAGCAATTTTTAAGAAAGGTGCACCCATTCATAAAGGTGCAATTCTTCGAAAAAGGTGCAACTCTTTGAAAAAGTCACAATCCTTTGGAAAGGTCATAACCATTAAATCTAAAAGGTGCCTATTCAAATTGCATCCTTTCTTTTGGTGTGTTTTAAAAAAAGACACCTATTCATTTTTTATTCACACCTCTTAAAAACCCAACAATCCCCTACATAAATGGGGAATGACTATTTTATAAAAAATTTATAGACAAGTATGTGATTTATAAGCAAAGACTAATTACATCTAGATAAGTGGGTATTTCTTTGAACTTTTTCATAGTGAACAAGCATCAGATGCACTCGGTCAATTGGTAGATTTAATATCTTTGAACCATCGAACATTAATGCACACCTAGACAACACAAGTCACACAATCAGCCTTTTACCATTTATGGTTCTCATGGTTTTATTCATTTCAGTCATGAATATGTCTCAATTTTATTAGAACGTAGAGAATAGGCCTTTACTAACATTCTCCTTTTAGCGGCTTCCACTTCACCATCACATAGGTGATTCCTAAATATTTAATCCAATAGATCAAACTATTTGATCAAACCTGCCAAACGTAGAAACTATTAAAAAGATTCAAACCATAAGCCTTATCCTTGTTCTTTGAACATTGTCTTCATCATGAAAATGGGTTGAGTATATTGACAATATTGAACCGTCAGTCACAACTTTGTTTGATCTCTTTGAACTTAGCTCTTGGGATCTCCAGTCTGCTAGGTAGAGTTACTACCATGCTAACTTGTCCTAGGACTTAAACCTATTCTCTTCGAT
The DNA here is from genome assembly GCA_030864215.1 of Capsicum pubescens. NCBI lineage: Eukaryota > Viridiplantae > Streptophyta > Magnoliopsida > Solanales > Solanaceae > Capsicum > Capsicum pubescens. Next base: position 176,461,194 of record CM061549.1, read on the forward strand.
GATAGCTCAACTCTCTCTCTCTAGATAGGCCATTTTTGTAAGTGGATCTAACGCATTATACGTTGACTTCAAATAGTTAATAGTGATAATTTTACTAGAGAGTAGTTCTTTAATGGTATTGTCTCTTTGTCTTATATGACAAGATTTATCATTGTACATCATGCTCTCTGCCCTACCTATCACCATTTGACTATCATAGTATATACATACTAGTGTAAAAGGTTTGGGCCAATAAGGAATATCTTCCAAGAAATTTTGGAGCCATTCAGCTTCTTAATCGTCATTATCTAACGCAATAAATTCAGATTCCATTATAGAGCGGGCAATACATGTCGGTTTGGATGATTTCCAAGAGCCTGATACGCCACCGAAAGTAAATAATATCCACTCGTGGATTTTACTTCATTCAATTCGGTGATCTAATTTGCATTACTATATCCTTCAATTACCGTTGGATATTTATTATAAAGGAAAGCATAGTCTTGAGTATGTTTTAGATATCCCAAACTCTTTTCATTGCCATCCAATGAGTTTGATTGGGATTACCTGTGTATCGACCCAATTTACTAATAGCACATGCTATATTTGGTTGCGTACAATTTATGATATACATTAAACTTTTCAACACTCTTGTGTAGTTCAACTATGAGTCATTTTCACCCCCATTCTTTTGAAGTGTAAAGCTCACACCAAATGGAGTCTTAGCAATACCAAAATCCAAATACTTGAACATGTCAAGTACCTTTTCAATGTAATGAGACTGTGACAATGCCAATCCTTGTTGAGTTTATGGATTCTTATTCCTAAGATCAAATCCGCATCTCCAAGGTCTTTCATATCAAACTTGCTCTTCAGCATTCATTTCGTAGCATTTATGTCATAAATGTCTCTACTGATGATCAACATATCATCCACATACAAACAAACAATGACTTTGTGATTTGAAGTGTCTTTAATATAAGCACATGTATCACATTTGCTTATCTTAAAGCCATTTTCCAACATGATTTGGTCAAACTTTATATGCCACTATTTGGATGCTTATTTTAGTCTATAAAGTGATATAACAAATTTGCACACTTTCTTTTCTTTACCAGGAACTGTGAAATCCTTGGGTTATTCTATTTAAATTTCTTCCTCCAATTCTCCATTTAGGAATGTTGTTTTCACATTTATTTGATGAATTTCAAGATCATATACCGATGCTAAGGCAACTAACATCCGAATGAACCTTATCCTTGTTACAGACACATACATATTAAAATAATCAAGACCTTTTTTTTTCTAAAGCCTTTCACTACAAGTTTTGACCTATATTGGTCAATAGTACCATCAACTTTCATTTTTCTTTTGAAGATCCATTTAGAACCTAAAAGTTTATTTCCTAGAGAAAGATCAACTAACTCCCAAGTATGGTTACTTAAGATTGAATCAATCTCACTATTGACTGCCTTTTTCCAAAAGGAAGTGTCCGAAGATGAAATTGCTTCTTTAAACCTTTGAGGCTAATTTTCAAGAAAAAATGTTACAAAATCTGATCCAAAGAATGTTCACATTCTTTGACGTGTACTATGCATTGGATTCTCATCATTAAGTACATTCTCATTTGGTTTATCTCGAGGTCATTTAGACCACCCTCTAGACTGCTCATGTCCAATTTTATATGGATAAAAGTGTTCAAAGAACTCAACATTATCTGATTCAATTACTGTATTTTTATTGATATTCGGATGTTGGGATTTATGAACTAAAAATCAGCATGATTTCTTGCTTTTAGGATATCCAATGAACATGCAATCCACAATCTTAGGTCTTATTTTTTTCCTTTTAGACATTGGAAGCTGGACTTTCGCTAGACACCCTCACACTTTGAAATATTTCAAGTTGGATCTGCTTTATTTTTATTTTTATATGAAATTGAATGTGTCTTACTATGAGCCTCTCTATTGAGTATTCGGTTAGTTGTAAGGATAATCTTTTCCCACAAGTTTTGCGATAAATCAAAACTTATGAGTAGGACATTCATCATTTTGTTTAATGCTCGATTTTTTTTTCCGCAATCTCATTTGATTGCGGTGAATTCAAGGCAGTAGGTTGATGGAAAATTTCATTTTCTATACATATCTACACAAAAGGAGATTCATATTCTCCATCCCTATCACCATTTATCATTTTGATCTTTTTATCCAACTGATTTTCAACTTTTGTTTTTTATTGCCTAAACATACCTATTTCTTCATCCTTACCTTTTAATAAATAAACATAACAATATCTAGTTCAATCATTAATAAAAGTTATAAAATAATTTTTCTCACGACGAGATGGTGTTGACTTCATATCACAAAAGTCAGTGTAGATTAAGTCTAAGGGAATGAAATTTCTTTCAACAGACTTATATGGATGCTTAGCATACTTTGATTCCACACATATTTGGTACTTTTTGATTTATTACACTCAAAGTTAGGAAATATTTTCAAATTAATCAGTTTTTGCAAGATTTTGTAATTGACATATCCTAAACGACTATGCCACAAATCATGTAACTCTAGCAAGTAAGAAGAAGCCTCAACTTTCTTCATTTCAACAGCCATTACATCATGTTTTAAAAGGCCCTCATTGAGGTAGCCCTTTCCTACATATGTTTCATTCTTGCTTATTACAACTTTCGCCAAAACAAACATACAGTTAAACCCGTTTTTAATGAGAAGTGTTGTCGACACTAAGTTAGTCCTAATATTAGGACCATGAAGAACATTATTGAGAGTCAACACCTTGTCGGAATTCATTTTTAGGAAAATCTTTCCACTTTCTTCAACCATGTCTGTTACATTATTTTTCATGAAGATCACTTCTTTGGGACCAGCGGTATCATAAGTAGCAAAAGCTTTTTCGTCCATACAAACATATCTATTAGATCCTGAATTCATTTGGTTATCCAACTAGATTGCTTTCAGTGATCATAGCACTCAAATTTTCAATCTTTAAAGTTGTTTCCAACATGTTTTTCTGATAGCTTTTCTTGTTCTTAGTCAAAACTTGACTATGTAAAGGTTTGTGGACAACATCACTACTGTAGCACTTGCCTTTGAACGTTTTCTTGTTATGCCCTTTCTCTTGTCCAAAAGACTTCTTCATCTTCTTATTATTTGGAGCATCATCCTTAACAGGATTTGCAACCATCATTGATGATTTCTCATTCAACTCATTACCCTCTTCTATCTTGGGATGACTCACAAGATCTTTCATACCAGACAATTGATTTTCAATCATAATTTTTCTAGAATATGAGGAACTATACTTGTGAACATTTGCATTTCAAGTTTGGTCAGCCAAAATAACATCATTTGCTACCATTTTTTGAGGTTCACACCAAAATATTTTTTTCTATTTCTCTGTCATTTTCATTGCTAGAGCAATATCTGAACGACTTAATGACGCAATATTGATTGTCGTTAGGACAACACCATTTACAATTGAATTAATTTTTTGTTCAGTTTCATTCGTCATTTTTCTGTCAATCTTTGACTTAAACTTTAGTATTTAAGAATACTAACAATAAAGACTTTAATCTTTAACCAACTTGTATCTAGTCAATGATGAAGTTTTTATATCTTCAAATCATCAACCAAATGAACTTTAAACCTGACAAAGTTTTTATGACTTCAAATCAGAATCAAATTTAAACAGAGAGAAAAATCATAGGTTTTAAAATCCAGAAATCACTATAGAGAGTCTAATGAATCAGTGAAGTTTTTATATTCATCGAACTGAATTCCCACACTATTTTTCAGTGAAATTTTTATGTTCTTCTAACTGAGGGAGTAGAAATCAAAAGATTTTAGTTTCCATAAAACAGATCCAATATAGATTATACAAGAACTTGATTAATAAATGATGATAATTTTTTTTCCTTTTCACCAAACAAGCACCAAAAAAAATATTTTTTAAAAATTTTCGTAAGATTGTTGTTTTTCCTCGGGTTTAGTACAATCTATATTTTTTCAACAAAAACTTCAAATACATGTTCAAATAATCATATAAACAATCAAATGAGTCTAAACTCTATATTTACAACTTTGAATTTTTAACAATAAGTTGAACCCAACTTATGAACATCAACAAAATGAAGTTCAAACAATTTTCTGAAAAGTAGCAAAACCAAATGTTAAGAACTTCAACACAAGATCAACCAACTTATGAACTATCAAAATGAAGTTTCAAAAACTTCAAACACAAGTTCAAATAGTTGAAGAACTATAAAAATGAAGTTTAAACTATTTTTTGGAAAACTAGTAAAATCAACTTTAAGAAAAAATGATGAAACAGAAATATTCAAGTTCACTAAATTCTCGGTGTGTCCTTAAGGAAATTATTTCTCATTAGTCCTTAAGGAAATTATTTCTCACCAATTGGTATCAGAGTCTATGTTGTTTAAAGTTACGGAAGTAGTATATATTTGGATTTATTAGATTAATTTATTAATTACGATAAAATTAGATTTAGATATCCACCAAAATATTATAAATATTGTTAAGATGAATCCACAAAAATATAAAGAATTAAAACAAATAAAATCTGAAAAACATAAAGAATTAAAAATAAGGATAGAAAGACTGCAGTATAACATAATTGTCGGAGTTAGTAAAAATTTAATAAATGCACAAAAAGAAGAAATATCAAATTTAGAATCAACAATAGGTAGTCTAGAATATATATATCAACATAACCTATATACGTTTAAATAAAATGAACAAAGAAGAATTTATAATAGATGAAAAAATATATGAAAATCACGAAGGATTAAAAATAAAAATAGTATTCTCTAATTTAGGAAGAAGATATAAGAAAATAGGTAAACACTTATATTTAATGTTAGAAAAAAAAAAATTAGAAGATAAGTTGGCAGTCATGGTAAGAATAGAAAGAGAAAACGAAGAAATAGACAGAAAAAAGGAAATAGATAAAATAAAACAACAAACCACAGAAGAAATACGAAAAATAGAAGAAACTAAAAATAGTAGGATTGCTGAATTAGAAAAAGAATGATAGTGTAGAAACGAAACTAAAGTGTAGAAGAAACTAAAATACCAACAATAAAAATAAAAGAAACGAAAAATAGAAGAAACTAAAAATAATATTTGATAATAATATATTTGATGAAATAAAAGGAAAAGAGTTAGACTTAAGTGTAGAAAAAATATTTAAAATACCAACAATAAAAAATATATTTAGTAGAAAAAAGGAAGAATACTACGTACTAAGCCAAAAAGAACATGTAATAGTCTGTAGATATGCAAAAGTAAGAGCTAGTATACCACTAGTAACAAAGAGAATGATTAATAAAGAAATAAACGATATAAAAGTAAAGACCCAATAAAATATGTACACCTTGGAGGAACAGACATATTAATAAAAGCATGTTTTAGAAAAAGAATAGATACACAAATAGAATTATATTTAGCAGATGATAGAATTATAAAACCTATAGAAAAAAGTATAATAACTGCCATAAAAGGAAATATAATATACCAAAAATTTAAATTTATAATAAGTGTGAATTATTCAGTAGCAATAACAGATAAAAATATAGATAAATCATTAGTATTATATTGGAAAATATCAGGAATAGAACTAACCCCAGGAAGTAAAATATTTATAGCAAGATGTAAAAATCTATATGTATTAACAAAAAAACATAAAATAACAGGAAAAAATAAAATTAATAACATACAAATAGAAAGTCCTTTTGAACAATTCGTAAAAATAATTGATAATAATGATTATAGTTACAAAAATATAGACATTGAAGAAGATTTAGAAATAATAAATGATAGAATAAGTACATAAAAAAGAATATCTTATGAAAAACCAGAATCATCAAACTCATCAAAAAGAACAAGTTATGAAACAATTTCAACAGTTAATTTTAATCAATATTACATAACAGGAACAATAAATGAAAAAGAATATTTAATACTATTAAACACAGGACAAGAAGAAAATTATATAGCAAAATATCTAGTAAAAAGTGAAGAAATAAAATCTAATAGTAATATATGCCCAGATCTACCAAGGAGTCTAATAAACATTAAGGATACGGCAAAAAAAGAAATAATAATAGGAGTTAGAAAAATAAAAATAGAATTTGAAATAAAGAAAGAAATGCAAAAGGCAGACATAATATTAGGAATAAAATGGTTAGAACAAGTAAAACCATACAATATAGAACATACACAATTATCTATAACATATAATAAAGAAAGATTATTCTTAAAAAGAGCTTTAACATGATATGAAAATATATGTACTTGTAAAAATAATAGTAGAAGGATATTGTAATAGGTATTATACACCTATGATAGATACAGGAGCAGAATCAAACTTATGTAGATACAACTGTTTACCAGAAGGTAAATGGGATATGCTAACAGTACCAATAGTAGTCAAAGGATTTAATAATGAAGGAAGTTTAATTACATATAAAGCTAAGAATGTAAAAATACAGATATGGGATAAAATAATAACGATAGAAGAAATCTATAATTATGAACTAACATCAAAAGATATGCCTTTAGGAATGCCATTTTTAGATAAATTATACCCACATATAATAACTAAAACAGATTGGTGGTTTACAACACCAAGTAAACAAAAAGTAAGAGAAAAAAGAGTTATTATTAAAATAAGAAAGAAAACTGATTGGATAAAAGGAAGTGAAAAAATTACACAAATGTTAGAAAATATAAAAAATACAAAAGACATAGTAGAATTAGTTGTATTTTTTATAAATAAAAAAGAAATAACTATATTTTTCAATAGATAAGGTAGAAATAAAAATTAAAAAAAAAAGATTAAAACAATTATATAGTGAAGATCCTTTAAAAGGATGGGAAAAATATAGAACTACTATAAAAATTGAATCAATAGATAAAAATAGCATAATAACTCAAAAACCATTGACATATACTTTTGATGATTTAATAGAATTTAAAATGCATATAGATGAATTATTAAAAACACAGTATATACAAAGAAGCAATAGTAAACATAATAGCCCAGCGTTTATAGTAAATAAATATAGTGAACAAAAAAGTGGAAAAATTAGAATGGTGATTGATTATAGAAATTTAAATGCAAAAACTATGACATACAATTATCCAATACCAAATAAGATATTAAAAATAAGACAAATACAAGGATATAACTACTTTAGTAAATTTGATTGTAAATCAGGATTTCACCACTTAAAGTTAGATAAGATTCTAAGGAATTAACCGCATTTACGGTACCACAAGGATTTTATGAATGAAACGTATTACCATTTGGATATAAAAATGGACCAGGTAGATACCAACACTTTATGGATAGTTATTTTAAACAATTACCTAATTGTATAGTATACATAGATGATATACTACTATACACAAAAACTAAAGAGGAACATTTAAAATTATTAGAACAGTTTACAGATATAATAGAAAAATCGGGAATAAGTTTAAGTGAAAAGAAAGACGAAATTATGAAAAACCAGATAGAGTTTTTAGGAATACAAATAGATAAAAGTGGAGTAAAAATACAACAACATATAGTACAAAAAATAATAAATTCAAAAGAAGAATTAGATACAAAAAAAGAAATTACAATCATTTTTAGGATTAGTAAACCAAGTAAGAGAATATATACCAAAATTAGCAGAAAACCTAAAGCTTTTACAGAAAAAAATAAAAAAGTATGTAGAATATAATTACAACGAAGAAGATAAAAAATAAGTTCAGAAAATAAAAATACTTTGTAAAGAATTAACAAACTTACAATTCCCATATGAAAATAAAATATTTACATATATAGTAGAAGCAGACGCAAGTGAATATAGTTATGGAGGAGTACTTGAATATAGATATGAAGAAGAAAAATTAGAACCCCATTGTACATACTACTCAGGTACATTTAATGAAACAGAAATAAAATGAGAAATAAATAGAAAAGAATTATGTTTATTATATAAAAGTTTATTAGCATTTGAACCATATATTGTATATAAAAAATTTATTGTGAGAACAGATAATACCCAGGTTCGATGATGGTTCACCAGAAAAATACAAAGCTCAGTTACGACGAAGAAAATTCGGAGATTAGTATTGAATATATTAACTTTTACATTTACGATTGAAGTAATAAAGACTGACAAGAATGTTATTGCAGATTACATATCAAGACAAAGCTACTCAAACTGATTTACCAATGGAAGAAGCTGATGTCAAAGATACACAAACAGACTTAATATTACAAGTGTTTGAACAAATGAAGTTATTACAAAAATGAGTTATTACATTAACTACTGAAGTTACAGATGTAAAAGTCCAGGATGAACACAATAAAAAACAAGAAAATGCTATTATCAAAGATACTGTGCAGGAAGAGCACATTAAAAAACAAGACCTAGAAGGTGACGATGAGAAATACCTAAAAACTCAAATTACTAACGAATTACAGTTACAGCTGCAAGCGCAGGAGATGTATCCAAAGAAAAGAATATAGTCACTCAAAATAAACCTGAACCACCAAAGAAAAAGAATTATAACCTCAACCAGATATTCTCAAAACCATATACACCAAATATACAAAAATCAGAGTCATCTATACCTCCACAGATACACACATATTCCGAATCACTCAATCAACAAAAACAGACTTATAACCATATCACTCATACATATATTGATAATATTTATACTTTACAAAAATTGTTAATACAAAATCTATCCAGATTAAAGATTTAGCAAAACAACACCAAGGATATATTACACAAAAATGTCAGAACTATAACAAACTTATTGCTTTGCCTGGCACAAGTGCAAACTTAATTACTTCATGTTACTATTATGGATTATTACTACAGTTTACAAAACTATTGAAGATGAGTTAACAGGAATTTCAGATATTTACAAAGGATTTATGGATTATAAGAGGATTATGAAGGGATAGTTATTCTATGTTCGTTTCTACTCAGCACCAGCAGAAATATTGTTTAATGAAATAAAACAGACAATTACTGTTGTTAAGATAGGAATGACACCAGATTATACTATCACATAAGAAATATGCGAACAAGAAGAGATAACCAAAAATTAGATACCGGACTTGTACCGAAACAAGAGAGTTATTGGACTTAGCAGTATATTGACTGAGTTAGCAAATAATTATATAAATCAAAACCCAGTTTGGATTTACTATAATAGAAATCAATTATTGGTTTACTCTACTTGTAAAACTATTGGAGATAATGACAGAGAAGAGATAAGAAAATGGGTCATGACGATCCTAAAACCAGAAGAGTTACCAGTCACAAGATCTATTACGAAAAGAGTTATTTCAGATGAAGCTATGGATTAATTTTGTAAACAGGTTGGCCAAAGATACGATGAACACATATGCAACAGATGTAGTGGCAGACATAACTTTATTCCAAATGTGATGCTACAATAGCAAGAAGATGAAAAAGCAGCAGATACGACAAGAAAAAAATAAAAAAAAAGACAGTAACGGAGCAATAATAAAAGAAGACAAAGCATTAAAGATAGGAAAATGACATATGAAGAAAAAGCTAAACTTCCTACGTAAATTATTGTAAAGTCTTAATAGCCTTTTTGACTTTTCTTTTCATTTATTAGGCTTTTTGACTTTTTGGCCAAAAACTATTATTAGTTTTTGTTTTTTAGTTAGCTTCAAGTCTTCCTTTTCAGAATGTAAAGACTTCTTTGTAAATTAGATAGGATACGTGTAAAGTAGGAACAATATAGAAATAGTATACGCATTTTCATTTTTTAGGTTATAAAACGAGAGTGCACTGACTCAGATGAGGGCAAGTCTTCATGAGTTGAATCAAAACCCTCTCTTGTATACAAAAAACTTTTGAATTATTTAATAAAAACATGTATATTTTCAAGGAAAAGCTATGAATCATCAAACAGCTATGGAAAATCTAGAATTACCAGATTTACCAGAACATGTATTTATATTTGTGATTATGAATAGCTAAATTCTTAAATTTCTGTCAATCATGATATGATAAAATAAGTTCATGTTAGTTACTTTATAGTAGAATTATTTGAAAAATAGCATGTTAAGAAGTTTATTAGCAAAGTGGAAAAGGAGAAAAATCCCTAAGAACTATGTCATCCTAAAGGTGAAACCGGTGAGGCAAGAAAGCCGTGATAGGGGAGTATCCAGAGTAGAGGCACTGTTTATGGAAAAAGTATCCAGATTACCATGCTAATAATGACCGAAGAACATGTTGTTTAAGAATAATCTAGTATATAGTAATCTAAAATGATCATATTTTGTTATGTGTATGATTGAAGGGGATATTTTGAAAAAAGCATCATATGAAAAATGAATACTTATTTATCTGATGAAATGGTAGATAAATTTAAAATACTTGTTTTATATATACTTAAGGGTATAGAAATTGCAGATATAAGAAAAATTATATTGGAAAAAATATTTGATAAATATTTTATGACTAGAATAAATTACATATCACACCTACCTACCTACTCTTAAAGATACTTACATACCAAACCTACACATCAACCATGATAAATTACGTATATTTAGAATATTGGAAAATGGATATGAAAAATATACAGTTAATAGAAAAACTAATGAAAACAAATGTAGAAAAATATATGAGAACTAAAGATATAAAACATCTTGAATTCCTTAATGAAAATATACAAGAATTATTAAGATTAAAACAAACAACTAATAAATACTATGATAAAGCATTTAATTACTAAAATCTAATTCCAAGTTATCCAAGTTATTCGTAGAAACCTTAGCATAATATGAATAATATGAGAAGATATATATCTAATGAAACTAAGATACTTGTTTTATGTATCATAAAAGACTTTGAATTAGAAGACATGAAGAAAATAATATGGGAAAAAATATTTGATTTTGAAAATGAGTTACTAAGTACTAATTGGATAGAAGATGAATTAGAAAATATAGATTTCTATAGTAGAAATAATTCAGATAGTTATTATTCATATGGATATTATACAAATTAAAAATGCTAAAATATATTCAAAGAGTTAGAGAAAACCAAAGTTGTCTATACGAAGAAATTAATTATAGAAACCAGCTTAGAAGAGGAAGAGAACAATTAAAAGAAAGATTAATTTGGATAGATAAAACCATAAAACAACTAAAAATAAAAGACAGTTTAGAATATGATTTAGACATAGAATTATTCATAGAAGAAAAAGGCAGGATAATTAACGAAATAGATAACCAAGAATTTAATATCAGATATAGTACAATTAGAATAAATTATTACAAAGAAATTTGCAGTATTACAACTACTTTAGGATAAAATGATAGACTATGAGTATTTAAAATATTTGAGACAAGATATGGAAGAAACAAGATTAACAGAAATACTTATGAAAGAGAATTTAATCGAATATTTCAGAACAAAGGATATAGAATATTTAACATACCTTCAAAATAATATAAGAGAATCGCAAAGACTAAGAGAAAAAACTAAAGAATATTACTGTAAAGCATTTAATCAAATACCATCCAATCACCCCCCAAGATATGAACATTAATAAAATTACAATAAATATACTAAAAATAAAAAATATTCAGAGAAGTTAAGAAATATCCACGCACAAACAAAAATAGATCCATTAGAGCTATGCTAGATCTATTTACGTTACCTAAGTTATCCACACTCATAATTTCGGCTTTCTTTTCACTTAAACTTATTCCCAATTTTTCTATTATATATGTAAACTGTTCTAATAATTTTAAATGTTCCTCTTTAGTTTTTGTTTATAGTAGTATATCATCTATGTATACTATACAATTAGGTAATTGTTTAAAATAACTATCCATAAAGTGTTGGTATCTACCTGGTGCATTTTATATCCAAATGGTAGTATGTTTCATTCATAAAATCTTTGTGGTACCGTAAATGCATTTAATTCCTTAGAATCTTCATCTAACTTTAAGTGGTAAAATCCTTAAAGTTATATTTGGATTTATTTACGGAAGTAGTATATATTTGGATTTTTTTGATTAATTTATTAATTATGATAAAATTAGATTTAGATATCCATCAAAATATTATAAATATTGTTTAGATGAATCCACAAAAATACAAAGAATTAAAAAAAAAATATCTGAAAAACATAAAGAATTAAAAATAAGGATAGAAAAACTACAGTATAACATAATTGTCGGAGTTAGTAAACATTCAATAAATGCACAAAAAGAAGACATATCAAATTTAGAATCAACAATAGGTAGTATAGAATATATATATCAACATAACCTATATACGTTTAAATAAAATGACCAAAGAAGAATTTATAATAGATGAAAAAACATATGAAAATCATGAAGGATTAAAAATAAAAATAGTATTCTCTAATTCAGGATGAAGATATAAGAAAATGGGTAAACACTTATATTTAATGTTAGAAAAAAAAGAATTAAAATTAGAAGATAAGTTGGCAATCATGGTAAGAATAGAAAGAGAAAACGAAGAAATAGATAGAAAAAAGGAAATAGATAAAATAAAACAACAAACCACAGAAGAAATACGAAAAATAGAAGAAACTAAAAATAGTAGGATTGTTGAATTCGAAAAAGAACTACAAATGAAAAAAGATTTGTATGAAAAAGACAGAAAGAAAAAGAAGAAAAAGATAAAGAACAAAAATTATTAAACGAGATAAATCAATTTAAAGAAAAATTAGAAATAAAACATAAAGAATCAGAAACCAGTGAATTAGAAATAAATACAATAGATGCTGAAGATATAGATAATCATGATTCGGAAGATAGTGAAACATATACAGAAATTCTAGAAAACATAGGAAAACTAGAAATTAATGAAGAACAAGAATTATTAATAAAGAAAATCTAGAACTAATAAATACAGAAGTAAATACTCTAGATAAAAATATAATACCTAGTACATCAGAAACAAGAAAACCAACATATAATTACAAAAGCAAGTTTAAAAGATATAATTCAAAGGATAAATATAATAAATGGACACCAAAATAAATAATTAATTACAACTTTCTAGATTTGAACTGTGTAATAGACACATATAAAACAATACAACTATGGGTAGGATATATGTCAAAACAATTATTAGATAATAAAATAGATACAACAAACACACCAGAATATATAGAAAAGACATTAAAAGGAACAGTAAAATTATGATTTTTAAACCTAGCCGAAGCAAGTAAAAAAGTAATAATATCTGATAATAAAACAGAAGGAACATCAACAACTACTAAAATACTACAAACAGAAATATTGAAAAAATATGAAATAGCTATAAGAGATGAATTTAGCAGTGTAACAACAGAAGAAGAAGAGCAAAATAAAGAAAAAGATACGAATAGGAATTTAATGTTAAAACTAGCAATATGTAATATGTGCTATAGTGATGAGTATACGTGCGCATTTAAAGAATATTATTATAAAGGAACATATAATATAGAAGAAAGTAAAGAAATAAGAAGATTACATTTTAGTAAATTACCCGAACCATTTAGTTCAAAAATAATAAAGAGTTGGGACGAAGCAAAAATAATAGATACCCTAGAAGCAAGAATAAATTTTTTACAACAATGGTATGGAAATCTATGTGAAAAATATAGAGAAAAATAAAAATAGAAAAAACATTAATAAGAAATTTAGCATGTTGCAAAGATAAAACAACACCTCAATTTGGATATGAAGAAAGATATTATAAAAAAAAAAAAGAAAAAGACATAAGAAATATAAGAAATCAAAATATAAGTATAAGAAACCAAAAAAAAAATATTATGTAAAAAATTATAAACATAAAAGACCATATAGGAAAAAGAAATTTATAAAAGAATGTACTTGTTATAATTGTGGAAAACTAGGACACTTAGCTAGAGATTGTAAATTACCAAAAAACCCAAAAAAGAAACAAATATCAGAAATAAAAATAGAAAATACAGAATATATGCAGATAGATTATATAGATTACGAATTAGAAAGTGAAAATAGTAAATATATGAAATTTCGGAGAATGAAACAGATAATGAAATCGATAGTGAATTAGATGAATCTAATGACGGAAGAAGATATAAAAATGAACCGAATAACTGAAGAAGATATAAAAACAATAACAAAGGAATAATATTTAAATGAAGACGGAACTGATCAAAAAATAATATTTGATAATAATATATTTGATGAAATAAAAGGAAAAGAGTTAGACTTAAGTGTAGAAAAAATATTTAAAATACCAACAATAAAAAATATATTTAGTAGAAAAAAGGAAGAATACTACGTACTAAGACAAAAATAACATGTAATAGACTGTAGATATGCAATAGTAAGAGCTAGTATACCACTAGTAACAAAGAGAATGATTAATAAAGAAATAAACGATATAAAAAGTAAAGACCCAATAAAATATGTACACCTTGGAGGAACAAAGATATTAATAAAAGTATGTTTTAGAGAAAGAATAGATACACAAATAGAATTATATTTAGCAGATGATAGAATTATAAAACCTATAGAAAAAAGTATAATAACTGCCATAAAAGGAAATAAAATATACCAAAAATTTAAATTTATAATAAGTGTGAATTATTCAGTAGCAATAACAGATAAAAATATAGATAAATCATTAGTATTATATTGGAAAATATCAGGAATAGAACTAACCCCAGGAAGTAAAATATTTACAGCAAGATGTAAAAATCTATATGTATTAACAAAAAATAAATGATAGAATAAGTACATAAAAAAGAATATCTTATGAAAAACCAGAATCATCAAACTCATCAAAAAGAACAAGTTATGAAACAATTTCAACAGTTAATTTAAATCAATATTACATAACAGGAACAATAAATGAAAAAGAATATTTAATACTATTAAACATAGGACAAGAAGAAAATTATATAGCAAAATATCTAGTAAAAAGTGAAGAAATAAAATCTAATAGTAATATATGCCCAGATCTACCAAGGAGTCTAATAAACATTAAGGATACGGCAGAAAAAGAAATAATAATAGGAGTTAGAAAAATAAAAATAGAATTTGAAATAAAAGAAGAAATGCAAAAAGCAGACATAATATTAGGAATAAAATGGTTAGAACAACTAAAACCATACAATATAAAACAAACAAAATTATCTATAACATATAATAAAGAAAGATTATTCATAAAAAGAGCTTTAACATGATATGAAAATATATGTACTTGTAAAAATAATAGTAGAAGGATATTATAATAGGTATTATACATCTATGATAGATACAGGAGTAGAACCAAACTTATGTAGATGCAACTGTTTACCAGAAGGTAAATGGATAAGCTAAAAGTACCAGTAGTAGTCAAATGATTTAATAATGAAGGAAGTTTAATTACATATAAAGCTAAGAATGTAAAAATACAGATATGGAATAAAATAATAACGATAGAAGAAATATATAATTATGAACTAACATCAAAAGATATGTCTTTAGGAATGTCATTTTTAGATAAATTATACCCACATATAATAACTAAAACAAGTGGTTTACAACACCATGTAAACAAAAAGTAAGAGCAAAAAGAGTTATTATTAAAATAAGAAAGAAAACTAATTGGATAAAAGGAAGTGAAAAAATTACACAAAAGTTAGAAAATATAAAAAATACAGAAGACATTGTAGAATTAGTTGTATTTTCGATAAATAAAAAAGAAATAACTATATTTTCAATAGATAAGGTAGAAATAATAAAGAAAAGATTAAGTTAATTATATAGTGAAGATCCATTAATAGGATGGGAAAAACATAAAACTACTATAAAAATTAAATTAATAGATAAAAATAGCATAATAACTCAAAAATCATTAACATATAATTTTGACGACTTAAAAGAATTTAAAATGCATATAGATGAATTATTAGAAACACAGTATATACAAAGAAGCAATAGTAAACATAATAGTCCAGTGTTTATAGTAAATAAATATAGTGAACAAAACAGAGGAAAAAGTAGAATGATGATTGACTATAAAAATTTAAATGCAAAAACTATGACATACAATTATCCAATACCAAATAAGATATAAAAAATAAGACAAATACAAGGATATAACTACTTTAGTAAATTTGACTGTAAATCAGGATTTTACCACTTAAAGTTAGATGAAGATTCTAAGGAATTAACCGCATTTACGGTACCACAAGGATTTTATGAATGGAACGTATTACAATTTGGATTTAAAAATGCACCAGGTAGATACCAACACTTTATGGATAATTATTTTAAACAATTACTTAATTGTATAGTATACATAGATGATATAATACTATACACAAAAACTAAAGAGGAACATTTAAAACTATTAGAACAGTTTGCAGATATAATAGAAAAATCGGGAATAAGTTTAAGTGAAAAGAAAGCCGAAATTATGATAAACCAGATAGAGTTTTTAGGAATACAAATAGATAAAAGTGGAGTAAAAATGCAACAACATATAGTACAAAAAATAATAAATTCAAAAGAAGAATTAGATACAAAAAAGAAATTACAATCATTTTTAGGATTAGTAAACCAAGTAAGAGAATATAGACTAAAATTAGCAGAAAACTAAAGCCTTTACAGAAAAAATTTAAAAAGGATGTAGAATATAATTACAACGAAAAAGATAAAAAACAAGTTCAGAAAATAAAAATACTTTGTAAAGAATTACCAAACTTACAATTCCCATATGAAAATAAAATATTTACATCTATAGTAGAAGCAGACGCAAATGAATATAGTTATGGAGGAGTACTTGAATATAGATATGAAGAAGAAAAATTAGAACACCATTGTAGATACTACTCAGGTACATTTAATGAAACAGAAATAAAATGGGAAATAAATTGAAAAGAATTATGTTCATTATATAAATGTTTATTAGTATTTGAACCATATATTGTATATTACAAATTTATTGTGAGAACAGATAATACCCAGGTTCGATGGTGGTTAACAAGAAAAATACAAAACTCAGTTACGACGAAGGAAATTCAGAGATTAGTATTGAATATATTAAATTTTACATTTACGATTGAAGTAATCAAGACTGACAAGAATGTTATTGCAGATCATATATCAAGACAAAGCTACTCAAACTGATTTACCAATGGTATAAGCTTATGTCAAAGATACACAAACAGACTTAATATTACAAGTGTTTGAACAAATGAAGTTATTACAAGAACGAGTTATCACATTAACTACTGAAGTTACAGAAGTAAAGGTGCAGGTTAAGCACTCTAAAAAAATAAGAAAAAGCTATTAGCAAAGATACTGTGCAGGAAGAGCATATTAAAAAACTAGACCTAGAAGATGGCGATGAGAATCACCTAAAAACTCAAATCTCTAACGAAATTACAGTTACAGCTGCAGGCGCAGGAGATGTATCCAAAGGAAAGAGTATAGTCACTCAAAATAAACCTGAACCACCAAAGAAAAAGAATTATAACCTCAACCAGATATTCTTAAAATCATATACACCAAATATACAAAAATAAGAGTCATCTATACCTCCCCAGATACACACATATTCCGAATCACTCAATCAACAAAAGCAGACTTATAACCATATCACTCGTACATATATTGATAATATATTGATGAGTTACTAATTTTTGTAAAGTATAAATATTATCAATATATGTATGAGTGATATGGTTATAAGACTTCTTTTGTTGATTGAGTAATTCGGAATATGTGTGTATCTGTGGAGGTATAGATGACTCAGATTTTTATATATTTGGTGTATATGGTTTTGAGAATATCTGGTTGAGGTTATAATTCTTTTTCTTTGGTGGTTCAGGTTTATTTTGAGTGACTATATTCTTTCCTTTGGATACATCTCCTGCGCCTGCAGCTGTAACTGTAATTTCGTTAGTAATTTGAGTTTTTACGTGTTTCTCATCGTCACCTTCTAGGTCTAGTTTTTTAATGTGCTCTTCCTGCACAGTATCTTTGCTAATAGCCTTTTCTTGTTTATTATAGTGCCCAACCTGCACTTTTACATCTATAACTTCAGTAGTTAATGTGATAACTCGTTCTTGTAATAACTTCATTTGTTCAAACACTTGTAATATTAAGTCTGTTTGTGTATCTTTAACATCAGCTTCTTCCATTGGTAAATCAATTTGAGTAGCTTTGTCTTGATATGTAATCTGCAATAACATTCTTGTATGTCTTGATTACTTCAATCGTAAATGTAAAATTTAATATATTCAATACTAATCTTCAAATTTCCTTCGTCATAACTGAGTTTTATATTTTTCTTGTTAACCACCATCGAACCTGGGTATTATCTGTTCTCACAATAAATTTGTTATATACAATATATGGTTCAAATGCTAATAAACATTTATATAATGTACATAATTCTTTTCTATTTATTTCCCATTTTATTTCTATTTCATTAAATGTTCCTGAATAATATCTACAATGATGTTCTATTTTTTCATTTCCGTACCTATATTTAAGTACTCCTCCATAACTATATTCACTTGCGTCTGCTTCTACTATATATGTAAATATTTTATTTTCATATGGGAATTGTAATTTTGGTAATTCCTTACAAAGTATTTTTATTTTCTGAACTTGTTTTTTATCTTCTTCGTTGTAATTATATTCTACATCCTTTTTTAATTTTTTTTGTAAAGGCTTTAGGTTTTCTGCTAATTTTGGTATATATTCTCTTACTTGGTTTACTAATCCTAAAAATGATTGTAATTTTTTTTTGTATCTAATTCTTCTTTTGAATTTATTATTTTTTGTACTATATGTTGTTGCATTTTTACTCCACTTTTATCTATTTGTATTCCTAAAAACTCTATCTGGTTTTTCATAATTTCGGCTTTCTTTTCACTTAAACTTATTCTCGATTTTTCTATTATATTTGTAAACTGTTCTAATAATTTTAAATGTTCCTCTTTAGTTTTTGTGTATAGTAGTATATCATCTATGTATACTATACAATTAAGTAATTGTTTAAAACAACTATTCATAAAGTGATGGTATCTACCTGGTGCATTTTTATATCCAAATGGTAATACGTTCCATTCATAAAATCTTTGTTGTACCGTAAATGCGGTTAATTCCTTAGAATCTTCATCTAACTTTAAGTGGTAAAATCCTGATTTACAGTCAAATTTACTAAAGTAGTTATATCCTTGTATTTGTCTTATTTTTAATATCTTATTTGGTATTGGATAATTGTATGTCATAGTTTTTGCTTTTAAATTTCTATAGTCAATCACCATTCTACTTTTTCCTCTTTTTTGTTCACTATGTTTATTTACTATAAACGCTGGGCTATTATGTTTACTATTATTTCTTTGTATATATTGTGTTTCTAATAATTCATCTATATGCATTTTAAATTTTTTTAAATCGTCAAAATTATATGTTAATGGTTTTTGAGTTATTATGCTATTTTTATCTATTAATTCAATTTTTATAGTAGTTTTATGTTTTTTCCCATCCTTTTAATGGATCTTCACTATATAATTGTCTTAATCTTTTCTTTATTATTTCTACCTTATCTATTGAAAGTATATTTATTTCTTTTTTATTTATCGAAAATACAACTAATTCTACTGTGTCTTCTGTATTTTTTATATTTTCTAACTTTTGTGTAATTTTTTCACTTTCTTTTATCCAATCAGTTTTCTTTCTTATTTTATTAATAATTCTTTTTGCTCTTACTTTTTGTTTACATGGTGTTGTAAACCACCAATCTATTTTAGTTATTATATGTGGGTATAATTTATCAAAAAACGACATTCCTAAAAGCATTTCTTTTGATATTAGTTCATAATTATAGATTTCTTCTATCGTTATTATTTTATCCCATATCTGTATTTTTACATTCTTAGATTTAATAATGAAGGAAGTTTAATTACATATAAAGCTAAGAATGTAAAAATACAGATATGAGATAAAATAATAACGATAGAAGAAATTTATAATTATGAACTAACATCAAAAGATATGCTTTTAGGAATGCCGTTTTTAGATAAATTATACCCACATATAATAACTAAAATAGATTGGTGGTTTACAACACCATGTAAACAAAAAGTAAGAGCAAAAAGAGTTATAATAAAATAAGAAAGAAAACTGATTGGATAAAAGAAAGTGAAAAAATTACACAAAAGTTAGAAAATATAAAAAATATAGAAGACACAGTAGAATTAGTTGTATTTTTGATAAATAAAAAAGAAATAACTATATATTTAATAGATAAGGTAGAAATAATAAAGAAAAGATTTAGACAATTATATATTGAAGATCCATTAATAGGATGGGAAAAACATAAAACTACTATAAAAATTAAATTAATAGATAAAAATAGCATAATAACTCAAAAACCATTAACATATAATTTTGACGATTTAAAAGAATTTTAAATGCATATAGATGAATTATTAGAAACACAATATATACAAAGAAGCAATAGTAAACATAATAGCCCAGCGTTTATAGTAAATAAACATAGTGAACAAAAAAGAGGAAAAAGTAGAATGGTGATTGACTATAGAAATTTAAATGCAAAAACTATGACATACAATTATCCAATATCAAATAAGATATTAAAAATAAGACAAATACAAGGATATAACTATTTTAGTAAATTTGACTGTAAATTAGGATTTTACCACTTAAAATTAGATGAAGATTCTAAGGAATTAACCGCATTTATGGTACCACAAGGATTTTATGAATGGAATGTATTACCATTTGGATATAAAAATGCACCAGGTAGATACCAACACTTTATGGATAGTTATTTTAAACAATTACTTAATTGTATAGTATACATAGATGATATACTACTATACACAAAAACTAAAGAGGAACATTTAAAATTATTAGAACAGTTTACAGATATAATAAAAAAATCGGGAATAAGTTTAAGTGAAAAGAAAGTCAAAATTATGAAAAAACAGATAGAGTTTTTAGGAATACAAATAGATAAAAAGTGGAGTAAAAATGCAACAACATATAGTACAAAAAATAATAAATTCAAAAGAAGAATTAGATACAAAAAAGAAATTACAATCATTTTTAGGATTAGTAAACCAAGTAAGAGAATATATACCAAAATTTGCAGAAAACCTAAAGCCTTTACAGAAAAAATAAAAAAAGATGTAGAATATAATTACAATGAAGAAGATAAAAAACAAGTTTAGAAAATAAAAATACTTTTTAAGGAATTACCAAAATTACAATTCCCAGATAAAAATAAATTTTTTACATATATAGTAGAAGCAGATGCAAGTGAATATAGTTATGGAGGAGTACTTAAATATAGGTACAAAAATGAAATAATAGAGCATCATTGTAGATATTATTCAGGAACATTTAATGAAACAGAAATAAAATGGAAAATAAATAGAAAAGAATTATGTTCATTATATAAATGTTTATTAACATTTGAACCATATATTGTATATAACAAATTTATTGTGAGAACAGATAATACCCAGGTTCGATGGTGGTTAACAAGAAAAATGGAAAACTCAGTTACGACGAAGGAAATTCGGATATTAGTATTGAATATATTAAATTTTAAATTTACGATTAAAGTAATCAAGACTGACAAGAATGTTATTACAGATTACATATCAAGACAAAGCTACTCAAACTGATTTACCAATGGAAGAAGCTGATGTCAAAGATACACAAACAGACTTAATATTACAAGTATTTGAACAAATGAAGTTATTACAAGAACGAGTTATCACATTAACTACTGAAGTTACAGATGTAAAAGTGCAGGTTGAGCACTATAAAAAAATAAGAAAAAGCTATTAGCAAAGATACTATGCAAGAAGAGCACATTAAAAAACTAGACCTAGAAGGTGATGATGAGAAACACCTAGAAACTCAAATTACTAACGAAATTACAGTTACAGCTCCAGGCGCAAGAGATGTATCCAAAGGAAAGAATATAGTCACTCAAAATAAACCTGAACCACCAAAGAAAAAGAATTATAACCTCAACCAGATATTCTCAAAACCATATACACCAAATATACAAAAATCTGAGTCATCTATACCTCCACAGATACACACATATTCTGAATCACTCAATCAACAAAAACAGACTTATAACCATATCACTCGTACATATATTGATAATATTTATACTTTACAAAAATTGTTAAATACAAAACCTATCCAGAGTAAAGATTTTGTAAAACAACACCAAATATATATTACACAAAAATGTCAGAACTATAACAAACTTATTGCTTTGCCTGGCACCAGTGCAAACCTAATTACTTCATGTTTCTATTATGGATTATTATCTACAATTTACATAACTACTGGAGAAGAGTTAACAAGAATTCCAGATATTTACAAAGGATTTATGGATTATAAGAGGATTACGAAGGGACAGTTATTATATATCCGTTTCTACTCAGCACCAACAAAAATATTGTTTGATGAAATAAAACAGACAATTACTGTTGTCAAGATAGGAATGACATGAGATTATATTATCCCTGATGAAATATGCGAACAAGAAGAGATAACCAAAAATCAGATACCGTACTTCTACCGTAACAAGAGAGTTATTGGACTTAGCAGTATATTGACTGAGTTAGCAAATAATTATATAAATCAAAACCCAGTTTCGATTTACTATAAAAGAAATCAATTATTGGTTTACTCTACTTGTAAAAATATTAGAGAAAATGACAGAGAAGAGATAAGAAAATGGGTCATGATGATCCTAAAACCAGAAGAGTTACCAGTCACAAGATCTATTACGAAAGGAGTTATTTCAGAAGAAGCTATGGATCAATTCTGTAAACAGGTTGGCCAAAGATACGATGACCACATATGCAGCAGGTGTAGTGGCAGACACAACTTTATTCCATATGTGATGCTACAATAGCAAAAAGATGAAAAAACAGCAGATACGACAAGAAGAAGATAAAAAGAAGACAGTAACGGAGCAATAATAGAGAAAACAAAGCATTAAAGATAGGAAAATGACATATGAAGAAAAAGCTAAACTTCCTACGTAAATTATTGTAAAGTCTTAATAGCATTTTTGACTTTTCTTTTCATTTATTAGGCTTTTTGACTTTTTTGTCAAAAAACTATTATTAGTTTTTGTTTTTTAGTTAACTTTAAGTCTTTCTTTTCAGAATGTAAAGACTTCTTTGTAAATTAGATAGAATACGTGTAAAGTAGGAACAGTATAGAAAGAGTATACGCGTTTTTATTTTTTAGGTTATAAATAGAGAGTGCACTTGCTCAGATAAGGGCAAGTCTTCATGAGTTGAAGCAAAACCCTCTCTTGTATACAAAAAACTTTTGAATTATTTAATAAAAACATGTATATTTTCAAGGAAAAGCTATGAATCATCAAACAGCTATGGAAAATCTAGAATTACCAGATTTACCAAAACAGGTATTTATATTTGTGATTATGAATAGCTAAATTCATAAATTCCTGACAATCATGATATGATAAAATAAGTTCATATTAGTTACTTTATAGTAGAATTATTCGAAAAATAGCATGTTAAGAAGTTTATTAGCAAAGTGGAAAAGGAGAAAAATTCCTAAGAACTATGCCATCCTAAAGGTGAAACCGGTGAGGCAAGAAAGCCGTGATAGGGGAGTAGCCAGAGTAGAGGCACTGTTTAAGGGGAACGTATCCAGATTACCATGCTAATAGTGACCGAAGAACATGTTATTTAAGAATAATCTAGTATATAGTAATCTAAAATGATCATATTTTGTTATGTGTATGATTGAAGAGAATATTTTGAAAAAAGCATCATATGAAAAATGAATACTTATTTATCTGACGAAATGGTAGATAAATTTAAAATACTTGTTTTGTATGTACATAAAGATATAGAAATTGTAGATATAAGAAAAATCATATTGGAAAAAATATTTGATAAATATTTTATGACTAGAATAAATTACATACCACACCTACCTATCTACCCTTACAAATACTTACATACCAAACCTACACATCAACCATGATAAATTATGTATATTTAGAATATTGAAAAATGGATATGAAAAATATACAATCAGTAGAAAAACTAATGGAAACTAATCTAGAAAAATATATGAGAACTAAGAATATAAAATATATAGAATTCCTTAATGAAAATATACAAGAATTATTAAGATTAAAACAAACAACTAATAAATACTATGATAAAACAATTAATTACTAGAATCCAATTCCAAGTTATCCAAGTTATTCGTAGAAACCTAAGCATAATATGAATAATATGACAAGTTATATATCTGATGAAACTAAGATACTTGTTTTATATATCATAAAAGACTTAGAATTAGAAGACATAAAGAAAATAATACGGGAAAAAATATTTAATTTTGAAGATGAGTTAATAAGTACTAATTGGATAGAAGATGAATTAGAAAATATAGATTTCTATGGTAGAAATAATTCACATAGTTATTATTCAGATGAATATTATGCAAATTAAAAATGTTAGAATATATTAACAGAGTTAGAGAAAAACAAAGTTGGCTATACGAAAAAATTAATTATAGAAACCAGGTTAGAAAAGGAAGAGAACAATTAAAAGAAGGATTAATTTGGATAAATAAAATCATAAAACAACTAGAATTAAAAGACAGTTTAGAATATGATTTAGACATAGAATTATTCATAGATGAAAAAGACAGGATAATTAACGAAATAGATAACCTAGAATTTAATATCAGATATAGTACAATTAGAATAGATTATTACATAGAAATTTACAGTATCACAACTACTTTAGGATAAGATGATAGATTATGAGTATTTAAAATATTGGAGATAAGATATGGAAAAAGTAAGATTAACAGAAATACTTATGAAAGAGAATTTAATTGAATATTTTAGAACAAAAGATATAGAATGTTTAGAATGCTTCCAAAATAATATACAAGAATTACAAAGACTAAGAGAAAAAACTAAAGAATATTACAGTAAAACATTTAATCAAATATCATCCAATCACCCCCCAAGATATGTACATTAATAAAATTAAAATAAATAAACTAAAAATAAAAATGTTTAGAGTAGTTAAGAAACATTTACGCACAAATAAAAATAGATCCACTAGAGCTATAATAAATCAATTTAAGTTACCCAAGTTATCCGCACCCCCCTTCGAAAAAGGTGCAACTCTTTGAAAAAGTCACAACCCTTTGCAAAGGTCATAACTATCCAATCCGAAAGATTCCTATTCAAATTGCATTCTTTCT
Organism: Capsicum pubescens; assembly: GCA_030864215.1. Taxonomy (NCBI): domain Eukaryota; kingdom Viridiplantae; phylum Streptophyta; class Magnoliopsida; order Solanales; family Solanaceae; genus Capsicum; species Capsicum pubescens. The sequence goes on from CM061549.1 coordinate 176,486,544, forward strand.
CTTAGTGTCTTTTCGAAAAAATACCTATTCATTTTTCATTCACCTCTTAAAAACCTAACAAAATACAACTCTTCATTCAAAATCTTTTTAATTAATTTATTTAAAACAAAAAATTCAACATCCGGTTGATGTGAACAGTGATACCTTGTTAGAGATTTGGCTAAGGAAGTATATATGTGGCTCCTCCTAGGCTCACTGCTCCTTTAGTGTCCCATATTTGCAGGCTTCGTAAGTCCTTTTATGGTCACAAGTAGGCATGCATTTCGATAGTGGTATGGTCGTATTTCTGCTGCTTTAAGCTTTAGGGGATTCACCTCTTCCCTCAATGATTATTTCCTATTTTTTTAATTAATTCTAGACACCTTGTTACCATCATCTCAGTCTACGTTGATAAAGTTTTGATCACATTAAATTATCTACAAGAAACTCATTTTTTTAAACTAAGAGTTCACAATTAAATATGTAATAGAAGGCCATTATTGTTTGTAATAGAAATTATCAGTGAATCTAGAGGTTTGATGGTCACTCAACTAAAATTTGCCTTAAAACTCTCTACTGAATTTGAGTTTTTGGGTTCTCATCTGATTTTTACTCCTTTGAAATAACTCTTTTTTTTGGTAAACCTTTGAAATAACTCGTTCATATATCAATTCAGTTTATTTTGGCATGTCTAAATTCTATCCCGCATTTGACACACTAAATCTTCAATATGTGTTGGATAATGACCATTCTCAAATTGGAAAACTCTCACGATGCTTGATTGGTCTTTTTGTCTCGTACAACCAACTTATTTTATTTCATACACGCATTGACAAATATACGTAGGAGTAGGGGTGGACGTTCGGTATTCGATTCGGTATTTTTAAAGTTTGGGTTCGATAATTCGGTAATCGGTATTTGAATGTACATACTACATACCATACTTATAAACATCGGTTCGGTAATTCGATAATCGGTAAATTAAACTTCGGTTCGGTATGGTATTTGGTAATACCATATTAAAGTTGGAGATGTGCAAATGCACGTTTAAACTTCAAAGGTATATTTAATAGAAATCCTATTTAGTATTCTTTTTGTTGCTTTTTACGAATATATTACCAAGTTCCAAGAGATTCTTTGGAATGACTAATGCTAGTGTCTATTGCGTTGATTAGACATATATATATATATATATATATATATATATATATAAATTCGATATTCGGTAAATACCGAATACCAAACGGTATTAATATCTTATACCAAACCCAATTCCGAATACCGAAATATTGAAATTTTATTCTCAAATACCATATCAAATACCGAATTGCTGAATATCAGTTACCAAATTTTTCAATTCAATTCGGTAATTTGATTTTTGGTATTTTATGTCTAGCCCTATCTAAGAGACGTAAATCTTAATCTTGTTGTTCAATTGCGTCGAAATATATTAGTGAATGAAAATGCGGATGAGAGCAAAATTTAAATAAAACGACTACCATTATATTGAATCACTCATAAAGAATACAACCAAACCGACATCTCGCTACCAGATAAAACAAAGTAAAAATAGTACAAATAAATCTGGCCAAGATATAGGAAATCATCAAGAATTATCAGCAAAACACCATCATTTTGTCTATATTTATATATATGGCACGTGACAATTTAATGTTGTAAATTTCCTTCTTTTTAAATGGAAGTTGGGGGGTGGGTATTGATGAGAAAAGTTCATGCAAACAGATGTATTCTTCCAAGTTCCAATCAATGACCGAAATTCAGGGCAGTTCAACCCTTTCTGAGAAAAGGCGGTCTCCAAATTTAAGGGGCCTTATTTTTTTAGTAATAATAAATTATAAATTTTAAGAAATATATTAAATACTATTTATAGAAAAAAGAATTTTTTTATATAAAGATTTAGGAGTTTGATATAGTAAAAACTTTTTAATACATTGACTATATTATTAATTAAAAAAGAATTATTAAATATAACTATATAATTTTAAAAATAAATTATAAAAATAAAGGTCTCCATTTAATTTTTGCCTTAAATCACGATTTTTTTTTTTCAACTTTTACATTTAATATAATTTTTAAAAATGATTTTTTTTTTAAAATGACAATGACACTCCCCCCCTCCATTTATTCATCTACTTCACCCCCATTTATTTATCTTCTTTACCTCCATCTTTTGATTCTCAATGCTACTTCAATTTTATCTTATTCTTTGCTATTTTATTTTATTTTATTTTGATTTTAATAAATAAAAAATATTTTTGAATCAACTAACTGAATCGTAAAAATTAAAGAAAAAGTTTCTCGCCATTCAATGGCTAAATCCCTCTGCCACTCTCATTTTCAATATTCTCCTTCATTCTTTCTTCATATCATCATTCAGTCTTCATCAAGCATCGTTGTTGTCGTTATCTTCATCGAAAAAGCTGCAAAACAGAAAAATGGGTAAAAAAAAGTTTTCAATGGAACTTCAATTTTTTCGACAAACTTAATATGAATCTGAAATTACTTTCTTTGAAATTATTAAAGAATTTAAATTATAAAGAACGCACAATATAAATAAATAAATAATTATGAATTGATGTGTGGGAACGAAAGTGAAATTGAGGATATGTACAAAGAAAGTGAATTGATTCGGTGAAGCTTCCAGCTCCACTTCCTCATATTGAAAATGACAACTTCTTTTCTTCACTGTTGTAAGTGAGTAATTGAAGTTCTAATCTTTCACAATTCTCATGCTACACATCCTCAAAGATAGAACTTCTTTCTAATTTTTTTGTCCCTTATATAAATGAGATGGATGGAATAAAGAGCATTGAGAAACTTTGGAATTTTTTCGATCTTAAAGTCCTCTCGATTTCTCATTGTCGATTTCAAAATGGTTCGCTATTGTTGTCGCTCTACATATCTATCTCTATCCCAAATCAAATATGAAAAAAATAGAAGATTATATCTAAAATTAATTTTAAAAAATTGAGTTTTGTGGTTAGGAAAAAAGAATAACAAAGCCAAAAATGAAAGACGAAAATGAGGAAAAAGATGAAGGAGGAGGGGTGACGGGGAGGGGGAGGGGCAGGCTGTGTGACAAATTTTTGATTTTTGATTTTTTAAGAAAATTATAATTATTTTTTTAATAATTATTTGGGCCCTCAATGCCACATGTGATTTTTTAATTAGCCGTTTTTTTCATGTCACTGCAAGTGTGCTACACACACTTCATAATTTTTGCTAAATATCCAAAAGTTCCTAATAGGAATAATTTTCTAGATAGTATAGGTGTACAATAGGTACTAGTTCTAGTTGAGGGGTCCAAGTAAAATTTCAAAACAAGTTTAAGAGCCTAGCGATGACTTAAGTCAAAATATTTTATTTATTCTAAGGGCATGCTTTAACTTCAACGTGACACTTAAAAAAAATAAATGTAAAAAGTTGAACTGCAGATTACAGCTCTAACCTCCGTAATTTACCTTTTTCTTGTAGTGTGATGTGATACTACTCGTTTTTGGTTTAAGTATCCTTGAGTTTTATTATAAACTTTCAGATACTTCTATTTGAATACTTAATCCAACACTAATAGTCTATTTGAGATTCTTTTTTTTAAAAATACATATTTTGAGAATTTATTTTTTGAAAAGAAGGTGTTTGATAAACTTGCAAAAGTTCTTTAAAAAAGAAACAAAAGTAGTTTTCCTACTTTCGAGAAAAAGTAGAAATTTTCTGCTTTGCAAAAAAAGTAGAAGCAAAATCAGAAAATTATTTTTTCATGACAAAAATATCTCTGTCACTTATACACAACAACTCACACACACACACATATATATATATATAATTAGCAGAGAAAAGACATAAAGTCACTCCTCAACATGTCCGACTTTTGCAAAAATACACCTAAACTATTCAAGTGATCTATTACCCCACAAAAATCACATGTACCATTGTAAATACACCATTTTGATTGAAATTTGATCTATGCGTGTCTACACGCATAGGACACACATGAATGCATAAAACTTGATTGAAACAATCAATTATAAAATGCCATGTATAATTTATTTCTCAATTATTTTAAAAACTCATCTTCTCCACTTTAAAAAACTGATTCTCTTCCTCCTCCATTGATATAGCCGTCAGATGATTTCAAAGAAAATTTTTTCTCTCTTCTCAAACTTTTCTCAACGAAATCAACCTTAAAAGGTGAGATATTTCCATTTATGTTCTAATTTCTAAACAAAATCAGTCATAAAAACTTTAATTTCGTCTCAATTTTCTTAAATATTTTGAACTCAAGTTAAATTTTGTGATTAGATTTTGCAGAAAATAATTTTATAATGTCAAATACAATCTTGAATTGTATTTTTAATGAAGATAATGATCCTATGTTGCGTGTAAAAATGCAATGCAAACATGAAGACTTACTTTCAATACAAACGTCATGGTCGGAGGACAACCCAACTAGAAGATTTTAGCCTTGTCCACGCTATCGTGTATGTCCTATACATATTCTCTTATTTTTTCTCTTGTTTTTATTAAATTAATTTGCTTATAACAAATTTAAGAATAAATCATGCAACTTCTTTTGATGGAGGGATCCGAAAAAGATTGATTTACGATCCAAGACAGTTATTTCGAGATTGGCGAAGAGAATCAAGGAGTTGGAAGAAGCACTGACATTTTTTTGAAAGTAATGAAAAATGGGCAGTGAAGAAGGAGAAAAAGATCAAATGTTGTAATTGGAAGCTCATCGTCACGATTGTCGTGGTGTTTTCCCTATTTTGGACAAGCATGACCAAGAATGTGACGGATAATAAATGTAGTTGTGTGCAATTGAAATTGTCATAGTTGTTCTCTTGTTCAACTTTACAAAATAGTGTTTATGTCTTTTCACTTGTCTAAATAGTAGTTGCTTAACAAGATGTAATTTTATTTTATTGTGTAAGACCTATGCAACATGTTTTGTATCAAACTAAATTTGACTTATGCAACCTATTTTGTATCAATATTGTGATATTGATGACATTTGTGAGCATTGAAAACCTATTATTCATACGACAATAGAGTAACAAGGCAACCATAATGAAACAAAATGAGGACTTAAATTCAACATAATCATTGCTTCAATTTGAACTACAACTAAAGCCTGACCTTGTTTTATTTGGTACCTAACAAAACATAGTTTAATACCTAAAGGTACTTAAAAAAACAAACTGCCCAAAACAGTGTTTGATTTATACAAAAATAAGATCAAAATACTATCACCAACACTAAAATATACAAAAAAATAATTGTTTGAGACAATATCAACAACACCAAAATATATACATCATATCAGCAAGATGCCCTACTTCCATGGTACATGAGTCTTCCTACTTGAACTGATTTTTCCTTGAGTTTTGGTAGCAGTTGCAAACCTGGTCTGAATAATCTTTACAACCCTCATTTTTTTAAGTTTGCTATTAGTAATGGAAGACTTCCCTTTCCATTTAAATCTCTGTCTTGGTGTGTAGCCAATATCACCAGTTACTACATCAAATCTTTTTGTCACCTTTGCACCAGTGGTAATGACTCTTCTACTTGGCAATCCAGGCTGCACAAAAAAATTACTGAAATTAAAAGGAAATAAATATGAGTAAGTGAAGAAAAATTCTACACACTACTTGCATTAAGAGTGACAAATCCATCTCCAGCTTGGTATATTTCAATCCCTACCATCCTTGGCTTTTTAAAAGGTTTTGTATGTCCTCTAGTTCTGTCCCCATGGTCTTGTCTTTGAGGAGGAATTCCCCTTCCTATGCCCCTTCCACTGCCAGAACTGGTTTGGCCCTCTTGAGTCATTCCTCTTTCTCTCCCACTATCTCTTCCTGTATAAATTCCTATTCCTCTCCCACTACCCCTTTCTCTAGATATTTCCTTCTCTACCACTTATAGAATACTATGTATTGACACTCAAATAAGAATATATTCCAATCAGAAAATAATTGTTAGATTACATAAAATTATACCTTTGTTTGTTCAGAAGTTTTATCTGATTGACTTGGAACAGTTAGGACATTTGGAATACTTAAACCACCTAAAACACTGCCTTTTTCTCTACCTCTTCCTCTAACCCTTCCTCTAGTAGTACTTGCAATATTTGTGGTGGACTGATTATTGAGATATTAGTACATATTCTTAAAAAAATTTGTATTGACAAATAAATAAATATACCTTTTGCTGATAAGATGTTCCAGCTGCATGACTTGGATCACTGCCCCTTGCTCTCCCTCTTTCTCTACCAGTAGAAGCTCCAACCTGTGTTTTAAAAGATTAGTCCTTGTACTTAACAAAATGTACATTAGATAATGATTATAAAAAGATGTGCTTGAGAAGATGTTCCAGCTGATTGATTAGTACCAGGTTGATCTATTGTATGACATTCTCTTTTATTATGTCCCTATGTACCATATTTTCTGCACGTAATGACAGTACCACATTTGCTATGTTTTTTTAGTTTTTCTACTTTCATCAACCTCCTTTCTTCTAACTTTACTTGGTCTTCTAGGAAGCTTCTTGATATTTGGTGGATTTACAGTAGGATTATTTGATGTTGGTCATATTTCCATGTTATTCATTGGCTGAATAAAATAAGCATATGTGCTAAGGTAGGTATCCTTGTGATAGCAACTGTCTGCAAAATTAATGGGCACATATTACTTGTGGTGAAGGGCAGAAACACCATGAGGACAAGGAATTCCCCTAAGATTCCAAGCTTTGCAACTGCAACTCCTACTAACAATGTCAACAATATATGTACAACCTTTGTGAACAATCTTAAAACCCTTTTCCCCATTCCAAGACAAATTGTACTGCATTGACTTGCCAATATTTTCTTGGAGAATCTTCAAAGCCATGAAAGAAATATCAGTGATCCAAGTATTTGAAAACTATCTTAACTTACCAATTCTTTTCATTATCTTCCCCCTAATCTCCTCAAGCATTGTGATGATTGTTTTGAACCTTACAGGTAGTACTCATGCATTAAAACTCTCTGTAATATTATTTTCCACAACATGAAATTTGCCATTCTCTTCAAAGTATCTTTTTCACTATGTATCCATATTATAACACATAATATCATCCAAACAATCCCTCTTCAACAACTTCATTGCTATCATATTCTCATTCAATTCTGCTTTAAATGTGGATTTTGCAATCTTCTAAAATATTCTTTTTCTTTCTATCTCTTTCCAGATTTTAGATCAATTAGCAAGAACACGTCTTTCACATTTTCTGTGTTCAGCCAATGGCAGCAGCTCTTTACAACTATTTCCAGTCCCTAACAAAATAAAATAGTATATTAATCTACAGAGTTAAAGAAAAAGAATAGCAAACACTTGCTAAAAATAGAGTCATACCTTTTGCATATCAATTATGATACTTAATTGATGACATTATCCAAGATCAAGGTCATTTCTCAGTAATTTAAGAAATCATCCCTATGTAAACTGATTCTTAACCTCAATAACTGCCTTGGTAATAGGTAGAATTTGGTTGTTTCCATCTCTGCAAACAACCACTAACAATTGACCTTTGCACAAACCTTTAAAGAAATAACCATCCAAACCAATCAACCTTCTAGAACATCTAGAGAATGCTTTCTTTAAAGTATAAAAGAACACATCAAATCTCTTAAAGATTAACTGTCCAGTCATATCAGCATCTCTAACATTAACAACATAAATGCAACCTGGATTAGTCCTAAAAATCTCTCTGTAATAAAAAAATTCTACCATACTCCACAATGTGATCACCCATAATCTCTTGTAGCACTCTAGACCTATCTCTTCTCACAGTTATCCTACCAACATGGATATCCAACTCTTTTTTAATAATCTTCCGCAACTGGATAATTCTAATGTTTGGTTGTTGACTTATTCTGTTTTTATACTTACTTTTGAGAAACTTTGAGTTGCAAAGATATTTAAAAGTTGATCTCAAACAAATATGAATAGGATTGTATTTTTTAATAATAAAATACCCACTGGTCTTATCCTTACTAGCACGCAACAATCAAGGACAAGTGTTTTTGTAGCACCTCACTCTAACTTCTCCAGGTTCATTCACGTACTTTTAAATTTGAATCTTTTCTTGAATAGAATATTTGGTTACTGCAAGCCTAAATTCCTTTACACTTGGAAAAACCAATCCTAATTCCTAAATAATTTTTTCACAAATTTCATAAAAAACAACTATGTTTTTTGTTCTTTCTTCTCTCAGGTTGCACTACTTCATCAACCTCTTCACCATCTCCCCAACCTACTTCATCATCTAATTTAAAGCTAGGAGCTTCATCACTTTGATAGTAAGTTTCTTCACCTCCTAGTTTACCAACTAGGCTATCCCTAGTACCAACATTTGTCTCATCATACCCTATATTAATCTGTTCATTTATTGTGCCTCTACTTTTTTTTTTTTACCTATTAAAATGCCTCTTACTTGACCTTATATCAATATACTCTTGATGGATATCACTATCAAATCACTATCTTGACTAGTATTCCCATCTAAATCCGAATCATCCTCTAAATCACCATCACTTGGATACTCATCTATTGTAGGATCAAAAGAGTTGGAAGGTATAGTAGAAGGCGCAGGCATATCGGGAGGGTTGGAAGAAAAATTAGGAGAATAAGGCTGAAAATTAGGGTAAGAAGCATCACCCTCATTAATAGGGTTCAAAGATTCCTTACATACCCCATTATAACCTACATTGGGGACAAACTCCAATTCAAGTGGGGCCTGACAAGGTTCACTGACCCTATGTGAAACGTACACCTCAAGTTCATCCTCATTTTTTTAACTTGCTGACGATGTCAGAAATAACCTTATCATATTTAATGTCTACCAAATACCTATCTCATTTAACGAAGAAATCACACTCGATTGTATATTCTAGATATTTTATGCAACCTTTTAACTCAAAGTAGGACATCATATCAACATCCTTATCTAAAAACTCAGTCACAAACCCACCAATATATTTAGGTGGGGGACCAAATTCAATTTCACCCCCTGATACCATCTTAAAGTTACCAGAACAAAAGACATTGAAAGATTCCTAAAAAACCAACATTGCAACCACACAAATACATTGAAATCAGTAAACAAAAGAGAAAAATCAGAATAGTCGAAAGAAACTTTAAGAGCATTATTTTTGGATATTTTCCACAAAAAAATAATACAAATGGGCCCCATACCCCCAACACCCCACCCCCACTTGATCCACACCCCAAAAAATACAGTTGCAACTATATATTCTACTACAACACCATAATAATAAAAACAACATATTCTAAAAATTCTACAAACACGTAATGCAACATAACTCAATAAGTTCATACTAGCATGATTTTCACTAAAATATTACCAAAAATATATTTTCCCCCACAAAAAATCACAAATTCGAAAAAACCATCAGAAGTGAGAAACTACTTAAATGCAAAAAACCCTAACCTATAAAATCCTCAACTTTTGTTTAATAGCTATTTCCCCCGATAAATTAATCAACTAAGCTCCTAATTTTCGCTCAATCTCCCTTCAAATGTGATTTTTCATCTATCACAAAAGAAAAAGAAAGTGTGAAGTGAGAAAAGTAAGAGAAATTGAAAAGAGAAAAGGAATTCTTTTTGGGTATTTGAAGAGACTCGGGTCAGGTTAAAGGGTTAAACCCATCATTTTATGAATAATTTATTTAAATTATCAATTGAATATAGAATGCCAAACGTGCATCTTTTTAAAGTTGAGGATTGATGAAATTTTTTGTCAAAATGGTCTATTTACAACGGTATATGTACTTTTTCTGAGGTAATTGATCACCTGTATAGTTTAGGTGTCTTTTTGTAAAAGTCGTACAAGTTGAGGGGTGCCTTATGTCTTTTCTCTAATTAGCATGATTAAAGTTTGATGTTAGAATTTTAATATTGATATTTACATCACAATTATTTATTTTATTTTATTTTATTATTTTTATATTATTATTTATTTTTCACTAATTTTCTATTAATAAAATCCAAAATATCATTGATGATGATGATCAAAGAATATATTGTTAGCTTCCCATATCAATCTAATATATTTTAATAATGAAAACTAATGGTTGATAACTTGCAGGAAATACTAGAATGACTAAGTCAAGGAAGTTCATCATGGATATATACTTGGAAGAACATCCCGTGTAATCCCTAATTACAAGGGACTCAAAGTTGAACTTCGAATGTGTCATGACCCGAATTAGGGCCTGACCGTGATAGGTATCTCAAGTCCTACGTGGTTCGGAGATCAACCCCTTCACCTAACAGAACCAACACAACATCCCCAAATGTCAGCTGAATTCCGAACATATAACAAGATAGCGCATAATAAAACTAATGATAATTCATGATATGTCTATACCAACCACCGGTAACCGGACAATTGTCCATCACCAAATAATTAATCAAACCACCCAAGTCCACAGTAATCCAACAAAGCCTCTACAGATTGAAGGTCAATAAAATGTCGGGATATTCCCCTAACAATAGCTGAAACCAATATTCAAAAGAAAGTCAAACTATACAAAGAAAACCATAATATGGATTGGGGTCTTCTGAAGGATAAAAGCTCACTACTTAAATCTGACTCGCTTGCTGATCCCAAATCCAAGTCACTGAGCAGGAGATGTGGAAGTATGGCCAGTTCCTGCATCATTTGCGGACACAACGTTTAAAAATGGCTAGTGGTTGGAGAGCTAGCATGTAACTCAGGGGTAAAGAAAGTATGGCCAGTTCCTGCATCATTTGCGGACACAACGTTTGAACATGGATAGAGGTTGGAGTGCTAGTATGTAACTCAGGGGTAGAGGACAAAATAATTCCATGATATTAGTTTAAAACCAATACAACATTCAATGCATAATATCATATGAAGTACATATACATATATAATACCACATGCTGGGGTAGGGATCAAGGCTTAGCATGAACTTAAAAAACCTTAACCTGGGTTGTGTATCATAACCGTCATATAACAAGGCACCCATGTGCTATATAGGTCCAACTCTCCCTTAGCTGGAAGGGCCCTAGCGTGTGTAGCTGTACAAATAAGAGAATATCCATTTTCGTATATGCCTTTATGGGGGACTCGAACCTCCCGACATAGTCAAGGTGACTTAAGCACCAATGTATACAATATAGGGGACTTAAACTTCCCATTAATATAACCAATATGAGGGACTCGAATCTCCTGATTTTCAGTGTTAGTCCTTCGGACCTCCACTTTTATGGACCGACAACACACCTCACTCTTAAGGCCAATTTAAAACATTTAACATGTATCAACATTTATTAACCCATCATACATATAGGCACCCCGTTGGTATACCAACCCCACTTGCAAGCGTACATTAAGATATAACAATAATTTCATCATTTTGGACTCGAACATGTTGTTCAAACATGGACATTAAGTTAATTTAGCATTTGGGACTCGAACCCATTTATCCAACCAAACCCCAAGGTTACAATCTAAGTCAATCTATGGCCATCAAGGCCTTTACAAAATCCTTCATCAATCATTATCATGCTTATGCCAAAGTCTTAGTTCAAAAATACAATTCAATTTATGAAAATATCACTCTTATTAACAATTTCACAAAGATGTTGAGGGCATGCCATTACCAAAGCTAAAATCATCAAATTTGGGGTTCAACCATGACCCCTAAACTAAATCACGATCCCCATGTACCCAAATGTACAAAACCATAATTAAAATATGCATAATCACAATTTAAACCATAGAAAATAATATTCAATGAAATGCATTCAAACCCCTCAACCGTGGTTTCAAAACTACCATTTATGATCAATGAACAATGCTTTAAACATATGATTTTAGTAAACTAACAATGAGGGAAGAGTCACATGCCTGAATTACGAAGATTCATGGAGAGAAATTGACTCTTGAACCCTTAGATGGCCACTTTGGAGAAACCCTAGCCAATTTTACTTGAGAGGATTTGAGAGAGTAAAAAGGATGTTTTGATCTTGTAAAGTGATGAATGAATTCCCCAAAATGTTTTAGGGACATGAGGCCTTAAGGGTTTTAAGTGGGAAATGTCCAAAGTACCCAAAGCTAAAAACTGTAAAAAAGCCGTCCTTGGTTACATGTCGACCCATCGACTCGTCACCACATCATATGACTCATAGCCATGAGTCTTATACTAAATAGTGAGTTGGACACCCATACACTATACATCTTATGACTCCATGTTCCCACTCTTGACCTGGCCATATGACTCGTATGTCTAGTTGTATCCAAGGCAGAACCTAAAAAGATTAGACACTGGTCAACGTACGACTCAACCCTATCACTCGTAATATGGTCTTACGACATGTAGTGAGTCACTTGTACTCAGAGCAGAACTTAGACATTACACATTGGCTTGGTTATGACTTGGGTCCCTAGACCTGTAACTATACCATATGACTCGTATGATGAGTCGTCAACTAGGCAGTAAGCTCATAGCTCAAAGAATTTTCAAGGAACAAAATCCGAGGTGTTTAAGTCTCCCTTCTTAGGATTATTCATCCTTGAATGATGGGAAAAGGCATTGACTAGCACGATATAAACCCCAAATATCTCTACTCTTATATTTAACTAAGTTAGAAAACAAGGATGCCACAAAAATCAATCTTTCCTTTAACAAACTTAGAAAACAAAGATGTTAAGAACAACACATACCTTAAGCACGATTATCCAGAATAGGGAATAGTAATGGATGCTTGGACTTCATGTTCTCTTCATCTTCCCAAGTATCTTCCTCTAACTTTTGATTTCGCCATAGAAATTTTACTGAACCCACATCCTTCGTTCGCAACCGATGAACTTGCTGATCCAAAATCCTCATCGGGACCTCCTCATAGGACAAAGAATACAAAGTACCAATGTTCTCCAAGGGAACAACCAACGAAGGATCACCCACACATTTTCTCAACATGGACACATGGAATTCCTGGTGAATGGAACTGATGCTAGAGGGAAAATCAAACTAATATGCAACATTACCAACCCTTCTCAAAACCCTGTATAAGCCAATATATCTGGGACTGAGCTTCCCCTTCTTTTGAAACCGCATTACTTCCTTCATGGGATACACCTTAAAAAATACCAAATCTCCAACTTCAAATTCCAAGTCCCTTCACCTTACGCCTGCATAGGACTTTTGGCGACCTTGGGCAGTTTTAAGCCTATTCCGAATCACCTTCACCTTTTCTATAGATTGGTGAACCAAATTCAGGACAAACATCTCCACTTCACCAACCTCAAACCACCCAATAGAAGATCTGCATCTCCTACCATACAATGCCTCAAACGGAGCCATACCAATGCTAGAATGTTAACTATTGTTATAGGCAAATTCAATGAGAGGCAAGTGGTCATACCAACTACCATCAAAGTTGATTACACAAGTTCACAACATATCTTTCAACGTCTTAATAGTTTTTTCCACTTGCCCATCTGCCTATGGGTGAAAGGTGGTGCTAAGGATCACTTTAGTCCCCAAACCAAGCTGAAAAGAGCACAAAAAATACAATGAGAATTGAGTACCACGATCCAAAATAATCGAGACAGGCACACCATGCAACTTTACGACCTTTTGAAGAAACAATTTTGCATTGTCCTCTACAAAATAATCAATTCTCACTAGCAAGAAATGAGAAAACTTAGTCATTCTATCCATGATGACCCAAATGGACTCACACTGATTTTGCCATCACGGAAGGACAATAACAAAATCCATATTAATTATCTCCTATTTCCACACCGATAGTTCAATCTCTTATATTAGCCCACCGGGCCTCATGTGCTCTACTTTTACTTGCTGACACACCATTCACATAGCCACAAAGTTGGCTACATCCCACTTCATGTCATTCCACCAATAAATCTCCTTAAGGTAATGATACATTTTTTTTGAATTGGGATGAACTGTATATCGCGATTCATGGGCCTCGACAAATATTCTGCCTTACAACCCATTGATATTGGTAACATACATCCTTCGTTGGTACCTCAAGATACCATCACTACCGATCTTGAAGAAGATCTCCTTCTGCACACCCACATTATCCATGGTCTTTATTGAGAGAGGGTTTAATACCTGTTTTTCCTTCACCTCAACACCAAGAGATGACTTTGCCACCTCTTGAACAAACATACTACCCTCTTTCAAGTCCAAGAGATGAGCTCGAAGGTTAGCCAAACAGTGAAAATCCTTCACCAATTCCCACTTATTCTTATCCACATGCGACAAACTACCTATTGACAACCTACTAAGAGCATCAACAACTACGTTAGCTTTACCTTGATAGTAATAAAGGCCCATGTCATAATCCTTGAGCAGCATAAGCCACCTCCTTTGCTTGAGATTAAGCTCTTTCTGGGTGAACACATACAGTAGGCTCTTATGATCAGAAAAGATATCAACATAGACCCCATACAAATAGTGATGCTAGATTTTTAACGCGAACACCATGGCTAACAACTCAAAGTCATGATTCAGATAGTTCTTCTCATGAACCTTCAACTATCTAGAGGTATAGACAACCACCTTGCTATGTTACATCAAAACATAACCCAAACCATCCCGGAATGCATCATAATAGACGACAAAACCCTCGGTGCCTTCAGGCAGAGTCAAGACCAGAGCTAAAGTAAACTTATCTTTTAGCTTCTTAAAGATATCCTTGCAAGAATCAGACTATAAGAACTTCACCTTCTTCTGAGTCAACTTGGTTAATGGAGCAGCAATAAAAGAAAAGCATTCCACGAATCTTCTGTAATAACCAACTAAACCTAAGAAGCTCCAAATATCAATTGGAGTCATGGGTCTAGGCCACTTCTTAACCATCACAACCTTCTAAAGATCCACCATGATCCCCTCAGTAGATACAAATGACCAAGATAAGTCATAGCATTCAACCAGAACTCACATTTGGAGAACTTAGCATATAACTGCTAATCTCTCAAGGTCTGCAACACAATGCGGAGGTGATCGGGTCCTCCTTACTTTCAAAGTACGCTAAGATGTCATTAATGAAGACAATTAAGAGCGAATCTAGAAACCGGCTAAATACCCTATTTATCAAGTCCATGAATGCCTCAGGGACATTAGTTAAGCCAAAATACATCACTAAGAACTCAAAATGCCCATACCTAGTGCAAAAAGCTATCTTAGGGATATCCATCTCCCTAATCTTTAATTAATGAAACTGTAATACCCTGAGTCTGTACCCCAGATGCTACACGGAGCTTATGAACCTGAAGGACCACAAGCTAACCCATGACTAGTACCTGCTGTGAGTACTGAATAAAAAAAAATACTGTAATAATGCGGAAGATGGACTGAAATGCCATAAGGTTCAAAATACTATAATCAAAACTAAATAAAATACTGAAATACTGAACAACTATCTAAAATACTCTAGTTTGAAAAGCCTCTAACTGTCTGAATATGGAGATGATGGGACAAGTCCCCAACTAACTCCGACTATTGAAATAATAAAATATTGAATGTAATAAAGTAATCTAACATCCTCAAAGTATGAGGACTCACTACTATAACTGCTGCTGATGACTGGAGTTGGCTATGTATGGTCAGGAACCTGAGCAATCGAACCTATAATATGAGACATTATAGCACAAGAAACGAGTATGTGATCAGTACGCGGGAATGTAATGGTATGTTAAATGAGGTAAGGCTAAATGCATGGGTTTATATGCATGAATAATAACTAACTAAATGATATGAAAGATCTAGATTAACATACATGGAGGATCTGTAACTACTGAACATACTGTGCATATTGTAACTAAGTATACTGGAACTGGATATGATAACTAATAACTGAATATAATGATAATCTGAGATCAATGATAATCTAAATTTCTAATAACTGAGTGACTGTATCTGACAGTCCTGATTCTGTAGAACTGAACTGAGTTCTATTCTGAAGACTGAGACTGAGACTAAAACTGAAACTGTAGGAGTTCTCACTTAATGACATACCCCTAAGTAAACTGAGTGGGGTCCAACTTGTAACCCCAGTTGGAAGGGTGCCAGTACCGTTCCATAGGTAAAGACACTACTATAGTCAAGCCTATCTGATGGGTGACCCTGAACAGAGAGTCAAGCCTTATTTGAAGGGTGACCCCTTGGAAGTAGCTAAGCCTTAATCTGACGGGTGACTTCTCACATCCTACACTGGATACTTATTCTGTAGTGTGATACTTCTACTAACGACTCTGCCAGCCTAACGGGAGAAGTCGTCACCTCTACACTCGGTCGGTGCTAGTTCCTACTCCTAATTGAATGACACTGATCTAATCATACTGAACTGGACTGGGCTGATACAGAGTTTACTGAGTTTTTCCTAAGTTCTGTAACTAACTGAGAGTACTACTGATTGTGATATGACTGATACTATCCTTCCACTAACACTGGCTCTAGGTAAACAACTAAATTGTCGGGTATTAAATACCCCCAGGACTCGATAGCATGAAAAGTAAAGCAAAGCATCATCTTGAATAACATAACAATGTTCACTTGGTCATAATTCATTCATAGAAATATTTCATCAAACACTTGTAATGCATTAACTTGTACATGGATGGGGAATACATGTTAGCATGCTATAATGATATTATTTCATTCTCATAGATAATTTATCAAATACATAAGAAGTAAACTTGGTTAATTAAATTATAAACACTTAGGGTTAACATGGTTACAACAATCAACTTGCAAATTAAAGGGTTTATCATGAATATCATGTAATTCAACACATACTAGAATCAATTCTTATAACTTGTGATCTAAATCATGGATTTAAACTCAAACAACATCATGAACATGAATTCAATCTAATTTAAACATGGAAATCATAAATCTTGTATTTTGAGAAAGGATTCTTGGGCTCCATGGAAGGTAAGGATCCATAGATAAACATCTAACATACCTCAATTTGATGAGTTGTTGGAGAGATTCTTGGGATTGACCTTAATTTTTGAGAGCTAGGGTTTGTTTTCTTGAGAGAGAACTACCTTTTGATTTTGGGGAAAAGTGAATAATGAAGAATTTTACATGTTTTTAGGGATTAAATCCCACATCTGGCGGAATAAAATCATGGGAAAAGACTGTTTTAACCTTGGGTGCAACTTTAATTTTTCGTGAAATTTTCCCGATCCGGACCCCTGGTATGACGCACCACTATCGTGCCAGGCCACTAGAAAATGACAACTGGTAAATTACATGGTGGTGCAATGTGGTACAATCATGTTGCCACCTTGGATGCGTCTTAGAAGCTCACCGCAATGCGGTGGTATCGTGTTGGAACACTGGAAAAGAATAACTCTGAAATTGAGCCTTGGCGTGAAGCGCCAATATCGCGGAGGCTCATTGGTTTTTGAAAATTTCCATCTTGGCTGGCTCCACGATGCGCTAATGTCTTAGGTGGTACACTGTCTTACTAAAATGGCCATAACTCTTCGTCCGGGTGTCAAATTTGGGCAAATTTTATATCATGGGAAAACCGATTTAATTTCCTACAAGATGGTGGGTCCAAATCTAGGAAATTCTGCCTAGAATAAAAATTCCACTTAGATATTCTCATGTATGGAAGATTAAACTGAGCTCGGAAATACTGGGTATTACAATATCTCCCGTTTGGGAACATTCATCCTTGAATGTGGCTAGTTAATCTAAGAGAATACTGATAGACTAAGTTTATGTACTGAACTAGACATGCGCAACTGAAGCATGATTACGTGAATAATCTGATAGACTAAGCTTACATACTGAACATGCATATCTGATGCATGATTACATGGCTAAAACTGATTCATGAAATACATGACTACCATGAGAATGATATGAGATGGTAACTGATATCAAGTTTGTAACGGTACAAAATATAGGACTGAGTAGGTTTAAGGAAGACTGTGATGATGTACGAGACACCATCTAACTAAAGTATGACTGAATGACTTCGACACACTACTGAGGCCTGAGGAACACATGACATAAATTGAACTTCACGAACCATTAAGAGTGTAACATGAGTCATGGGAACTAAGTATACTGGGAAACATGAATACGTGCGTCATGAACTGCATGACCTGAGTTTGGAATTTCTGAACTTATGGAACTTGATTCTTACTACAGAGTGAACTGGAACTCCTTATACTAGGAACTGCAAGCATGCATGGTCTTCTACCATTTACTATACTACTATCTCCTCCTTAGCTTAAAGTCATCGTTCTAAGTTCGTGGGTTACTAAATCAATAACCCTACTACTATTTCAGGGTTTAACCTTGGAATGGATTGCTATGTAAGAAATTACAAAAGATAGAGAAGCCCATGGATGTCATAAGGCATAAACATATAAATGAGAGATTTGTAACTTACTAGTGACTACATCAGGAGGACTTTCCTGATCCTGTCGGGACGAAAGTGCATAAAATCTGTTTAGACGCTAACCGTGGATGGCACTGAAAGGGGAGCCCTGTTGATTTGGGGATTGTACTAAACTGGTGACTGATGAGACTAACCCTAATGACATATATCCCTACCTCTCTGAGAAGTTACTTGATACTCCCTAAGCCTATGGCCCAGTTTCCCACATCCATAACAATAATTACTGCCATCCCTACACTTCTCCTGATGTTTTTTACCATACTCTTTGCAAAATAGATTAGTACGACCATTGCTTATGCTATCCTGGGTCATCGGTACACTGGCTGTGGACAGAGCTGGGACTGAGAACTTTGGGTGAAACTGGGAACGGTTACCGCCATTTGACTTGGGCTGATTAAAATTGAAACTACCTGTTCCAGCTCTCTTATTTTCCTTTTTTTTTCTTTAGCCTTCTGCTCTTCAATTTGTTGAGCATGGACCATTAGTATAGATATGTCCATATTCTTAATTAACATTGCGGTTTTGCACTCATTAACCACACTCTCTGACACCCCAAACACAAACTTACTCATCCTGGACCTATTATACGCTACCACATGAGGAGCATATCTGGCTAATTGGGTAAACTTAAGGGAATACTCTTTCACGCTCATGTTGCCCTACCTGAGATTTATAAATTCTAAAACTTTGGCCTCTCTCAACTCTAAGGGAAAAAATCTATCTAGGAAGGCAGTAACAAACTCTTCCCACTGTACGGGCTCTACATTTATACCCCTGTCTACCTTCCACTACTTAAACCATATATGTCCTATTTGTAGCTGATAGGTGGCTAACTCGGCACTCTCACTGGAAGTCACTCCCATAATATTGTGACTTTTTGAACTTGATCGAGGAACTCCTATGGATCCTCTTTTGACTTAGATCCCGTAAAGGAAAGAGGAATCATTCGAGTGAAGTCTTAAATTCTGATTGCAGCAGTATTGGCCATTGGGTTGGCCAGAACAACAGATGGCCATTCATTCTGGGTTACAACTGAATTGGATAGAGTAGTGAATGGAAATCTGAATTCTTCATGAGAGATGTGCTCGTCCAAGGGATCTACCTGAACGGGCTGAGGTGCTGACTGATTTCTGGTTCTCCTTTCGTTAGTCCTTTTAGGAGGCATATTCTGTAGATAAAAGAAAGAAGAAGATTAGACTGAGAGATTAATTTGAGCTCATGCTCACTCGCACGATATGAATACTGAAAAAAGGGAAACTTTTCCTAAAACATCACATAGCCTCCTGTCCATAATTATGGCGCGCTACACACCCATGCACAAGACTCCATGTGATGCGGCTTTCAAACTCTCTAGGACTCTATTGAACCTTAGGCTCTGATACCAATTTTGTAATGCCCCAAGTCTGTACCCCAGATGCAACACGGTTCTTATGACCCCAAAGGACCATAAGCTAACCCATGACTGGTACCTGCTATTAGCACTGAATAAAAAAAATACTATAATAATGCGGAAGATAGACTGAAATGCCATAAGGTTCAAAATACTATTATCAAAATTGAATAAAATACTGAAATACTGAACAACTGTATGAAATACTCTAGTCTGAAAAGCCTCTAACTCTCTGAATATAGAGGTGATGGGACAAGTCCCCAACTAACTCCGACTACTGAAATAATGAACTTCTAAATGTACTGAAGTAATCTAACATCCTTGAAGTATGAGCACTCACTACTAGAACTGATGCTGATAACTGGAGCTGGCTATGTGCGGTCAAGAACCTGAGTGTATGAACCTATGATATGAGACATCATAGCATAAGAAACGAGTATGAGATCAGTACGTGGGAATATACTGGTATGCTAAATAAGGTAAGGATGAATGCATAGGATTATATGGAAGAACAATAACTAACTAAAAGATATACAAGAGATGGATTAGTAAACATGGAGGATCTATAACTACTAAACATACTGTGCATACTGCAACTAAGTATACTGGTACTGGAACTGATAACTGAATATACTGATAATCTGAGATCACTGATAATCTGAATTTTTGATAACTGAGTGACCGTATCTGATAGTCCTGATTCTATAGAACTAAACTGAGTTCTATTTTGAAGACTGAGACTGAGACTGAAACTGAAACAGTGGGAGTTCTCACTTAACCGACATGCCTCTGAGTAAACTGAGTGGGGTCTAACCTGTAGCCCCAGTTGGAAGGGTGCCGTACCGTGCCACGAGTAAAGACTCTGCTATGGTCAAACCTATTTGACGGGTGACCCTGAACAGTGAGTCAAGACTAATCTGACGGGTGACCCCTGGGAGGTAGCCAAGCCTTAATCTGACGGGTGACTCCTCATATCTTACGTTGGCTACATAGTTCTGTAGTGTGAGAATGCTCCTAATGACACTGCCTGCCTGAAGGGAAAAGTTGTCACCTCTACACTCGCTCAGTGCTAGTTCCTATTCCCAACTGAATGACACTGATCTGATCATACTGAACTGGAGTGGGCTGATATAAAGTTTACTGAGTTTTTCCTAAGTTCTGTAACTGACTGAGAGTACTAATGATCGTGACATGACTGATACTATCCTCCACTGACACTGGCTCTAGGTAAACAGTTAAATTGTCAGGTATTAAATACCCCCAGGATCAATAACATGAAAAGTAAAGCATCATCTTGAATAACATAACAATGTTCACTTGGTCATAATTCATTCATAGAGACATTTCATCAAACATTTGTAATGAATTAACTTGTACATGGATGGGGAAAACATGTTAGCATACTATAATGACATTATTTCATTCTCATAGACAATTTATTAAACACATAAGAAGCATACTTGGTTCATTAAATCATACACACTTAGGGTTAACATGGTTACAACAATCAACTTGCAAATTGAAGGGTTTATCATAAATATCATGTAATTCAACACATACTAGAATCAATTCTTAGATCTTGTGGTCTAAATCATGGATTAAAACTCAAACAACATCATGAACATGAATTCAATCTAATTTAAACATGGAAATCATAAATCATAAATCTTGTATTTTGAAAAAGAATTCTTGGGCTCCATGGAAGGTAAAGATCCATGGATGAACATCTAACATACCTCAATTTGATGAGTTGTTGGAGAGATTCTTGGGATTGACCTTGATTATTGAGAGCTAGGGTTTGTTTTCTTGAGAGAGAACTACCTTTTGATTTTGGGGAAAAGTGAATGATGAAGAATTTTACACGTTTTTAGGGATTAAATCCTACATCTGGGTGGAATAAATTCAAGGGAAAAGACTGTTTTAACCCTGCGCGCAACTTTAATTTTTTATGAAATTCTCCCAATCTGGACCCCTGGCGTAACGTGCCAGACCACTGGAAAATGACAACTGGGCTATTGCATGGTGGTGCGATGCATTACAATTGCGTTGCCACCTTGGACGCGACCTGGAAGCTCACCGCTACACGGTGGTATCGTGTTGGAACACTGAAAAGGACAACTCTGAAATTGAACCTTGGCGTGAATTGCCAATATCGCAGAGGCTCACTGGTTTTTGTCAATTGCCATCTTGGCTGGCTCCATAACGCACTGATGGATCAGGTGGTACACTGTCTTACTAAAATTCCCATAACTCTTCACCCAGGTATCAGATTTGGGCGAATTTTATATCGTTGGAAAGCTGATTGAATTTACTACAAGATGGTGGTTCTAAATCTGGAAAATTCCACCTAGAACAAAAATTCTACTTAGGTATTCTCGTGTACGGAAGACTAAACTGAGATGGGAAATTATGGGGTATTACAGATACCCATACCAAAGATCAATCTTAGAGAAGAATTTGGCACCCTTAAGCTGGTCAAAGAGATTATCAATTCTTAAAAGTGGATACTTATTCTTTAGTGTCACCTTGTTCAACTGTCGGTAATCAATGCATATACGAAGGGAACCATCCTTATTACGTATGAACAAGTTAGGTGCACCCTACAGGGACACACTAGGATGGATGAAACTCTTGACTAAGAGATTCTTCAATAGCTCCTTGAGTTCCTTCAACTCAGCTAGAGCCATTCTATACGGGGGAATAAAGATAGTACAAGTGTCCGGAAGATGATCAATACCAAAATCTATTTCCCTATCGGGAGGGACACCAGGAAGATCATTAGGGAAGACTTTAGGATACTCATTTACGATTGGGACAAAATCTAAAGAAGGTCCCTTCGAGTTAAAATCCGTAACTCGGAACAAATGATAGAGAAAACCCTTGAAAATTAATTTATGGGCTCTAAGATATGATATGAACCTCCCCTTAGGCTCTAGGGAACTTCCTTCTCATTTAACAATTGGATTATTAGAGAATTTAAACATGACCTTACGGGTCCGACAGTTTAGAGAAGCATAGCATGAGTGGAACCAATCCATTCCAATATGACATCAAAATCAACCATGTATAATTCAAACAGATACCAAAGTCTCTCGACCACCCACAAACACCACGCAACCCCTATAAAATCTTCTAGCAACCATAGAGTCACCCACTAGGGTAGAAATAGAAAAAGGTCTGAAATACACTTCGGACCAAAACCAAAATGCACATCCTTAAATAGGGTCTCATAAGAGATAGTGGACCTCGGATTAAGAAAATAGTACACATCTCAGGAAAAGAGTTTCAACATACCAGTAAACATCCAGAGATGCCTCGGACCCCTGATGAGTAGTGAGAGAATAAAGGCTATTTCAACCAGTGCTAGAGCCAGAAGTTATACTCTTTGGTGCAGGAGTTAATGAAGAGGCAACATGAACCTTGTTTTCCCCAGAAGCAACTCTAGAGGGACAATCCCATTGCATATGTACGATCTGACCATACATAAAGCATCAGTTCCCCCTACTCACACTGACCATGGTGGTGCTGACCATAAATCTGTAGTGAGGGTAGGATGGTGCTGATTGGACCCCACTGGCCTGAGATTTATCACCCTGTGCCCTAAAAGCATCACTACCCTAAAAACATTGGTCACCAGACGGCTTTGGAGGGAATACTAGCTGTCAAATAGGAGTTAGGACTCCCCAGTTCTTCTTCTTAGACAACTTTACACTCTGTTGTTGGCCTCCACCCTATTTTGAATACTAGAATTTCTTACTCTACCGCTTTTCTATCTTTGCCTACTTTTTCTTTTCTTCCTCAACCTGATGTATATATACAACTAATCTAGAGATGTCCTTTTCCTTGTTAAAAAAAGAAGCCTTACTCTCAATAATCAACTCATGGGATAATCAAGAAGCAAACATATGCATTCTAGCCCTCATTCTAGACACTAACTCAGGAGCATACCAAGACAAATGATGGAATTTCAAGGCATACTTCTTGACTGTCATTCTTTCTTGTCTCAAGTTAACAAATTCTTTCTCCTTTAACTCTTGAGGAAAGAAAAGGTCCAAAAATTCATTAGAGAAATCATCCCACAAGGCAGAACCAACATCTTTGCCTCTCAACTATTCCCACTCTTCGCACCATGGTACTCTACATCTGTAAATTGATAGGTACCACACTCCACACCTTTAATCTTTGAAGCATGCATAACTCCGAAGATCTTCTCCATCTTTTTCAATGAAACTTTGAGAATTCTCCTCAACCTTAGTACCAGTAAACATCGAAGGATGAAACCTCATAAATTATTCAACTCTAGTGGCCTTAGATGAACCCATAGCAGCACCAGTAGAACCCATCTATTATGACTGAGATGTGACCAACTAGGTCAATAGGTTAATGGAGCGCGGTACTCAGCATTAGTAACCTTCCCTTGAGACGACTGAGTATGAGTGTTGCCCTCAGGAGTAGGATCAGTAGGGACAGGTAGGACTCCCCGAGGACAGCCAGTTGCAGCGACCCTTGACCGAGTTAGGACCCTAAAAGTTGGACGAGCTCCATCCATTTTGTCCTCAAATGGGATAGAAGAAGTTCCACGAACATCAGATCTTCTTGGAGGAATGATATGAAAGATGAACAGAAAAAAATCAGAGGAATCCAAGACCTTAGACTCTACTGCCCAAAATTAAGACAACAAGAAAGGGAAACATCCTAATGTCTCATAACCTCTCCCTTATATGAGTGGTGCGCTACACACCCATTAAAGAGACTCTACTTAACACGGTTTTTTGGAAACCCAAACGACCATGAACCTAGGCTTTGATACCATCTTTGACATAACTCGAACCAAGGACTAGCCGTGATGAGTAGCTCAAGACCCATATGGATCGGAGATCACCCCCTTCACCCAACCAAAGCAATACAACATCCCCATATGTCTGATAAATTATGAACATATAATAGGATAACACATAATAAAACTAATAATAATTCATGATATTTCTGTACCAACCACATGTAATCGGACAACCGTTCGGCACCAAAAAATTAACCAAACCACCCAAGTCAACAGGAATCCAACAAAGCCTCTACAAATCAAAGGTCAATAAAAGTTGGGACATTCCCCCGACAATAGCTGAAACAAATATCCAAAAGATAGTCAAAACATAAAAAGGAAATCATAATATGGACTGGGGACTTCCAAAGGATGACGTCTCACCACTTTAATCTGACTTACTATATCATTCTGAATTAGAGTCACTGAGAAGGAGATATAGAAGTATGGCAAGTTCCTGCATAGCATCAAGACACAACGTCTGAAGGCAGTTAAGGGTTGGAGCGCTAGCATGTAACTCATGGATAACAGAACAAAATTAATCCATGATAATAGTTCAAAACCAATACAACATTCAATGTATAATATCATATGAAGTACATATACATATATAATACCACATGCTGGGGTAAGGATCAAGGATTAACTTTAACTTTGAAAATATTAACCTAGGTTGTGTAGCATAACCATCATATAATAAGGCACCCACGAGCTATATGGGCTCAACTCTCCCCTAGCTGGAAGGGCCTCAGTGTGTGTAGCAGCACAAACCAAATAATATCCATATCCATATATGCCTTTATGGAGACTCGAACCTTCCAACATAGTCAAGGTGACTTAAGTACCAATGCATACAATATAGGGGACTCAAAATTCTATTCATATAACCAATATGGGGTACTCGAACCTCTTGGTCATTTAGACACCCACACCGGCTAGCGCAGTTTCCAATGTTAGTCCTTTGGACTTCTACTTTCATGGCCTGTCTACACACCCTACTCTTAAGCCCAATTTAAAATATTTAACATACAACAACATTTATTAACCCATTATACATATAGGCACCCCATTGGTATCATCATACCAACCCCACTTGCAAGCGTACATTATGCCACAATAATAATTTCATCATTGGGACTCAAACCTATTGTTCAAACATGAACATTATGTTAATTTAACATTAGGGAATCGAACCCATTTAGCTAACCAAACCCTAAGGTTACAATCTAAATCAATCTATGGATATCACGGCTTTTACAAAGTCCTTCATCAATCATTACCATGGTTATGCCATAGCCTTAGTTCAAAAACATAATTTGACTTGTGACAATATCATTCTCATTAACAATTTCCCAAATAGGTTGAGGGCATGCCATTACCAAAACCAAAATCATCAAATTTGGGGTTCAACTATGACCTCTCAGCTAAATTACCATCCCCATGCACCCACATGTGCAAAACCATAATTAAAACATGCATAATAACAATTTAACCATAGAAAACAACATTCAATGAAATGAATTCCAACCCCTCAACCTTGGTTTCAAAACTATCATTAATGATCCATGAACTATTATTTAAACATATGTTTTTAGTAAACTAACAATGAGGGAAGAGTCACATGCCTGAATTATGAAGATTCATGGAGAGAAATTGACTCTTGAACCCTTAGATGGCCACTTTGAAGAAACCCTAGAAAATTTTTCTTGAGAGAGTTTGAGAAAGTAAAGAGGATGTTTTGATCTCGTAAAACGTAGAATGAATGCCTCAAAGTGTTTTAGGGATGTGGGGCTTTAACAGTTTGAAGTGAGAAATATTTGAAGTACCCCCAACTAAAAACTATAAAAAGGCCGTCCTTGGTTACGAGTCGACTCATCGACTCATCACCACATCCTAAGACTTGTAGCCATGAGTCGTATCCTAAATAGTGAGTTGAACACCTATACACTGTCTATCTTACGACTCTATGATCCCACTCGTGACATGGAAATATGACTCATATGGTCTAGTCGTATCTAAGACAGAACCTAAAGAGATTAGACACTGGTCAACATACAACTTAACCCTACCACTCATAACATGGTCTTACGACTCGCAGTGAGTCACTTGTACTCAGAGTAGAACTTATCCAATTACACACTAGTTTGGTTACGACTTGGGTCTCTAGACCCGTAACCACACTATACGACTCGTATGATGAGTCATAAATAGAGCAGTGAGCTTAAGGCTCAAGGAATTTTCAAAGATGAAAATCTAGGGCATTTCAGAATGACATCAAGAGAAGATATCATTAGATCCTATATTGTAAGGAAGATCAACAAAATCATATAGCAGCATGGAAAGAAGATCACACCCTCTTTATGGACATATCTGATTTGGACATGAATGGTTGCAAGAAAGTCTAGCTGTATCTTATAAATAGATATAAATAATATGGACGTATTTTCCTCAATTAAGTAATCAAATCAAATCCTTGATTAAGAAGAAATACCTTGGGTTTCCTTTTTGAATAAACCAATAAGATTAGCTGAAGAATATAAGAGCAAATGCTTGAAGATTTGAGACACCACACAACTTCATAGGAAATTCATAGTACGTCTCAATCTTAGTCTCAATAAAGCTTTGTATTTCTTAGTTTACAATAGATACAAAATAGAAAGATTGAGTCAACTTAGTCATACCAGTTGAGGCTGTGTCACAAGATATAAATAACAAAATAAGCTTTAGAACTTGTCTACTACATCTGTACTCCAACTCTACTTTGAAAGATCTAAAAAAACTCTTGAAACCTAAGAGGACTGGAAGTAGGCACTATAGTGGTGCTCCTAACCAGGATAAATCTCTATGTTATTATTTATTTACTTATTTATTTGTTTGTGTATTTAAGTTTAAAACTATTCTATTCGGTATAATAATCTACATATGAGTTGACTGCCAAGCCTAACCAATCGACTTAGAAGAGGTTTTTTAGTTGAGCCCTCCCACCCCACCCTCATGAATTTCAATTGGTGTTAGAGTAGGTCTCACCAATAGTGTTGCTTAATCGTACGTGACCAAAGACCCCATGGCAGATTCCAAGACCCCTCCTTCATAGCGGTTACTCATCTACAAGGACACCATACTTCAATGGACAACAGTACTCTCATTAGAAGAATAGATACAAAATCTTTATTCAGTCGAATGACTTCCAAGCTTGGGTTGTCATTAAGAAGGGACCAAATTCCATTACAGGAATCAAATAAAAACAAAAAGACAAGGAATCAAGTAGTGTTGATGTGGACAACTTTGAAAACTTTGAAGTCACCAAGAAATAACAAGAGATAATTAAAACTAATGCAAGAGCTATAAGTTTACTCTATTATGCAGTTACCAGAGCGGAATATGACAAAAAATCAACCTGTAAAATCACAAAGGAGATGTGGGACAAATTAGAAGTAACCAATGGAGAAACCACCAAAGTAAAAAAAGCAAGGATTAGTTCTTTGGTCAATGAATATGAGCTCTTTAAAATGGAAGAAAATAAAAGTGTGGAATCAATCTTTACTCAATTCAAAAAAATTGTATGCGAACTGAAGTCCTTGGGCATGATTTGTCCAAACAGTCTACAAGTTCAAAATATTATAAGAGGTCTCCCAAAAGCATGGGGAACTAAAGCTGCCATTCTAGAAGATGAGGATCTCCACAATATGACCTATGATGAATTAAGACGTAACCATATTGCCTATGAACAAAATCATATTAACAGGTATAGAAAAGAAGAAAGGAAGAAACCATTGGCTTTTAAATGTCATAATAATCTGAGAAGAAAAATTCCTAGATAAAGAAAATAGTGGGGGAATGACTCTCATAAATTGTGGAGTAAGGCAGATCTTGAAAGAAAAGGCAGCAGAGACCACAAGGATACAAGAACAGTGAATTCACAAGGAATGATGATCGCTGCTACTACAGTGGTAAACCAAAGAAAATTAAGCAGAATTATCCAGAATTGCAAAGAAGATCATCAAATAAAAACAAATTTAGAGCATGGAGTGATGAAGATGAAATTGAAGAAGAGACGAAAATAGCCAATATGTGCTTCGTGAAAAAAAGGTGAACCAAGTGAGCTAAGACCTTTCAATTGTCATAATTTCAACCTTCTACAAACAAATCTTGACATGATTACTAATGAGCTTCAAAAATTTATTTATGAATACAATAAATGTGCTCAAGAAAAAAGAATTAGGAAGATCGGTTAAAACAAAATCTTAAAGAAGAAAGAAAAAATTGGCAAATTAAACTTAAATCTTGTCAAATCAAAATTGACTTTCTTCAAGAAGAACTTGATGGTGTAAATATGCAGTTAAAAACCATTAGAAACCACCAATTCCCAGTTCCATAAGATCAAATTCTTTTAAAACTAAATCAAGCTCCTCATTAAGTTCATTTGAGTCGGATAAAACCTCTTTCCCTTTTCAAGGACCAGTCTGCTACACTTGTTGCAAAAAGGGGCACAAATCACATAACTACATATAAAGGTCTAAAGGTGTGTGGTTTTGGCGACCCACAGAAAGTACATCTAAACCTCAAGGACTAGAGGCGGATCCAGGATTTAAATTTTGTGGGTTCTCTATATTAGACAACAATAAAACCAAATAGTAAATAAGGGATTTTGAACTCACAACTAAGAGGTCAATACAACTTTTACATGTTTTTCTACTCCACTAGACCAACAACACATTATAGGTTTATGGTTTTCCAACTTATAATTCTTATATATTTACTAGATTTATTTATATAAATACCAGATCTACACCAAAGTTACTGGATTCCTGGGAACCCCCACCCAACACCCTAGATCTGCCCCTATCAAGGATCCAAGATGACTTCGGTACCTAAATAATATTAATCTTATTATTTTGTAGGAACATATACACAAAATCTATAGGAAAGGAATGTGGGTCATTGATAACAAATGTTCTAGACACATGATCGAAAAGAAAGAAATTTTTTTTTCTCTAAAGAAAATTAAAGGACAATTAGTCAGATTTGGAGATAATGCCAAAGGTGACATCATCAAAGTCGGATCATTGAAGATCAAATACTTCTATGAACTCATTGAAGTATATCTCTTGGAAGGACTCAAACACAACCTGCTGAATATCAGTCAACTATGTGATGCAAGATTCGAAGTATCCTTCAAAGCTGAAAGTTACTCCATCAAACATAAAAAAATGACATTTCTCTTATCGGTTAACCTGCTGACAATATTTATGATATTATCACTACTTTAACTTTTCTTGCTATGCAAACCAATGACACATAGTTTTAGCACAGAAAACTTAGGCATGCCAACATGCATGCCATTGAAAAACTCTCCAAACTTGAGCTGGTGAAAGGTATGCCAAGGTTAAAGTTTGAGAAGGATCACATCTGTGATGCTTGTCAACTTGGTAAACAGACTCACACATCATTTAAAGTCAAAGATATTGTCACTACCACCAAACCTCTTCAAATAATTCACATGGATTTATTTGTTCCTACCAAGACCGCAATTATTAGTGGAAAAAGAAACATATTTGTCATTGTTATGATTATTCTCATTTTAGTTTGCTAATGTTTCTTTCTCACAAACATGAAGCATTTACTTATTTTGAGACCTTTTGTAGAAGAGTACAAAGAGAAGTAGGACATTTCATCACCTATGATCATAATGATCATGGTGGAGAATTTAAAAACAAGGATTTCAAAGAGTATTATGCTCAAAATGGCTACTTATCTAACATTTTATCTCCTTGATCTCCCCAACAAAATAGTATGGTGGAATAAAAGAATAGATCTCTTCAAGAGACCGTAAGAACCATGTCCTAGAACATAATCTACCAGATCATTTTTAGGTAAAGGTAGTAAGCACAACATGTCACATTCTCAACAGATGTCTCATTAGATCAATTCTAAATAAAACTCCCTATTAGTTGTGGAGAGGGAAAAAACCTAATATCAGTTATTTTCATCCTTTTTGATGCAAATGCTTCATCCACAATAATGGTAAGAATATCTTAGGGAAGTTTGACCTATGAAGTGACAAAGGTATTTTTCTTGGGTACTTTTCCACCTGTAGCGCTTACAAATCTTATAATAAACAAACTCTATGTGTTGAAGAATCTATGCATATTGTATTTGATGAAACTAATCACTCTTCTATGTGCTTGAGTTTTGATGAAGAGCAGGTAAATGATCTACAGTCAGGAGACAAATAGACATCACTACTAAACCATCGACCACTGATTTCATCCAAAGTTATCTCCCATCGTTAAAACACCAAAAACAAATATCCTAAGTAATCTAAGGTGGATTTATGTATTTCAGATTTTTTATTCGGGCTTATTTAGTCTTGTTTTGAGGACTTCTTATGTGCTTAATATGTTAATAATGATATAATTGAGCATATAAGTGTTTAATTACTTGATTAAAATATTTATGGTGTCTTTGAAATAAGTTTGTACTCAATTTGGTGACTTAGAGTTCAAATGAGAAAACTAGTGTTACTAGCTTGAGCTAGGTGTTGTTATAATGATCTCTATGGATTATAGTGAGTGTAATAAGTTACAAATGATATTATTGTATAATTATGTATGGAACGATGTTTTTAAATTCTTCAAGATTTAATTGGATCAAGCCTAGAGACAAACAATAAGTTAAAGGTCAAAAGAGGCAAAACTAGTTCTTAGCTTAAGTTTCTAGTTCATTGTCCTGAATGTTGTATTTTTTTGAGCTTTAATTCGTGGTATTTGATGCTATATTATTCTTTTTGAGTTGATTGGGATAATATATTTATGATACAAAAGATGTAAATCAAGTGTAAACAACACCACAAGGCTTGGGATGGGAGGGAAAGTGCATAAGACAAAGATGACTTTCCAGTGTGTCACCGCAATGCCGTGGCATACACCATATTCTATTGAACTAACCAATGTGGATCAGGACCTATTACCTGGGAATGATAGGGTCATCGCACACCTTATTAACTGGGAATGAGAGGTGCGTCGCGGACCCTAGTCCATGGCCGGCCAAATTGTCCTCCTATAAATAGG